>OZ025260.1:31056524-31166587 GCA_964019135.1 Arenicola marina | reverse complement strand
CTATTCAAACTGTACACAAACGAGTCATCATCTTTACTCTAAGTCGCATTTATGTACAGGGTTAAAGTCCTAGCTGTTGTCTGTATCATGGTTGGATAACGGCCATAGGCGCCAACGTTGTTACGTAACCACGTAAACCGAGGCGTCTACTAATGCCATTACATCGTTAAGCAACGACATCGCTAATTGACGGTACTCGCGCCGCCATGCACCTGCGGAGATTTGATCACGTGGTCTCGCATTGTCTTACGCCCTCATCCTACGATGTCACCTTCTTTTCATCCCCTAATAGGCTCATGCGTCCTCTCCCCAGCCCCCGCCCCCGCCCCCCGTCCCCGGCCCCCGCCCCGCTGCTCGACCCCCCACTCCTCGCGCACGTTCCTTGCTCTCTCTCGTCCCCTCGCGTCACCTGTATGACGTCATCAGGCGTGTGTCTGATCCTCACCACCACCCCTCTCCCTCCCCTCCCTCCTCTCCCTCCCCCCGCCCCACTGGCGCCGCCGCCGCCGCCGCCAGGCCCCTTTTCTGTAACGGTCAGGCTGCGAGCTATGCTCCAATATAGCTCCCCCTGGCTGAAGACTAAAGACTTCCTTATTCCAGGCGGTGGGGGGGGGGGGGGGGGTAGAGTATGCGGGAGTAACGGGGCTGGAGAGGCGGGGGGGTGCAGGTAAGGGGTGAAGCGGGAGAAGGGTGGGTGTGTGGGCGGCAAGGGGTGGTGAGGTAGAGGCGGGAACGTGATCGAGTGTGTGATGAGAGAGGGGTTCATAAGAAACGAGACCAAAAGAGTAAGATCCAAAAGAAAAAGAAATGAGGTTCAAAAGAAAAGAGTGACATCTAAAAGAAAGGAGTGACATCTAAAAGAAAAGAGCGACATCTAAAAGAAAGGAGTGACATTTAACAGAAAGGAGTGACATCTAACAGAAAGGAGTGACATCTAACAGAAAGGAGTGACATCCAAAAGAAACGAGTGACATCTAAAAGAAACGAGTGACATCTAAAAGAAAGAAGTGACATCTGAAAGAAAAGAGTGACATCCAAAAGAACGAAGGCCAAACTGCGAGAGGGATCAGTGAAGGTTGGCAGGAGACAAGGAAGAAGAGGTGAGACCAGAATTTGGGCGGAAGGGTTGATAGAAGGAGTAAAGAAAATAACTGAAGGAGGGCATGTAAAAAATAAGAAAGGGGTGGAATCCGAAAGCTTTTGGTGCGGAGGGAGGAAGGGAATTAACGAGCAGAGAGAGGACTGCCGTCGACAAGAGGGGAAATAGGATCGATATCTTTGAACGTTCTTATTGTCTTACATACCTCTCTTACCCTTCCCAGGCACAGTTTGGGCCGCGCGCATGGCAGTGTCTCCCTCTCCCCCTCCCCACTTCTCTCTTCCCTCATCCTCTCCCCCTCCCCTCTTCACTCTTCCCCTTCCCTCTTCCATCTTCCATCTTCCCTCTCCCCCTCGCATCTTTCCTCTTCCCTCCTCCCTCTCCTTCTCCCTCTCCCTCTCTCTCTCCCTCTCCCCCTATCTTTCCCTCTCTTCCTCCTCCTCTCCCCTCCCTACCGCCCTCTCTCCTCACCCCCTTTTGCCCTCCCCTCCTCTCACTCCCCCCCTCCATTTCCCTTAATGACCCGCCGCCAATCTATTCGGCGGTAATAGGTCTGTGACGTTCTCTGACAGTTTTAGAGCGCGCTCGTTCCACCAGCTCATCACGCTGGTGTGGTGACCCCGACGTGCCTCAGTCAGAGTGAGGAGGGTGTGGGGAGGGCGGAGGGGGCGGGGAGGGGGGGGGGGCACGTGTATGTGTCCATATAGGACGTGAGTCAATATAACATGTAATATATCTTCAACGTACGCTTTGGTTCAAAGCTTATTGCAATCTCAATTCAGCGTTTTGACGTTAACTGTATGAGTGAGTTTATTGCGGAAAACGGCCACCGGCCAAAGTGCATACATGGTGATATTCTGTTGTGTGTGCTCAATGTGCGTAGGCTATAGGACAAATACATTACTCTCGTCGACATAATTCGAACAAAGGAAAAACTTAAATCGCACGCTCTGTTGAAAATTTAAAGGTAAATACTTTGAACGCAAGACTGATATATGAGGGCATTCTAACAGGACGTGAATTTCGTTTTCTGTAACTGCATTCTGTTACCAGTCAACCGTTGTTGCTTTCAGGTTAACTGTATTTCACTACCTGTTAACCTTGGTTACTTTCACGTTAACTGTATTCCACTGCCTGTCAACCGTGGCTGGTTTGACCTTAACTGTATTCCACTGCCTGTCAACCGTGGCTGGTTTGACCTTAACTGTATTCCACTACCTGTCAACCGTGGCTGGTTTGACCTTAACAGTATTTCGCTACCTGTCAACCGTGGCTGGTTTGACCTTAACTGTATTCCACTGCCTGTCAACCTTGGCTGGTTCGACGTTAACAGTATTTCGCTACCTGTCGACCGTGGCTGACTTTTGACGCTAACTCCACTCCACTACCTGCCATCTACAATCTACCATGGGGCTAGGCTTACCAAATGGCCGTGGTGTTTCATGTAATCTCAGTTAGTGTTGCAGCTGACTCCGGGCAATTGACACTTCCATACCTCGTTGGTGGTGGTGCTGGGGGGACTGGGGGGGGGGGGGTGGGGGGGGGCCTCCGCAGCTCATTGGGTAAGTGGTCGTGGGTTCGCGCCCGCAAACGTGCCTTGGACATGTCATATTCCACCACATTACATTGTCCTGTGGTTTGAACCACTGTAGCCTTTGTGTGCCCCAAAGTGGCCGGCAACACCTACCTTTATCAGGTAACTTGAGGTGTTAATTGCTACTCAGTGTTGACGACCCGTTCACGTATTATAAAGAATAGATTAATTTGTTCATCGTCTCCCATTAAAGTGTTCGTGCCACGCCAAAACAACTTTAGCTCATATCAATCTTCTGTGTTTTCACGCTTATATTATCGAGCTGTAACGCCCCAAATAGTAGAAGGGCATATTTATTCCACTTGTTTTCGCACCTACCAATTTAACTTCTGCGAGCGAGGAAAGTGACGTCAAAGGGGAATACAAACGCATGTGCTTTAACATTAAGACTCAGATTCTCTCTGCTCAATGGCTTGAACTCAACGAAACGCACTCAACCATGAGAACAATACACGCCCTCGACCACAGATGTCTACGCACTGCATCAACGCTCACCTGGCACTCTTGTGACATCATTGGGGAATTTTCAACTAACGCTTAGATGCAATGCTCTCAGAAATAAACCCGCCGGATCTCACTTTTTACTTTGACGAAAGCGTTTATAGTGATATCGTGGGATACAAATCTTAAACTCCAATTAAAACAAATTGTTATTTGTTTATCTTCCCTAAACCAAGTTAACTCTGAGCAAGACAAAATCGTGGCACGAACAATTTAAGTAATATACACGAATTTAACAAAGTAACATATTTCCGGGTACGTCTCAGAACGTCTATTCTCTCACAGGTGACACCACACCAGAATGTGGATGCGCTTGAGGCTTTATAAATGGAATATAATCGTCTTAGTGTTAAGTAGAACATTGTGAGACCCATAACCCCAAACTGGTAAAAAAAGGTATGCAGCCTGAATTAGAAAACGTATCTTTAGCATGAGGAAGGTGCGACATATTTAAGTTACTGCACGTTGAAATGGTGAGATCTGCCACCGCGTGACAGGCTAATTAGACCGTCTTTTTTCCAAGAATTTCTCAAGAACGGATAATGATTGTTCCAGGGGTAGGCAAATCTACTTAAGACGCAAAGTAGAAACTGTGGCGTGCGATTATCTGGTCCAAAATTAGACAGATATTCACCCCATCAATTAGATTTTCTGTATTTAGGAAAGTGCCATGATTATGATAATTATCAGTTGTGGATTATCGTGATGGAAAGGTTAATTTAATGCGTAACTCAAAGCTGTATTAGGTTTTTTTTTGAAATGGTACAATGGTAACTTATGGATGGAAATAACGGGCTCTTAACATAAGTCCATGGTTACCCCGCAATATATTAAATTCCACCATTGTTGGCCCAATTTAGTATGTAACTTGGCAATGTTTGCCAATAGCTCTCGGGGCCGGCCCGATAGCACAGTGGGGTAGAGCGCTCGCCTTGGGAGATCTGACCACATGGGAGCCTTACGGCACGTGGATCGTTGGTTCGCGCCCCGCTGTGGCCATGCCTGTGGGGTCGCAGGATAAAGATCCCATGTCTTTCTTCGCAAAAAGTAGGTGGTTACCCCCGGGGGACATGGCTTTACTCTTCCCTTCCTTCTCCCATTGACGCGATATGACCAAAAGTGGTTGAAGCGCTTTGAATATGCAACCAACCAACCAACCACCACCCCTCAGCTACCAGCTACTCGGATGCCCTTATAATTTATGATAGTTAATTGACCATTTGATCCTACGGTAGAAATATCGATACATTTCTTTCTCCTGGCTTAGAATTTCGGATTGCTGTTGTGCCCAGCGCGTGTTTCCATAAAGTCGCCGCCCCAGTGGGGTTACCCGGAGCGCCACCTTCCGAGCGAACTATGCAGTATTGTCGCGCTGTTTACACGACACTTGCGCACTCGGCCGCCCATAGAAATGTGTTTATTTATTCATATGACATCGGCATTGTTACCAACATGGGCGTCAATGGGTACAAATGGAGCAGGGGGATGTTGTCCGACAGATAGT
Source organism: Arenicola marina (assembly GCA_964019135.1). Classification (NCBI taxonomy): domain Eukaryota; kingdom Metazoa; phylum Annelida; class Polychaeta; family Arenicolidae; genus Arenicola; species Arenicola marina. The sequence goes on along the minus strand of OZ025260.1, from coordinate 31,161,889 downwards.
TCGCCTCTAGTGCACAGCCGAAGAGGGATGTACTATGCGTGTACAGCCCGAGCGGTGATAACAGAACCCTTGGTTTGGACGCCAATGATGACGTCCAGTAGTGATCAATATTTCATCACTCTTCGGAATAAAAAATATCCGTTACAGGATGGGAGATGGTTTTCTGACTGGTTTATAATTGTGTAATCATGATTAATGTCTATTGAACTAATGCAGACTCTCGGCTTTTAGCAGTAGTCGGCGTTCTTCTGAGGACGCCAATACCTATTATAATTACTCGCATTCGTACTTTGTGTCCCTACACCCACCTCCCCCTTCTTCATTCTCCCCCGCCTCCCCTCTCGCTCCCACCTCACTGCCCCCCCCCCCCCCATCACCACCACCACCATCCGGGTATAACAGTCCGGTTGTTGTGTGTTAAAGACACAGCGAACGATGAGACTCAAGCCGCCGCACCTGTCCACAATCACCCCCCCTCCCCCACCCTCGTCCGCCTTGTTGTCTACCGCCAACGACGTATGCCTTCACGGCTGCCAAGCCTAGCCATACACTCTGCTGACACGCCGGGCAGAGTGGAGAGTTGGGGGTGAGGGTGAGTGAGGGGGTGAGGGACGGGGGTGCAAGGAGCGGTAGTTGTGGCGGTGTTGATGGTGACGGGCAGCAAACTACGGATACCGCGAAAGTCAATTCCCTATATCGCTGTCTGTCTCCCGTCTGCATCCCAGTCTCCACCCTCCACCCCCACCCTCCACCCTTTACCACCCACCCGGTGCCCCTCGCTACGCATCCCCTTTTTACGTATTTCTAATGGTCGTCAAACTGTTGCCAAGGATATGGAGCACTCATTAGCATAACTGCGCGCGCAGAGTCAGCCTATGCGACGGGACCGAGGGAGGGACTCAGGTGTTGGCGTCGGCTGCGGCCACGGGGGGTGGAGGGTGGGTGCTAGTTGGAGAGCGGACAGGGGGGAGAGGGGGCGGGGTTGACAGTGGGGATACTGAGCGGGCGAAAGCCACCAGTCTGCTTGTCTTCTTGCAATGGTGGCACCATCTCAAACGCCACGGCGCCAGGTGTTTACATCCGGGCAACCCGTGGTCGGCGTCTTGCGGCCCGACCGCGACCTTCAGGGGTCCGTCAAGGTCGTGTACATGCCACATGTCGAAGCCGAGCGGCCAGCCTCTGCGCTTCTCGCGTGGGGCCGACATAATGACACAAATAGACCCTGCAGACCTTAATCATACCCAGCAGGACAGTATCGAATGACAATATTGGAGGAAAGCCAGCTTGGCGACTAATGCCTTGGACGTTTGGAAAACAGGAAATCCGCGGCCTGTTTCACTAACGCAGCTACGGGGCTTAGTCGGCTAAAATCGCCCATCATTTGGATGGTAACTTTAGCCGACTAAGCCCCGTAATCGGCGTTAAATCAGCGTTAAATCAAACTTCGGCTTTGCTTTACTCCCGCTCTTACCCAGTCAGCCCCTACAGTAAACGAATCTGATAATTAAAGAGCGTCTTTTTCGTTAATACTATGGCAGCATAAATACGACCCTATTATGAAATACTGCACCGCTAAATTGACTAATTTCCTGTCTTCATGAGATGCTTACCACTAACATACCATGGCGACCACGACCCCCAGCAAACCTCGAAGGCGCTGCGTAATTCCTACTGTTGCTAAACATGTAGGCACCAGTTAGGGTGTTTGTCAGTTCGCCGGTACGCAAATACGCCGCTTGGTGGAGACGGTCGACATCTCTGATGATGACGTCACGGGTTTTTTTTCTCTCTGAAAGGACAACATGTCGATAAATATTGATATGCATATTGTATCTTTTCAGTTTGTAGTGTACTACAAATGCATGCAGTGATATATATGATAATTATGATATAAACATATTTTTCAGCATATAGTCAATTTTTATCGTCATCACACTACGGCATCGTAATCGTCGTTATCGTCATCACACTACGGCATCGTCATCGTCGTTATCGTTATCACAATACTTCAACATCATCGTCTTTGTACGTCAACACCACGTCATCGTCATCGTAATGTTCGTCAACACCATATACGTCACTATGCCACCATACACACTATGCCATCATACACACTATGCCACCATACACACTATGCCACCATACACACTATGTCACCATACACACAATGCCACCATATACGTCACTATGCCACCATACACACTATGCCACCATACACATTATGCCACCATACACACTATGCCACCATACACACTATGTCACCATACACACTATGCCACCATACACACTATGCCACCATACACACTATGCCACCATACACTCTATGCTACCATACACACTATACTACCATTGACACTATGCCACCATACACACTATGCCACCACCCACACTATGCCACCACCCACACTATGTCACCACTCACACTATGCCACCATACACACTATGCCACCGCCCACACTATGTCACCATACACACTATGCCACCATACACACTATGCCACCATCCACACTATGCCACCATACACACTATGCCACCATTGACACTATGCCACCATACACACTATGCCACCATACACACTATGTCACCACCCACACTATGCCACCATACACACTATGCCACCCCCACACCATGCCACCGCCCACACTATACCACCACCCACACTATGCCACCTCCACACCTTGCCACCGCCCACACTTTGCCACCACCCACACTATATAACCACCCACACTATGCCACCACCCATATTGTGCCACCACCACACTATGCCACCCCACACCATGCCACCGCCCACACTATGCCACCACGCACACTATAGCACCGCCCACCCTATGCCACCACCCACACTATGCCACCATACACACTATGCCACTACCCACACTATACCACCACCCACACTATCCCGCCGCCCACACTATGCCACCACCCACACTATGCCGCCACCCACACTATGCCACTACCCACACTATACCACCGCCACACTATGCCACCACCCACACCCTGTCACCACCCATACTATACCACCACCCACACTATGCCGCCACCCACACTATGCCACTACCCACACTATACCACCGCCACACTATGCCACCACCCACACCCTGTCACCACCCATACTATGCCACCACCCACACTATACCACCACCCACACTATACCACCACCCATACTATGCCACCGCCCACACCATGCCACCGCCCACGCTATGCCACTAACCACACTATACCAGCACCCACACTATGCTACCACCCACCCAATGCCACCATCCACACCACGTGACCACCCTCCCTGTGTTGTCCGCTCTAGTTGATCCGGACATGGGCCACCGGGCGGCGGCAGGAGGAGGAGCCCAGCGAGCGACCGGACTCCTTCCTGGAGAAGTATGGCATGGGCGGCAAGGGCGGCCCGTCCGGGGAGAACACACAGACCAGATCCAGGAAGATCTCCGACCCCACGTGAGTACCTTAAAGCGACCACCGCGACAGGTGTGTTCACACACAGCTCCGGCGAAAAGTTGTGCACATGGTTGTGACGTCACCATGGACGTGCAGTACGCATGAACGTAATCAAAATATCGTGGAGTTTTGATTAAAGGTGGGATACAAGCGTTTTTACCGCTGTTACAAGATACTCCCTCCGCACTCCTTCCAGGCTCTTCCACCAACTTAAATGTAACGGCAGCTTTAAATGGTTAAGCAACTGAAGCATAGCCTATGACGGAAATTTGCGATTTACGGAATATATCAGTCAGTCCGTTTGTCTGAGGGTGTGTGTGTCTGTGTGTATGTCTGTCTGTCTGTTCACGTTCACGGGAATTTTTTGGTGTTTCCTTAACCATTAGTAGATGGGGCCAATACTTGAGATACAGGTCACTGTACAGACAGTCTTGAAGCTGGCGCTTAGAAAAAAATACACATATTGTCCCCTGGGGTGTCTCGACCGGTGCCAATTTCCATCGAAATCGACTAAGAAGTTTGGTCGCTAAAAATTGAAATAAAGTTTTAAATTTTTTTAACATGGGGCTCTATATGAGGCTACATTTATTAGCAGTAAGCTTGATTCATCGTGAGCAATAAGCCGTGCCGCCTTTCAGGGTGGAGTACTGCTCAAATCTGTGCGTGCGTGTGTGTATTGGCTGCGAGGGGCGGGAGGCGTGGTGTGCGGGAATGCTCCATTTCCGTCATCATCCTTCACCCTATGGGTGACGGTTCTCGTATTATATGCATCACTCGTTCAATTGCATAATAATGTGTAGTTTAAACAAAATGTAGTGCAACTTGCAAAATATTCTAGATCTATGCCATTCATAGCCCTTCTAACACTCCCTGCACGCACGGAAATTGTGTGTTTCTATATACAGTTTTAATTATTTTAAATACATCGATACATGTTTGAATCTTAGTTGTAAGTGATTTAGGCTTTTATTTTTACCATAGCGTTAATTCAAAGTTTATAAACAAATAAATAAATAAACTTCAACTGAAAAAGAGACAAACGTCAGCTATAAGATAAATAAGCATCAACTGAAGAAAAAATATTTGTGTTGCGATTAAGCGAAATTTGCGATTAACCGAAGTTGTTAACATGTGAATGTTTAGGAAAGGGCGTTTGGATTTAACGTTTGTTGCGATTAGGCCGACGTTGCCATTAATCGAAGTGCGATTACGTGGCCCGGACTGTACTTTATATAGATCAATATACTTTATATAAGTGTTTTCTCTTGATCTTGACGCAGCTATTGGCGCTCGTTCGTGATGGACCCCTCCTCCAACCTGTACTACCGCTGGCTGGGAGTAATCACTTTCGCCGTCCTCTACAACCTGACCATGATCATCGCCAGAGCCGTCTTCTGGAAGCTCCAGGATGGCTTCGTCACGCTCTGGCTCACCCTGGACTACCTCTGTGATGCCATTTACATTCTGGATATGGCTGTCCAGTTCAGGACAGGTAGGTGGATGTACGGGAGGGTGTAGGGGGCTCGGTGGGGCGGTGGGGACGGTGGGGCGGTTGGGCGGTGGGTCGGTTCGGACGGTGGGGCGGAGGGGACGTCGTTGGCGGTTAAGATAGGCAGTGTGGGTGGGTGCGTAAGCGGGTTGTCTGGGTAACCGGTTGGGCGGTGTAGGTGGTCAGGGAGGGCAGGTTGTGAAGGTTGTCAGGATCTAGGTAAAGGCTCTCTGGGTCAGGGGGAATTATCAGTGGTCAGGGGGGGCATATGAGGTGCATTATGGGGGCAGTGTCGGGTGGCTAGGGCGGTGGCAGCGTGGATGACCAGGAGGGGGGGGGCGGTATGACAGAGCGAGTAGCCAATGTGGGGAGGGGAGTGACAGTGTGGCAGTGTGGGTGGCCAATCTGACAGTGTGGGTGGCCAGGGATGGGGGGGGGGGGAGGGGATGACTGGTGGGGGTTAGAGTATGAGTGGCCAGGGGTTGGGCGGTGACCGTTCGAGTGGCCAGGGAGACATTGTGGGAGTTTGTTCTGTTTTAAAGTGGTCCAGTGACCGCCCATAGTATGCATATATGTGTATATATATCTACCTCAAGATGCCACTCAAGGTGCCATCTTCTCCTTGTTCAGTAAACTCTGTTGTATACCGCAACTTTCTGTGGCAACAATTGCCACCGTAAGCATATGAAAGCTATATATAGCAACCAAAAAATCCATACTTTAATTAATTGTAAATATTCAGCGTCTAAACGCTTATTGTTTAAGTGTAGACACGTTTAACCACGTGGTATAGGCCTTGCTGGCTAGCTGTGGCGCGGCGCTAGCAGTGGTCTGCCTGGGCGAGTGGGCGACCTGTTTACGGCAATCAGCGTGTATATAACCTTCCCGGCATGCATTGCGGCTGTGTTGTGATTAGAGGAAATCTGCTTGTTCCTGGTTTTTCCCAAATGCAGCTTTATCATATAATAATTATTGCCATGCTCGTCTTTTGGGGTACAATGGATTGAATTTGGCTTATTGAACGCTAGATTTGCTGAAATGCGTTTTTTTAGATAAAAGTCCGCCTCCCTTCCTCGCTTTCTTTCGCCAAACACTGGCTGATTTGATTTGTCCAACATACTGTAGACCAGGAACGAGCAGAGTCCTCGCCTGTTGTAACATTTGTTTCTTGTCTCCCGCGCGCCTTACTTCTGTTCCGTATGTGCTCGACCTCTTTACGTGTTTCCTTAGTTAGTTTATGTTACCCATGGCCTATATATCTGTAGGTTGGCATCGGCGCGTGGCAAACATCGTTTACTAATCTACGTGCACGAATGGAATGAACTAATTGCTACTGATTGGCTAATCCCGCGCGTCTTCCTAATGTCTAGTTATTCATTTATTTTCATTGGCTTGCGGCGTTGCCTGGGAAACTTCAGTAGATTTGTTAATCAAATGGATAGACGTCAGCTAAATGTCGTATTGTTTGGTAGATAATCAGTTTATGGTGATATTCATATCGTTTATCGGGGCTGATATTTTGCCAGTTACGTTTATGAGTCCGCCATGCGGGGGTCGGAGCAGAGGCGGTCGAGGCTAACTCTCTCCCCCCCTCCCCCCCCCCCCACACTCCCCCGCCTCACATTTTTACCTTGCTAAAGGCACCCATCCTCCTGGACTTGCTCTGCTCAGCTTGGCGCTGCAGTGCACTTTACTAACCGACAGATTGCACATCTTTGTTAGTTTAAATATGCGCTGCGTGATATAAACACTTCTTATGTTCAACCGGCGGAAACAGCAAGATCTGACTGCTGATATATTCAGTATGTAACCGAGCGTCGCTCACGTATCACTCTATTTAGAAGCTGCGAGCTTTCGAACGCGAAAAGAACCGTTGCGTCCCGTGCCTTCGTGTCTATCCTGTGCGCATGCGTGACTTGGGCTCTGGCTTTCAATGACCTTGTAGTGAAGTAACTTCTTGATTGTGACCTTGGACCTGTGACTTTTCTGCATAGCTTCGTGACCTTTGACCTTCGTGGCTTCACCCGTACTTTCCAGATGTGACAGGTATGTATGTCTCTCGTAAGACCGGGTTGATCTAGTAGACTTGGTCTTTGTGTGAAATAATTCCTATGGCACCTTATTTCAAGAAACGTTCACCACCACCCCTATCCCCACCAAAATAAGTATTCATATGTTTCAATATCTGTTTTTGCTAATATTATAAGCGCTTCAATTAAAGTTCTCTTTGGCTGGCTATGTCTATAATCTTTGATACTTTCGTCTTCAATAAGATACTATGCTGAATACTTTGCAATCGTATAAGGCAAGCTTTCAAAACCACCCTGCTAAAGTATTAGCAACTACTTTTGACATATTGTCTATCACCTATACCGTGTAAGTCTTCCGCTCGTCTTCAAATCTTCAAAAATATACACAATTCACGGCTGTTTGTATTCAGCCATTGCCTCCCTGTGCGGACTGCAGGCGTGTATCAATGTGAATGTGACATAGAAACTAACCTTCGAGGTGTCTCTGTCTGCCCCAGGTTATCTGGATCAAGGCCTGTTGGTTCGGGACACCCGCAAGCTTCGTGACAAGTACCGCCACCAACGAGGCTTCAAGATGGACCTCCTGTCGGTCTTGCCCACCGACCTGCTGTACTTCGTGCCGCCAGACGGCCTGAGCCGCGTCTATGTCCGCTTCAACCGCCTCTTCAAGATCTACCGGATGTTCGAGTTCTTCGACCGGACGGACACCCGCACCAACCATCCCAACCTCTTCAGGATCGTCAATCTCATCCTCTACATCCTGGTCATCATCCACTGGAACGCCTGCATCTATTTCCTCATGAGTGCCTGGATCGGCTTCGGGAGCGACGACTGGGTGTATTTCGATATATCGGACGCGTACCCGGTCAACCAATCGCTCTCCCGAATGTACATGTATAGCTTCTATTGGTCGACCTTGACCTTGACCACCATCGGGGAGACCCCCAAGCCGGAGAAGGACGTGGAGTACGCCTTCGTGGTGGTCGATTTCCTCATCGGCGTCCTGATCTTCGCCACGATCGTCGGAAACGTGGGCAGCATGATCACCAACATGAACGCCTCGCGCGCCGAGTTTCAGTCGCGCATGGACGGGGTAAAGCGGTACATGGAGCTCCGGCGAGTGGCCAAGGATCTGGAGACGAGGGTCATCAAGTGGTTCGACTACATCTGGAACAACAAGCAGTCTCTGGACGAGGAGGGCATCCTGTCCAAGCTCCCGGATAAACTCCGAGCCGAGATCGCCATCCACGTCCATCTGGACACCTTGAAGCGCGTCAGCATCTTCCAGGATTGCGAGCCCGGATTGCTGGTGCAGCTGGTGTTGAAGCTCAAACTGTCCGTCTTCAGTCCCGGTGATTACGTCTGTCGGAAGGGCGACATCGGCAAGGAGATGTACATCGTGAAGCGGGGACGGCTCAGTGTGGTCGCTGACGACGGGAAGACGATCTACGCGACGCTGAGCGAAGGGAGCGTCTTCGGAGAGGTCAGCATCCTCAACATCGCCGGCAACAAGACCGGAAACCGACGCACGGCCAACGTCCGGAGTATCGGCTACAGTGACCTCTTCGTCCTCTCCAAGGACGATCTCTGGAACGCGCTGACGGAGTATCCGGAAGCCAAGAAGAAGCTGTGGGAACGCGGCCGCGAGATCCTGATGAAGGACGACCTGCTGGATGAGGAGGCGGCGGCGGAGGCTGAGCGGGAGCAGGTTGCCATGGAGGACCGGATGGACTCGATGGAAGGTTGTCTGGATTCGCTGGTGACGCGGTTCGCTAGGCTCATGGCCGAGTACACCAGCTCGCAGCAGAAACTGAAGCAGAGGCTGTGGAGGCTGGAGCTGCGGGATAAGGACCGCGACAAGCACGACCAAGGGGATAACATATCCAACCTGTCTCTGTACTCAAACCTCGGCGGCCAATAACATGATTCTTTATTATCTGGGGGGTAGGGGAGGGAGAAGCGAGGGGAGGAAGTGGGGGGGGGGTCAAAAATCGCTGGTCAAACCTGGTGTAGTTAGGACCCTTCGCTGCGTACTGCCAAAAACTTGTCGGTTCGGCATCGGGAAAAATCGTCCGCATGGTGATCTAAATGCGCCTTCGTGATTTCTACTGCGGGTGCTTTCTTCATCAACCTGGCGTGTGTAGAATGTGTCTGATTGTATGTTTTTATGCATATGTACGCATGTTTCTATGGAGAACCGGTTATTTTGGCATATGAGAATGAAGGATTTGGCATTTGAAATAGCAAATTATGGGGAGTAATTTGTTTGAAAGAACATGTGAAAATCATGACGTCGCTACCGTGGAATCGACCCGGGACAGTCAGTAATGTATGAGTACGCGTGGTATGGTATGAGGTTATTTCTTGTAAGCAATGTCATGCTGTCCGTTGGTGCAAATGGTGTTCCTGAGGAACGCCAACGTCGACGTGTAAAGAGATGTTCAGTCCACACATTCACCAAACTCGATTCACGTTTGCACGACCTAAATAGATTTATACCATGTGTTACCAATGAAATGTTGGTGTTTTAGGCCACTTTTGTGCACATACAGGCTAAATTGGGCCGAGGAACCTCCCGGGACGATGAAGGATGAAGGAATGAAACATGCCCCAGATTAGGTGCCCGGGTAATACACACTGTATCCATGGCGTAGATCACTTAGATATGTATGTCTCTATATACGGAATTCAAAAGTTAAATACTAATATTATACCTACTTTGCAGAGCCAGAATCACTGAAGGTAAAAAGCATGCCTTGCAATGGTGCCTTTTAACTTGTGTGAATGGGCAGCTCATAGAGGATGTGTTTCATTCTATCAGAGTGATCATATAGTTGATGAAAACCACAATTGTTCATCGGGTTCACTGTAGACATACATGGTTGTATCTTTCGTGTCGAAGGCCATTATTGTTGTGTCTACTTGGAATAGTACGTAGAGTAACACCACGTCAGCGGCTATATCATGTAGCTCCAGCAAATACCCCGGGTAAGTTAACAAGGGAGTATAGTATGTATGGGCACTGGGCACGCATTGTAGACCGCCCGTCTGGGCTAGCACGTTATGATACTGCGCAGACAGTGACGTTGGGGGTGAGTAAAGGGGATGTTCGTACCAGACCCGTCTGTGATATAACTGCAAGTGCATGTCAGTACGTAGCAGACCAAATTGAGATGCATGTTGTATAAACGTTGCTGTACGGAGTCGTTCAAAAAAGGTAGATTTGTGTCCCACCATTAACTCGCGTTGTGATTGGTCTTCGACCGGGTGATTGCATTGTGACACTATGTGTATCTGGGCCAAAGACAGGAGTTAATTTAGCGATAGACCAAGCACTTTCTTCTACGTGAAAGCATTACGTTACCTTACTGTAGAAATCGATTGCTTTAATATACTTATAGTTGAGTTGAGTTCCACATATTGTATACTTATTGCTTTGTACACAGATTTCTTTACAGTCTTCATGCGTGTTTCGTGACGTCATCCGTGTGTGTGTGGCACTTCGCGCAATGTGTTGTTACGTCACAAAAACGCAGTGGCGTTTCAGCAAAGCTGGTTATTTAATACATCGTTATAATATGTTACATTATATATTGTCGTTATTCGTAGGTATGAGGAAAACTGAAGGCATTTTGCGGTACGGTTGATATATATGATAATATGTATAATATATTTATATGTAAACGACGACGTGCGGTATATGAAGCTGTTTAAATGCCGAATGGCATATTTTTGTATCAGTTGTACTCGCTATTAGTTTTTATAATACGCCATGTCCACGCGAGGCACATGCATCGCACCCTGTGCTGAGTTTTGATACGTCTTTTGTTACCCAGTGGTTACACATAGATAAAATACGCTAAAGATGTATTCATGTCATGAACTGCCTCGAGCAGTGTATTTTCTACCCGTCACCTACGCCGTCCAAGTATCAATGACGGCAGTGGCAGTTACATTTAGCAGGTGCAATTAAATACTCACAAGCAGTAACGCTTATATTGATATGTTGATGCATCCATTTCGATGGAGATATTTAACTGGTATTTGTCTGTTTGTGAAACCTGCACACCTATGGGTTGAGGCAGGTCATTATATAGCGCCACATTTCATTACATGATGTATTATTTTGCAATCGGTAAACGGGGTTATTCCTTAACTATTGTATCTGTTATGATGGAAGACGATTAATATCCCGACAAACCCGAAGGGGACGGTTGCCTGCCGAATAGAGTGCTTGGTAACTTGTCAATTTCTGTTCTAATTGCCCTAGCAGAACGAGACTGGTGCGAGATTTGCACACGGTCTTTCCACGTACTATGACTGAACTGACTGGCGTATTTTATGACCATGCCTGACCTAACACCATTAATACCACCAGAAATTTTGTTTCTTCGCTTAGTGTCACAAAGTATCGAGTGCGCACGATTATATGGTACGAAATAATTTGCACGCACTTGCTAAGTTTGCATTGCCTCAAGTCAACTTTTTTTACGATCCGCGTGCCATTCAATATGCTGATGCTGTCAATGCCATGGTTGGTGGTCATGGAGATGCCTCCCACACAGTGCTTTGTTGTCTGATATTCCGACTCGCATCTCGATGTAGGCGTTATTTTACACAATAAAGTAAACTCGGAGCAAAAATGGGTCTCCCATTCCTATAGAAAAATAAATATTAATAAATATATTTTATATTGCCAAGACATGCCAGTACCTCAGGGGACGAAATCATTGTCTTCTCTTCATTTGAATGTCGCAGCAGTTCCACAGAAGCGCCCGGTGATTCGTTAAATGGAGGGCAAATTGTTAGTAAAACGTGGCGGGGTGTGGGTGGGGTGTTTAAATGTTAATCGTCGAAAAGGAGCAACATTTTAATACGAGATTCCAGTGGATAAGCGGGTGAGAATTTATCACATGGCAAAAACATGCTGGCAGCCTATGTTATGACTTTGACTAAATGTTATATGAAAAATCGAATAATCTAAGATTACATCTTTTAGATGTCATTTGGTACTCAAACGCTGGTCCATGGACCTTTTCGGTATTTGGTTAACAAGCGATAACCTGAACACGTTGTATTGTGAGGGTATTGGGGTGACTGGCAACCAGCGACTTTCACGGTCTTTTGGGACAACAGCATCAGCGATAACCTGAACACGTTGTATTGTGAGGGTATTGGGGTGACTGGCAACCAGCGACTTTCACGGTCTTTTGGGACAACAGCATCAGGTAAGTGGAGTGAAAATCATCACTTTTCTTTAATGTGTGACGTCAAACAGGATATTAAACTTGTGACGTCATAGAGGATGCCGAACTTGTGACGTCAAACAGGATATTAAACTTGTGACGTCATAGAGGATGCCGAACTTGTGACGTCATAGAGGAAGCCGAACATGTGACGTCATGGAGGATGCCGAACTTGTGACGTCATAGAGGATGCTGAACTTGTGACGTCATACACGATTTTGAACACTTTGCGCTAATGCGATAGAATATATGTTCTCTTTGTAGCTAGTAAATGGACTAACCCCAACGTATTCTACAAGCAGCGCTTCCCTCCCACAACATGGTGGGGCACTTCGGTGCAAACAATTAAGTGCATGATTACAAGCAATTGACACTTTGATGTCCATGCATGTTATGGCTGCATGCAAGTTTAGTTTGATGGAGATGTCAACTAACTAACTAGGTGATGGGTAATATCTCACGAGACGCAAAACTGCGATGCGCATGCGTGCAGCATTTCTTCCCTTCTTATTGGCGAAGGATGTCCCGCACGAAACTTCGTCCTTATGTGGCAATGCGCTATCCAGATCCAGATAGAGCTGTAAATATCACATCATTATCTATCATAGTGTCACTTAACCTGAGGTGCAATGACTTTCTTTCTCCCCGTAGTGTACCTGGAGCAGGGACTATGTGTGACGGACAGCAAGAAGCTAGCCAGACACTACATCGAGCGAATCGCCTTCAAACTCGACCTCTTCAGCATCCTGCCCTTTGACCTGATCTACTTCGCCACGCAGCTGACCGCCCCGGTGTGGCGATTCAACCGCCTGATGCGCATGCCCAGACTGTTCGAGTTCGAGAGCCGAACCGAGTCGCGGACCAACTACCCCAACATCTTCCGCATCACCAACCTCGTGCTCGTCATCATCGTCATCATTCACTGGAACGCCTGCATCTACTTCCAGATGAGCGCCTGGATCGGCTTCGGTGATGACGAGTGGGTGTACTTCGACATCAACGAGACGCTGTATCCGGAGAACGCCTCCCTCTCGCGGCAGTACGTCTACTGCATTTACTGGTCCACCTTGACCTTGACCACCATCGGGGAGACCCCCAAGCCGGCGAAGGACAGCGAGTACGTCTTCGTCATCATCGATTTCCTCATCGGCGTCTTGATCTTCGCCACGATCGTCGGAAACGTGGGCAGCATGATCAGTAACATGAACGAGGCGCGCGCCGAGTTTCAGACGCGCATGGACGGGGTAAAGCGGTACATGGAGGTGCGAAAAGTGAGTAAAGACCTGGAGAGTCGCGTCATCAAGTGGTTCGACTACCTCTGGAACAATAAGCAGACGCTGGACGAGGATTCCGTCCTCTCCGCCCTTCCGGAGAAGCTGAAGGCGGAGATCGCCATCCACGTCCATCTGGATACCCTGCGCCGAGTGGCCATCTTCCAGGAGTGTGAGTCCGGCCTCTTGGTGGAACTCGTACTCAAGCTCAAGCTGGCCATCTTCAGCCCCGGGGATTACGTGTGTCGAAAGGGCGACATCGGCAAGGAGCTGTACATCATTAAGAAGGGCAAGCTGACGGTGGTCGGGGATGACGGCAAGACGGTCTTCGCCACTCTCAGCGAGGGCACCGTCTTCGGGGAGATCAGTGTCCTCAACATCGCAGGTCAGTATCTTTCGGGAAACATTCTACATTCCGACAAGAAAAGTCACATATCGCTATCAGTTAACCTAACGGAGAGAAACGTTGACATATTAGTGAGATTAGTTGACATATTAGTGAGATTAGTTGACATATGAGGGAGAAAACGTTACAGATCAGTGAGAAAAGTGTACCTATCAGTGAGAAAAGTTTACATATCAGTGAGAAATGTTTTCATGTCAGTAATAAAAGTTTACATGTCAGTGTGCAAAGTTTATATGTCAGTGTGAAAAGTTTACATATCAGTAAGAAATTTCACATGTAATATAGTTCGCATAACGGTTAGATAGAGCCAGTTCAAGTAAGGTTGGGATGTTCAATTGTAAGTAGAGGACTCCACATATCGGTAAGAAGAATTTACATGCTTATAGGTAGGGAAAACTTAAAAATCGATGGTGACCGTATGTAAAATCTGACATTAATATTGTTCAGGATAATTCAGATCTCAGTAAGGAAGGTCATGGTTCTGTTTGCGTGAAGTATTTTTTGCAATGTAAGGTTCATTTAGTTATTAACTGCTGCCTTCGAATACCGTTATGTAAGAATTGTACATTAATATGTAACATTAGCAACATCATCATCATTAGATATATGTTATTATTAACGCCATTGATATGGAAGTTATGTACAGCTCACTCATAGGCTTGATTGACTTCTCCGAATGGCCTGTGATTGACTCGTGATTCATTGCCCTGATTGGTTTGTGATTGGCTCGTAACTTTTTGCCCTGATTAGCCAGTGATTGACTCGTGACTCATTGCCGTGGTTGGCATGTGATTGACTCATGACTTCTTGCCCTGACTGGCCAGTGATTGACTCGTGACTTGTTGCCTTGATTGGTCTGTGATTGACTCGTGACTCATTGCCCTGGTTGGCCTGTGATTGACTCATGACTTCTTGCCTTGATTGGCCTGTGATTAACTCGTGATTTGTTGCTCTGATTGGCCACTGATTGACTCATGACTTCTTGCCTGATTGGCATGTGATAGAGTCGTGACTCACTCCCCTGATTGGCATGTGATTGACTCGTGCTTCACTGCTCTGATTGCCCTGTGGTTCCAGGTAACAAGAACGGAAACCGGCGGACGGCCAACATTCGCAGCGTCGGGTACTCGGATCTCTTCGTCCTGTCCAAGGAGGATTTGTGGGAGGCTCTAAAGGAGTATCCAGAGGCAAAGAAGATCCTGATCGAGAAAGGTCGCCAGCTGCTCCGGAAGGACAACCTGCTGGACGAGGAGATCGCCAAGCGCCAGGACATCGAGGAGATGAGTACAGAGCAGAAGGTGGCGTCCGTGGAGCAGAACCTGGATAATCTCCAGACTCGCTTCGCGCGCCTTCTCGCCGAGTTTAACGTCGTTCAGCTGAAACTCAAACAGCGCATCACCAAGGTGGAGCGCAAGATCTCGCGAGACTTCGGCGACGGGATTTCGCTGGCGCCGTCCATGAGCCACCTGGCGGTGGACCCGTTCGACGGCGGAGACGAGGAGGACCGGAAGTCACTGGTGGTACCGCCCTCGCCGCGCCGCAGCGTCTCCTCTCAGCCCAGTCTGCGCGCGCCCTCCAGCCGAGAAGACCGCCAGGGGTCGCTCCACAGCAGCGTCTTCAATTCACCAAACGCCTCGTTCGATTCCGACGACGCCGACAAGCCGAGCGTGTCGTAATAAAAGGGCTCTCTACTGTTGCCCGTGGCAACGCGCCACAAGCACAACCGTTTTAAACCCGTAGGAAAAAAAACATGTTGTCAGATATTACTGTTATTATTGTTAATACTTCACAACGACGTCCAGGCTTTCCGGTTTCTAAGGACCAATACAGTCATGTGATATCACGATTTATAAAGCGGTTATGGTCATTGGTACTCGGAACTTCACCACGTGACTAGTGTCTTGAACTTGAAGTGGTACCCATGACCTTCGGGCTGCCCGTATATCGCCCGTGGTCTGGGACAGTTGACTTCATCTCCTGCCTGTACGTCCATACCTAGTAAGTAGCCCAATCAACAACAGCCACAATTGTATATTTCATATTTATCAAATTTACGCCAAAGGGATGGCAAAATGCTTACAAATTTGCATACACGTGAAAAGACAATTCGGTTTACGCGATAGTCAAAAGCCAGTAGCTCAAGACCGCGTCAAAGAGACACGTGACTTGAGCGCCACGGGAACATATACACGAAAGCTCAATTACGCGCCAAAACGGCAAGTGGAGTTTCACTCGCAGACGACATTTTACGCTCAACCCTGAGGTGTCACTTCAAGATTCGTGTGGAAAGTACGGAACGGTTCGGTTGATCGTCTAGTCTCCTTGCACAAACTCTTCAAAGATATATTGTGATGCTTTCTGGTTTCGAAGTTTGAAGGCGAAACTGTTCAGTGTTGGGAGGACGGTGGGCGTCGAAACACCGACGTTAACGGGCGTCCGAAGTGTAAACTAGTGACAAAATATGGCAACCAATGCAACATGTCTCCCGTATCTTAGCACGATGCGATGAATTATTTTTAATTTCTTTGAACGTTTTTTGACTACCTAAACTTTGCGTTAAATTCACAATTAATAAGTGGTATTTACTCGCGGCACGTTTGTAGCGATAATACATTTAGAATAGTTTCAAAACATTTCACTCATATTTTAGTTGCGTGGCATAGGAATGTAATGATAATAGCTTGCTCTTAGCCTGGGATATTGGGCGAGTAGAAAGTTACTGTGTAGATCTATCCCTGACATTTCACTACTCAGCCAGTTGTTTTGAAATATTTCTAATTTGAGTTAGCATATTTCCATTTTATTTGGCATATTTCCACTTTAATGTCTAATTTAATGTAGAATAGTTCTATTCTAATGCAGAATATTCTGTGTTGATTTTGCATATTTCTAATTTAATTAAGAATATCTCTATTTTAATGTAGAATGCATCTATTTTAATGCAGAATATTTATATGTTAATGCAGAATATTTCTATTTTAATGTAGAATATTATAATTTAATCATTATACTTCAATTAAAGTTCTAATCGCTGTATCTGGACTGCCAAAGTATTTAGCATCACTTTTCTTCAATATTCAGCCTCGCTCAGAAATTGAAATTATTTATTATATTAATAAACATTTTATTAGGAGTATGAAAGGATCATAAATAGTGCGTCAAATTATAAAAAAAGGGTCTGTATTATGCTACATAAACGTTAGTTCATATGTTCCCAGAAACAAAAGTGTCTCGCCGTCAAACAAAGAACGTAGCCTGCCAAAAAAATCTTTGATAATTACAAAGATATTTTAATTTAAATATGGATAATTTAATCTCCTGGATGCCAGAATATATAATCCCATATTATCATGAAGTCGATGACGTCATAGATGTGTTCAACTGGGCGAATGGCCATGGGGTGTGGGGTGTAGGGTGGGGGACCTATGTAAATATATGATATTGTGTCTTATTTAGCCATGAAGTGCAATATTCGACCAAGGTGGCTTTCGAGCCAACATCACACATTTGGTCAAAGCCTAATCTGTGGAGACAATCGCCTAATTGTCTACATAGACCATTGTGTAGTGCGCGCGTTACTCGCAAGAGGCGCCACGTTATGGCTAGTACCATCAGGTGCCTACAGGTAGCGCTATCGTTTGCCGTCCGATTTGCTTCGAGGATTCGCAGCCTTGACTATAGCTTTTTTCAACGATGTTGATAATAACAAAGATGTAGAAATTATATATATATATATATATATACATAAACCCAATGTACGATTTGTTATCAACATAACATTGAATAAAGTTAATAAACATTGATAGTTCTCTGCTCAAACTTTAGAAACGCATTTCATCGATTTGTTCATCTCGCAAATCATAACGAAACATGAATAGATTGTGGTAACAGCCTATACCTCGAATGATGTCATAGACAAAAACAAACCCATGTGCGTTCATAGTGATATTACGATTTGCGTTTTTTTATTGGCTGAAAGACATCGAAAAACACTCAACAATACAATACATAATAGACACCTCGACAACAGATGCCTATATACAGATGTCAATCTTGTGACATCATAATTTCCAAATAACGCCCATACATGTGGAATACTCCAAGAAATAAATAGGCCGACCACAGTTCTGTTACTTTAATTACAAAAATGTGTGACAACACGCCTTTGTCTTAAGTGTTCATTTTCTGGAAGAATGACCCGGAAAATAGACCTAGCCGTGTTTAATTAACCTAAGTCTTCTTTATTTAATTAAAGAACAGAAAAACTGTGCATTATCTTGATAATGAACAGTTGCTGATAGTGACCCCGCTAAGTGTCACGGTGCAATCAATCGAGCCGAGCTAAGGCTGAGCCGAGCTAGCTGTGGTCTGAGCTTGTCAGAACTTGCAAAGTTCAAGACAATGAAATGTCACCGTTAAGCTCCAGTTGGGGGTGGGGGGCGGGGGTGGATTAGATCAGAAAGCACAAAATATATGGAAATTCGACAGTTTTTGATGGCATATATATCCGGTGCCGCTTATGAACGGGGGATCGTATGACATTGGTCATGCCATTCCTACTAAAGGTACCATATATATATATATCCGACATAAATGGATGATCCATTTTAAAGTAAAAGCGTTGATTCACTAAGACTGCTTTTTAGGGGGAGTTGTTTTTATTGAAGTTAGACGGGACGACTTGACCCTTGTGGGGATTTAGAAAAAGTTTTTAAAAATTGTATCTACTACCCCTATGCCTTCTCACTCTCCACCCAGGGGCTTCACATTGACAGGTGCATTAGTTGATCGGTAGTTATTTTATTTTAGAGCAAACCGCTGCTTCTCTAACGCTGTCGACTTCTTGTGTCCAATCCTAGAAAATGAAGCACGCAAATCATAAGCAGATCTAATGCCTTGTTACAACAATTTTATAAGTACGTTAAAGAACTCGCTGTCGTGCATTCCCCAAATATAGCACTCGACGCTATCGCGTCTCCTGCTTTATTTTGGCGAATGCACTCCAGCTCGTTCTTTAACTAGTACTTCATGCGTTGTAGTAATTTCATGGATTAAACGCTGTAACCTTTTATTGGAACGCCAACTTATACCTTTGTTTCTTTTCAATAAACAGTTAAAGTTGCATATATCGAGCTGACCGTTGCAACGGGTGCACCAAAACAAACTTTTTTTACGTCAGTGTCTAAATGGGTGTTTGTGGTAAGTGAAAGGTTGCTCGAGGTGTCAAACTATCCAGAGAGGCGGGGGAACGGCCATTTAAACCTGATTTCACTTTTGTAGAGGGGAAGAAAAGAATTTGGATTGTTTTGGTCATTGGCAGATAATTGGTGCTGGATATGGTAGGTGTTTGTAGTTTGTTATAAACATTAAGGCCTTAGGTTTGTGTTCTTTACGCAAAATCGACATTAAAAAATAGCCAAACAGTTCCATGTGCAACTTTAAATTTGAACCAACGTGGCACGTAGTAAAGTAGTACAGATGAACCGGGTCACCACGTGAGCAGTGTTCGGTATTGCCAAAGCTCACGGCGAACGTCCGCTGTGAAAAGTTCACGCTATTGAACGATTGGTCACCGCCAATAATTATCCTTCCCATAGCTCTGCAGGACAGGAACACTGATGCGGGATTGTTTAGAACAAATTAGCAAAAAAGTAATTAGAACAATTGTTTTACCGCAGACCCACTTCCCCTTCGCAATAATTTGCGGAGGGGGGTGAGGGGAGGGAGGGGAAGGAGCATATGCCTCCTGTGCTCCCCCACCCCCCATTAGATTCGCCTCTGCCGATCATTTATTAAAATATTCGATTCGAGAAATAATTAATTGCCAAATTTATTTTTCTTTAAGTTATAGTTACTACTGTTAATTAATGCAATAGCCGGTTTACAGATCAACATTTATTTAAGATTGAAGGTTAACAACAAATATAGTCCTCTTTTCGGCAACGCAGTGGTAATTTCTTCTTCGCTGACATTTCTACTGCTGTACATATTGCTTATGTTTCACTCATAATCTAATGGAGTTTATGAACTGCACTTTACAAGAGGTGCGGAAATGCACAGTAATATGTGAAAATGAAAGCTCCCCATCTACTCAGAAAACATAAAATATTACATCATTCATTACTCATTAAACCATGTTAAATGAGTAATCTCGCCGAAAATGGGGAACCTTTATTTCCCCGCTGTCTTTGGGACAGAGTTCACAAGGAAGTCATGAATCGATAACAATTAACGGATTCACGGATACAATGAAACACACAATACGTCGACATCTTTCAGCGCAAACCGACAGATCACGCGACGGAGGCAAGCAACGCAATTAACTTTCTGGGTGTTTCCGTAGCTACTAAAGCCGTATATTATCGTATCACCATTTTTCGAGTAGCGGTGACAGTGCTACGCTTATTTCTTCCTTATCGTACCTTTTGTGAGCAGCGTTCTTCAGCAGTAAGGAACCGCTAGATTACCTTATTGTTATAGAGTTAGATTATCTTAAAATATGCATTGAAAACTCATAACTGTTTCCAGACTAGATGTCACTGTAAATGCACATAGGATCTACTCACTCGCCGTCAGGCGTCACTCGTCATTGATGAGAGTGGAAGTGTTTCACTCCATTCTACGACTACGGCCGCAAACCTGTCTTAGCAGCCATAAGATGCAAAGGAAATGCACTAGATATAACACAGGTAAGATTATCTTTGATTATAATATGAATAGGCATTGCCTAAGTTGCGAGCTCACCCAAATTAAAAAATAATGAAGGCCTAGCTCTTAAAGCTGCTGTATCAACTGCGGCAGCCAGCTGTCCTAATCTTATAGGTTTCTAGACAACTAGACCCAAAACCAACACGGGTATAGTTGGTTTGAGGTTGAGTTAGCTTGGGGTTGAGTTGGCTTGGGGTTGAGTAGGTGATGGGTCGAGTTGACTAGATGCTGTCTTATATCTGCTGTATTAGCTGAAGTAATTTATATTCTTAAAGCTGCCTGTACTGAAATATCTTATTTAAGTTATAGAAATTATGTTTTTATCTATTTCTTTTAATTAAAAATAAGATGGATGGCTTAGTTGTTTAACGGTAATATTTTGGCTTAAAGTCATATATGCAGAGAAGTACAAAAATAAGTAGTTGCTTGTATCTATAATTAATCATAATATGAATAGGCATTGCCTAAGTTGCGAGCTCACCCAAATTAAAAAATAATAAAGGCCTAGCTCTTAAAGCTGCTGTATCAAAGGCAGCAACCAGCTGTCCTAATCTTATAGGTTTCTAGACAACTAGACCCAAAACCAACACAGGTATAGTTGGTTTGAGGTTGAGTTAGCTTGGGGTTGAGTTGGCTTGGGGTTGAGTAGGTGATGGGTCTGGCATGTCGTGGGTCGAGTTGACTAGATGCTGTCTTATATCTGCTGTATTAGCTGAAGTAGTTTATATTTTTAAAACTACCTGTACTGAAATATCTTATTTAAGTTATAGAACTGATATTTTTATCTATTTCTTTTAATTAAAAATAAGATGGATGGCTTAGTTGTTTAACGGTAATATTTGGGCTTAAAGTCATATATGCAGAGAAATACAAAAATAAGTAGTTGCTTGAGTCTATAATTAATCATATTAGATCTATTTTATGATAATTAATATCTTATTCATGTTTTATCCTTTTTTCCTTTTGCTAAAATTATATATAGGTTGATGAGATATTTTTAAATCAAGTTTATACCTGGTCAGAGATTTATAGCAATCTATACCTATCTATGTACCAGTTATATGTTCATGAAAAAGCTAAATATGCCCCAATATGGCCAACAAAAATTGATGACAACATGTCCATAAATATTTCTATTTATATTAGAAGGACTTTAATAGATCTATATCATTTCTATTAAAACTATTTTCAGAGGTAACTCCTTCATGAAAAACATATTTTCATTGCCTGTTGTGACCTATCCATGAGAACAGATACTGAACAATTGCTAAATACACCATGAGTAAGCTTCTTGAACACTCACACCATGTCAGAAGTATGTTTTATCATCATCATCCTTCTTCTTCTACCATTCTAGCAATCTATAACATGTTTTATAGCAGGCTTTATGCGGTTGTGACCTGTCCATGAGAACATATACTAAACTGTTGCTAAATACACCACGAGTAAGTTCTTGAACACTCACCACATGTCAGAAGTACAATGTATGTTTTATCATCATCCGTCTTCTTCTATCATCCTAGATCTATACAATTTGCTACCAACGTAATATTGGTATCTCTCACAAAAAATGTTTTTAGAAAGTAAACATAAAAAAAGATAAGTAAACTGGGCAAATGTTACCAAATTTCCAGTGTATAAGTCACACCCACCAATTTTGAGAAATTATTAGACTTGAGCCATAGATAAGTCGCACCAGTGTATAAGTAAAATGAAGTAAACTGACCATATGTTGCCTATTGCCTATTTACCGGTACACACTTTTACATGCTAAACCTTGTTTATTATGTATACTTGGTATCTCTATTTGAAAGTAATACTGCTTGAGTAGGAGTAGTCCAGACAGTTTTCTGATCCTCAAAATGGTACACATTTGTGTTGCTTATCAATATGAACTACTAAAACCGTTGTTTCAGTAATTGTTGCCTTTTTTATTAAACTTTTAATTCAATAATTGTTGTTTTTTTCTATTAAACTTTAAATCCAATAATTGTTTCCTTTTTTATTAAACTTTTGATTCAATAATTGTTGCCTTTTTTATTAATATTTTAATTATTTGTCAGCAAGGGGATGTTGACAATACAAAGTACAACCATTTTTTGTGTAAATATACTCAAAGCTTGACATTTTAAGAGGGGCTGTTTAGTTTCGGGAAAAGGGATTTCATTCAATATTTGTTAAACTGTTGATATCCTAGCTATATTTTTGCCAGTGATATGTTTAAATTTCATGCCCAAATAGACTGGATACGAAAATATTTGTATGTCCTATATTGTTTTGTGATGGTTATCTAGATCTATATTTGTCTGGCAGGGAAACCAGTTTTTGACATTTGACATGTAAAATGATTGTATTGGGACAATTTTAAACTTAAAATGTTGCTTTAAGGGGAATAAAATATATAATTAAAATCATTTAAAAATTAACAAAAATAGCACTGAAAAACAGCTATTTTTTCAAATCATAGATGAGTGATATGGTTGTGAATAAATCTGAATTATCCTGGGGTGTCAAAAGTAGGCAAAATGTGTCAAAAAAAGGAAATAGTAAGTCATGTGAATGATATATAATAAAATATTCTTAAAATATTTACAGTTTTGGTTTAAACTCCTGTTTAATTTTTCTCAATTAAACTCTTCAAATTATATATTTCAGGGGTGGAGGCATTTGAAATATAGGTTTGGAGTCTAGAAACCAAAATTAAATTGTTATATTTAAAAAGACAAAAACTGCAGCTGAAATTTTGATGTCCTAGATATATGTGTCAGAATTAGGCAAAAGGTGTCAAATGTTAGGAAATAGTATAGATCTATGAACAATATATACCGGTAATAAAATATTTACAGTTTTTGTTTAAAATCCTATTTAATCTGTCTCAAATAAACTCTTCAAATTAGAGCTATATATATTTCATGGGTGGAGGCATCTAAAATATAGGTTTGGAATCATAATAGAGACCAGAATTAAATTGTTATATTTAAAAAGGCAAAAACTGCAGCTGAAATTTGATGTCATATGGAAAATTTAGTGTTTACCCTACCTACTTTTTAGTTTTACAGTCACAGACAGTGGTTTAAAGCCAAAGGCCCCAATTGGCCCAAAATAACTCGGTATAAACATGATTCCAAAAATATCAAAGTAAAATCTGCATTCCAAATAGCAATAGGCCTACTTCTGTCAGGGTAGCCTGAAAGTTCAGACGCTACAGTCCTGACACTTGTTCTTGGTGACCAAGAACAAGTGTCAGGACTGTAGCGCAGTCACCAAGAACAAGTGTCAGGACTGTAGCGTCTGAACTTTCAGGCTACTGTCAGGGTCACTGACACTGGTGTTGACCACAGCTATGCTTGTTCTTTCAACCAGTCCAGATTGATTTCATCAGACATTCCTGTCTCCCTGACCATATCCATATGATATCTATGGCTAGCCTGAATGTTCAGACGTTACAGTTTGACAGTCTGATGCTTACTGTTACAGTCACAAGAACAAGTGTCAAGACTGTACCGTCTGAACATTCAGGCTAATCGATGACTATCTGACTTGTTTTAGCTTGGACTAAAACTTTAGTTCAAGATCAAAATTAGCCAAAGCTGTCAAGTTAGATGGTTTTATATCAAAATACCAACCTTCAATCTCAACAAAACGTACTGACAAGTAGACGTCAACAAATCAACGACTGAGTCAGTTATTTGTCTAATTTGACCAGGGTTGACAGTGACACGACAGTTTGACAGACCGACGCGAAGACGACACTCGACTTGGTCACTTATCTGACTTAAAAAATTGACAACCAGGGGCTGAAATATTCATGAAAACTGTCATAGCAATCAGTTGAAATAAACAGATGACTTTCAAAAATAATACACACCTCGTCTAAATTTCTTATCACTTAGATCTATGCCAAACAGCAAAAACAAACAAAACTTTGAGTCGATTTTCGAACGCGTTCGCCAGGGTTCGCATTTGCCGGATGTTAGCATCAATGTCCCAACAGAGGGCGTTCCGCTAGTAGCCGGGAGAAATGGTGAATACAAATGTAATCAATGTTTTATAGTTTTCATAATCATAATCCTTCAATATTCAGACAAATAAAGCAATAAAATTATAATTTTAGGCGTATATTCTGTTATATAGTCTGGAACTTTCTGAAATGGCTCCTATTATCGCCTTCATTCTCGGCCATGACGCGCGGCCGACGTTTTTTGAATCGCATAGTATGGCAATGTATGGCAAGTCAAAAAAAAATTATTATTTTTTTTTTTTTATTTTTTTTTTTTTTTTTTTTTTTTTTTTTTTTTTTTTCTCTTCGTATACGTTACCATAATAGCTCGCTAGAGCTCGCTATTAGATCTATTTTATGATAATTATTATCTTATTCATTTTTAATTTTCTGACCCTTTTTTCCTTTTGCTAAAATTATATATAGATTGATGAGATATTTTTAAATCAAGTTTAAAGCTGGTGATAGATTTATAGCAATCTATACCTATCTATGTACCAGGTATATGTTCATAACAAAGCTACACCCTTTCACAGAAAGTGCCCCAATATGGCAAAAAAAAAATTGATGACAACATGTCCATAAATATTTCTATTTATATTAGAAGGACTTTAGTAGATCTATATCAATTCTATGAAAACTCTTTTCGGAGGTAACTCCTTCATGAAAAACATATTTTCATTGCCTGTTGTGACCTATCCATAAGAGCAGATACTGAACAATTGCTAAATACACCATGAGTAAGCTTCTTGAACACTCACACCATGTCAGACATATGTTTTATCATCATCCTTCTTCTTCTACCATTCTAGCAATCTATAACATGTTTTATAGCATGCTTTATGCGGTTGTGACCTGTCCATGAGAACATATACTGAACCGTTGCTAAATACACCACAAGTAAGTTTCTTGAACACTCACCACATGTCAGAAGTACAATGTATGTTTTACTTTTATCATCATCCGTCTTCTTCTATCATCCTAGATCTATACAATTTGCTACCAATGTAATACTGGTATCTCTCACAAAAAATGTTTTTAGAAAGTAAAGATAAAAAAAGATAAGTAAACTGGGCATATGTTACCAAATTTCCAGTGTATAAGTCAGACCCACCGATTTTGAGAAATTATTAGACTTGAGCCATAGATAAGTCGCACCAGTGTATAAGTAAAATGAAGTAAACTGACCATATGTTAGTTGCCTATTTGCCGGTAGACACTTTTACATGCTAAACCCTGTTTATTATGTATACTTGGTATCTCTATTTGAAAGTAATACTGCTTGAGTAGGAGTAGTCCAGACAGTTTTCTAATCCTCAAAATGGTACAGATTTGTGTTGCTTATCAATATGAGCTACTAAAACCGTTGTTTCAGTAATTGTTGCATTTTTTATTAAA
Organism: Arenicola marina; assembly: GCA_964019135.1. NCBI lineage: Eukaryota > Metazoa > Annelida > Polychaeta > Arenicolidae > Arenicola > Arenicola marina. The sequence goes on along the minus strand of OZ025260.1, from coordinate 31,135,891 downwards.
CTTTTAATTCAATAATTATTGTTTTGTTTTTTATTAAACTTTAAATCCAATAATTGTTGCCCTTTTTATTAAACTTTTAATTCAATAATTGTTGCCTTTTTTATTAAACTTTTTATTGAATAATTGTTGCCTTTTTGATTAATATTTTAATTATTTGTCAGCAAGGGGATGTTGACAATACAAAGTACAACCATTTTTGTGTGAATATACTCAAAGCTTGACATTTTAAGAGGGTCTGTTTAGTTTCGGGAAAAGGGATTTCATTCAGTATTTGTTAAACTGTTGATATCCTAGCTAATTTAATTAATTTTCATGCCCAAATAGATTGGATATGAAAATATTTGTATGTCCTATATTGTTTTGTGATGGTAATCTAGATCTATATTTGTCTGGCAGGGAAACCAGTTTTTGACATTTGACATTGAAAATTATTGTATTGGAACAATTTTAAACTTAAAATGTTGCTTTAAGAGGAATAAAATATATACATTCTGCATTTGATTAAAAATCGTAATAATGGCATTAATTTAAATAAGTTATAAAGATTAAAATCATTTAAAAATTAACAAAAATAGCACTGAAAAACAGCTATTTTTTCAAATCATAGATGAGTGATATGGTTGTGAATAAATCTGAATTATCCTGGGGTGTCAAAAGTAGGCAAAATGTGTCAAAAATAGGAAATAGTAAGTCATGTGAACAATATATAATAAAATATTCTTAATATATTTACCTAATCTGGGGCATGTTTCATTCCTTCATCCTTCATCGTCCCGGGAGGTTCCTTGGCCCAATTTAGCCTGTATGTGCACAAAAGTGGCCTAAAACACCAACATTTCATTTCTTAATATATTTACAGTTTTGGTTTAAACTCCTGTTTAATTTTTCTCAATTAAACTCTTCAAATTATATATTTCAGGGGTGGAGGCATTTGAAATATAGGTTTGGAATCTAGAAACCAGAATTAAATTGTTATATTTAAAAAGGCAAAAACTGCAGCTGAAATTTTGATGTCCTAGAGATATGTGTCAGAATTAGGCAAAAGGTGTCAAATGTTAGGAAATAGTATAGATCTATGATCAATATATGCCGGTAATAAAATATTTAGAGTTTTTGTTTAAAATCCTATTTAATTTGTCTCAAATAAACTCTTCAAATTAGAGCTATATATATTTCATGGGTGGAGGCATCTAAAATATAGGTTTGGAATCATAATAGAGACCAGAATTAAATTGTTATATTTAAAAAGGCAAAAACTGCAGCTGAAATTTGATGTCATATGGAAAATTTAGTGTTTACCCTACCTACTTTTTAGTTTTACAGTGACAGACAGCGGTTTAAAGCCAAAGGCCCCAATTGGCCCAAAATAACTCGGTCTAAACATGATTCCAAATCATCAAAGTAAAGTAAAACTTTAGTTCAAGATCAAAATTAGCCAAAGCTGTCAAGTTAGATGATTTTATATCAAAATACCAACCTTAACAAAACGTACTGACAAGTAGACGTCAACAAATCAACGACTAAGTCAGTTATTTGTCTAATTTGACCAGGGTTCACAGTTTGACAGACGCGAAGACGACACTCGACTTGGTCACTTGTCCGACTTAAAAAATTGACAACCAGGGGCTGAAATATTCATGAAAACTGTCATAGCAATCAGTTGAAATAAACAGATGACTTTCAAAAATAATACACACCTTGTCTCAATTTCTTATGACTTAGATCTATGCCAAACAGCAAAAAAAAAGTTGAGATTCGAACGCGTTTGCCAGATTCACATTTTCCGGATGTTAACATCAGACGGCGTTCCGCCAGTAGCCGGGAGAAATTGTGAATATAAATGTAATCAATGTTTTATAGTTTCATAATCATTATTCTACCTTATTCGGACAAATAAAGCAATAAAATAATAATTGTAGGCGTATATTATATATTCTGGAACTTTCTGAAATGGCTCCTATTATCGCCTTCACTCGCCGCCATGACAAGTATGGCAAGCCAAACGTTTTTTTTTATTTTTTTTTATTTATTTATTTTTTTTTTTCACCCCTTTGTATACGTTACCATAATAGGTCGCTAGAGCTCGCTACTATCATGATGTTATAGAATGATTTTTCGGCCTGGCACTGAAATATTTTATATAAACTGATAAGATAAGGTGGCAGATCTTATTGATGCTAATTATAAATTTAATTATTTAATAATCACCATTATAATTATGTTTCACGGGCCAGATTTGACAGAAATGTCAGGCAGACCGGCTGTGGACTATGCCAGCCACCAGCCGAAAACAGTGGGTTGGGGGGTAAGCGGAACGGAGGAGAGGGTCGTCAGAGTTCAGGGTGTGGTGGCAGACAATAACAATTAATCTTTGTCTGTGCAGTCTCTGGCTGCCGGATTCGTGCTTGCCCCTAGTTGGAAATTACTGCTGAATGCCGATCTCAGCACTTAATGTGAAATAAGCCCATTTCAGCACTTGATCTTATTAATATGTTAAGCTCTAATCTGGCAGCCAGACAATGCTGAGACAAAGACTGCCACCATACCCCAAACTCTGCCGACATCCCCCGCTCTGCTTAATCCCTGGTCTGGATGTATACCTCTGGCAGTGTATTTAATTTTATGATCAGCAATAGATTGGTATAGCCCAGAACCCTAAGCTATGTGGGCTGAAACACAGCCTAGTTGCATTCCATAGTAGAATTCTGGTCTGGAACAACCCCATTTCAGAGTTGTTTGACTTTGACCAAGTGTAGCTCTGATTCTCCTTTGCTGTGGGAAAAGTTTTATAACAGAAACAAACCTTAATCCTTGTCTTATTACTTCCTGACAAGTAATGACTAATCACATAAGTAACCTTTCTTGAAAGGCAAAAATAGTCCAGTCTGTCACCAGAAATTCACATGAAGACATGTGTTTTCACGGACCCAATGACTGGGTTCCTGAACAATGAACCAATTAGCATGGCTTATAATATCATGTGATGACCTTGCACATGTGCAGTGAATAACTTCCTGTAAAAAAAAACGGTGAAATTTTGTTTTTATGCCAGTAGGCAATTATAGCTCTTTTTGAAGACTTTAACAACTTTTGAAGAGTTCATACATCAGTAATTATATATTGAAAAGGCTTTTTACATTGTTGAAACTAATTATGAAAGCTATACTTAAACGATTCAATTTGTCATGTAAAGTTGATTTTTCACTATAGAATGCTACATGTCTATGATTCTTCAACCATAGCCATGGATTCATGGCTAAGATTGGTATGTCTTTAGTTCAGGGAGAGATATAACTGACTGCCCAATTGTCTGGGACAGTTGAATTACATGGTCTGACAGGTCAGAATACTGGTTGTATCCCTGAAAAGGCATATAGACATTTAGACTGTGATATATCGCTATTCACCGATATTCAGCAGTTACACTGAGCAAACCTGCAAGTAATAGAAACAATAACTGCACAGTGGTCATTATATAATTTTATTTATATAATATAGAAAAAACTGTTCATTCAGTCATAGGTGGTAACTTTACAGAACATGATGTTGCAGTATTGCATCAAATATTATGGTAGTAATATGTAATGCTGCTTAGATGGGTATGACACTTCATGGAATTTCTTTCTGAACAGAATGCCAAATTTCCACTTATTTTATTAATGCAGCAGATCTGGCCATTCAAGTTATGTAACTTGATAATATATGATAAAGTTATATAATCAAGGTGCTTCATAACATAATGAGTATAAATATTTGTGAAATTAGAAATGAAGTACTGCAAAAAGATTAAGGGGTTGCATAGTCTTGGTGACATATTTATCCAACAGTTTCATCTACCTTTTGAGCTTTACGGAAGCGGCTATATATGTATCTAGTCATTTATTAGGCATTTGTTTCAATTGTCCTTCTTTCATGTGTTATAATTAATCACTTTGTTCAGTTGATTTAGTTATGTACATCAGGTACGAGTATCATTGATTTGGTCGCATTTTAGTTTTATATACATCGCTTGGTCACATCTGAATTGAAATTAGATATGGTACTAGCCATAGCCATGACCCTGATCATACCATATGGCAAGACTTAATTTATAAAGACATAAATTCTAATGATTGCAGATGATGTGCAGCGGAAAGAGCGCCAGACGAGAACATGACAACAATTGAATGTTCCTGGAAACAAAACTCGGGAGAGAATGCTGCAGAATGCCATAGTATGCCACAGGCACATGTAGTAGTGGTGTGCAACGTACTGTAGTAGGTCTATGGATATATATCGGACAACGTTACAGGACAAATATATAATTGATGGTATGACGGTGAGCACGATATCTTAACAAATAATAATTGATTAATTTTCATCTTGAAGGTTATGACGATTTCATTGAATTAACTGAACCAGTTAACTGTGTAGTAAGACTGATGCTAGGTCCATGATGGAGGGTGGCAATGGGACGGCAGCGGCTTGTGCCGAGTGCGGGACTGCTTTCGGCAAGGACAGCGACCTCCAGACGCACCTCCTCCTGGCGCATGCGCGTGAACGCCCCCACCGCTGTCAGCTCTGTCCGGCCGCCTTCGCCAGGACTAACGACCTGAAGCGACATGATAAAGTCCACACTGGGGAGAAGCCGTATACTTGTCAGCAGTGCGGGGCGGCCTTCGCCCGCAGTAGCGACTGTGCCCGCCATACCAAGCGCCACAGCGGGGAGAAACCCTTCGCCTGCCAGTCCTGCCAGGCCGCCTTCGCCATGGGCAGCGACCTCAAGCGCCACCTGCTGGTCCACTCTGGCGACAAGCCCTTCCACTGCGTCGTCTGCAACGCGTTCTTCGCCCGTAATGGGGACCTGAGGATGCACATGCGGGTGCACATCGGCATGAAGCCCTACACCTGCGCGCTGTGCCAGGCCGCCTTCGCGCGTACCAGCGATCTCCGCCGACACGTCAACACGCACGGCGCGAATGGCGGGAAACCGGGCGGCTGTGTCGTCTGCTGCGCCGCGCTCGTCTCTCCCGCAGACGACAGCAAAATAGCGGGAACGGCCGCGGGGACAGGGACGGGAACACCGGGGGTTGGGGTCGGGATGGCGGTGGCGCCAATCGGCCTGGTGGCGCCGCCCGCCGCCCCTGGCGCCTCCAACAAGTGCCCTCTCCCCTCCGCATCCCCCGGCGCCCTCATCGACTTCCCCCAGAGGGCGGCGGCCCACCACACCGCTGCCGCGGCTCCCCCCGCGGCCGCCGGGAATGCCTGCGACATGTGTCACAAGTCTTTCGGCCGCTTCAGCGATCTCCGGCGCCACGCCGCCACCCACTCCCCCATCAAGCCTTGCGCCTGTGAAGTCTGCCTCCGACCCTTTTCCCGCCTTACCGACCTGCGCAGACACCGGCGCACGCACACTGGGGACAAGCCCTACTGCTGCCCCGTCTGCCAGCTCGCTCTCTCCGGGGACCTGCGCAGACACATGCGCACGCACACGGGCGAGAAGCCCTTTAAGTGCCCCGTATGTTGCGTGACGTTCGCTCGCAGCGGCGACCTGCGCAGACATCTCGGTACGCACACCGCGAGCAAACCGCTGGCCTGTGACGTGTGCCATACGTCATTCGCCCGACTGAACGACTTAAAGCGGCACCAAAAGACGCACGTGGTTACCTAGCTTACCATACCCTATTTATTATTTATTTAATTTAAAACTACTAGTCTTTTTCTAACTTCTACTCAGAGACATCGCGCTAGATCGCGGACTCTTTAACAACGCGATTAGTCACACTGACGAACTCATGTTCTGCGTCATAAAGGCCTATACATGGCATGTATACAGGCCGAAGTTGGACATCTGAGAGACAAACATACATTGTATGACAACTAGATGTAATGACTTTACAGTTTCTTGTCTGCTTAAGCAATGTGTGAATCGCATCGTTTCAGCCTTTTGAATAAACGTGAAGTGTTATTGCAGTAACTAACTGTCTGTTGTGTGCAACTATTTCAGGTGCGTGTTGAAATACAAAAAAATGGTGAAGTACATTTCGGATGGCATTGGATATCTACATGTCTACAGTTACATAACTTAAAGCAGCCTACTTACATGCGCCATCTTATATTTTGTACATTTTAGAAACAGTAGTAAAAGTATCTCAAAATTATGATGCATATGTTTTATATCTCTGAGTCTGCAAAAACAACCAGTTCAATATAAAACTGCGCGCTTGATTTATATCGCGCGCGGACGTGATAGCGAGCCGCGGTCGACATCACACAGAATAGCGAACAGGCGCGCAGGGATATAAAGCCGGCCACCAACTTCTGCTCCGGTGAACAACTTTGCTTCTTTCCGGATAGCCCACAGGCTTTCAGGATTTAAATGAAGATATAATATACTTACTTGACATGGAGAATAAGTTGGTGATACAAAAAATTACAGAATAGATTGCTTTAAGCAGATACTGATTGTAGCAGTGGTGTCCTGCTTGATTTTCCCGGTTTTATTCTGATATGTGATGTTTTCAAAAACAACGCAGAACGCATTGTTTGTCCTCCTACAGCTCAATGACGTCGTTCCCTTGACAACACCCTAATTCCTTAGCAACCTGCCGTTCCCGATTACTCCGGTGTACGGATGTTCTGCATTGTGCGGGTGACGTGGCCAAGGACGTAGCATACTCAATTCTTCTTGAATGTGCTCTGCTAGGCAAGTCCCAGCGGACGGCGCGTGGTTCAAACCCCATTTGTGCAAATGTTATGTTTGTGCAGGATAAAATATCTTGAAGTTACTCACGGAGACCTGGCTACAGTATCTTGAGCGCTATGTAATGAAATAAACGATTGAACCGGGTATATCTGGATGTTTCGTGACTCTAAAACGTCTGAATCCATTTAACCAACTATACATAAAAACCAGTTTCGATATATCAAACCGATCTGGACCACTCGATTTTGCAATAGCTTGACAAAAAACCAAACCCATGAACTGGCCAACTTTCCACCGTCTCTGTGGTTCCTTGGTCTGATTCAACATCGGCAGTATTTTCTTTTTCTTAATTGTAGTTCCTGACTATATTATTTTAGTTTTTCCAGTTGATATCAACAGTTTTTAAATAATTAACCTCTATCTTTGTCATGACTGTCCGCGTCCATTTTGAATGCCTTTTTTAACCAAAAAATTCTCCATCAATGACTACAAAATCGCGCACTTTCTTGTCGTTTTTAATAGTGGCCTGGCCGGCACACCCCCGGGGGGGGGGGGGGGGCGGCGGGAGGGGGGAGAAATCATAACGTCGCCATGCAAACCTGAAGGAGAAAAAGCTCATCATACCGTCATCATGCAAGTCTGAACGAGAAATTCACTTGGCAAGTCGTGGCTGGGTCGTACAACTATCATTTTCCGGTGGCTGATTTAATTTCGGTTCGCCCCGTTGGACTAAGGTTCCCACCGATAGTACGTAGTGGCCGTGGTGATGTGGTCGGGCGGGGCTGGAAGGAAGGGGGGGGGGCAATTTGGCAACTCGTGGTGATGGGATCTCTTCCTCTGGCGAGATCTCTCAAGATGGGTAGGTCTACACACATTATGTATGCAAGTCAAGACGGCAGCTGTTCTCACCAGCCTCATTGCTATGAGAACAGCACAGATATGAATGTCTAGCTACGGTATGACACGCCTACTCCCCGTTAATTGGCGGCAACATGGCGCATGGGCAAATTACTAATTGGACTAGATGGTCACGCGAAAATCAAGTGATACAGGTATATAGTCACCATATTGACCCACCTACCTTTCCCCATCGCCTAACCGCAACAAACACATATAGCAGTGTGACATATATTCGCGCCACTCCCCCCCCCCCCCTCCCAACCCCCCACTCTAGCCACTGGCATTTATATGCACCTATACTAAACGTTCAAATTACCCCGGGTGACCACCCCCCACCCACCCTCCCACTCCTTCCCATCCGGCTAAAGCATATCAACATTATAAACATATACCCCCCCCCCCCCACTCCGCTTCCTTCCTTCCGGGCCAATTATATTCACAATTTTACACAACCATCCTCTCCCCAGCCCTATCTAGACCTATTCACACAGCACTGGTAACCACCATTCACAACGCCCCATTCACCGCATTCCCCGCCCTAAAATTAAGCCAGTATTGTCTAAACCGAGGTGTATCTACATCTATATCGTCACATTGAATAGACACAGTGACAAGGGAGCGGTGGGATAGCCATATTACGCCGGGCCACGTGGCACATCCCTCTCCCGCGAGCAGCCACCGAATCAGCCACCGAACGGGGCGGCTATAGCTATTGCGCTACATAGCTGATACAACACGGTATGAAAGCTGGCGCGCCTGCACTTATCTATCATTACTGCACTGCGGTTATTGTCCCATAAATATATATATATATATATGCACATACATTGTGGTGTACAGTTAACCATTACCGCTGGACTTAATAATTTAATAATTTGCGCCATAACAGTATGCAGTAGTGAAGGCGTTCTGTGACCCCGGGGGCGGGGCGGACAATGTAATGAGTTGTACCACTGACCGGCTCCACCATCCCACATATCCACGGTCATTGCTTGCCAAGTTTATTGTTAGCCAGCTACGGATCCGGGTCTACAGGACTCCATTGCAGACCGGGGAAAGGACATGCGTCACATCACCGGAATATATCACATATAGCGATGCTTCGTCACAGCGAGATAACAACTGGGTCGTAACCCAGTCGTAATCATGTCGTAACTTTCGCGTGAAAAATGCTTATTCGCCATAGCCTCTAATTAGGCCTGTAACAGCCACGTCATTTGAATACTTTCTGGTGAGGATGACTTAAAGTTTTTAAAGTTTGGCAGTATCTCAGCATTTGCTGAGTGGATATATGATTTATCGTTTATCGTTGACATGGTCAGTGTTCATCATTCGTACTTAACGCTACAACAAGGTTTCACATTGGGATGATAAAGACTACATCCACAACATTCCCAGGCGTAAGTTACGACTGGATTACGACTACGGGATTAAGAACACAGGCCTAGGAGTCTCCACAGACAATCTGGCGGTCTGGTCTCCGAAAATCAGACATAAACACCGTATCTAGTTTATCTATACAAAGGCATCTTCACGCCTAATGCAAGGCCGACCTTGAAGAACATCGCCAGAGTGATCCGGAAGCCCGTATATAAAGACGATTCGGCAAATTAACCGGATCGTCAGGGCGTATAAAGCCACGTGCTTCTGTTTACATCGCGGCGTTGCCTGCAGCCATTCACGGACGCCGTTTGGTCACGTGACTCCCCGGATCGCTGCTGCCGGGATCCCGACATCCCGACGTACACACCCGGTTTGTCTGGAGCGGGCTGGCCGCCCGCCCACCCGCCCGCTCCGCCGGGATAAGCAGAACGTGTATACTTTAAGTAGGCTCCATAGCTCTTCCAGTGTCACGTACACCCCCTGCCTCTCATCCCCCTCTCCCTCTCCCTCTCCCTCTCCCTCTCATCCCCCTCTCCCTCTCCCTCTCCCTCTCCCTCTCCCTCTCCCTATCAACCCCGCCCCCTGCTCCCCCCCTCCCCCTCTCCCTTTACCCCCCCCCCCCCAGCCCCCTCCTCCCTGCCCAGCACCACCCGCATGGCTATCCGTCCTCCCTCTCCCCTCCTCCTCCCCCGTCCCTCGCCAGCCGTGTACTGTACGTAAGACCGGGTGGGCGGGCGGGGAGAGGGAGGGGCAGAGTGGGTGGGGTAGGGCTCGCTCCAGAGACAGCCAGCCGTACGCGTCGGCTGCTGGGCTAGCGGGGTGGCTCGGAATCCCAGCGGCACACGATCCTGAAGGGCTGCCCGAAGCCGTGGTTGGCATCCGGAGCGCTCTGGAGGTTTGACGCAACATACTGTTGGTACAAGATCTCTCTCTCTCTCGTTCCTCCCTCTCTTGCCCCTTTCGCCCCTCGGCAGCGTTTTCTCACGGCGAAGATGCTTGAAACAAAGGACTGATCCCGGTGATCCTTCCTCCGCCAACGCAATCCCGATCAAGCATAAGCTGACCATCTGGATACACGCTGCACGTCCCGAAACGCCGCGCCTCTGTTGAAATCCGGAACGTGCGCGGATCTGTTTTGATAGATCCAGAACGCGTACCCTCCCCTCCTTGCAGACCCAAACACCGCCACCGCCGTTATCTGGTGGGTTACGCGTGTGCCGCTGGAAGGATTGCGTCTGTCTGGACAGGGACACCGACCGACCAACCGCGAAAATCTGGATCCATGTGGGATACATAGACAATTGACAGCGGTACAGTTCGTCTCTCAGGATTACAAGGATTATCATCTCTGGATTAACGTGGGATTAAGGCACTGTACACACGGATCATACATACATGCACACGACTGCGGGATATACATGTACGTCCGGATATGTGCGTAAGTTATAAGCAAGTCGGGAAGAATTTTTTTCTCTAAATGTTAGATCCAGATTCTGGCTCCGTTGGGGGATCTCGGGAGTAAGCGAGTAGGATGGCGATCCGGATCCCATTCTGTCCCTAGACTAGAGACACCCAGGATACGTTCTGATTTGGGTTGTAGCGTCATCACATTCGGGATTACATACTAACATAACAGGACGTGTTCGTCTGGATCCGAGGGACGAGATCCGGAGGCAGGATGTCTGCGACGGACGTGTTTGGCGGGATGCAGAACCGGGATCAGGAGGCGGAGTGGCGGCCCCCGCAAGAGGATGAGATGGATTACTTCACGGATCTCGCTCTGCAGGAAGCTCAGCGCTGGATCGAGGTAAGGGGAGGGCGGGGGTGGCCGGCGGGGGTGGCCGGCGGTGGGGGGCGGGGGACGGGAGGGAGGTCAGGGTGGGGGTGAAATTGCTAACGCTCGGTTTGCTATAACTATAAGATCAAGAAATTAATGGGGATATTTTTTTCCCAAACGCGTGCACTGTCGACGTCACACCTCTTTCAGTGAACCTTGGCGAGGCAGGGTAAGGGTGGCGGGGTGGGGTAGGGTGGGCAGGATAGGGTGGTGGGGTGGGGTGGGCAGAATAGGGTGGCCAGCAGCCCCTTACACATACATCCCTGCCTCGCAATGCATTGGGAAATGTACAACGGTTTCCTGTACAATCGCTGTAGCTCTAAACCTTACGCAACAATAACCTGCATTCAAACAATTCCTCCGCTAACACATGGAAACCACATTGCGGATGCCCAGTAATTCCTGGCCCTGGTATTGGCTTAACACTGAGCTCCCTGGTGCTGTAGTCCTATGTGTATACATGTGTTGTGTGAAGTGCAGCTTAGCATCGGACGGAACATGACAATGTACTCTGTACGTTGTACCAGGCCTGTACAGTGGTGCTCACTGTCGGACACATCTGTGTTTATGTACCACCACAACACGCCATTTCCCTTCCGCACCCCCACCACCCCTCAGGACACTCCCCTCCCCCTCCCCCCTCCCTCTAGGCAATCCCCCCCCGGCCACTCCCACTACGCAACCTCCCCAAACCCCTCCCCCCTCCACCTCCTCCCATCCCTCTCCACCCCCCTCACCTCTTCCCGCTCACATCTGCCCTACCGACCCCCCTCCTCCAACGTAGGTTCTCGGACCTCGCTCCGGACCCTCATGAAGCGTGCCCGGTCGGTGGATCCGGAAGGTAATCCCGACCGTTGAATCAATCCGGCTTTCTCCAGGACTGTTAATACGTGACCTTGCTAATGGACAACAAATGGCGGCCGACGGGCTCGGGGTTTTTATTGGCCATTTGTTCCACTTCCGGCGCTGATCCGGAGAATGCTTTCCATCCGGATTCCTGGTTCCGGATCCGGACTGAGGGTTGGATCCTTGGGGGCGACGGGCCAGGGTGGGCGACGGGCCAGGGTGGGCGACGGGCCAGGGTGGGCGTGGTCTATTTTCTTTGATGCTATGTCGATAATGGTGCAGGGAGAGAGGTGCAGGTGCAGGGGAAGAGGTAATTATTGTTTTGTGGTGGGTCCCAAGACTGCCGATATTAGGGTTGCGCCCCCTCCCCCTCCCCTTCCCTCCTCAGGATCCCACAAAAGGACAATGAGCAGACTTGTGCAGGGGGGTGGGGAGGCCAAATAAATGTTAAAGGGTTGTACAAGATTGTGCCCCCCCCCCCCTTTACCCACCTCCAAACTGTCCAAACTGGCCCATATGGTCGTATTTATAAATAACATTTGGAGGGGTTAATATTCCCCCACATATGGCAACAAGCAGTCATGCATGTGTTACCATGACAACATGTTTTTTGTTGTTACTCGTGGGGGGCGTGATGCACGTGCGGCAGGACCGCAAGTTGCGTTTCCATGGTAACCCATTCGCGGTTTTTAGCCGTTTTTCAACCTATCCAGGTGTACGAGAATGCTCCCCCCCCCCACCCCGACCGACTTCCCTCGTATCACTGGCCTGAAACAGCCAAACGGCTCCGGAAGCGAATCAATACGATAACCAGTAAAAGTAGCGTCGTTATAACGGCTGCAAGCCTTCCGGTAGGCTATCTAGGATCGGCAGACTAGGCCCAGGGCAGCGGTTACCATAGTTACGAGTGCCGTCTGGCGGTGGTTGCAGTAGTTACGAGTCGTTCTTGGTGAATTTTAGGGGGCATTGGGGTGGTGAGGGTGAGGGGCAGAGTTAAGTCCGTGGTATCGACAGTAATAAAGTGATAAACGGATAACATCAACAACGCATAAATACTAAAAATAGTGACTCGGTGTGCTATCACACCACAGGATACCACTGGTATGGTGGTCTCGCTGCCGCCAGGCCAGGCCCAGCTATCACCATGGTGATATCGCTTATCCCCAACAGTTATATTGATGTTTGAACGCGAGTGTATAAATAATTGCGTGTGGGCAATCACAAATTCCAAATCCATTTATTGAAATTAATACACCCCCCGAAATCATGTTCCAAAGAAGGTTTTGACCATTAAAGCAATATATTCCGTATTTTTTGGTATTACCAACCTCTTCTCCATGTCAAATAAGTACATTCTGTCTTAAATTTAAATCCTGAAAGCCTGTGGGCTATCCGGAGAGCAGCAATTTGGTAACCGGAGCAGAAGTTGGTGGCCGGCTTTATATCCCTGCGCGCCTGTTCGTCGTTCGGTATTTTGTGTGTGATGTCGACCGTGGCTCGCTATCACGTCCGCGCGCGATAAAAATAGAGCGCGCAGTTTTATGTTGAAATGTTTGTTTTACAGACTCAAGGAGATATAAAACATATGCATCATAATTTTAGAGATACTTTTAGTCTTGATTCTAAAATGTAAAAAATCTAAGCTGGCGCATGTAAGTATATTGCTTTAACGACTGACATAGAACGAATTGAACTAATTATTGACACCATACCAACTGATAGCAACAATGTGAATAGTAAATGCTAAACCTGTGGCGCTGTCAGAACTGCTTGGCAATTTACGAGACTAATCAGAAATTTTACCGTAATGAAAAAATGAAAGTTCTTCAAAAGGTGATATACTGATAGATATGTTCAAGTTGCTTCACATTGATAATTTACCTGCGCCGTTATCTTCGTCAGCACAACCACCAAGATATCTATAACCTGTACTCATGCCTTCTGAAGCGATCTTGTACCCCACACAGGGGCGGATTCAGACTTTAGAGGGTGGGGAGGCTTGAATTTCGCGACTACAGGGCATACTACAGGGGCGAATCCAGACTTTAGGGGGTGGGGGGCAGGGGCGGATCTAGGAACTTGCCAAGGGGGGGAGATTACTCGCTGAAAAACTTGCGACCGGGGGGGGGGTGCCCTATAAAAAAAACTTGCGAGGGGGGCGGGGGGTGCTCGAAGAAGCCGACTTTAACAGTGTTTGTTCAGGTTCTCAAGGGGGGGGGGGTGCAACCCCCGTAACCCCCCTAGATCCGCCCCTGGGGGGCTTGAATTTCGAGATTACAGTGCATAGGCGGCGGAAGCGAGGGGGGGCACTGGTCCTTCTCTAGCATAAGTTGCTGCTCGTGGACAGCGATAGGCTGCTTCATTCTCGGGGGCTAAACCTGTCGGTGGGGGGGCTTCTGCGGCTTGACCAGGGGGTAGGGGGGGGGGGGCTATAGCCGCAGTAGCCCCCCATTTGGATCCGCCACTACCATACCGGAAACTGGATCACCTGGTATACGTGATTGACAGATTCCATTTACCCTGGTGAGCGGTGGCCTCAGCGGGGAGGGCTCGCTCGCCACGGTCATACACGCTGAGACCACCTCGCCCATGATCCATGGTGTACAGGGGAGGTACCTGGTGCAGAGGGACGGCGGGGTGGGGGGGGGGGGGCAGGCTACAGGGTGGTCAGGTCGTGGTGGGGGGGATACACGGGCTGGATCCACCTGAATCCTTACCGCTCTACCTTATCCTTCCCCCTACCCCTGCACATCCTACACTCCCACCTTCCTACCCCACCTCATATTACCCCTCACAAACCTCACCGCGTCCTTCTTCCCTCCTCCTGCTCCTATCCCCCCAACGTTCCCCTACCTTCTAACCCTACCCCCCCCCCCCCAATTCCCCTCATCCTCCATCCCCCTTCACTTCCACCCTCGCCTCACCGCTTTCTACCGAAAAACCTTTTCCTGGGTCGGGATCACCATGGGGACTGTTTCCCCTCCACAACGTGCATCCCATTCCACCCCCACCGCCATTGTCAGCACTGGCCCCTCGAATGACTCCACAATTCCACAATTGCACTGAGCGTTGTACACCTATACACACGCATATATAGTCTAGTCTATTGGCGTCTGTAGACTTCACGCATCCGCGGTCCATTCTCCTAACATTAGCATCGTTAACGACCGCTCCAGAACGCCAAACTGATAGCTGAGGTCCTTAACTGAGAGACAGACGCGTCCTATTTATCAAGCCGGGGGGCGAACTCCCCTCGAGGGATCTACTTGGAGCGTCTGAGCGGGACTAACTAACCCAGATGGGAAGGGAGCTTTGGCGGGAAAACCCCGTTCAACATTTGTGTGAAATGTGTCGAAAAGAAAGTATATTTCAGTAGCGCTCCCTGCGTCATGAAGAAAACATAAGGAGAAATCCAAAACAAGTACTGGAATAACCTTTTCGAACCAAGACAACGAATGTTTTATACTTTTTTTTCTCCAATTTGAGATGGCATGTATGTTTCCCGCCGGGTTCAGTTGCGTTAAACCGAGACACATGGGATTGTCTTTGTTCGTGAGTGCTCTGACTTAGAGCGATGTGCCCTGACAAACTATACGGACATCCACACCCACACCACTGTCACCCACGGGGTACCATGTTTATAGGGTTTCCCTCGCAGCGCATCCTTCTCACCACAATCCTTCCCACCCACACCCCATACCCAGCACCCGGGCCAGCACCCAGCCCTGTGCCAGAAGTAACGCTGATCCGGGGAAGAAACCACAAAAAACAGAAGCATGTCACATTCCACGTTCTCAAAGTGGAGAGAATGTTTAGGTTTGGAGGACTCACAGATGCGGTCTCGTTGAAGTCACGCTGAAGTCTCGCAAGTATGCTCACGCCTGTCACTTCAGCTGTTTGTTTCTTTAAAGGGTGACCTTCAAGCTGACCTTCATAACATTTATTCTTCCACTCTGTCGAAGAGCGATAATCTTGATGTAGATGGTAACGTGATCGGTTTGTGTTTGTTGTGAGAGACGGTAGTAGGGAGGATCTAAAAGGGTCACGTGTTCTACCGGCTTGAGTGACGTCACATCAGGACAATGACGTAACTTATCTCACCCTCTAAGTTTAAGTTTACCAATTCCAATTCCTCACCCTCTAAGTTTAAGTTTACCAATTCCAATTCCAACTTCCAATTAAGCTACTATGCAAGGCCGATCTAATGTCTATTATATCTCCCCGCCCAGAAATCATCAGTAAATAATCGCCCGTTGCTCACTTTTGCTGTAACAGTTTTGCGTTGTCACCGCGGCAAGATCTATTATTGGCACGTACGTCACTCTATTACAGCATAAAATTAATTGGCACAAAACATAAATATCGACAGATCCGTGGCAGACGCTTATATCCTGGAATCCTGGTACGGGCCGCCCACTTTTGGATCCGCCCAGGATCCGGGAATATGTCCCTGACCATCACCACCAGTATGTTGACATTTACCGTGCTAACCGAGGGCCTCGCACTTATGGTCTGTTGTTACATGGAGCGAAATGCCAAGGCGGTTCTGGGAGCCGGAGGGATGCCAACAAAATGGGCGATATTTCCTGGCGATGTTTACTTGAGACGATGGTTTTTTTTCCTCCATCTCCATCCGTTTACTTGTTATCTATAGCGCCATCTCCTTGGGGGGGGAGGGGAGACATCCTGTTTCGTTTGTTCAGATTAAGAGAAGAGGAAAAAAAACAATGAAGGCAGGAATAAATCTCCAATTGGTGCAAATGATTATTAATGACATTGAGATAATAATAGAGATAACGAAGAGGCAGAAGAGCAAATTGGGGTGGAGGCGTAAGGGAGGGAGGGAGGGTGGTGAAGCAAGCACCCAAGGACAGAGAAAAGAATGCCATTACAGGGCATGATGAGAGGATGATCCTGGCTGGGGCGGGGGGTGGGGGTGGTGATGATAGACGTGGAGACCGTGATAAAAAGACTAAAGATGATGGAAGGTGGTGATAATAAAGGGAAATGAAATGCCGATGTTTTAAGCCACGAACGATAGGAAAAAGCATAATACTATATAGTATTAGTAACTGTGCCCCCCCCCCCCCCACTGCCCCCCGGCCCTCCCCTCTGCCTGCGTCGATTTACGATGCATGTGGGAGTAACAAAGTGACGAATTGAGCTGGGACAATGACATCGTGACGATCCAAGCTACCTCTGTTTATAGCGGGTAGACTACGATAATTTGGATAAACAAACACAAAGGTGAAGGAGGTAAGGAAAGCTTATTACAGGGTGCCATCACCATCATATGGTGATGGCACAGAAAAAAAACAGACAGAGACCAGATGTAGATAAGAGAATGGAGGAGGCGATGATAGATTATCATACAGTGAAGATTTGGCATGGCCAACGTTATCTATCATTATCTATCATATTCCGCATAATTGACGCGCCAACGTGGTTCGTACCAATGCAAGTGGCGCGTCGACAGGATCGCTTCAGGAGGGGGGGGGGGGGGCTGGGGGAAGGAGCCTGGGGGAAGGGCGTGGGGGTAGATATGCGACGGTGGGGGAGGACGGTCGAGGGCTGGAATGATGGGATGTCTGTAAAGTGCAAAGCCCTATATCTTTCTCGGGTTCGGCCTCTTTTTTACCTGAGGTCGGGACTGGAGCGCCCATAAAGCCCGTCCATCACCGTTAGCTGGCGTACCTCGGGGGTGAGGACAGACAGACAGACAGAGGAAGAGATAGGCAGACAAAGAGGGGGAGAGGCAGACGTAAAGGGAGAGACATACAGAGACAGAGAGAGAGATAGGCAGACAGAGAGAGAGAGAGATAGGCAGACAGAGAGAGATAGGCAGACAGAAAGAGGGAGAGGCAGACAGAGACAGAGAGGGAGAGACACACGGTGAGGGGGGGGGGGGCGAGAACCATAGATAGACAGGGATATAGAGCCAAGATACAGGTTCTTGCAGACCGAGCCACAGAGAAAGAGAGGGGAACCAACACACTCGTCCCGTATGAACACGAGTCCTTTGGGGCGGATCCAGAAGGGAGAAGGAAGACTATGACTTAAACCAACTCGTGGGTTCGGCCCTTGCTGAACCGGACACGTGCCACCGCCTCGTAAACTCGGGTATGCGTAGTCCCAACCCCCTGGCCGCAAACCCTGTACAAGGGGCGCCCCTCTAGCCACACTATTTATTCTTCAGTGGAAAATAGTATGCGCTCCCCTCTCCTAACAGATCCTACGGAAATGTGGTGGGCCAACGACAGTCAAGGTCATCTGGTTCCGGATTGCTGACGTTGAGACTTCGTGGGTCCCTGTGGTGGACCGAATACGCAGATTACGCATCGGTTCACCGCCCGACACTTCTTTCACCCGCGCATCCATTCGGTATGCCGATGTGCCCCGTTCAAAACAGCACGGGACATTCGGGAGAAGATGGCGGCTGATTGAAAGGTGATGAGAGTAGGTTGGTTCCAGTACCCATACTTGCACCGGATATAAACGGTGTGTGCATTTCATTGGAATAGGCATATCGCTATCGGCACACCCGGAAGTTCCCTGTCACGTGTTGCGGGTCCCGGGCGGGATACCGAACCTGGCCCAAAGAAATGCGCCCACTGCCTGACCTCGAGATGGTCAAGGTCAAGGTCATTAGTTACTTCGGCGAGGACATGTCAACCGATTTTGGGTAGAACACGTTGTACCGTTTGAACGCTACACTCGAGAAGAAAGGCATTCTCTGTTGGGCAGCCTGGTCAGTGTAAAGATATAATGTCACTTGTTGGTAATGGGCTGACATTTATTTTCGTGTATGACACGTGGTGGCGACTTGTGGTTTGGTTGGCTTAGAATGGCGACAGTAACTGGAGTTCGGGGGGAGGGGGGGGGAGGGCGTGGTGGCGATCTGGCGATTGGGGGGTAGCCAGGATTCAAGTGGCCTGGTGCGGGTGCGGTGTGGTGATGGTGACGGTGACAGCGAGGTGGAGGGGGGTGGGTTGGATGGAGTGGATAGATTGGAATGGAGTCATTGCCAAAGCTGTCGTCGCAGACATCTGTTTTTGTTAAAGATTTGTGGTCTCTACTGAGGGCTGCCCCCTGGACCCTGCGGCTGCGGGGGGTGGAGTCTCCCGGGACCCTGGGCTGTGGGGAGCGGGGGTGGGGGGTATCCCTGCTCGAGCCGAGGGTATTTTGTTGTGGTCTCAGCAGTACGGCCGCAACAGTGTCCTGTTTCATTTGAGGCTTACCACGCGGATCAAGTTTAAGCGAGATATTAGGCCGTAATAACATTGAACTTTGGCGCGCTTTTTAGCCGAGCAGACGTCACAGTTGGTGACTTTTGTTTCGAAGCTATCGCGAAGGATATCAAGAGGATTTCGAGAGAGGACGGGGTGGGGTTGGAGGGAAGAGCGGTCACGTTATTTGCAGGCTGGAGATTACCCCCGCCCCCCCCCCCCCCACACACACACACCATCTCACTCCTCTTCCATTGCGTAACGGCAAGGGTCGTCTACGTTATCTTGGGAAGTCACCTGGCAACAAGAGACCCTTTATCTTGGGCGAGGATGTAACAGGATTATGCACTAACCCTTTAGAACAGAAAGTGATGAGGACGCCAGGGGCGGCCGGATCCATCGGTGAAGGTGGCGGGTGGATTGGGGGGGGGGGTATATATCACACCCCTACCCCACAATAGCACCTCACCCGCTGCTGACGCCGCCATAGATGTTACCACCCCTTCGCTTGTTGAAAAGGTTGACCACTCATCTGCCCCCTTTCCACGTCAACTAGTTAGCTCCACCCCCTCCCCACAGGCAAATACCTGGATTCCCCCCCGCCCCCTGAATAAAATTGCGAGCAATCCAGACAACATATTCAGGTCGCACGGTTGTTATGCGACATGCCAGTCAGCCAGAAAGTTTTTTTTTTAGGTTTTGAGAATAAAGTTGCATGGGGCGAATCTCACGGTTATTGCAGACGTCAATTTAAGAGGATTCTGATGGTGGGGGGCTCGGGTTGGGGGTGGCGCCTGGGGGGGGGGTCACGACCGGGGAAGCTATCGCCGTACAGACTCTACCTCGTCCATCACCCCCTCGCCATCTTGAATCTGTCACTTCGGAAATGGAACTGTCACGTGACAGTTTTGAGTGCCCTTACGTCTGTCAAGGTCATGATGTGTGTCTCTTAATGACGTCTAAACCCTTCCGCGTCTGTAGCAAGGAAAACAACCAGTGGAATGTCACAAATACCAGATACAACATTTGATAGTAGTTTGTAATCTTTTTGGCAGATAAGTGCGGACAAATTTATCTTGTACATGGTGCCCATGATAGAATACAATGTAGCCGGGCAGGCAGACATGCGGCAGACAGTTCCTCCCTCAAGGCACATTCCTTGCTTTAGGCGCCGTGGCAACAGTCACAAAACATCTTAACTTACAGCGTGGGCGACGCGCCAACTAGGTCATAGTTCTCTAAGAGCCCTCCAGAGTTACGCAATGTTTTGGAATATAAAGCGAAAAATGAATACATACATGCCTCATTAATGTGAATGTAGATCATGCAAAATGTCAATGTTCCTTTATAATAATGGCAACATATGCTGATATGGCTGATACTGATGCCAAACAAACATTGTCTCTTAATCTTAAGCAATAGATTGCAGATAGACCCGGGGGATAGGACCCTGGAATAGGACACTGGAAACATACGTGTTGATCAACTTGTCACGACAAACATGTATCTCTGAGCATGCAGCTGGTGGATTTATAGATACTTTTTATGCTCGTTATGCTCATATGCGATGCCCTGAGTTCTTCAACGTGATAGGCGCTTGCTCTTTTCGGTTGGCGATAAATGCCAAGGGCGATTGAAAGCCCCGTATTACAGCCCTAATTATGGTAAATACAGACCTTAAATTCCACTAAACCAAAATTGGTACTACTGTGGTCGGGGGATTAGTCAGTCCAATAATACCCTTGAAAACCATCTCCTGACAAGCAATGAAATGAATCGGTGTTTTAAGCCGGTTTTGTGCACGATGAAAGCACAATTGCGCCATGACTGAAACCTCCTGGGTGGGACACGGCTGAAGTGGGGTGGGCTAAAACTTGCACCAGATACACAATTCATCAGCTAACTAGATGGCGGTACTATGTATGCGTGCTGTGCTGGCCAGTACATTGTCGAACAGGGTCGCCACCTCGTGAGTAGGGTCGCGGAAAGACATATGCAGGTAACTACCATGCAGGGCGCGATCCTGCGACCTGCTGAACTACAGCTCAGCCAGCTTACCCACTGAGCTAGGGAGGCTCTCTGTCAGGGTTCGAACCCACGACCTATTGATGTACAGCTCAGCCTGCTTACTCACTGAGCTAGGGAGGCTCTCTGTCAGGGTTCGAACCCACGACCTATTGATGTACAGCTCAGCCAGCTTACCCACTGAGCTAGGGAGGCTTCCCCCGTCAAATTGACGTAACATGTGTATGCATGATTCATGCAGCTTGGAGACTCTGACATAATTTCCGATGTTTTGCCCGGTTCCAGACGGTGACCAGGAAGAGGTTTGAGTACCCGGATGATCCGCGGCGCTCGATGGAGAACGGAATCCTGCTGTGCGAGTAAGTGACCTCGTGACCTGGCCTAATAAACATGTTTCCCGGGTCATTCGCTGAGCGGCTGTCCGGGCTAATTGTTAAGTGATGCAGACGAAAACAAACTTACAATGGTAACTTATAGGTGATGTATATCACAATAGACCGCTCCACACTCCAACAGTATGCCCAGCCCACGCGTGAGTCCTTTTTCCTTGATCGTGAGCATGAAATTGACAATCATAGTTGATGGTAGGTACAAGTGAGAAGTACTCATATTTTTCACCACATGATTGGATAAAAGCAACAGTGACGTCAGTGAATGATTTACAGCCTGGATCGGTCTATTGCTGGCTCATACGCTGGTTGTGGCTGTGGTTTTGAGCTTAGACCGTTTAAATTTATTTTCTTTTGATCAGTCCTTTAAAACATGCATTGACGAGATTCCAATGGTTAAATAGTTTTCAAAGTTTGTCGGTTTCAATTTACGATTAGTTTCGAACCTTTACTTTTTATTTCATCTGCCATCTGTCACACTGCAGACTTGAATTGCATAATGTCGATGTACTGTCTGGTAACATAATGCGAAAGTATCTTATGGTTACATTATGATAGCTCGGTGTAGTGGCCGACCAAAAGACCGCTGTTTGCAGGATATTGAAAAAGTAACTTTGCCCATTCGTTTCTAGATTGCTCAACTGTTTACGACCAACGACGGTGCGAAAGATCAACAGACTTCCAACTCCAATAGCCGGCTTGGTGAGTCAGCCCCCAACTCCCATTCCCCTAGCTTCTCCCCTCCTTGCCTGCTCAATTACTGACTTCAATTTAGGTCTTACTTTTTTCGTTGTCTCATCTGAAAAAAAGTTAATCAGCATATACAATTAGTAAAAATGTCAAAATTAAATGTACGTATTCGGTCCATCTTCCACACTATATTGCACACGAAATGGGTTATTATCGGACATACTAGGCGTGAGTCATACGTCAGCGGTTCTGAGAGGGTGCTTTGAGAAATACCGCCGCGATCCTGAGAGGTTGGTGAGAGGTATATATTGTAGTGCATCCCGTCGCTCTACCGACAAAGCTACCCAGGCTTCATACAAACTGGTATTTGTATCGCTTGCTTTCGAACTCACGAATCCTGTGTCCGCTAAATGTGTGCGGCTTCGCTCTACCTGTGTTTACTCTTTTTATTGAAGCATTTACTTCACGGTCTAGTCCTGGATTCATTTAGTAAAAAGGATTATGCTTGGGATTACATTCTATGTAATCGCAATTGAATACTTTCATTTTTCCTGCAATTGTAATCATGACATTTCCAAGTAATCGTGATTCGTAACATTGTTACATTGTAATATTACATTCGTAATATTGTAATATTACATTCGTAATCTTGTAATCTTACATTCGTAATATTGTAGTATTGTAATATTACATTCGTAATATGGACCCGTAAGTTAATTACGACGTAATTCTGAATACCGTCTCAAAAAGCAGGCACTAGAGGGTGTCGTCGGTGTTCTGTGAGTAGAGTGGTCGGGCCCGTGTCCACACACCATAGGCCAGGTCTGCGCCTCCCTTGGCTGGCCGGTTGACTTTCAACGAGGCATGACACTGGGTGTGACGTACTGTATGGACATTTATTGGTGCATTTGGTGCATAGTGCAATCAATACGTAAAGTTTACCTTCTATATGGGCAGCGCACTTAGCATCTGGTAGGCGGAACTGAGTCAGAAGTACCGTTGTGTGGGCGATATTATAGGGTCGCGAGAAATGTGTGGACGATACAAGGCGGCGGAGGGACCGGGGGGGGGGGGGGTCGGGGGTTGGAAGGGTTCATGAGAAAATTACCCTCCCTTTTTTTACATCAAAAATCGTTTTCCCACTGACTCAATCTACCTCGCATTCTTTAGTTTATGTTTTTTTCATGGCAAACCTTACGTTGACAACTGGTTAAGGCGCTCTCCCACGTGAGCTTTACCTTCCAAATGTCCCACCATACTGACTGTGGCGCAAATTAATGGCACACGAATGACACTAAAACTTCCCCATTTGTCCCCCACGCCATTACAGATTTGCATGAGCGATAATGTATGAATTAGATCAGATGGCCTAGGATAAACCTCTCCGTGATCAGGGGGTGTTAGTGTCAGCGAGTGCCACATTGGGTGAGGCTTAGGCAGCGGAGGGTTAATAACCAATCAATATCAATACTATTCATATCAAACTGACTGCACTGTAGGCCCGGCTATGGTTTGGCTTCGGGCGTCTATACGCCACCCCCCCCCCCCCCCGCACCGCCGCTTACCGTCACCCCACCCGCTCCCCCAAAACCCACCCCCCGAGCTATATACCCCGGAGGGTAGGCGACCCGATCGGTATCAATTAAGTACTTCACGCCATGTCGCTATGTCTGTTAATTTAGTACATGTGCTGAGTTCTGGGTACTAAACACGCCAATGTCAGGTGATGTTATGGTTCTAATGGCTGAGTATGTGTAGCTTACTACACGTCACGATTTAACCAAGCGTTAAAGAGCAAATACGTCTTGAGATCTGTTGTACAAATATGGTCATGTCACTGAAGGTCCAACGGACATAATAAGGAGGAAGTTACGTCACGGAACCGGATATGAGTTTGTGTAACATAGTTTTAACCGATAGCCACTCACCGATGCTTCGTTTATGTGGCAGCCACACATAGAAACGATGTCGGCATGACAATAACTATATATTTTCAGGTGAAAAGTTTGTTTTATCATGAAAATAAGATGAACTAAGGAAATTGGTCAGGGGGTGCAGGTGACTCGATTTTCGACCTCATCCCTATTATCGCTAAAGCGTCAAATATATATGCTAGGAATAAAAACAAATTGTGGTCGAAAATAGGAATGTAGTCAAAAACTGCACTATTACCGGTGACTCATTCGTGTGTTTTTTTAATCGAAGGGTTGGGTAGTAACGATGTCCCCCTCGATAACCTTGACGCCCTCACATACCCTCCGCCTCTGCCCTATCCAATTAATTAGAAGGTAGTTATAATGGCATTATATTCAACCTTGCAAGCTGAAAGTACCAATTACCCTCGGTATATTCATATAGCTACAATCACAGGATTTAAATAGATCCCACATTGCCCCACCCCCACCCCCAACCCCTTCCCTCCCCTCCCGGCCGCCTCTTCCACAGCCAATTAGTTAGCAGACCTGCAGCATGTCGCGTTGGTGCCGGTAGGCGTCCGGGGAGTGGCAGGTCGCTGAGCGCCCAGCAGCAACTGCCAGGTAACAGATATAGTCTGGAGAGCGAGCCCTAATTATGAGGCGTCTAACTGCGGTCAATTTAACAATGTATAACGAAGCCAGGGAGCTAAAGGAGAGGTGGGGGGTGAGAGGGGTGGCGGTGGGGTGGGGGGAAGGGGTGTAGTTGGGGGGGGGGGGCGGGTTGTTGTCATCGTTGGCGGCAGACCTATAGACGACTATTTGCCATCGAGCTGATTAGGCTGTTTATTAGCTGGGGTCCTGGAGGGCCCGTGATACCCCTAGAACACCAGTGAAGGAGGGTTGTTGGGGGGGGGGGGGCAATGAAGCTGTGGGTGGGGCAAAGAAAGGGGCCGTGGGTTGACATTGCGTGGAGCGGAGCTAGGGTCAAACTTGGCGTTTATGACGTCAGAGAGTGGTAGGCCAGAGGGCTGTAACAATCTGTAAAGAAGTCTGTAAGGTAATTTCGTGGTTTGGGCAGCCTATAGCATACATGGGTGTGGGGCATGTAATAATTTGAGAGGACAGGCGGTGGGGCGGAGTCAGTGGGTGGCGGGCTGCGAGTTTGAAGAGGTAGGGGGTGGGGGGTGGCGGGTGGTGGAAACGGGTGGGGGGGGGGGGATGCCGGAGCTCAAAAAGCGAAGACGGTTAACAACACACTTGAGATGCATGTCAGACCCATGTTAGCGACATACGGTCTCCAGCCAAGCTGTGAGACCAACACCACTTTGAAGTGCCTACCAAACCGACCACCCACATGTTTATTCTTGCCCTGCCTACCCTCCCACCACCCCCCCCCCTCCCCCCGACCATCCAACCACCCCGCCCACCCCTTACCCCACTCGCCAGGTACGTCCACACTGGATCCCTCATCAAGGGAACATCACCAAATGATAGACATGTACCTGGCCACTACAGGTTGTGTGGAGGGGTAGGGAAGGAGGGGGGGGGGGGCGGGTACCCATAGAACCCCTCATCACAATATTATTTCTTCTTCGCCTGTCACCAGGTTCCCCTCGTCCCTCCACCCATACCCCCCGCCCCCCTTCCCACACCACCCACACCCCCCGCCCCCCTTCCCCACCACCCACACCCCCATGGTCCGTCGGGCGACATAGGACGCCAACAGCTGACGTCAAATCGCGTTTATTATAACGCACCCCCCCCCCCACACACACACCTCCTCTCGACTCCCCACCCCCCCCCAACCCACCGACCTACCTACCCTAGCTACAGAGACGACCACACCCTACCTCGCCTGACCACATCGACAGTGTCCAGAGTAGGGTCGCAAAATGCAAACTTAATGAGCAAGAACTCGTATTTTGTGACGACCGAAGCTACCAAGAGACCACAACAGTCCACTGGTTCACTGTAATAAGTACGTCTGGATACCCTCAGTGATCCGGATAACGCGTCCGGCTGGTCGGGCCGGGATCGATTCTGGCAGGTAACGTCGGATGACGTCATAATTATATATGCATGGTGCAAAAAGAAGGCATAGTATATATATAACCCAAGGTTTCACTCATGCATTCATTTAGTCACTCTGCAGAGCGGATTTTAGGTAAGAGTATGGGTAGGGGGTGGGTAGGCTGTGTCAAATTTAACTGTTCGTTAAACGAATAAAAATCATTTACGGCGCAGTTGGTCGGGGTGGAGACACGGGCGGGAAGCGCAAGACGGGGGGTGGGGGGGCGGTGGGCATTGGAGGGGGCAACGTAACTCGTTTTTATTAAGACATGTGGTGGGATAAAATGTATTATGTATGCTACGGTTGTAAGTAGGTATGCTACTGGTGACTCGGTGAACCGGAGACAAGGTCAGGAGGGAGTGGCCAAGGGGTCAGTATGGCAGGAAACGTTACGGAAAGTGAGTCTATGGCTCTATATAAGTTGTGACTCCCGAATATATATATACCTGTAAATAACCCCGGTACACAGTGAGCAGAGGGTTACCGACGCCCCCCCCGCCCGGCTACCGCCCCCTCCCCCTCCACCCCTCGCTCCCATCGCTACTCCGCGGATCCAGAGAGGACTCCTGGGTGGCGTGGTAGGGGGAGGGGGGGGGGTCGGTATACCGCCTGTCAGGGTGACGTCCCGAGTGCGCCACCTAGGCGCCACAACATGTACTAAACATGCTCTGCCACCACTGACGGTCGCTGACGTGTTTGTTACAACGGTGCAGGTAAAGGCGGTGGTTGTGGGTGGAGGTGGGGGGGGGCATGCATATACCGTCGCAATACATATATTGTGGGCCCCGGGGGGAGGAGGATAGTACATACTTAACTCTTTGCCCCTCTCCTCCCATCGCCAACATTTTGTCGTTGTTATTGGGACCTTCGGAGCCGTCTAGGTCACGCCGCTAACCTGTGACCCCCCCCCCCCCCACTCCCGCCCATCTATGCCAAACATATTCCTACGCCACCTATATATAACCGGTGATAACTGGGTATATATAGCTCGGACATGGTGTGGACAAGGCGGCCGACATCATACTGCTGCCGACCATTCAATAGAAAACTGGATAAAACGGTTCGGGTTTACTTCGTGTCAGCGCGTAGGGGTGGGGGCAGGGAGGGTGGGGCAGAAGTTGTTGGTATGGCACTATTGGCATGAACTGCTGGCATGCTGTTAATGGAATTAAAACTACAGACACAATGTTACACGGGGGGGTACAGGTACAGCGTCAAGAAGGGAAGGGGGTGGGGGGCGGGGTCCCGGAAGGGAGGCGTGGGGGGGGGGGTACCGGGGAGCGGGGGGAGGTCCCCGGAACAGTTGACTATAATGTTGGTCAAAAAATTAGAAGTAAACGTGCAACAAACCCCTTGGGAATCGAACCCAAAGAAATGCGCCCACTGAGGCTACCACGCCTGCCCCCCCCCCCCCCCTCCACCCGCCGCCGGGTCTGACCAGTCACGCCGCTCACGTTGTCAATGGCAGCGACATGCCGACAGATAATTGCCCAGCGGCCGTGCGATACCTAATTTAATTTCATAGCTTGTCAAACGTGTGTATTGCCCATAGGAATGGCAATGTGGCGCGTGATTCTACGTGCCGACACTCCCTCCCCCCCTCCCCCCCCATTCACCATGGCTACCTACACTTGGACAATAACGGACGTGGTTCATGTTCCGATTGTGAACCAATTGAATACGAACACGAGGCTGAATTTTTACCGACCTATATAAATAATATCCAATGTTAAAAACATGAATTGTTACTGACCTATATAAATAATGTGCGCTGAGCGCGGACATGCTCTCGTGCGGTCACGTGGTACTCCTCTCGTTTAACAGCGGGAAATGGTTTAAGGCCGAATGAAAAGGAGGCTAGATTTTAACAATTGTAATATTTTATGAGGGTCGACTTTCACACCCCTCCCCCCAACTTGTGTACCGTTACCATCAGGGCCGAAGGACGGGGGTTCATTTGGTGCGAACAGTACGTAAGGACTATGCAATAGGAGTTTTTTCATCGGTGCTTTGTTTGGGGGGAGTAGGCCCATAGAATCGGCAACTCACGCCTTCTCGTGAAAATCAAGAAAGGATTGCGAGGGGAGGGAGGTGCCAATTATTGAGTCGTACTGCATGTAGTAAATGAAAGACCATCTGAACGTACCCATTTTGAAGAAACTGTAGCTCCCCCCCCCCCCCCCCCAATGCCTCACCCGTGCGATCATACACAGGCCTGTTACATCAGTGACACTCATAGCTTTTACGAGCTGTGGGCTTATTTGCTAAGCTTCTTGCCGTGAGAAGGAAGGTGTGACCGCCACCTACCGGAGATTCGCATCAGCGACCTTCGTAATTTCAATCTATGCGCATACCTCTACCCAGCTCTGTCTTAAGTACCAGACTGCACCCCCACCCCCTGCCACCCTTCCACCCCATGCCTCATCACTAGCTGGACTTTTATGAGAGGGTTGAGCTGTTTAAACCTCTGACATATGACATGAAATACTGTTTTCATTACAACAAAATAAATATTTGTATTTAATATCTAAATAGATGAGCGGCCGGCGAAAGGCGAGGCGAAAAGAAAATGAAGTCGCCATGTAGATTATTCCGCCCGCACCACCTATTTACTTCTCTTTATATTGTGTTTACAATGGCAGAGGCCCGTGTCGTCGTCCCTTCTGGTTGAGTGTGCAGCTAACGACAACTGGTTGCCTAGCAACCTTTGTATAGCTGTACTGGTCAGCGCCGTATGTGGGCTCTTCACCTCACCCCCATTATTCATCCCCCCCCCCCTCCCCCGCCCCAATCATCCCCGTCGTGTCCCGCCGACGCAAGTAAAGTTTCTGGCCTGACCGTCCCAGGTGAAGCTGTCTTTACCCCCGTGAATGCGGGAGTTGAAGTTGGAGCTCTCCACCGCGGAGGTAGGAAAGGCTGCATGTGGGACAGGTGTACTGATCAATAGACAGTGTGAGCGAGCGAGCGAGCGACATCAGCCAAGTTGGCTATACGCTGATACGCCTACCTACCTACCTACCTTCCTGGCAGGGCGGTAGTGGTAGTTAGAGGGTGACAGCGGCCGTGGAGACAACAACACGGCGTGGACATAACCAGCTTTAGAGGGATTATACATACGTCATAGGATATCTATCATTCCGTGAGGATACGGCAGTCATAAGACCCACCTTGGTCTGTGGGTGGACAGGTGAGCTAGGGTCTATAGATGTGAGTAGAGATATTATAGGCACTCTATATACTGTATTGTAGGCGTGACGCTGCCACTGCAAAGTGTCCTTCCACATGGCTCAAAGTGTACGGCAGTTGATATCTGTTTATTGGGCCTGGGTGTCTCCAGTCATTACGCCTATGGGAGATAGATGTGTACGGCGATGTATTGCCAATGGTCTGGGTGACTGTGGGATTATACCCTCTGATGGGCATGGTTACAGGCTGCATTGGGGGGGCGGGGGGGCTGACTGGGGGGGGGGGCTGATCCCCCGAGGGACCCACCCGGGTTTGGTGTATTGTATACATGGGCCGGGCCGCTCGCCTCGGGAGGGGCGGGGGGAGCAGGCCGGGGTCATAATACATTTCATTTACTTTGGTTCACGCTGTCAGCCTATGATGGGGTTGTCAGTGTGGGGGATTATTAAGCTCTGTGGTATATATAGTGTCATACACGGGTGTAGGCGGCGTATATATACCTGGCTTGTGTGAGAAGCATTCATTCACGGAGAAAAGGGTTAATTATTGCAGACTGGGCCACTAGAGGAGGGTGGGGGGGGGTGTAAACATGTGCGGATCCTAGCGTACACTGATCGTTGTTGAGGTTGACCCAGCTCAGCCTTTGTGTACACCAATGTGGCCTAAAACGCCAACATTTCACCCCCAGCGAATCCCTAAGTCCCAGACACGTGTGATTATAATGAACGTCGCCTAGTCATATGGAATATAGATACTTCATCACGATGTTATACACTCCGGTTTGGCCGCCAGACATCCCGAAGAGGACACTTGATGTCTCATATATATACTCCAGTATCATTAGCGTAGGTTGTTTTTCGAGTTGTATGGCTCTGTTCGGATTATACCCTGATTAATGGGTACTCACGTAATCGCAATCCACGCCCCGTCAAGGTATGAGACATGAGCGATGGTTTGCTGGTTGGGGGGCCTCATTGTGCGGATCAAGTTGTCTGGTGGCTTTGCCTCTCCGCCTGCATTTGGGACTGAGCAGATTCCTCAATTGACCGATCCATACTCCGACACTAAGCCCCGCCCACGCTTGAGTCCTTTTTCCTTAATCGTGAGTATGAAATTGACAACCATAGCTGATAGAAGGTGCAAGTGAAAAGTACTCATCTCTAACACTGACAACAAAGTGCCATGCTGCTTTGTTTGTCCGACTTGTCTGTCGGACATAACGCACGTTTTGACCACGGGATTAGATAAAAGCAACTGTGACATCAGTGAATGATTGACAGCCTGGATCGATCTATTGACATGGCGTGTTACTTATTACCCATGAGCTCGTTGTGAAAGGGGGTTTCTTGGCTCAATGTGGTCCCAAACATGGCGTAAAACTCCGATCAGTTGATCGACCGTTCACGCTTGTCTGTCATACCAATTTGCCTCAAACTCAAACATTTTGTGTGTGACACAATCGCAAAGGCAATTCGTCGTCTTCCTTTAGAAGAGGATTCGATGCCGTAGGCGAGATGTCAGACTACCACCCAACAAGTTGCTGGGGTTCAACCCCTATAACCTGTGCCTGGGGCCGTTTTGTCTCTCGATCTCTCTGTCCCAGGGGATACCTTGGTCTGGATTAAATGAACTAAAAAGGTGGCATAAAACACCAAATCTGGCACAACCAACGAGAACACACTTACGAGATTGTTTTCGCTGATTTGGATCATTGTGCTATCTCGAATAACTATCAGAATTTCAATTATGGGTGTTAGGGATATCATCTATGTAGATTGGCCACGCCGTTTTTTTTGCCCGTCATAAGAAATATCAATATGCGATATGCGGTCCTGTTTTATCCCTAGAATTAATTGAGTAACTGTTTGTGAAGCCCTGGGTAGGTACGACCTGCATATCTTGGTATGATCTTTGTCGTCATGTCTGGATGAAGTGTTTGTTGAGTAGTTTATGTCGGTTGTAATTTGTCGGTCATAAAAAGGATCATACGGGTGAGGGAGGGATGGGGGGGGGGGGGTTAGCGGGGGGTGTAACTCCTCCCTCGCCATTGACAACATCTGGGTGTCGGGCTATAACAGACGGTAAATTGGAGGACTTAATTTGTCGTATAATTCAAACTGCGGCGTTTTTTTTAAATTGTTTAAAATTACTCATGCTTCTTTCTCAAAAAAACCTGGGTGTGAGTATTGAATGGGAGACGAGCGCCTCCCGTCTGGTGTTTTGCCATATGTCTTGTTGTGTGGCATTGAAAGTCTGATGAGTGGTGACAGGCGACCAGACACGCCATATCTCTGGGACCCTCCTTCCTCCCAAGAAAAGTAAGGCGAGTAAGGCAACACCCCCTCTCCCCTCCCCCCCCAAAAAACACACACATAAAAAACCTTTAAAAACCTGGCCTTGATCTGTATCGTATGACGTATATATATATATATACGTAACAAATCACAAACACAACGTTGTGACAACGTTGTGACAACGTTGGATCTTGGTGGAAGACTGTCCCCGGATACCCGACCAACGCGGTATACCGGAGGTTATATAGTTTAGGATGAAAGGCTGTTTACGATTGTGTCGTTTGAGTTCGTTTGAGTTTACAAACACCCAGCGAAGCAGGACAAGAAGCCAAGCGCGGTTTAATGTTCTCCAACATTCCATGGGTCGGTAATTAACGCCTAGATTTTGGCTGTACCTTTTATTACACCTCGTCCAGACAGCGGGATGAAACGATGCCGAGCCCGGGGATAGCGGGACCCTAGCCCGCAACGGTGGAAGCCTGGTTTAACGGCTAGTGAAGTGTCTCACGATACCTTGATGACCTGAGCTTTGTGAGTATTGTGGTCTAAGCCCTACCGGGGAAGCTGACCGTTGGGTTTTGTTCTGTTGTCTGACGATTTCGACGAGGCGCCATTGAGCGGTGGAAGGTCGTGCAGAGGCCAAGCGTATTGAAACACATGGGATCTGCCAGATACAGTCGTGTCGGCGATGGTATCAAGACCTATTGCGACTTAATCAGCCATATGCCTTCACACATTGCTGTGTCTTGTTTATGGTATTGCTATTGTAAGTATTGACCGGACCGGGGTTAGTACCGGAAACACTCGAATGGGTTGTCGGTGGGTGAGGGAGGGCGGCGCTATAGCCCAGTGGGCTAGAGCGCTCGCATTGAGTGCTCTGGTCACCTGAGAGCCTAACGGCACGTGGGTCGGTGGTTCGAGCCCTGATGTGGCCATGTCTGTGTGGTCGCAAGATAATGATCCCATGTCTTTCTTCGTAAAGAGTGGGGGGTTTCCCCAGGGGACATGGCTCCACTCTCCCTTCCTTCTCCCATTGACGCGATATGACCAAAAGTGGTTAAAGCGTCCTGAATAACCAACCAACAATCGATTGGTTTCGGGCTTAGCGCGTACTCCCTTGCCGTCTGGGCCGTGTGACACCACCCATCTTGTCCTGGTTCGGTGTTCGCGCCTCTCGGCGCTATGCAATACCTCATGTGTGTGCAATATACAACACAAAACCCTCTGTCCTGTTCCACTAATTTCGGGGTGCCTCCTTTAGTGTGGTGGTCAACGCACTACACCGTAGATCAATAGCTCATGGGGGGCGAATCCGGGCATTCTTATGTGGGGACCTAATCTGGGGCATGTTTCATCCATTCATCCGTCATCGTCCCGGGAGGTTCCTTGGTCCAGCTTTGCCCTTGTCTACACAACAGCGGTTAAAGTGTTTGTGCCACGATTTCTCTTGCTCAGAATTAACTTGGTTTAGGGAAGATAAACAAACAACAATTTGTTTTAATGAGAGTTTACATTTTTTTATTCCACGATATCACTAGAAACGCGTTCGTCAAAGTAACAAAAGTGAGATCCGTCGGGTTTATTTCTGGGAGCATTGCATCTGAGGGTTATTTGAAAATTCCCCAATGATGTCACAAGATTGACAGGTGAGCTTTGATGCAGCGCGTAGACATCTGTGGTCGAGGGCGTGTATTGTCCTCATGGTTGAGTGCGTTTCGTTGAGTTCAAGCCAATGAGCAGAGAGAATCTGAGTCTCAATATAAAAGCACATGCGTTTGTATTCCCCTTTGACGTCACTTTCCTCGCTCGCAGAAGTTAAACTGGTAGGTGCGAAAACAAGTGGAAACAGTATACTATTTGGCGTCTCGGGAGGTTCCTTGGCCCAATTTAGCCTGTATGTGCACAAAAAGTAAAAACACTTTAAAAACACCAATTCATTTCATTTCCAATATAGTCGGGGGGTGTTGGTAAAAAGAATGACGGTCATTTGTATCATGGAATGAAAAGTTTTTAGTGTAATTCCGGCTTGAAATCTGAGAGCGAAAACTCAGTTATAGTGACTACAATAAATTAATAAATAGTGATCACTGAGGTCCCCTTACACCGTCTGCCTCTTTGCCACACGAGTAGGTTCACAATTGGTACAGTGGAGTACTGCGTCCGGCTTCCCTTTAACAATATTGAACGGTTCTACGAATCATTGCTTCACTAATAGCTCACGTGTTACCCACGTCGCATTTGTTTCGCGCTTTCGACACGCGTTGGGTTAACACATCGATAGTTCTTCCATGTTAAGGCGAATCATTGCTACACAATAGGTTTACATGTATAGTAACCCAGGCCTTAAATTTACTAAATTATCAGCTACGTTATAAATGAGCTACGCTATCAGCTGGTTCCTATCATGGTAGATGCACCGAAGCCAATAATTTCTTTTCGTCCGTTTTAATGGATATTTATCTATTGGTCGTGTAGTTATTATCTTTGCGTTTGCAATCATTTTCTTTTTCATAATTGATGTTGTTTTTGCTGTTGCAGGATAACATCAATGTGTTTCTGGAGGCCTGTCAGACGCGCTTTGGACTGAAGGACAGTCAACTCTTCCATTCGTGTGACCTTGAGGACCTCTCAACGCGAGCCGTATCAGAGTGAGTCCGCTGGTCTTCTCACTTCCTCTCGCAGGGGATGCCTCCCTGGTGCAGCAGCCAGGGGGGCCTCCCTGGTGTGGCAGCCAGGATGCCTCCCTGGTGTAGCAGCCAGGGGGCCTCCCTGGTGCAGCAGCCAGGGGGGCCTCCCTGGTGTAGCAGCCAGGGGGGCCTCCCTGGTGTAGCAGCCAGGGGGGGCCTCCCTTGTGTAGCAGCCAGGGGGGCCTCCCTGGTGTAGCAGCCAGGGGGGCCTCCCTGGTGTAGCAGCCAGGGGGGCCTCCCTGGTGTAGCAGCCAGGGGGGGCTCCCTGGTGTAGCAGCCAGGGGGGCCTCCCTGGTGTAGCAGCCAGGGGGGTCCACCTCGTGTAGCAGCCAGGGGGGCCTCCCTGGTGTAGCAGCCAGGGGGGCCTCCGTTGTGTAGCAGCCAGGGGGGCCTCCCTGGTGTAGCAGCCAGGGGGGCCTCCCTTGTGTAGCAGCCAGGGGGGCCTCCCTGGTGTAGCTGCCAGGGGGGCCTCCCTTGTGGAGCAGCCAGGGGGGCCTCCCTGGTGTAGCAGCCAGGGGGGCCTCCGTTGTGGAGCAGCCAGGGGGGCCTCCCTGGTGTAGCAGCCAGGGGGGCCTCCCTGGTGTAGCTGCCAGGGGGGCCTCCCTGGTGTAGCAGCCAGGGGGGGCCTCCCTGGTGTAGCAGCCAGGGGGGTCCCCCTCGTGTAGCAGCCAGGGGGGCCTCCCTGGTGTAGCTGCCAGGGGGGCCTCCCTTGTGTAGCAGCCAGGGGGGCCTCCCTTGTGTAGCAGCCAGGGGGGTCCCCCTCGTGTAGCAGCCAGGGGGGCCTCCCTGGTGTAGCAGCCAGGGGGGCCTCCCTGGTGAAGCTGCCTTCGAATCCGAATCGAATCCGGGCCCGGGCACCTAATTTGGCGCATGTTTTATCCATTCATCGTTTATTGTCCCGTACGGTTCCTTGGCGCAGTTTAGCCCTTGTGTGCACAAAAGCGGCGCAAAACGCTGACTTTCTTCAGTTCCTCGGGGCCGCCTCGATCGCTCAGTAGGTTAGAGCGCTGGCATTCAGCGCTCTGGCCTAACAGCCTGAGAGTCCAACGGCACGTGGATCGGTGGTTCGAGCCCCGGTGTGGCCATGTCTGTGTGGTCGCAGGATAAAGATCCCATGTCTTTCTTCGTAAAGAGTAGGCGGTTACCCCCGGAAACGTGGCTCCACTCTCCCTTCCTTCTCCCATTGACGCGATATGACCAAAAGTGGTTAAAGCGTCCTAAATATACAACCAACCAACCAACCAACCAACCAACCCTTCAGTTCCTCCCTCTCGCCCCGCCCCCCACCCCACCCGACACGCCCGCCCAGCCCCCTTCTCATCCCCTAGCTCAGTCCGTAGCATGGTGAGCCAACTTCAAACCGAAAAACAATCTCGGTATGGTCGATCCGGCTCTGCCAATGTTTTTGCGTAATTCTTAGGCTCTACTTAGCGCCAAGTAGACAATTTCGAAACGGTTTCTCAGCGAAGAATATAAAATTCACCTCAAGCATTTTTGAAAAGAGGAATGTGCCATCACGTAAGAAAATTTGATTTGATTTGATTGGGGCTTATCGGCACTTTCAGCCTGGAAGGCTATATCGTGCCATATTGGTCAATATTAGTCAATATTAAAACCCTGAAAACCAATACACGTGATATGAATAAAACCATGAATGCAGTCTTTGTGGAATCGATTAATAGATTAATAAAACCTTGAAGATATCAAGTAAAATGATTGAGTAGATTGTCATAAAACCATGAAAGTGAAGAATGGCGAAACGGTATCACGTAAGAAAGGGATTATGAACCGCCCAACGATATGGAGAAAGCAAGGCAGATTTCGTGCGTAAATATTCATTGAATTTTTGGCACTTTATAATGCAGTTGCTGGGTGGAGATTTCATGTTTTTCGCCGGTAAAATTATCTTCTGCGTGTTCTACGGACCGTGTGTTTGCGTAGCGATAAGTAGAGATTATGAATACGGACAATCCTGTCAGCAGGCAAATTATTTGGGTCATCTGTACTGCGACAAAAATTTTTTTTTGCTGCTTAGCATGCGATTGGTGCTCAACAAACAGTCTGAAGTCAATGCGAGCTGCCCTTGAAGGAATGTGCCTCGAGTGTTTGTCGAGATTGGGATCGCTGGCTAGTGGCTAGTCGTTGAGGGCTGGGGATTAGGGACTGGGTGGGTGTGGGGGTGGGGTAATAGTTGGTGGGAGGGTTTGGGGTGGGCGTGGTGGCAGAGGTCAGAATGGAGGGGTGGGTGGGCGTGCGGGCAGAGGTCAGAATGGAGGGGTGGGTGGGCGTGCGGGCAGAGGTCAGAATGGAGGGGTGGGTGGGCGTGGGTTCGGGTTGTCTGGAGTCGAGTAGGGTAATCTATATTTTAATACAGTCCCCGCAATGGATACAAGTTTAGTTGCATGTAGGTAGGGAGTGATACGTCAGTACTGCAAAAAGATGGTACCGAATAGGACAAGGGTTCGCCGGTGTGGGGTGGGTACGGAAAATCGAGGTCAAGAATCGGGGGGTGGGGGGGGGGGCGGGCAGGTGCTTTAAGTGGGTGGAGGGGTGGGGTCAGGGCGGTGGGCGGTGGGCGGTGGCATTGTATACACGGGTTGGTGGGAAGGGTCAGGGGGTAGGGCCTGGCATTCTTCTATGTGTCAATTTTAAATGGTGAATGAGTTTGAGGCCAGTTTTGTGCACGCATGGCCAAAACCGGGTCATGTGTGAATGACAATTGATGGATTCATAGCATCCAATCCTATTTCTATATCGCGAAAGGTTTCTTGGCGCTATTTACCACCAATGTGCACATTGACCGAACTCACTAACATTTCATTTTGTTTTAGTGGTAGCAAATGTTGTGGAGGGTGATGGCGTGGGCGTAGCATTTAAGGTTGATACATGAAGGTATTATATACATATAGATCAGACACGCTTTCGATGGGCATTTACGTAAATTGTTTTCTCACGCTTTAAGTTAAAAACTACGACTTGGGCAAGATATTGTCGTATGCTAGTTCCTTCATTTATGTATTTCGCTGAAGTGGCGATAAGATATCCAGACGGAGATCTCTCTTCTCTCCTCGATTGACTTTGAATTGAAGTTCTAGATGCTCCTGGAGCCGTTTCATTATCCTTCAGCTCGTCCCCCCATGATATCGCAAGACCGGTTTGGTCTGTTTGCACACGCACGCAAAGGTGGCATAAAACAACAATTCAGCCCTCCACCCAGCGGCCGCCAGACCGTGGCTGGCGCCGTCTGACGTCAGTCATCCATGGTGCCCCAATACGATGGATGAATAGACCGATCCAGGCTGTCAATCATTCACTGACGTCATTGTTGCGTTTATCCAATCGTGTGGTGAAAAAAGGTCTTCCACGTGCGTTGTGTCGGACAAACAAGTCGGACAAACAAAGCAGCATGTCACTTTGTTGTCAGTTTCCGAGATGAGTACTTCTCACTTGTACCTAACATCAGCTATGATTGTCAATTTCATACTCACGAGTAAGGAACAAGGACTCAAGCGTGGGAGGGGGCTTAGTGTCGGAGTTTGGATCGGTCTATTTTGGCAGCCATCTTTGCTGCAGTTGTTCTTTACACCCTGCCCGTGACGTCAGACATGTGTTCCCTTGCCGGAGGGCTCAGCCGTGTCTGGCCACAGATCGCCTGCCAGAATGGACCCATCACGACTAATGATTGGCTTTGTTGAGTCGACAACTCTTAATGACTCTCCAGAGAGTTGTAGTCGGCTTGGGGGTTGTTGGGGCTGGCGGGGGAGGGTAGGGGGAGGCTGGACAAAGTGAGGGGTGAGGCTGGACAGAGAGAGGGGTGGGGAGGGGGGTGTAGATGTGGCGTCGATATCTTTGCGATTTCTGAAACCAATTCTACTGTTTATCTGCTGTCACGCAATCGGGGGAAGTTTTACCCGCAGGGAGGAGTAGCTGTGTGGAGAACCCCCAACCAACATCGCCCCTCCGTCCTCCCTCTTTCCTTCGTACCCTCCCATCCCTTGCTCCCCCCCCCCCTCCTTTCTCCTCTTTCCTCTCAGCCCCTCCCTCCCTCCTTTGTCGTTATGTCCAACACACTTCAAAGCAACATGACGTATTGGAAAAAAAATTGCTGTATCAGCAGCTTTAAGTAATGTTAGGGGGGGGGGGGTATGTTATTGTCTACACAGCAGACAAATACCCGTAAAGCAGGTAACATCCTACAGATTTGCAGCACACGTATTACATGATAGTAATAGTCTTTATTGTACTATATGAGCCATGGATCATTGGTACATAGAACATAACAAAATACACTCACTAAGAATCTCTATGCAGGTGGGTGGCAATATACAAAATCCTTTAATAATTCGGATCTTGTGATTATGCAGCCCGCGCTGATAAATATATGAGTCAAAGTAAGCACCGTTTTATGCCAGGCGCGCCAGCTAAAACGTTGTATTGACAATTACATTTACATATGCATGACGATTTATATCACGCATACATCTGACCAAATGGATTGACCCTATCATTACGCTGCCGCCTTTTGTCTGTGAAATACGATTTTGTGTTTACACTTTCGCAACGTCAATATTCTTGATATTGACGAGTGGTCCACATATAACGGCAGCTCTAGTACTTAGGGTGTATATATCAATCGTATCCCAGGTGTTGGTGGCAATTAGAACACGTACCGGCTGCCGCTTATATTGGCACCAATGTACCATGTCCCAGGACAGCCATCAATCGATACCCTGACACAGCTGTTGTGGCACAGCGCTTTGTTCTGTCTGTCTCCCTCTGTCGGTGTGGCCGTTGGATTGATCTAGCTGCACTGGATGTGGGACCTGGGTGTGTTAAAGTGTGTGTTGAGTCACTTGGCTGAGTATTCGGTGGGGCGTTGCGCCAATTTATACTCACTTCATCGTCTATGTATGTTAGGGCCGCCCAAGAAATCGATTATAATTGTGGTGAATACGCTGCGTGAATAACTGAAGTTATACAGCAATATTGCGTTTGATCGAAGCCCGTTACTTTGTCCCCGGGGTGTTTCTTGACCAACTGTAGACTTCATTTATGCACAAATTGGCGTAAGACGCTTTAATGTACGAAGACATTGCCCTCCCCCCCCCCCCAACGAGTAAGGTGGGTTCTCTGTAGGATGTCAAGCGAGGAAGGCTGACAAGTCACATCGTTTTCGCGGAAAAAGGACTAGTGACGTCACGACTTCGATCTGATTGGGCTATGGCGGTCACGTGAATACGAAACCCGCACTCATTATTCTGGGCAATAAGGAGGGGCTGTTAGACTTTGAAGCGTGTTGTTGCCCCACCAGTTCATTATCGGAGGGGAGGGGGGGGGGTGGTGGTAGTGGATACTCCAGGGAGACACTTAACGTGAGATGGATGGTCTCATTGCATGTCGGCGGCTGACGTAGATCTGTGTCCCCAAATCACAGGGGGTCGTCACATATTGAGGTCATCCACCCCCACCCACCCCATCCGCTATAACCGCCCCACCCACCCCGTCCACCCCACCCATTCACCCCATCCACCCCATCCACCCCACCCCAACCAACCATAAAAGTAAAGAAAAAAATCTCCTGGAATAAAATAGATGGTGTGATATTTTAAATAGCAATGTTCAGTGCATTCACAACATGTATAATATCTCTTTTCGTTGATATCTTTCAGCTCCGAAGAGTTGCTAAGACGTGAAACAGACAGGAGACTCCGAAATGTAAGTAGTTTATATGCCAATCACGTGACCCTCATAACGGACTGGACCCTGGCGGGGCACTTGGCCGTTGCTGGGAATCGTGGACGCAATCTGACCACTTTTTATGTTTGTTGTTGATGCAACGAATCACACACCACTTCTGCGTGTCTCTTGTTGTGAGCGTACAAAGCGTATATAGGTTTATCAGATGACGACGTTGAGTGAAATTGACAACCTAATCGGAGTTCTTGACTCAGACAATAACGGATGTAGCAAGATCGTTTTGAGCAATAGAGCGTCTCATGTCGAGTGATCTTGAGTCACGACCAGTCGTCGTCTGAGTCAATACTGAATGGAGACGTGTCGATTTCTGCTCAATGTAAACGCCAAATCCATTGTGTAAAATACGCTGATTTAATTCGCCCCGATAGATTTTTCCATGTCATGTGTCATCTTTTGTGTTTGCGTTGCCAACGCATCGGCGGAAGCAGCCAATCACAGCATGTGCGACAACACTTGCACTACCCTTGCTACCTTTGGGGATATGGTTTGCGCATTTCAGAAGCGCGTAATTCGGTAATGAACACATTTAATTATAAATGTCTATTCGTTCTGAATAAAAGTTTTAAATTGAAGCTCCGTGTATACATTCGAATCCATCACTGGCACTTGAAAGAAATCCCTTCACTCACCGCAACACGGTTCTTACCCTTTTCACGCTCTGATAGATTTTCTTTAGAATTTTCTCACGTTCGCTAACTTCTTTGCGTGCTAAGGATACTTACAAAAGTGCTTCAAATTATGCAAGCACATATCTTAGCTGTCTCAAGTTTTGTAATAGATATTCCGCTTGGGTGGACAAAAAAGCAAAACTTATCAGTGGTATTGCTATCACCTGAAAATAGTGGCTCGTCTCCTCTTGCTTTTCGTTGAAGTAGTCGTCACCAGGGGGAGTCCCGTGAATAGCCCCTCGACAAATTTGAATGCCATTGGCAAAACGCAGTCTGAATTAATAATTAGCTGCTTATAGAACTCTGGTCTTGTTGACGGTACCTTGCAAGAAAGAGACCCTCTCAATTCTGTCTTGTCTGTCGGGCGAGGCTCTCCACCAAGTCCTCCACACCCTACTAATCCGCCTGGAGCAGTCTCCCCATGAGTCGTGTCACAGTCGTTAGCCCTGGCATACTAAGTGACGGGGGATCTGGAATTGCGCAGTTCGGCGCATTTTATTGCATATAACAGTCTTTTTGGTCGTACTCCTGTCACTTCGTGTGATCATGATTATATCTCCACTGCACATTATAGGCCGCGTATGTCATGTTAGCTTATGAGTTATCACCATTTAAAAACGTAATCAATTTTAAATGTATTCACCTTTGTCCGCCCAGAAGAGATAAAGATATGTAGACCAAATAACGGATTTTATGAATTAGAAATCAGTCTTAGGATAAGATTTGTCATTCTTGCCTTATCAATGCCTTATCAATTATGTGCGTGGGTGGTATGTTTTGATGCCCAGAGGCTTCTAAGATTCGTTCACCGCGTGAACAACCTATGCAAGAATGTTTGTAACTCCGACACGATTACCGTTCGTTGGTTTTCACGGAGCGCAGCCGGTATCGCACCATTACTCATGCTTGTACATATCACTGATATATCAGCTTTCGTTCAATTTTTTAACTGCATTGTTCTCAACGAACGCTGCGTTATGGTCATCAATTAAACTCTAAACATATTTGTTTGCCGGACGAGACGTGTGTAAGGGCCTAAAACGTCATAGTGACGAATACGTCGGATCAGACAGCCTGCGCCCTCCAGAAGCAAATGTACAGTTTCACAGTGTGCCTCGATCGCCGTGTCTATTGAGGGGGGCAATAAATTTCAGATAATATGTGTAAGTGCCCATATAGACGATGAAATATGGGGCATTGCCACCCCCCCACCCCTACCGGGTCTATCTGAAGGATATAAAAGATAAACCTTAGATTTTCTTATTTACCAGCGCCATAATTTGCGAACTTCGGCCTCTAATTGTCAATCAATGACTTCTTTAGTCCCAAGCTCATGGCGCCCCCCGTCTCCTTCAGAAACGTCACGCAGGGTTGTGTGAGCGATAACCGAAATTGTTGAAGTCCGATTTAAAACTGTGTATTTCATTCCACCGAGGGTCTGACCTTTT
Organism: Arenicola marina; assembly: GCA_964019135.1. NCBI lineage: Eukaryota > Metazoa > Annelida > Polychaeta > Arenicolidae > Arenicola > Arenicola marina. Next base: position 31,093,883 of record OZ025260.1, on the reverse strand, counting down.
CGTCACTATGACGTTTTGGGTTCCAACAGACGTGTGCTGCGATTTGGTGAATGTAGTTAAATTCTCGCCCAACCCGCGTGCCCAACTCCTCTCAGCTCCTGTGACCTCTTGCGCCTGGCTTGTATCTTACCCTATCGCTCTCAATTGCGCCATTGCTCTAGCGCCCTGGTTTTGGGCCCCCCCACCCCCACACACACGCGTTTATCTACAAGTCTCACTTTCGACCCTGCTGTCTGCTTTTCTGAGCGTCTGACAATCCCGCGATCGTGAAATCACATTGAGGACCTCCTTGATCGTCAGCATCCATTGCGCCCCCCCCCCCACCCACCCTCACGACCCAATTACAGCCATCACCCTTTGTGGTCAATTTCCCTTTTTTCCCCCCCTCGGTTCGAACGTTTTAAATGCGCGTGTATCTATCTCTATTCGCTTTATAGTTTTGCGTTTCGCCTTGGTGGACATTGACAGTTCTTTAGCTGTGGTGCTCGTGGCTATAGTTGCGGGGGGGGGGGTCCTATCTGTCTGGATAGCGAGCCGTTATATACCCCCTCTCTACTCCCCGACCCCTCCCCCCGTTCTCGCACACTCCGGGGGCCCCTCCTCGACCCTCGTACCCCCGTCTCGTTTTGCCGGCGAGCAGTTAACCGACGGAACGCATGTCACTTAGAGCGAAGAATTGCAGTTGTAAGTAAGGCTCTATTGCTGTCGTTCACCGCAGATAGGGTGAGTTTTGTGTGGTCATTATACCTGTCATGGTCAAAGCGCACGCTTGGACCTGTAATGCGAAGATCACTATTAATCTATTACATGCATGCACGGGTTCTTGCTCGACGGCAAAGGCAAGTGAAAAACATGTCATTTTCTGCCAGACACACGTCACTTTTGATGCAGTAAAAATACCATAACCAAAGACGACGGTTGCAGTTAACGACGGCTAAATAGGATGGGAGGGCGGGGACAATTACCAGCGGGGGGGAGGCAATAATTAACCTCCGTATGGGACTTGGAACGGAGAGTGGGGGGCGGGGGGGGGGGGGGGTACTATACTACTCATTTTTTCAGCAGTGCTTCCAATTTCTGCTGACATCCGTGCGCAATTGGATCCCAATTTATGGATATATGGATGAGCGGTTGTTCTCCGAAGTTTCGTGGTATGGCTCCCGTGTCACTCACGCATATCATTGAATGCAATTGTCTATATCGTGGACTCAAAACAGGTGGATTCGGTTTCCACTGAATTCAAAGTTTCACAAAGTTGATCTATCCTTCCATCCTTTGTGGATTGGTTGGAGTGAGATGAATGTGTTAACATGTAATTTTGTAAGATCTGGTCAAATCGCCTGAGAGGGGCTTGGGGGTGGTGTAACTCTTTACTCTTCTCGAGAGACTGACCCACATGGCAGACATGAGACTATAATCTCAGTTAAAATAGCTTAAACTCCACTCAGAATGCCAAATACTAAGAGTATGCGGGTTTAAGGTGTTTATTATGGCATTCCAACATGGTTGCTACATCATGCCCCTCTCCACACCCTCTCCTCCAGCAGGTTGACTTCATGATTTTAGTTTTTAGCATGGCATGATTCATTTTAAAATGAATTTTTCGGATATGTTTATTGGCCAACTGGTCTTGTTTACGACTTCGCTTCAGTTCATCATTCAGTGGAAGGTGCGTTTTCAAAGAGAGTGAATGAAAAACACCAGGTAGAGTTATGGTCTAAGGGCCTTCGGCGAAATACAATATAGGACAAGTTACGAAGCTTTTCACAAGTGGATATTTTAGTCCTTATTTACGATCATGGTTGTTCAGAAACAAATAGTTTTTTATCGGTCTAATAACGCCCCAGAGGTGAGTCATGAATTGGCAAGAACTGCGACCGAGGCGGTTGGAGAGAAGTGAAGAGAAAGAGGACGAGAGAAGAGAGAGACGAGAAGAATAAAATCGACGTAATTCATAGCTGGACGCTAAGTGTATGCCAAACCGTTCAAACTGGTGGAATGGACGCTTCTGAAAGGCCATTGTGTGTGTGACTCAGATTGACAATAAACCTGTGTGTTTAGTGTCTGTGCCGACTATCCACGGGTGTATAACAATGCGGTGTGGGGGTGTCTGTCAGAATGGGGTTGTCGCACCACCAGAAGTGACGGCCAAAGTCCCGCAGTGCGTCGTGGTGTGAAACCGACGTGACGTTTGACCGTGTTACATGCTTACAGCAAGATACGGTCGGGCAGAGTCAATGGTGAAGATGTCAATTTCCACTCACCACAACTCCGGGAGTGACTAAGGGATTTACATGTTGAAGACGTTTGTGTTATCTGTAAAGAGGCCACACCTCAGTGAGATCGCATGAAGCCAATGACTGAAGCAGCCAGCGCGATTACCGAAGAGCCTCGTTTCTGGAATAAGTGAGTAAATGATCAGGGTTCTAGGTCACCTGTCTACCCGCGTAGGATAAGCTGGAGCAAGGCCTGCCTTAAACAGGAATCTATGGAACAAAATAACAGGATGAGAACCTAACCCTATCCTTACACCTACACTAAGCCCCGTCCACGCTTGAGTTCTTTTTCCTTAATCGTGAGTATGAAATTGTCAATCACAGCTGATGGTAGGTACAAGTGAGAAGTACCCATCTCTGAAACTGACAAGAAAGTGACAGACTGCTTTGTTTGTCCGACTTGTTTGTCCGACATAACGCACGAGGAAAAACCTTTTTCATTACATGATTGGATAAAAGCAGCAGTGATGTCAGTGAATGATAGCCAGCATCGGTATATTTAGGACCGAAAGAGGAATGTGAAACTGAACCGCCTTATACTAAATGTTTTAACCTGGAAGTTTTAAACAATCACGTATTCAACAAGAATAAAACATTTCATATTAAACGAAACTGTATAATAAAGCAAGGCTATATTAAACGAGACTTAAACATGACTATAAACTGGGTCCATCTGCCATGTTAGAACCCACGAAATGTATCATTGTAGTAAACGTTTGGCGTGAGTAATACGTGAGCTATGCTAAAACAGTGTTTCGGCTTTACAGGGAAGAACGACCATAAACTTTGTATTGTATTAAACAAGGCTGTTTTGAACAGGGCTGCTTTCCTTACGAGTACGTTGCGATAAGGAGTATAGTTTTGAGTTCCTGGGAAAGTACTTCATGTCACGCCCGTCACAAAGAGTCCATTGTGTAAGAGGCCAAAGAGCAGAATCCATGTCTGGACTAACGTTCTGAGTCGTTATGTTCATTTCAGAGGTTTACTGCAGGAGCATTACCCGATGAGCGATAAAAGGTTTCTTGCCGTTGCCCGTAAATATTGCGTTGATTTAAGTCATATAGCAGCGTCTCAGCACAGATATCATATCTGATGAAAGAAGTCACGGATCAAAGACTGAGATAGCATCTGACACGAATCTATCATCGCTTGCCGTCTTTCCGTAGGCGTTAGCGCATACTTTTGAGACTACAGCGCCTTTGGTAGGCGTGTGGTACAAACATATGCCGCATTTTTGGGAGGGTTCGTTCTGGCCGTCTGCACCACGCCACAGGAACCTGTCATAAGTGTGCGAAACTCACCACGTGACCTTGATATGTGAGGGTGTCTGCCTCTATGCCTCTCATTGTAGGTCGCCTGCTTTCATACATTGCACACATTACTACTACATAGAAATATGAGCGTGTGAAGGGATGCCAGTTTTGAGTCTTTGCGATTGCTTGAGGCCGGGCCACCCGAGCGGCGTGGCGGTTTTAGCGAAATCGTCGAGATATTGTGTCCCAGTTATTTTCTTGTTTTAAAATTAAAAGCTCAATTGTCCATACATCTGAATGACAACAGAGCAGGGATCAAATATGGGTTAGTAAGGATTTATTTAGGGCGGTAATGATTGGTTGCGCGAAAGTAAAGCACCGAATACAAGTTTTATACTGATGTGTGAAGTCCATAGGCCACTGAATCTGTCACTGGGCCAGTTATTGGTCCCACGTTCTTCGATATGCTATTCATTCTTTTATTGGGTCAATTCTTGGAGCTGTCTTTGGGTCAATTCATGAATCTGCTATTGGGTCAGTCCATGAATCTGCTATTGGATCAGTTCATGAACCTTCTATTGGGTCAGTTAAGTCATGGATATGCTATCGGATTAGTTATGGATCCGCCATTGGTTTGTTTAGGCCATTTGTAGCATCAGGAAGTTTTTCGGCGCCTGGGTTATGCACCAGGAACTCTTGTCTCTGGGTTTCTGGCCCCTGGGTTGCCTGGGTTACTGACTGGACACCTGGGTTTCCCCTGGGTCACCTGCGCTTCGCAGCGAATGGCGTTTTGACGGAGCAGGGTTCTCGCGAAGGTATGTTATCCTGGGACCCGGGTTTGTCGGGGGTCGGTATAGGGGGAGGGTAGGAGGTGCGACTGTTTGTATTCAGCTTGACGGGCGCACCTTGTCGGCTAAATATTGTTCCGATGAGTAATGTGATATTTCAATAGATCCGGTTGAAGTGGGTGGCGGACGCTTTCAGGGTCTCTCAGGGCTCGTCTCGGCGTCGCTCCTTTTGCAAACCTCTGGCCGCCGAGATAGACCGCCGAGATAGGCCGTTTATATGGTCTCGGTGAGTGAGGCGCTCTCTGTTGCCATTTCTGTCACTCCGTTTCTCTCCGCCCCATCCCCTCCTGGGCTCTTGCTCACTCTCCCCCCTCCCCCCTCATCTGGTCTCTGGCTCTTTCTCTGCCTCTCTCTCTGCCCCTTTCCTTTATGCTACCCCTCTCTCTAGGCCTTCCTCGACATAGTTCGAACCAGCGGGAGGGGTTTGATGGTTGGAGGGGGAGGTTGAATGCCTGCCGGACAAAATGTAACTTTTCTTTGGAAGTGGTTGAATTATTTACGTCTAGGGCCAGTCCGGTCTGCTACCTGCCCCTGTATAGCACCATGGAAGGTAGTCTGGTAGAGGGTGAATGATATTGGTGTCCGCCCCTCCGCCTCCTCCCCTCCACCTTGGTTCCTTCACCCCACCAGCTCTCTGCCCCTCATCCCACCCCTTCCCCCCCCCCCCGGCGCTCTGCCCCTCACTCCCAACCCTTCCCCTCCGGCATTCTGCCCCTCACCCCCACCCCCCTTCCCCTCCGTGTCTCTACCCCCATGAGCCCCAAGATTGTGAGAATTCTGATATAGCGCATTACGTAGCTTGGTTTGTCGCCGCCTGAAGGAACGGGAGTGGAGGGCGGAACGGGGTGGGGTGGAGGGACATACGTTGGCTTGTAAAGTTTTTTTTTTTTCTGGGTATCTGTTAAAGCGATTAATGGATACCCTGTACCTGCCCCGAAGACTTCTTTTCGTCGACAGTTGCCTGTTTCAGCCTCCACTGGCCTTGGGTGTTTATTAATCACCATTTATCGCCCAACTCACGTCTTTCACTTCATGACGTCATCGCCTTGAGTAACGATCCCGCTTTCAAGGTCACTCGCTGTGAGCGGTTTTGTTTAACCAGATATTACAGTGATCAGTGCGTGGACAGGTGCGCGCTGAAGGTGCTATAACTGAGTGGCGCTTGTTACATTCTGTAGCAGTTGTTTTTTCTTCCTGGGGTTGTAACAGGAGTGTTATTCGAGTATTATGTACGCAGCGCGAAACTCGCGACAGGAATTCATGATGTTTTTCTTTCTTCCTCCGATTGTGATATTCCGTACAAACATTATTCAACACCGATGTAACGAGGTGGCTGTTGTGTGTGCATGTGGCTGGCGTGTATTTGCGCAGGTGGCGATGGTGGTGTGGCCATGGCATGGTCTATAGACACATGAGAGATGTATAAATATATATATATATATGTATATGTATTTGCAGGTAGCGATCACCATCTTCTGGCTCGGTCGTGTCGCCCACAAGAAGCGTTATCAGATCCCTCAGCTTGACTTCACGGCCTTCTCCGACCTGGTGGGGCAGTCCCAGTGGTCGCTGCGGTCGCCCCCTCAGACCCCGTCCCTCGCCTCGTCGGTTGCCACGTCCGTGGAGAACCTCCCGGCGTTAGCGGCGGCCGGGGACTACGGCCGGCAGGAATCGGGATCGGACTTTGGATCCGTCGGGAGGTCGAGCGCTTATGGATCGCTGCACAGCGAGCGCAAACACTCCGCGTCGTCCGCCGAGGAGGAAGCCAGCCGGCTGCTGAACCCGCCCCAGGTCAAAGGTCAAGGCTCGGGTCACCGCCGGGACGGTTCGTACGAGTCCTTCTACTCGGACCAGTCTGCGACGTCACTCGAGGGCCGTGGCGCCGCCCATGCCGCCGGCCAGCTGAATCCGGAAGTTGGTAGACCGGAAGCGGCGATGCCGGTACGACACAACGGATATCAGAAGCAGCAGTCGGGCGCTCCCCCGACTGGGGCGACCTCTGCCGGAGATTTGCGCTACTCGGCCTCCATGGATACCTACTACGATGACCGGAAGCAGCTCGCTTCGGCCGCGTCTGCCCAGGGGCCGGCCGACCCCTCCGGTCGCCATGACAACGGCGAGGCGGCTGGGGGTCCGCCAGGGGCGGGCCGACCCACCCAATACAGGCGGATTAGCACGATAGGGCCCCCGGAGCCCGCCAAGCCCACGGCCGACCCGCTGCAGTTCATCAAGGTGGAGGGCAGCGCCCTCTCGGCGCAGGCCCAGGAACTAGTGGAGAAGATGGAGAGGCAGAAAAAGGAGAAGAAAACTGCGGAAGTGGAGTCCGAAGATTGGCATTCGGTGAGGACCTTTAACTTCTTTTACTTAAAGTTGAGGACGAGACTATGCTGCCGGTGCGTTATTATGGCGCATGTGAGCCATATGTGAGATATATCTGATGTGGTATCGTGGGTGTCCAATGATGTACTGAGTACGCAGCGTGCATCCCAGCACCAAAATAGGGATTTCGTAGGGATTATCGATCGGTCTTGGGTATTTTCGAGGCAGTAAATTGTGATTAGCTGACTGGTAATCTGCTATCATTAGTCTGCAAGTTTCCTCAGCTTGTAACGTCTGAATTTTGATATGTTTATTCGCTTTATTAAATGAAGTCCTCCCTCCCCCCTATTGTCTCGCCATAGGAGTCCACTATGTAAAACCCAGGATGGGGAGGGGTTTGATGGTTGTGCTTTTCAAACAGATCTTGCCCTGAATTCGTCCCATAAATTACTGTGCCCTGCATTTTTCGTACAATGGCCTGGAGAGCAAATTTACGAAATGGTTCGAGAGGCAAATGTTTCTGTGGCTGACTGTACATATCTAAATTACAAACCACCAGAACACCGTTCCTCAGACAGATAGTTACTTACGTTTCTTTAGCTTTGTTAACTCAGGAGCCTTGTCTCAGTTTGGGAGCAATGTATGTGCATAATAATGACCTATAACGAACACCTATGGTTTTATCCTCTCGTGCAACAAAACTGTAATTCTTGCTCCTACCAAAGGTCCAACAGATGTTTTTACTCAATCATAACCCCCCTCCCATTCTCTGCAATTTCCACCAGAGGGCCTTCCGTTTAAGCTATAGTCCCTCTGCCGCACGTCAAATTTAACCATCAAAATTATCCTTTATACCCGAAGATTAAAAATGAATCAAATCCAAGATATATTATCAGTTTGTCATCAAATACATCACTGTTTAGCATTTACTGTGGTACTGGTACCATACCGGGTGAATTCATGCGATTTTGATTAATTAGAGACCACATTTCTTTCGAACTATGTTTCGAGTTAGATCGAGGTCAAAGGCGTGAAGCGTTTTGAACTTTGACACCGTGTTATTTTCAAATATGTTTTTACGTAACTCTTCCATTATGAGCATGCGACAACGGAATGTCTATAGTTTTCAATTTCTGCATCGAAACTACAAAATTCAACCTACACAACCATCTAAACCTTTTGTGACCCCAGCACCGTTGAGGTCAACCGTGAGCTTGGCAGTTACGTGGGGCAGAGGTGATGTGAGGAACGAGCTCCCTCTGCTGGCAGAGTGCAATCAATGGAGTGTCCCTGCACGGTGCTACCGACCATTAACAGGGAGGATAGAGGCCTTTATGTAACTGAATCTCTCGTATCGCCTTTGTGACGGAAGAAGAAAGAATGCCATTCAAGGTGTGCGGTTATTTCCTCCCCCTTCAATGTCACCAGCTCGTGAATGTGAATCATAAATAAAACAGTTCTACACTGGGGACGTTTCAAGCTAAAGCAAATTGACTTGACATTACTACGACCAACGTAACAGAAGAATAATAGTGCAATGTGAAATACATCTACCGGAACAAATATATCTTCAAATTGTTTAATTTAGAAAAACATATTTAAAAAAAAAATTTTTTTAGGATGACTGATTCGAGTTAGTGGTCTGTCAGATATAACGCTTCGGGATACACTGGGCTATTGTGGAGGCCACTGGCGGTGTGAGAAATGTGGCAAAGTGTAACAAACAGACTGAAATGAGGCGCCCAGTGTTCTATATAAATTATATGAAGACGGAGGAACACTTGGTTTTCATCGTCAAAATACATGTCATATACTGGTTACGTACATCGTGTTATTACAAGGGGACCGATTACTCGCTGTGTATTACGGCAGGGGTAAGGAGTTAATTGTGTCAGGCCGTATATATTGGTGAACATTCGGCGTACACAAAAACTGGGGAAACTAAGATCTCGCCTCGGCTTTTCTCTTTCGATCTTTGATTTACTGAGCATCAATCAAATGATGTTATTTCTATTCGATTTTTTCTGTCATTCTCTCTACCGCACATGATCTGTTCGGGGCACCAGTGGAGAGAGGTAACGTAGTCCCCCCTGTGACTATGTCCCTTGTGACTATATTTCCCTTGTAACTCTGTCCCTTGTGACTATGTCCCTTTGTGACTAAATTCCCCTTGTGACTATGTCCCTTGTGACTATGTCCCTTTGTGACTAAATTCCGCTTGTAACTATATGTCCCTTGTGACTATGTCCCTTGTGACTATGTCCCTTGTGACTGTCCCTTGTAACTATGTCCCTTGTGACTATGTCCCTTGTGACTATGTCCCTTGTGACTGTCCCTTGTAACTATGTCCCTTGTGATTATGTCCCTTGTGACTATATTTCCCTTGTAACTCTGTCCCTTGTGACTATGTCCCTTTGTGACTAAATTCCCCTTGTGACTATGTCCCTTGTGACTATGTCCCTTTGTGACTAAATTCCGCTTGTAACTATATGTCCCTTGTGACTATGTCCCTTGTGACTATGTCCCTTGTGACTGTCCCTTGTGACTAGGTCCCTTGTGACTATGTCCCTTGTGACTAAATTCTCCTTGTGACTATTTCCCTTGTAACTATGTCCCTTGTGACTGTCCCTTTGTGACTAAATTCCCTCTGTGACTGTCCCTTGTGACTATATCCCTTGTGACTATGTCCCTTTGTGACTAAATTCCCCTTGTGACTATGTCCCTTGTGACTAAATTCCCCTTGTGACTATGTCCCTTGTGACTATCTCCCTTGTGATTATGTCCCTTGTGACTAAATTCCCCTTGTGATTATGTCCCTTGTGTCTATGTCCCTTGTGACTATATCCCTTGTGACTATGTCCCTTTGTGACTAAATTCCCCTTGTGACTATGTCCCTTGTGACTAAATTCCCCTTGTGACTATGTCCCTTGTGACTATCTCCTTTGTGATTATGTCCCTTGTGACTAAATTCCCCTTGTGACTATGTCCCTTGTGACTATCTCCTTTGTGATTATGTCCCTTGTGACTAAATTCCCCTTGTGACTATGTCCCTTGTGACTATGTCCCTTGTGACTATGTCCCTTGTAACTATATCCCTTGAGACTATGTCCCTTGTGACTATATCCCTTGTGACTAAATTCCCTTTGTGACTATGTCCCTTGTGACTATGTCCCTTGTGACTATGTCCCTTGTGACTAAGTTCCCTTTGTGACTATTTCCCTTGTGACTATGTCCCTTGTGACTATATCCCTTGTGACTATGTCCCTTGTGACTAAATTCCCTTTGTGACTGTCCCTTGTGACTATGTCCCTTGTGACTAAGTTCCCTTTGTGACTATTTCCCTTGTGACTATGTCCCTTGTGACTATATCCCTTGTGACTATGTCCCTTGTGACTAAATTCCCTTTGTGACTGTCCCTTGTGACTATGTCCCTTGTGACTATGTCCCTTGTGACTAAATTCTCCTTGTGACTATGTCCCTTGAGACTATGTCCCTTGTGACTATGTCCCTTGTGACTATGTTCCTTGTGACTATGTTCCTTGTGACTATGTTCCTTGTGACTATGTCCCTTGTGACTATTTTCCTTGTGACTATGTCCCTTGTGACTATGTACCTTGTGACTATGTCCCTTGTGACTATGTCCCTTGTAACTATATCCCTTGTGACTATTTATCCCTTCTGACTATGCCTCATTGTGACTATGTCTCTTGTGACTATGTCCCTTGTCACTATTTCCCTTGTGACTATGTCCCTAGTGTCTATGTCCCTTGTGACTGTATGTCCCTGGTGACTGTATGTCCCTTGTGACTATATGTCCCTTGTGACTATATATCTCTGTGACCTGGTCTCGTTACCTCCCATTCTGTCACAGCATGATGGCCAACAGCTGGTCCTCTCTCCTGCACACCGCTGTGCTATAAATACAACTACTACCACTCTACTCCCTATACTACTGTCACTGCCGACCATGTATATGCATAATTTTCATCGCTTAACCACACACATAGGTTCAGATATATATTTATATATATACATGTAACATTCCTGGATAACTCATTGGACCTCCCCAATGTACTTCACTGTTCACGAGTCCTTGTCTCACCCTTGAACAACCAACCCTCCCCTTTCAGTGTGTCCTTTAATTGGCTTTTGTTGGTTTGCGCATTGTATTTGCTCCATTCCTTGTGTCCCGGCCGGTGTCTTGTTTGACCTCTGACCTTGTTGAAGGTCACAAGCGTCCATATGGGCTGTCTCGTAGGGTCTGGTGTGTGGTACCGCATGTCAGTGTATAAACCTTGCAGACAGTGTTATGTACAGTGTATGACCGTCTGTTAACTGCACGTCCATGGTATTGCATCTTGACTATGGTTGATTATCATAAATAGTCACTAACAGGTAGGTATTTATACTCAAGAATCGGTTTATTAATTTTCCTGACTAATCTGTCTTTCATATATATGCAATATGTGGAACTTTAGGGAACGCTGTTGTTATTTTAGTGAGTTTTTTTTGCTTGCTGACTGACCCCCCCCCCCCCTCCTCCCCTTGATGCGCATTGAATTGACAGCGTCATATATTTCACGGCGGTGTAAAATTAAGTGCATACCTCATAAATATGTTCGAGTACATACGCCAGTCATTATATTCGAGTACATACGCCAGACTAAAGCAGCCGTCGCCGGTCACATAACTACGATTAAGGTAATACAAATTGATGGGTCGGCACTGTCATGATTTCATCTCTGGCAGTTTTGTTTTCGTCGACAACGATGACCTAGTTTACATTGGTTCGAAGTCCGTTTGCCGTCAGTAAGACAACAAAGACGTCACTCCCACCCCGCCCCGCACACACTCACCGCTGGTGCTTTCTTATGCAAATGCGGCTTTATTTGCTCTGTGGTGTAGGGACGAATGGCTTTTTCTTTTGCCCATAGTCGGGTCGTGTTTACCTCGCTTTGGATCGGCTTTATGGTTTGACCTGACCCAATTTCCAGTTTCCAAGTGACATGGGACGCAATTTCAAAGACGAGTCAATATTTTGTAAGATAAAACTTGAACCGCGGCGATTTGGCTAAAAACTGTTTCATAAGATGGTAACTCAATCAGAATGCGAGAGGCGAGGAGCATGGGGGTGGGGGTGGGGGAGGGGAGGGGGGCGATATTGGTGTAACACTTAGGAGATGCTGACCGTGGGATGGGACTGAAGCTGAAAGAGTGGCCATCAGAAAGTCTGGGTCACTGTAGTGACCTTCCATACAGATGCTCATTACGCAATTAATACAGTGTTGTATGTGATAAATAGGACTGCGTCACATAACATATAACTGTAAGTAATAGGTGTGAAATCAAATAGCAGAATCACCAATTTCGCTAATTAATAGACCGCTTTATGAGACAACTGCATGACACCCTTGCGTGTGGGCTAGTAATTAGCATGCAAAGTCTAGGGTTATAAAAAAAACGCTTCCACTGGGAACCAACTGGACGTCATAGTGCGCGTCTAGGGGGTAGGAGGAGGGGGGGGGGGGTGGGCATGTCAAACAGCAGACTGAGAGGCAAGGCGACTTTTGGGCAGTCTGACCAACGCGTGTCTCCTCAACACACGTGTTCTAATAGCTGGGGATGGTAACAATTAGGATGTTTTTTGTGTGGTTTTAAGTGGGAAATGTGTGGTTTGGTGTGACGAGGCCGGGAGTGGGTGGGGGGGGGGGGTGAAGCTACGTACCGTGTACGGAACCATTAAATCATATTATATAGAAAAGAGTCATAAGTGCGTCTTTACCGTGTGGGCGGAAGCAATGTGGGGGCAGGGCAGTCACAAGGGACATAGTCACAAGGGACATAGTCACAAGGGGAATTTAGTCACAAGCGATAGGGCCGAAGCGGAGGACGGGGGTGGGCCGATGAGTGGACGGAGACTAGGGGGGCGGAGGGGGCGAGAGAGACGGGTAGGCATAACTACCTTCCCCACACCCACCTCGCCGACCGTGACATTATTATGCAAGTCAGTAAGTCCCTTCCGTCAACAGAACATCTTGGAAGAATTCTGCATATACTGGCCACTCTTGACTCTCGGGGTGGTAATAGTTTTACAGCGTTGATGACTTGAGCATGTGCCTCTGCTTACCAAAATAATATAGAGATGATATGCGACTTTGAAGGCAGCATGTTACGCTTCACTTCGGCAACATTCCGTAGGGGTCGCCGCCGTGAATGGAACCAGTGTTTAGAATTATCTTGCGCCATCTCACTGATTCTGGCCCTTCCCCTCTTTCTCTCTGTTATATAAAAGGTCTATACAGACCTCCAAACAGCGGTCGGGTCGGGACCAGACGCGCCTGTGAATGCCGAAGTGTGTGTGCGTTATGACGACATGACACGCCGGCAACCCGCCCACGCCTCCCCCCCCCCCCCCCCCCCCCCCCTCCCCCCACTTCCACTTCCTCCACTACCCCCCCACTCCGCCCCTCGGGGACGTCCGGTGGAGGGCAGACTACGTCACCCTGCCACTCTCGCCCCGCTCCGCCCCACCACCCCGCCCCACCCCCGCTCGATCGCTTGGGCGACAATAGAGGTATGCGTATGGCCATCGGCTCTTTATTTTTATACGAATGTAAACATGTCAGAATTTCTCATGCTTTCCAAGCTCCGGTCGTGTCCCGCTCTCTGGCTTTTTACTGTTACTATCACCGCTACCCATCAGCCCTGGAGGTACCTGAGGCCTCCCCCACATGACCTTGACTTTAACCTTGAACTTACCCCTGACATTGACCTTGATACCGTCACGGAGTAGGGTCAACCGTCAGCCGCATGGTGTGTTTAAGTCGACTACACAATGTCACGGCCAGTTTGATGAGAAAGAAATGGACATGTGTCGTCCCTGTTCGCGCCGGCGAGACAAAATGCCGCATGTTATAGCTATTTTTAGCTGGTAGATCTATTATGGGTTCAGTGGATATTACATAGTAACACGCCATGACCGTTATATATGTGGCTTCCATATTTGCCCTTCGAAACGCTCGTCTTTATATGTAAGCGCAAAGCATAGTTTCAGTCTGGCTCGTGTATTACTTACGGCTAACGATCCGTACAATAACTAGTTGTGTGCTAGATATACGTGGTACTAGGCCATGATCAAGTGCATTTTAGAAAAAAACTCCGTCAAGACATAGCTGGCTTCTTGCTGGAAGCATACGGAGCAATGTAACTGATTTATAGCTTAGGGTTTCTTACGAGGTAGAAAGAAACTGGTGCGAATGAAACCCTCAAAAATTTCAAAGCTACTATGCTCTTTGGGTCATTATGGCGCCGCAAACCATTGTGACATAGTAATCACGTCGTTTTTTTTGTTACTATGATCGAAGTCGTGCAGGCCGACGTGCAAGATGGACCTATCTTTAAAAGGTTTTTTCGTTTTTCCGAAAGCAGATTGGTACTACAGAGATAATAGCCGGTGTTCCATGCGAAAATGCTCTACATGCGGGGATGCCGCCCCCCCCCCCCCCTTTGTATCTATCATAATGGCACCGTACGAACACATGGAGCGGAGAGGGTCTAAATATCGTGTATTTTATATATGGGGAGCATCTCCGCATGGGGCGGAGGGGATTCCGCATGTGACACCGGGACTTTGATCAATATGGGCTGCTATAACTGTGGACAGACCTTATGCTACGAGACGTCAAGGGTCGTACGTCAAATCAGTTCGGTGTCGTGTATCGGAGAGTCTTGCGTGACGTCTGACAGTGGCGTACCACGTGGCGGATCTTAACCTGTGGCCTGCCGCTAGACGAGCGATGGGACTGGGGAGGCATGGGACAAGTGGGAGCTGTGGTCTTTGACATGTATTGGTGATGACGTGTTAGCTGTGACATGTGTTAGCTGTGACGTGTGTTAGCTGTGACGTGGTGTTAGCTGTGACGTGTGTTAGCTGTGGGGTATGTTAGCTGCCACGTGTCTTGGCGTCTGTTAGCTCTGACGTGTCCGTTGTCTGTCGCTCCAGAACCTCTCCAACTGGAAGAGCAAGATGCGCCGGAAGTCGTCACACCAACGCCCAGACGATGAGCTGGACGACGAACAGGAAGTGACACAGCGAGCCAAGGCCAAGACCTTCAAGGAGATGGTGGAGGAGAGGTAGGGTGTTGGGGGGGGGCACTGCGAGGTGGTGGAGGAGCGGGAGGGAGGGGGGGGGGGACTCTGCGCACAGCCTACAACAAAGCCACCTTGCATTGAAACTTATCCCGCCCACATGACGTGAAAGTCAAAATTGCGTGACATTTTCTACTTCTTGTCATAATCTATTATTGTCACTAAAATACATTATTTGTAGGCTACTTATCCCTAATTATTTCATTAATTTTAAATCGTGCAATAAGTCAGTCGGACAAACGGCAAGCTGTGACGTTGTACAAATAGCTACCTTTCTTATGGGGGGGGGGGGGCGGCGGGGGGTTTCAGAGGCGCATATCGCAGTCCTATTAGACCTGAATGTTGTTGTTTTTTGTGTAAACTTGATTTATTTGACGAGTTTATCAACAGCGCATACACATCTTAATGACTAATGACCTGAATGTTTGTCATTAACCTAGTGGTAAACTGTCTGAATGAGCGATATTTTTTTGTATGACTAACTTTAAGTAGTAGCATAAACACAGGGGCATGTAGTTAGTTGTTAGTTAGCTGTACGGTTAGATGTACAGTTATATATATAGTTAGCTGTAGAATTAGCTGTACAGTTAGGTGTACAGTTAGGTGTACAAATAGCTGTGCAGTTAGCCGTTCAGTTAGCTGTACAGTTAGCTGTATATTTAGCTGTACCGTTAGCTGTATATTACAAAAGACCACTTCATGGCGTGTTTGGGGTCTGCGACATGTTTAATGGACGCCATTTTGTCTGGATCTCAGGGAGAGGCGGAAAAGCGGGAGTTTCAACACTTATCCGTCGGCGGACGACGCGGAGGATCACCCAGCCCCACCCCCCACCAGGGTCAAGGCCGCCTTCGTGCCAGACACCACCAGGGACGAGGACAAGTTGGGGGTGTTTGGCTTCCACGTGGTGCAGGACGCCGGACCCCGGGGGGTGGGCGCCAGCGGCGGCGGCAGCCCGTCCCCTCGCAGGCCCCAGCCCCAGGAGAGGGGCGCGGCGGCGGAGGTGGGGAGCGCCCCCCGGGCCGCCCGCCAGCGCCCGTCCCTCACCGCCCCCACCCCCGCCGCCCCCACCCCCGCCGCTCCCGCCGCCCCGGAGCACTTCCGCGGCGGCAGCCGGACCTACGGATTCGCCGCCCGATTCGAGTCCGGACAGCCAGGAGTAAGTAGCGTTGTCAGTCCGCCGCCCAGCCGTGCCGAGACCTGGAGGGCCACGAGACTCGCGCCCCGTTCGCCAGGGGGCGCGGGCGTCTCTGCCTCGATGGACTCGCCAGGTGGCGCCGCGACATCCGGCCAGCGCCGACAGTTAAGTTACGACCACGATAGGTTGGAACGGATTACGTCGCCGCGCAGCAAGGGTGGCTACCGAGCGTGGTCCTGGGTAAGTGCCCCTCCCCCTTCCCTCTCCCTCTCCCTCCCCCTCCCTCTCCCTTCTCCCTCGCCCTCCCCCCCACCCTTGACCCGCCACCCCCAACCTCACCCTCCTTTCCCAGTCCTCAAAATATTCTCGCCAGTGTATATATCATAATGTAACCATAGGCGATGTGCATCATAACGCAAACGGTTGCTGCCCGTAGCTGTATTGTTGCCTCTCTGCTGTGCCTAGCCATTCATGTGCTGTACAGTCTCTTGTGTATATATATTATTTATAGTTGCTTGTTTCTATTGTATATTGGGTCTTATCTCCGAACTGTGGTTCTGCTGCTGCTGTTCTGCTCAGCCCCACCACCCCCTCCCACTCTGCATTGTGCGCCCCTCCTAGTGTACAGCGAGTCGTACTAACTCGGCAGCACAGAAGTCGGCTTCGTGACGATATACCCAAATTTTGCTCTGTCGCATCGGTTGCCATGGGAACCGTACCAGTGCCGCGGCCACTTGGTGGCAGGGAGGGTTGACGTGGTACTCCACCCACACTCTGTGAACCGTGTCTGTGGCTCCTAGACTTGAGGTAAGTCACCAGCGACTGAAGGCAATGGTTGTTTCCCTGGCAACGGAAGAGCGAAACTTCTATTGAAAGGTAAGGTGGTTTTCCGTTAAAGTATATGTACCTTTGAAACAAGCTTAGGAGGTGCGATTGTGCAGGTTGTCTGTAAAACGCTGTGATCATCATGAGCAGGTAAGTTATCATAACAGCCGTTACCAAGCGACGCTGTCCACTGAAGTTAGATTAGCGGTAGCTAATTTATCACCCGATTCTGCAGCCTGTAGCCCTGCCTGACGACTGCAGATGGCGCGTTCTATCTCCTTGCGTTCGCAGGCGGGCGATTGGGGCGTATCGCTATGATGTATATAACAAAATACGCGTGCAAGTGTAAACATTAAACCCGTTACATATGGGTGCAGTTCATCGCACGGTTGCGGAATCGGTTGAATTTACAAGATCTTCGTTCGGTAGTACTCCTGGACAGCATCTCAACCACGCTGTAGCAGTAGATACTATCTCTTAGTGTAGTTGTCATGCGTCGTTAGCGCTCTAGTTCTAACACGTTAGTGATCTCCCGAGATCTGTTGTTGCTACGGTAGTTTACCCCCCCGCCCCCGCCCACCACCACCTCTCCAATGAGTACCGACTATCTGCATGCTGTCATGCTGCATTAACTGTAGAGTTGACCAGAATGGTGTCAGTACTTGTGCCTGTTTAGATTCTAGTTTGATTAAAGTAGAAGCAGTCAATCATGTTAGACCTGTTGCCTCCTTAATTAGGGGAGCCATCCACACCACAAGGCTCCCACAGACGGGCAGCGTCGCTTGTGGCTCAACGTTGTGTTGTACCGTAATAAATGGTCAGCTAGTACTACTATTTCGGGTAAACTAACCAAATTCCTGTGCGTGGCTGCACCTGTTCGATTGCTCGAATATTACGCAGAACTAACCCCGGCAGCCTTGAAATTCTCTGAAGCAATAAATGAGCGATGCTTTTGTATATATAACCTACCCAAAGACGTTGATTGGTATGATTGTCGCATTGTTATACTGATTGGCAAGCATATGTGTTGGCAAATAATGCTTCGTGGCACTGATTATCGCGGTTGTATTAATATATACTTGCTGGACAGCACTTGGGACAGTTAGTGGTTTAATTGCTTGCCATCTGCGAAATGTATGTAAATATATGTACATGTATTGCATTGTGAACATTCGTTCCATGACTGATATACGAGTATTTGTTTAAAGGCGGATGAGCATATTGCTACGTAATTACATTTTATTGCAATGTCACGCATTTGTTTCTAATGGCGGTCATAAGGACAAATAATTGAGTGGTTTATTTCGGTGGTTTTTAGGAGAGAAAGTCTGAGTCTAAGAACGAGGAGGGTGAGCCGGAACAGGAGGTCATCGCACCGTGGGCCCAGGATGACGTCGACAGCGTCCCTAGCCAAGGTCAAAAGGTCGCCCACGTGACCCCACAATACCACAAACCGGATATCAACAGCAATCGCCATGACGTCAGCGACAAGGCTACCACCCCCACCCCCACCACTACCACCACCACCCCACGGGGCGGCACAGACCACACCCAGGGGTTCCAGTCCAGCAGAAAGCTCTTTGAGAACTCTTCAGTCGTGGAGGAGAGAAACAACGCTTCGTCTCCAGGCTCGCGAGATGTCGGCGGCAGGCGTTCGGGATTCACGCGTGACGGCGTACACCAATGGGAAGACTCGGTGGTTACCAAGACGACGATGACGTCATCGCGGAGCTACTCTCAGTACGAGCGTTCGGGGACAGGAGACCGGGACGGGTGGCGCCGGGAGGAAGAACGCAAGGAGGAGCGAGTGACGTCAGAGGTCAGCCGGCCATCGGAGTCCTCCCCCCCTCCGTCGCCATTGACTCCCATCCGCATTGACCCCGGGGTAAGTACAGTGTAACCCACCCACCCACCCCCAGATTAAAACAATAATATCACCTCCAGTTTTTCGTTCTTCAATTTATTTTTCTACATTGTTATATCTTTACATTTAGTAAAGATCTACAATTTTAAATCTATACATCGGGGTATTTTTCATACAAAATGTGAACTATTTCTCACCAATAATTGTTGTGTTCATTCCGTTACTTTCGTTCTCCAGTCTATTTCGCAGTTCACTCACACACTCGCACGGGTGCATGTCATATAGTATATGATATATATGACGGTGACCTCTGGTGACCGAGAAGCCAGTTGTTTATGGTCGTTACCCCCTCGACATGTGCCGCCATTACTGTTGCGTTATGAACGGTGCACTGGGCCGGCTAGATCTACAGGCCGAGCCGCGGCGCATTCCGCCACAGATCACCCGAATCAATACAGCATGACATTTCCAAGACTGCCTCCTGACTCCACGGGACTCAGAACAGTGTGTGTAGTTACCTGGAGGGAGGGGGAGGGGAGGCGAAGGGGGGGGGGAGTTAGGGGACGAGTAGATGGTTAGTGACGTCACCAATCAATCATGGGTCTAACTAGGCGCAGATGTCCCTGTGAAGTAAGTCCTCTGTGGTCGGCACCTCGGTAACACTACGCCGGACTCACTGCGATATGCTTGTTATCGTTGCTAGTCATATCGAAAGCTTTGCGGTAAGTTAATTAATACAGAATTTACGTTTTGGGATTGATGGTGGTGGTCGTGGTGGTTATACCTGGTGATCCTGGTGTGGGGTAGGTGGGAGAGAGGGAGAGAGAGAGGGGGGGGGGTGAAGAGAGGTAGAATCGGTTGAGCTGGCGAAGGCAGTGCAGAAAGCGGGGCAACGTAGATTTCAAGGATTGAGATGAAGAATTTATCGACGCTATGTGCTACCCCTCTGTTGCTCTGTCTGTGTGTAGCCACTGGTCCTTAAGGTCCATGCAGACGCATAACATAGATCCGCGTAGCTAGCTGTCTGGCGCGGGTTAAACGTTCAAGCTATCCTCGGCACTTGGCTCTCCGACCCATTGCTCTTGACGCTATCATTGTGAATATACACGAACCTTTCATTTATTGTTATTCCCAGCTTGTGAATATATACACTTGACCGATTTCTTAGGCTTATCTTGTAATGATGTCTGCATACAATTATTGTTCATCCCATGGTTTACCATTGGTTCATTTGTGTGTTCTCAGTCAGGCGATATTCGCTGTATAGCACCCAGATGGCACTGCGCTTTTGCTTGTACATATACTGGAGGAGCATTCATCAATATATAAGACTTAAAAATTCGGTTTGTTGTTGACGCAAGGACATGTTTCATTTGTTGCAGAATTTCATCGAGAAGACCGTCAAAATCAACCAGAATCCTAACAATGAGAAAGGATTCGGGTTTACCATTAAAGGTGGCCGGGAGCCAGGAGCGCCGATTACTGTGGAGAAAGTCATCCTCGGTAAGTGTTCGGTACTTAGGTATATCGCAAACCTTATGGTGCGGTAGCTTTGCAATCAGTCGCTTGAGAAAAAAACTTCGTAGTTCGCAAATCATGACCAAAAAAATTAACCCTGAATAAATTATTGGTGACTTTAATAGTATATGTGGAATAAAACGCAGCAATGGATGCATTATACAGAGATACTTTAGTAAATATTATTAGATGAATTCTACTCAGACATTATGCTTTAAAATGTTAGTCTTCTGCGGTACAGATTATACCGATACAGATGGTAAGGTTAGAGTTCTCGTTGTGTGTTAACGGAGCATGGTTTTCACTCAGTAACACGTGGAAGCTCTTCAAGATTGATGCTACCGTTCTGTTATTGTATGCCTCGGTTTCAGTTGAGTTTATCCGTTTGTTACGGGCCGCGTAATGTTATATTAAAACCAAGATTCGCCACTCACGTTTTCGCAATTAAAGCTTCCCGACTAAGTCGCTAGTTGAAATGAGTTAATAATTCTATTATGATGCATTTTACGAAAACAACGCTATTTTAACACTGTTTGAATGCGGCGTGACGTAAACGAGACGTTGTCCAAGACTAACGTTGCTGGAGCCTTTGTCGGTCCGTCACTATAGAAACCATGTTTCTGAAGGGTAGTAAAGACAGGCATTAGTTAAAGTAAACCAGGTGGATATATCCACGATTGTTTCTCGCCCAAAAGGTTCCAAACCCCGTGATCATCACACCTCTGCCACCAAAACGTTTGGCAAAGGTAACCTATTGGCCATTTATTATTTTTCCTTGAGCTTCGCATGGTTAAGTCCCAACAGATTTTAACTCAACCGGCTTAATACATATTTTGCCCATCCTACTAAAAAATCCTGTAATTTTCTAATGGATTCACTAATGCCAATATGCCTCGTTGGCGAAGCGACTAATCACTACCCATGTGTGTCGCAAAGCGTAGAGGTGTTGGCGCGCGGTGCAGCTCGTGCGCTCAATAAGGACGTTCCCTCGCGACACGCTTGCACGGTTTGTCCGTTGATTTTATAACCTGCGTGAGCGGTACTAAAACAAATTAACTCCGTCAGGTCGAAAGGCTTTGCGTTTCTTTGCGAGCTAGCGTTCCGTCGCAATAGTTGAACTCTGGTGTTGAACGTACTTGGATTAAGCTGTGGATATATGCTCTGCTATAGACCTTTAATAACAATATTTACTATTTTGCTTGTGAATGGAATATGCCACCCGCTGTCACTCGCGTCGGCGTCTTCAAAATCATGTGCAATTTTCAACTTGTCCTCTTAAGCCTTATTTCCCACTGTCGCTGCAGGAAATACCATAATATCATTTTAGTATACAGTCTCGCTGATAGTGTTTTTTCTCCGTTCTCGTATCGTTTCCAAGGCTGTAGTAAGTATAACTAGCTCGTTGTAATATCACGTTTCAGGGAGTATAAGTATATATATATATAACATTTGTTACGTCGTAAGCTTACCGCATGGCTTTGGTTTTACAAACAACCGGTAGAGGTCACAAGCTTACTGTTGCGGATCACAGATATGTGACATTTAGTATATTGACATGCGCTTTCCGTTATCCCACTGGCTAGACAGCGGACTGAGTTAAATATGTCACCTTTCTAACTTATTGCCTGCTCGGCGCCCGATGTATATTTCATCTATCTCTCTATATATATAAGGGCCTTTCGTGCGGTCGTCCGCCTTTGGTGTCGTTACCATGGTAGTTGTCTGTGTTGTTTGGTAACGATAGTAACCGTTTTATTGTTACCGCAATTCGAGTGTGGAGTGGAATGTGGGCATGTTTGTTTTGTTCTTTTACTGTTGACGCGTGGAATAGATAAATCGACACCCATCCGGTCCGTGTACATACCCCGAGGCGAAGCAGATCGTTAATTTACAGCTAGTCTTATTTCTGTGTATCGGCACGTCGTATGGGTTATACCCCCCCCCCCTCCCCCCCTCCCTTCCTACCTACTGCCGCCTAATCCGTATGCGATCTCCCATCCGCATGTGTAACCTCAGCTTGGCATTTAAACGCTGAAAATTGTTTGCTCTAGAACTACGTCAAGGCAACATTTTTCCCGCCAAAAGTGCCCCAATATGTCGTCTGCATTCGCGTTGCTTTGGATGTGCGCGCCCGTTTCCTGTCCGTATGTTAATTAAGCGGAGTCCTCGTCAATAAGATGGCCTAGCGTTGCAAACATGATCGGCCATTGCATTGAATGAATGCCACAGAGCTATGTAGTCTGCCCCCTACCACCAGTTACATAGTTTTTACCAAGTGGCGGTGGTATATGTAAATATATACATCTAGGTCACTGTATTTTCCCTTGTTCATGTATGAATTTGTTTATCATTTAGTGGATTTGATTTTTAGACTGGCTTGGGCTTCGTTGTGTACGGTATATCACCATTAGAGCCGCCGTCAGTTTCTCTGGATAGGCCTTCACGTTAATTAAGCGAGTTATCAATGGAATAATAACAGTGCCTGAGTATAAATTATGTATTGATTTTTGACCGATAATCCAGGAATATGTTAACTCTCATGGACATCATTTCGCAATTTGTTTGCGGTTGACCAACAACCCCCCCCCCCCTCCTCCAAAGTCGATAGACCTATAACTTTATTATCATTATTTATTTGATATATACATATGCATTTTTATTATAATCACGGAGTTAACCGATTTATTTTCTTTAGTCTTCGTTAATATCTAATGATGATCTCAATATATGACTTGCGCATTCGCCAGGTGGCGCTGCCGATGTATGCGAGCTGATGCCCGGAGACCAGATCCTGGCGATTAACGGGGAGGAGGTGGCCACCCACTACCTCGACTCGGTCCAGTACGTCATCAACCAAGCGGTTAAAACAGGACAGATTGAACTCCGAGTCCGCCGGAGCTTCGACAAAGGTATAGCGGAACCACCCTATGCCGAACTCTGAGCCAGACAACTTCATGTAAAACTGCTTTTGAAACAAATTTTTCATTGTCCGCGAGGTTGCTTTGCTCAATCAGAACGTGCATACGCACTGATTACTTGTCGTAAAACGTCAACCTTTCATGCCAACGGCTCGAAGTGGTTTCAATTTAACTCCTCAAAATGTCGTTTTCTGTGATTTTGGGATTTTGTGATTTCTGCCTTTAAAAACCGAGTTATGAGGAAAGCACTCCGCGGTCCCACGCACGACCACGCACGACTGATGCCAGAAGATGTGAACTAGCGAGGCTAAATTGGGCCAAGAAACCTCCCGAGACGATAAAATGGGGTTAGAGGAATCTTGCCTAGGATGCTGTTGCCATGGTTTAAACCCACGACCTGTGGCTCTAGAGCCCAGCCTGCTGATCACCTGAGCTAGGGAGGCTGCCCGGGGCGGCTGTCAAGCGGCATCAGGCGGTCTGTAATGCATGGAACTTCAAACTATCTTGTTGTTCAACGTCGCGCCTTTGTTTGCTGCAGCCAAGATGGGTTTAATCGACGCCGAGGAAGAAATGCAACTCGAGCGAGAGCGGAAGTTGCACAATCTCAACACCTCGCGCTCCACACCGACCGCTAGGGGGCGTCCGGATAATGAGGTCGACGAGGACAGGGACACCGGAAGAGACCAGACTGACTTCCGATCGTCCGAAGCTCCGATCAGCAAGTCAGATGGCCAGGTAAGCAGTGTGTGACACTCCTGATAAATACTGTGTTAGACTAGGGCTGAGACAATGATCAACAGATTAATCTATAGCTATATTGTTATTTGTTACAGTACTGAATGGGAATTTACGGGTTACTTACGATACTATCACTTAATTTATATCTATTTATAACCTGTTTATTTTCTGGAACAAATCGATTAATTTTTTGGGTGAAGCAAAACTGATATGGATAGAATTGTTATTGATGGGTAGATGTTTGTCGTATACTTGTCTGAGTGTATGACCCCAATGCAAGTATCACTGGGAGCATGTGGCGCCCTCTTGCATGAACTTGTGGCAAAATGTCCTGAAGTTCTTTACACAATGTAGTAGTCAATAGTTGGCTATAGTAATCGGATCAGTGATTGCGCAGCGAGTGTCAAGTGTCATGTCATGTGTCGTGTCATGTCAAGTGAGTAGACACCCACCTTGTAGACTTTCCACATACAAGTATGATTGTCGCGAAATTTAACTTGTCGGCAAATCATTATTAATGTCATAAAGATTTCTAACAATCCGGGAAGCATTCGTTGCGCGATCACTGGTGCAGTCGCTATATAGGTCGTTGTACTTCGATACCTGCTCTACCTGAGATGACTTCCCCTCCGTTTATCTTCTCATCTTTACACCTCGCGTAGACTATTCCACCAGCGCATCAAAATGCATCATTTTCTATACATTATGCCTTGTATCCCCATCAACTTTCTACTCGCCATTTTCTCTCGTGATTGTATGTATCGTTACTGTACAATAATACGTGCTACAATCTTTCGTTTGCAACTAATCCCGCATTTTGGCTTAATCCTGGCGCGAACAAATCATGGAGCCTTTGGCTTTAAAGGCGTAGATCCAAACAATACGCTTCTTGCTCGCGAGAGAGACTTGGGGTAGAAGGACCAAGTGGGTGCAGCTTGCATGCTAACACTCTCCTCGCCACCTTGCACCGTGGTACACCGCCATGCAACTTGTTTAGAGGGTGGACGTGACGTCATCCTCCCCGGCGCCGGAAGCGGATGTGACGTCACTTGGCGGCGCGGACACGACGGAAGCGGAAGTGCGCCTTGAGCAGGAGATTATTGCGCAATTTGAAAAGGAGACCGCAGAAGAAAATAAGGAGGAGGAGGAGGAACAGAACAAACAGAAAGAGATTGGTGGAAGGGTCAAATCTGCCAAGGAACCTAGTCCATTATTGGGCGACCTAGTGCACGAAGAGGTAGATTAGCATGTCCGCATGGCTTGCAGTCCCGTCGTTGCGGTGTGGGGATGGGGCACAGGGAAATTTATTTTGAGTTTTTATGGCTGATATGGATTTTTATTTTGGCTTATTTTATCCAAACGGAGTTATTGCAGTTGAAATTGAATTTGAAGCGACCTCGCCCACACTCGTGGTTTTCCAATAATGATGGGGGAAGGAGTAACCCGGGGGCTTACATGGAAGAATAGGTAAATTAACCGTTTGGTCGGGATAAACAAGTCCCAACTGAGAGCTTGATGCTCTATATTCACATCCTCAGTCCCTCTTTTGGCGTCTTGGGATCCAGTGAGTGGGCCATAAATTTCCTATTTTAGCAACATTGCCTGGACCTCTTGTTCCGTGGAGGAATCGGGCCGTATTTTTCACTTTCGATTGGTAGCTATTTCCGTTAAAGCCCTCACAGGCCCTTCGTGGTTCAGCCCATAGGGCGCTGCAGAACTAGCCACATATTTTTGCTGGGTCCCTGTCACCCTGATATCGCGTATAGTTCCAAGTCCATCTCGCGGGAGTCTACACGGCCATGTGTGCACAACAGTGGTTTAAAACACCGATCAAGGTATACCAAGTATTATTAATATAAAAGCGATAACGCGTGCATGGTTTACTCGTACTTCTGTCCTATTGCTTGATGCAACTTTGTAGTTTTTCGTTTTTTTCGTTTTTGTTTCTTTGGATTTTTTTTATCGCTTGATATTTTTGAGTCATCTTTCTTTATCCTAATGCTATGACTTATACTCTTTGCAAAGACAACGTATCCATTGTTTCACTCGTACGCTTTCTAATGGATATTCATTGACGTTTCTTGCATGATTAACTACATTGCCGCGGCTATGCGCCTTGTAGTATTCTTGTAATCACAAGCGCAATTCAATGCCTATCCTAATGCCACCATAATAACTTCACCGTAACTTTTTAGTAAGCTTTAGAATTTAACGCAGTAACTAGATGTTCTCCACTAGATTGCCTAATTGCTCGCTTTCCGGACGTGATGTCACCAGCTCCGTGTTGTGTTAACCGGGACTGTTTCGCCGCCCTGGCAGACGCTGTACCACCACAAGCATCTGGATCCCCGGCCGCGGAGTCCGGATCCGGATCCGGACGCGCCTCCGCCGCTGCCCAGCGTCCCGCCGCCGCCCCTCAACTGGAACACCTTTCCGGGAGGCCAGGGCCAGGACGCTCCGGATCATCCGGGGTTCGTGCCGGAGGCCGGCGGCCCGGACTCGCAGGGACTGAACGGGGAGGTGGCCAAGCGGATGGGGATCCTGAAGAGGAAGTCGGACTTCCTGGGCGTCAACTACCGGGAGACTGAGGAGTACCGGAAGCTGATCGAGGGTGAGGAGGGCGGTGGGGGGGTGGTGGGGGGTAGGGGATGGTGAGAGGGTGGTGAGGGGTAGGGGTGGTGGGAGAGTGGTGAGGGATAGGGGTGGTGGGAGATTGGTGGGCAGTGAGGGTGGTGGGAGAGTGGATTGAGGAATTGAGGCAGGGCCGTGGGGGGGGGGGTGTGGTGATCGAGGGTGAAGAGGGGGGTGGGTGGGTGGTGGGGGTAGGGGGGTGAGGGAGAGTGGATTGGGGAATTGAGGCGGGGCAGTAGGGGCGGGTGGCAGGGGACAGGTAAGGTTGGAGGGTGTAGTGTCGCAGAGTGTATTATGGAATGGAGTGGGAGCGGGTGAGACAGGGAGAGGGGTGGGCTCAGGCTGATCGCCGTTGCATTACGCTTTTTTACTTCAGAGACAAGTCACCTTTGTATTGATGTTCTAAGTCATAATGATACATATCAATATTATATTCGTAAATGCATATACTATTAATCGTTCATATGACGTTAGATGTGTAGTGGAAAACGTTGACAAGGGTTAGATATGTCGTTCAACTTCGTTAATGACTTGAAAGAATAAATACCGAAATTTACTTCATATTGGCACCGGTATACTAGTGGCGCCCCCGTACGGATGTGTAAGTAGGTATCTACCAGTCGCTTGACGTCCTTGTTGGTTTGTTGACAGAGTCGAGGAGCCGCGCGAAGGAGGATGAGGAGTGGCAGAGGATAGAGAGCCAGGAGCACCTCAGCACCTCCGCCCTCCTCTCTAGGTTCGACAAGATGGCCGCCTCCCCCCAGGCGTCACCACGGCAACGGGCGGCGCGCCCCCACGAGGACCCTAGCAACCTCTCTTCGGACTTCGATTTGGAGCAGCGCGAAAAGGAGATCGTTCAGAATCTGGAGCGGGAGGAGAAAGAGCGGCAGAGACGCGAAGACGAGATTCGGATGCGGCGGGAGGAGCTGGAGAGGCAGGAGACTGAGCGGAGGGAGGAGCAACGGTACATGGAAGACCAGCGGAAGCAACGCGAGCGGGATCTCGAGCGAGAACGGGATGCGCAGCGAGAGCGCGACGTGCAGCGCCAGCGGCAGGAGCAGCGGGAACGCGAGCAGGAGGAGCAGCAACGGGAGCGAGACTTGAAGCGCCAACAGGACCTCCAACGCGAGCGAGAACTCCAACGGGAATTGGAAGTGCTGCGCGAGCGGGAACGAGAGCTGGAGCAGAAGCGACGCGAGGATGAGCGCGAGCGGCTGGACAAAGAGCGAGCGATGGTGCGCGCGCAGCAGCAACTGGAAGAAGACGAGCAAAAGCGCCGGCGAGATATGGACGAGTTACGCGAAAACAAGCAGAGGGAGCATGAGCGCTTGATGGAAGAGCGGCGGCGGCAGATCGCGGAACAGGAGGAGCTGCTGCGCTACAAGGCGGAGGGCAAGCAGCGGCTGTTGGAAGAGCGGGCGGGGACGAAGCTGGACTACCTGCGGCGGGCCGAGGAGGAGGCGGAGAACCAGCGGAGTCGGGAGAGCCATGAGCGCATGCGCAGCTGGAAGTCGATGGAGTACATCAAGCATGCCAACGTGCAGGTATTTGACATCGATATCGAGGACGCGCATCTGCGCACGTCACGTGACATGGAGTCCCTGCTCCAGAAGCAGCCAAAGCCGGTGATCCAGTCCAGTCACAGGTTCTTTGACCTGGACAAGGAACAGGAGCGAATGCAAAGGTGGATTGAGGAGCAAGAGCGCAGGCTACAGGTAGCCCCCTCCCCCCTTCTCCTCCCTCCCCCCGCCCCCCCCCCCCCTCCTCCTTCCCACCCCGAAACGTCTTCATGGACCTCGCCGTTGCTGCATGGACTGGCATGCCCCCCCCTCCTCCCCACCACCCTCCCATCTTCCCCCCAAACCTCTACACTCCTCTTACCAACCACGACCCCCATCCTGATATTGTGTTTTGTCACACTGGCATGTTATATATACTGGCGTTTTGATAAAAAAAAATATCGAGCACCCACTCCTCCACTGTTGACCTTTGTAAGCGTGACCTTGAAGGTCGCACACCTCGTAATTTCTCCTGCTTCTCTTCCTACCACCATTGCATGCGTTACCTGGACGGCTCCCTGGTGATATATGTTAAACACGTACATCATGAATACGACTTCTTAATACAGCCACCCTGAAGTATGCCTCATATATATTATACAAGCTAAATATTATAATTTTAATATATATCTCCATATGCATATCATCCATAACGTTGCTTATTGGTCTCTGGTTACTGAAAAGTGTATCAAACTATTTGACGAATATCAACATGAATAATGAAACGTCGCTGCCAACATCAAGTGAAAGAGCATTACTATATATATAACCCCAAGCAAGAATTCCCCTCCAAGGTCAAGACTTCATGGCCATCGCGTATCGTGAGAGTCACGTGGTTTGGTTGTCTGTATTTGAGTTGAATGTGGCACGATATAGCCCTACAGACTGAAAATGTCGTTTAACCCAAATGAAATCCAATCGAGTTGATTTGAATGTGTTGACGCGGAAGCGGTATTGACTAACACGCATGGCTAGTGCACACCGTGTGGTGACGTCATCAGCACCGCGTGATGACGTCATCACGCCGCCTGATGAATACCATTGTCTCCCATCGCAGCCCCGGCTCGCCCACTCCATAGAACACCCTCTGACGTCACAGGTAGATACGCCCTTTGATTGGTGCTTCTGGTGGCAGTCGGGGGAAACGCATCTTGACGCGTAGAGTAGCCTTAATTGTAAAGCTCACTGACGGAAACCGGTTTCCGGTTCAGTTTTCGTTCTTGGTGGATTGGTTGGTTGGTCGGTGGTGTTGGGGATCGAGAAATCATTATATGTTTAACCGAACTGGTTAGAGTAAAGGTTTATCTTGCCGAACACGGAATGACAAGGATATTTGGAATTTCATTGACATGCGCGAATCCGGGTGACCATCAGTGTACCGGTGTGTCAGGGGCTTTTGATTTGGGAGGCTGGTGTATTGGGGACGGAGGCATATGTATATCAGAGGATATATATATATATATGTAATAGAACATGTTAAAATTTGTTGGCCTTTGGGGCAATATCATTTATTTTCCGTCGGGCACAAAGATAATAACAAGGACTTTTTTTTATTACTCTACTACCGTTTATTACACTAGGTAGAGCTAACGACTGAACCCATTGAGGTGCGCGTCGGGTAATAGTTTGCGGGGAGACTTTAATGCACCTCTAAGTTATCGATAATGCGCACGACTAACACTTTTCGTGTTCTCCTTGATTAATCCATATATACTAATGAATTATTTACCGCATGTGTCCCCAAACTAACGTTTGTGCAATGATTTGTTACTAACCAGACCAGTGTAATATTATAACTGTTACAACATTGCTGATTTGTGAATGAAAAATGCGTAGTTTCAGTCACATTGAGTGGAACTTAATAGTGCTATAAATGAGTAACATTTATAATAACTAAATTAGATCAAATTGATGTCGATGTCATGCGTACGAAGCACTGCGATGTAAGTTTTTGTGCATAACAATTTTGATGAACTTGTCGTTGGGCTCTGCCGATTCTCGCGGGGCACCCCCCGCCCTCCTCCCCCACACCCACCCACCCACACAGCTTTACTGGTTGCATGTGGTCGTTGCGTTACTCACTCCTGTCCTGTGAATGTAACTCAGGAGCAGTTTCAACGAGACCAAGAACGACTTCAGCAGCAGAAACAGAATGACCTGAAGAAGGCGGAGGAATCCGAACTAGAGAACAAGCGACAAGTGAGTGGAATTATACCCCGATCTCGGGACCGCTTGGAATGGTTTTCATCCAATCGTCGCCAGTCCGCGCATTTGCTGCAGTCCTGCTGCGTGTTTTGTTTTTTCATGTATATATGGTGGTAGCGTGGAAGTTTGTGTTATGTTTAATTATAATCGTTTTTTGTTGATTTCGTTTGATTTGATTTGCTTTACGTTTAATCGGTTATAATAATTTGTATTTTTTGGTATTTTTGCATTTTTTTTGTTCACGTTTTTTTGTGCATGTTTTGAGCGAAAGAATGTTCGTATGGAGGAAATAATCAATTCACTAAATTCGAATGAAGTCAATTACTAATAATAGATGTAGTCCTGAGGTGTTAATGAGGTCAGGTGTAGTGGTTAGATTAACTGGGAGGCAGTCACTGGCTGCCACGTGTCATTCACGGTATAACCACGTGGAAGCCGCGTCGTAGTCACGTGGTGGCCACGTGTCATCCATTGTATAACCACGTGGTAGCCACGTGGCTACCACAC
The DNA here is from genome assembly GCA_964019135.1 of Arenicola marina. Taxonomy (NCBI): domain Eukaryota; kingdom Metazoa; phylum Annelida; class Polychaeta; family Arenicolidae; genus Arenicola; species Arenicola marina. The sequence continues at coordinate 31,063,136 of OZ025260.1, read as the reverse complement.
GTTAGTTGCCACATATCGAAACTTACTAACCCGAGAAGGTTCCTTGGTCGGGTACTGTGTACAAAAATGGCTCCAAAAAAACTCCGGTTCATTCGTTGACTTAATGACGTATATCTTGGACGCCCCCCCCCCCCCATGCACATCCACCCCGGTCTCCCACCCTGAAGGTTGGTAATCAGTGGAGCCTGCGGCGCCCGGGCTGGGGGGTCCTCTTGGGTCCCATCCCTTACGGGGGACTCCGACGGCTGGCCCAGCCCGGCCCTGCCAACCACCGGAAACAGGTGAGACTCCATTTACACAGGCCAAGCTAGACAGGGCCTTCTGGAACGCCGACCCTCCTGCTAGCGTGCCCTGGACTGGATAGCTTTGGTTCTGGACACAGGAACTGACCTTCCCTTAGGCAGCTTTGGTTCTGGACACAGGAATTGACCTTCCCTTAGATAGCCTGGGTTCTGGATCCTGGGACTGGGCTTATGCTTGGACAACCTTTGTTCTGGATCACGGACTGGATTTTTCTCTTGTGTATTTTTGGTTGTCGCCCAAGGAGTTGAGCTTCCCCTTCTGGAACACCTGGAACGATTCCAGTGGCGTGATTAGTTGGTTACCATGGTGACGGTGCATTCATTATGAGACATTATGGCGGTGGAGGTGAATCTGTAGCGATGTAACTTCCGGCTTGTTTTATTGCAGAATGGTGTTTTATTTTCAGTTGTCACCCTCTATACCACTCTTCCCTCCAGACTTCCCTTTAGTTGGCTTACGAATAACGTTTCACATCTTACACTGTGGCTTACCTACATATCCTTGTAATACATATTATTTGTTTGCAAAAGCCGGAATATAGAATGTAGTGGGACAACGCCTAAATAAAGTCAGAAAACTACCCGCCAAGCGTGTGCTTAAGATACCGTCAGATCGTCTTCAAGCATGGATCACCTTCTACCTGAACACCACACCTCACATATGTTGCATTGAAGTCTCCACTATGTGCCACATGTCTGCGGTCCTCCCTCATTGCTGCTCCGTGTCGTCTATGCATGTTACGAAAGTCTGGACACCCATGTTTTTTTACTTGGCATTAATCTGAACAGATTGTAAACTTAACTTTAATGTTTTACAAATGACATACGTGCTCGTGCTCCGGCTCGTGCTTCGGTCAATCGTAAAAATGACTCCGATGGTTTAAATGAAACTTGGGGAATTAAATTAGTGCCTCCGTGTTGCGATCGATATACGACCACTGTTCGTCCATACGTAGTCCCTGCGTTAATTATTACGTTAAATATTATTAATAATCTTGCTAAGACTAAGACTTGTCCCCGTTGTATGTGAATGTCGCTACGACGTTCAACGTCTTAAGGGCGCTCACTGACACTGCAGCGGCTAGGTCCAGTTTAGTCCTTATGTGCGCAAGATCGTCCTCAAACCCATTCATTTCATTTTATTTCACCGCGGCTACGGCTTAGTGTGGTCATGGCCTACTGTCCGATAATAATATAAGATCCGGACCTTGACAACGATGACGTCACTGTTGCAGGAAGAGAAGCTACGTTACAAACGGACAGACACACATACAGACAGACAGACAGACAGACAGACAGATTCACCAAACACACCGACATAAGACGAAAATTGGAAATTTTCGTCTTAAAGACCGAGACGGTCAAGCAGAGCTTGAGAAGGAAGACGAAAATTGGGATTATGGGACCAATTCGACCATTTAAAGACCCATCGCCGCTCGCTCATTGGTTGTTCAGCCTGGCGTTCGAGACCATATCGCCCACTGAACGCTGTAGCGAGGCCAAATTGCTGGCTGAAAGCGCAAATTAGCCCAAAATGGAACCCCAGTATCGTGGTGTGCTGGATGAGCGAGCACCATCTAACGGCTGCTGTTCAACGCGGGCTATTTTTCCAGGTCGAGGGCGTCGTTTAGAGTGAATACGTTCAAATCCCGACTTTCTACGTGTCCTCGGTCACGCTCTAAACGTTGTTCTCGTACTCTTCATCGCTGAATTACGGAGCCCCCTAGCGGCGGAACTAAGCGTGATAGGAAAAAAACGAAGGCGGTTTTCATACCCAAGTCGACTATTGCCCGTCGTTTGCAACCAATCCCGACTCTCTAGCGTCGCTATTAAGCGAACGGCGGCCATCGCCACCCCGAAAGAGTGCCGGTCCATATCGCCCGTTGACTCATAATGGGAGCGTCGGCATGGAGGGGGGTGCACCTCTTGCGAGCGCTCTAGCGGCCAAACTAAGCGTCCTAGGGCAATTCTATCGCGATTTTGCCTGCTTAATACTACATCTGTCTCTCGCTTCATGCCAAATCTGGGCTCCCTAGCTCAAATATTAACCGAGTTATGGCCTTGCAAAGTTCAAAACGCCACTTGACACGTACGCTGCATATTGATTGGCCGATTACTCGAAAATCCTTCAGTATCCGGAAAAATCTGAGCGCATACTGCGTTACCGCCTCTCCCTGATGAATACTCTCAAACAAACAGCCAATCTCTAGACCCGATATTAACGGAGTACCGCGGGAAAATCTGTTTCGTGACCTTGACCTTGCTGTGACCTTGACCTTGGAAGCGTGACCTTGACCAATATAGTTATTCGTGCCCAATTACTGATGTCATGTATCTCGCCAGGTGACGTTTGTCTCACTTGTAACCTTCACGGAGAAATTGAGACCATGTTCCCGCCAAAATGCTGCCGTGGGATCCCATGTTAAACTTTGGGAATTTTTTGCAAAAGAACTATTCGGCGGATTTTCAAAATTGAAACACCGTATACAAGGTACCTGTGAATGCAATACGTGAATTAATTGAGAGCGTCATGAAGTAAAAACTGGGAACGCTATAGCGACTTTGCCGAGTTTTAGTCCTATCTTTCAATGGTTAAGGGAATTTCGAAAAATTCCTGTGACCTTGACCTTTGGCCTACATAGCCCATCTACAAACTTAGCCTGACGGTAGGCCGTGGCACTGTCTGTGCAGAAGGAGGAGTCGATATCTCAAACTTTATAAAAAAAGAAAAAAAATCCAACATTTCTAATTTTCAAGTGCCCGTAGCGCGAAAACTTTTCATCGTACGTCAAATCTGATGTCAGTAGCGATAAAAATTTTGAGGAGCTGAATATTTTGATACTAATTCCGGCTCTCTAGCTGCAATATTAAGACAGCTAGAGCGAAAAATGTGTTTTGGACGTATGACGTCATCGTGACGTTGACCTTTGAGTTATATTGCCCATCTACGAACTTAGCCTGACGATTGCCTTTCCGCATCTTTTTGTGAATTTGGAAGTCGATAGCTTAAGGCATTCGAAAGATAATGCGTTACGTTACAAACGGACAGACACACATACAGACAGACAGACAGACAGACAGACAGATTCACCAAACACACCGACATAAGACGAAAATTGGAAATTTTCGTCTTAAAGACCGAGACGGTCAAGCAGAGCTTGAGAAGGAAGACGAAAATTGGGATTATGGGACCAATTCGACCATTTAAAGACCCATCGCCGCTCGCTCATTGGTTGTTCAGCCTGGCGTTCGAGACCATATCGCCCACTGAACGCTGTAGCGAGGCCAAATTGCTGGCTGAAAGCGCAAATTAGCCCAAAATGGAACCCCAGTATCGTGGTGTGCTGGATGAGCGAGCACCATCTAACGGCTGCTGTTCAACGCGGGCTATTTTTCCAGGTCGAGGGCGTCGTTTAGAGTGAATACGTTCAAATCCCGACTTTCTACGTGTCCTCGGTCACGCTCTAAACGTTGTTCTCGTACTCTTCATCGCTGAATTACGGAGCCCCCTAGCGGCGGAACTAAGCGTGATAGGAAAAAAACGAAGGCGGTTTTCATACCCAAGTCGACTATTGCCCGTCGTTTGCAACCAATCCCGACTCTCTAGCGTCGCTATTAAGCGAACGGCGGCCATCGCCACCCCGAAAGAGTGCCGGTCCATATCGCCCGTTGACTCATAATGGGAGCGTCGGCATGGAGGGGGGTGCACCTCTTGCGAGCGCTCTAGCGGCCAAACTAAGCGTCCTAGGGCAATTCTATCGCGATTTTGCCTGCTTAATACTACATCTGTCTCTCGCTTCATGCCAAATCTGGGCTCCCTAGCTCAAATATTAACCGAGTTATGGCCTTGCAAAGTTCAAAACGCCACTTGACACGTACGCTGCATATTGATTGGCCGATTACTCGAAAATCCTTCAGTATCCGGAAAAATCTGAGCGCATACTGCGTTACCGCCTCTCCCTGATGAATACTCTCAAACAAACAGCCAATCTCTAGACCCGATATTAACGGAGTACCGCGGGAAAATCTGTTTCGTGACCTTGACCTTGCTGTGACCTTGACCTTGGAAGCGTGACCTTGACCAATATAGTTATTCGTGCCCAATTACTGATGTCATGTATCTCGCCAGGTGACGTTTGTCTCACTTGTAACCTTCACGGAGAAATTGAGACCATGTTCCCGCCAAAATGCTGCCGTGGGATCCCATGTTAAACTTTGGGAATTTTTTGCAAAAGAACTATTCGGCGGATTTTCAAATTGAAACACCGTATACAAGGTACCTGTGAATGCAATACGTGAATTAATTGAGAGCGTCATGAAGTAAAAACTGGGAACGCTATAGCGACTTTGCCGAGTTTTAGTCCTATCTTTCAATGGTTAAGGGAATTTCGAAAAATTCCTGTGACCTTGACCTTTGGCCTACATAGCCCATCTACAAACTTAGCCTGACGGTAGGCCGTGGCACTGTCTGTGCAGAAGGAGGAGTCGATATCTCAAACTTTATAAAAAAGAAAAAAAATCCAACATTTCTAATTTTCAAGTGCCCGTAGCGCGAAAACTTTTCATCGTACGTCAAATCTGATGTCAGTAGCGATAAAAATTTTGAGGAGCTGAATATTTTGATACTAATTCCGGCTCTCTAGCTGCAATATTAAGACAGCTAGAGCGAAAAATGTGTTTTGGACGTATGACGTCATCGTGACGTTGACCTTTGAGTTATATTGCCCATCTACGAACTTAGCCTGACGATTGCCTTTCCGCATCTTTTTGTGAATTTGGAAGTCGATAGCTTAAGGCATTCGAAAGATAATGCGTTACGTTACAAACGGACAGACACACATACAGACAGACAGACAGACAGACAGACAGATTCACCAAACACACCGACATAAGACGAAAATTGGAAATTTTCGTCTTAAAGACCGAGACGGTCAAGCAGAGCTTGAGAAGGAAGACGAAAATTGGGATTATGGGACCAATTCGACCATTTAAAGACCCATCGCCGCTCGCTCATTGGTTGTTCAGCCTGGCGTTCGAGACCATATCGCCCACTGAACGCTGTAGCGAGGCCAAATTGCTGGCTGAAAGCGCAAATTAGCCCAAAATGGAACCCCAGTATCGTGGTGTGCTGGATGAGCGAGCACCATCTAACGGCTGCTGTTCAACGCGGGCTATTTTTCCAGGTCGAGGGCGTCGTTTAGAGTGAATACGTTCAAATCCCGACTTTCTACGTGTCCTCGGTCACGCTCTAAACGTTGTTCTCGTACTCTTCATCGCTGAATTACGGAGCCCCCTAGCGGCGGAACTAAGCGTGATAGGAAAAAAACGAAGGCGGTTTTCATACCCAAGTCGACTATTGCCCGTCGTTTGCAACCAATCCCGACTCTCTAGCGTCGCTATTAAGCGAACGGCGGCCATCGCCACCCCGAAAGAGTGCCGGTCCATATCGCCCGTTGACTCATAATGGGAGCGTCGGCATGGAGGGGGGTGCACCTCTTGCGAGCGCTCTAGCGGCCAAACTAAGCGTCCTAGGGCAATTCTATCGCGATTTTGCCTGCTTAATACTACATCTGTCTCTCGCTTCATGCCAAATCTGGGCTCCCTAGCTCAAATATTAACCGAGTTATGGCCTTGCAAAGTTCAAAACGCCACTTGACACGTACGCTGCATATTGATTGGCCGATTACTCGAAAATCCTTCAGTATCCGGAAAAATCTGAGCGCATACTGCGTTACCGCCTCTCCCTGATGAATACTCTCAAACAAACAGCCAATCTCTAGACCCGATATTAACGGAGTACCGCGGGAAAATCTGTTTCGTGACCTTGACCTTGCTGTGACCTTGACCTTGGAAGCGTGACCTTGACCAATATAGTTATTCGTGCCCAATTACTGATGTCATGTATCTCGCCAGGTGACGTTTGTCTCACTTGTAACCTTCACGGAGAAATTGAGACCATGTTCCCGCCAAAATGCTGCCGTGGGATCCCATGTTAAACTTTGGGAATTTTTTGCAAAAGAACTATTCGGCGGATTTTCAAATTGAAACACCGTATACAAGGTACCTGTGAATGCAATACGTGAATTAATTGAGAGCGTCATGAAGTAAAAACTGGGAACGCTATAGCGACTTTGCCGAGTTTTAGTCCTATCTTTCAATGGTTAAGGGAATTTCGAAAAATTCCTGTGACCTTGACCTTTGGCCTACATAGCCCATCTACAAACTTAGCCTGACGGTAGGCCGTGGCACTGTCTGTGCAGAAGGAGGAGTCGATATCTCAAACTTTATAAAAAAGAAAAAAAATCCAACA
>OZ025260.1:30927486-31056324 GCA_964019135.1 Arenicola marina | reverse complement strand
CGCGAGTATAACACCCCATACCTATATCGCCCCCCCCGACCCACCCACCCCCCGCCACCGCCCACACCCCCATCCTCCCGCCACCGCCACTAGCACACCCAATGCCTCCACCCCCACACCCCCATCCCCCCCGTCACCGCCACTATCACACCGAATGCCGCCACCCCCACCCTCCCCCTCCCCCGCCACCGCCACCAAAACACCCCATACCTCTGCCTCCGCAGCTTCCGCAGCCGCTGCCGACGAGGAGCTACGTGCAGAGGAGCGTGAGCTGGCGCGGCGCCAGCGAGAGGAGGAGGAGCGGCAGCGGCGGGCGCAGGAGGAGCGGGACCGACGGGCCCGAGTGGAGGAGGACGACCGACTGAGGCGGGAGCAGGAGGAGGACGAGCTCAGACAGAGGCGGGCCCAGGTAACCCCCCCCCCCCCTCCGTTCATGTTATTGTTTCGGGGCCGATCATGCAAATCCTGAACGGTAACATTTATATCCTTAACGATAATTATGTGAATTAAATTAATGCTCATAACTTGTTATGTTAATAAAGTTAAATGTTAGTTCATTTAAAACGCCACTGTAATCATAGAGAATCGTTATTATCTTAGTGTACAGTTATCATTCTTAAACATTCACTGACCTCGTGTGGCCGCCAATAAAAACGGCGGAAAGAACTATCAAAGTGAGGTCGTTACATGAGTTAGTAAGATATACTTACAGTGGCGGACTACTTAACCTAAGGTCATACCCGGATAAGCGATACCAGGGGTATATAAAACATATCCCCCACTTTACCGTGTTAACTCGTGTTCTCGCCCCAGGAGCAGGAACGCCGGAGCGCCGACCGAGAGCGCACGCGCGACGGCTCCCAGCCGCGCCGGCCTGACAGCGCCACCTATCGGACAGGCGAGGTAGCTCGGACGTTTGCCGAGCGCCAGGACAGCCGCAAGGGAGACTTCGAGTACGTGTACCAATCCGAGGCAGAGGGCGTCCAGGGTGACCTCGGTGACGTCCAGGTGCCGCCACCGCTCCAGTTCCAGGAACCGACGCCAGGTGGCGGGGGAGGAGGAGCGGCCGTGGACCGGACGGAGCTGTACCGCGTCGAGCCCCCGGCCCCCGCGACCGCCCGGCCCCAGACCCGGCCCCCGGAGCCCCCGGCCCCCGCGGCCGCCCCGCCCCAGACCCAGACCCAGAAGCCCCTGAAGACGGAGCCCCCCATCCCCGCCAAGCCCAACATCAAGATGGAGCTGCAGTCAAACAGGCGGGATATCATTGAGATGAACAAGCGACCATCGGGACTCGTGCAGCCGGATAGGCACAACCGGAAGTCGTGGTCCCCGGATGAGCAGTACCTGATCCGCCAGAAAGATTCATACGACAAGGTCAGGAGGACATGGAGTGGTTATTGGTTTTCATAGAAACCGCGGCCACAGAAATCGGGCCTTTTAACTTCCCACCTAAAATATTTCCCTTTTTTTGTATGAAAAATAGTGTAAACTTCGGAATGTGGAAGTATAGCCTTAAGCCTATCGATATCAAATATTTCTACGATAATCTTGCTTTAACGGATTTGGATGTGCAAATACGATTTTTCTTTATCAAGCATTTCCACGCTAACCTTGATGTATCTAATAAACAATTCTGACAGGAAGGTTTTGAAATATGAAAGTATGACTTTTTTTTCAAATGTGGCCTTTCTGGTTTCCCTTGCTTTATGTTATTATTAGTAATTTCCACACTATTCTGGCTATAAGACGTTTGACTTTCACGACCTATAATGTATGAAAGCAATCACCCATTTCCTTAGCCCCGCAACGTTTCTTGGCTTTATTTAACCTTCATGAACACATAAGTGGCCTAAAACACAAACTCCATTTTTAACATTGCAGCCGATGTCACGTGACGAGGTGATAGCGATCACCCGGAAGTCTGGCGTGCCCGTCGAGTCGAGTTCCCCCCGCCCGGCCGCCCCCGCCTCCCCGGCCTCGTCCACGGCCTCGGCCCCGCCGCAGCCCCTCACCCGCCGTAACCTTAACAACCTGGGGGCGGCGCCTGGGCGGCGGCTGATGGACAGCCAGGACTGGATCCGTCCCGAGGAGGAGCGACGGGGTCAGCGCCGGTCGGACGTGATGCGGCAGCAGCTCGGGAGCTCGGCCGACCACTGGCTGGTGGAGGAGGCCGAGAGGCGACGCGTCGCCGACCAGACCGGGCAGGTCCGGCCCCAGGCACTCCCCGACAGGCAAGACCCGGGGCAGGCAGAGCAGGGGTACCCGCCTCCGCCCAGCCACCAGTCCCTATCGCAGTCCCAGCATCCGCATCCCCATCCCCATCCCCATCACCAACACCCGCACCCCCAGGGCCATCCCCTGGACTATCAGTACCCCGGCGGCTACGGGGAGCAGATGTGGCAGCGGCCCCCCAACCCCCCGGCGTACCGCCCCTCCCCCCCAGCGTCCCTGGACGGCCTCCGCCCCGGGGGCCACCCTCCCCCCGGGGACCCCCGCGACCAGGCGTCCTACACGTCGTACAGCCACAGCCCCCAGCCCAGCATGTCCACTTTCCGACCCCCCGGGGGGTCCCCGCCCGAGGGGTACGCCCCCCACCCCCAGCACGCCCCTCACGGCGGCGACCCCGCCCGACAGGCATTGCTGGACAGGGTCAGCGGGTCGCCGCGAGGGTCGCAGTCCCCCACCCCGGCCTCATACCCTACCCCATCCCATTACCCCCAGGGGCATGGCTCTAGTCAACCGCACCACCCCCACCCCAACCCTGATCACCACTACCCTCCCCAGTCGTCCCCACCCCGCCAGCATCACCACGGCCACCACCAGTACTCCCCGCCCCAGCGTCACCATGACAACCAGTACCCCCCGCCCCAGTACACCTCCCCGCAGTACGCCCAGCCTAGGGTGCCGTACGGCGACCAGGGATACAGCTCGTACCCTGGCGACCACCAGCACCACCACCACCACCACCAGCAGCAGCAGCAGCAGCAGCCGCCGCCGCCACAGCACGCGCCTCCCTCCAGCCACCACGGCCTGCACCATCCGGGCTCTTCTCCTTCTTCCTCTGCCCATAGTTCCGCACCGCCCCACGAGAGCGCGCCACCGGTGCCCCCCAAGCCCCCGCGCCTCTTGTCGTCCAGCAGTGAGGAATCACACGCCGAGCCTGTGGTGTCGGTTAGTGGCACTGTGCGATGTTCCCTCTGTGATCAGTACCTAGGTGAGCTTGTGTCCCACCCCCTCTAACAACTGCACTAACAGCCAGACCAATAGAAGCCAAAGTCATAATTACCGAAATTTCAGTCAGCTAACTGAAGATCTTTGGCATTCGTGTAAGTTCGTATAATATCACTTAAAACGTAGAATACGTGTACCGATGAAAAATTGATAACGCCAATTTTCGTTTCGATCAACAATTTATAATATTTGTGAAGTATTCAGATAAATATCATGGTTAATAATACCGCTATTATATTTGATCGATTGTCTCATATTTTTATGAAGTGTTGTTTCTTGTATATATAATGAGGTAGAACAATAGAGCACTCACTAGACGGTGAGGTCGATGCTTTCTGGCTGTCAGTGCTGCATGCCTCCTCTAGTTATTGTCGTCTTTGTCGTTGTTGTCTTGCATCTTGGTTGTCATGGATACCTTTGTTAGTTCCCGATCAGGCATAGCTCCCAATAGATTCCGTATTTTTTTTTGTTTATTTGCTGTTATTTCGCATTCCGAGGTAGTTCATCTGCCCGGGGTAATTCTTTATCGATTTTTTGATAGTCACATTGGAAACAATTTTTATCATCAGTCGTCATAACGTCATCTGCTTTGCGCTTGTTATATATATATTGACATATTTATGAAAGAAATAGCTAAGATGCTCCTTATTCCCTTATGCTACCGCTTACACTGTGAAACTGGCATTCTGAACTCTAACTTTCTTCGAATGCAGACTTGTAGCTTTTCTATATATGCAACAAATCTCGTAATGTACTTTGAGGCTGTAGTGTTATATATATTGTGTCGCTTTACATATAATCCTGTTCATCAAAGCAAATCTTTCCACAAGACGATGCTTTTGTGAGTCTTGTACATTTCAGCCTTCTATTTGTGACGTCATCGTAGATTCGATCTTCCATGTTAGAAAAGTCACGAAATCGATCACAGTAGTTATTGTTACGCATGAGTATTATAGCAAAGAAATCACAGCGGAAACATTATAACTCAGTTTTGGTACCCATGGAAGATGGACTCCTTGATGACGTCATCACACATTATCTGGTTCTTTTGTGTCATAGCTTCGAGCTCTTCTTGTGTCTTGTATTGTCTCGTCGATAGTCGCCTTGTTATCGCTTCAAATGAATACAATGTATAAACTATTGTACGCTCGCGAAGAAAGAGTCTCTATGGGAGAAACCTGCTCTAATACAAAGCACCAATCACCATCTTGTCTTCGGTTGTCGAGAGCGCCGTGACTTGAAGTCCCTTATAAATCAAGATCACGTGCATTTAAAATCTATACCAGCAGTCAAAATACTGTGCTGTTCTAAATCCGCCGATAATTCAAAGACAAAACGTTGTCTATGTTAAAGCTTGGTCACTCGCTCTCTGACAACGATGTGACTGGTGTACATATAACTGCTTGTCTCTAGGCTGGGTTCCTTCAGGGAACATGATGTACTTAAAGCTGCGCTGTATGAAACAATTTGGATACCGGCATCAACGCATGGAAACGAATATCGAGAAAACGACGTCGCGGCAGAAATATATATCATGTTACCTGGACCAGCTCACCCTATAGACCTCCCTTGTATACATCTATACATATATATATCTATGTTTGTCTGTCTGGATTGCTATATCATGAAAACGCGCGATCGCTTGACTGCATGAAGAGTTTTGTCGGCATGACCCTGTACCTCTCTCCCCCTCCTCCTCACCCCGCCTCCACCCCCGCCGCCCCACCCCGCGCGGGTGTATGTAGGTCACGGCGCTGCCATGGTGATTGAGTCGTTCGACCTGCGCTACCACTTCGACTGCTTCCGGTGCAGCGTATGCCAGGTGGTGCTGGCCACCGGGCCCGGCGGGGCCGATGTGCGCGTGCGCGGCACCAGTCTCCACTGTCCCGACTGCTACAGCAACGACGAAGGTATTATGATGACGTCACTGCGCGTCACGGCGCGTCACGGCGTGTCACGGCGCGTCACGGCAGGGCGGGGCTCTCTATTGTCGGCCCGCGTCCTCTCGGCTAAGTCTCATCGGGCATCGAGTATAGTATCATTGTCCACAGCAGGCTTCCTGGGGCCGTATTCATTATCGCCACTTCGGCAACGCCACTAGACTCAGCGCTAAGCGGACAATTTGTCGAGCGATTATCGGGTCCAAAATACATAAGTAGTCACCCAAGAAGTGGATTTTCTGAATTAAGAAAGTGCTAAAATAACATCGGAAAGGATTTCTTGATCACGAGCACCACCACCATCAGCCAGTGAGGCTGATTAAAATGCACTTTTCGTGCGTAAGCTATGTGCGGATGATGAATACGACCCCTGTCCCGAACTTCTTTAGCTGATAATGGGGATGAAATGGTAGAGATTAGCATCAATCACAAATCATGATCATGCCCGGTCTGTGGTACGTATGATGAGCTGTTTGTAGCTGTTTAGAAATGACACCAAATGTTGCAATTGTTCAGGTCACTTGAGGCTACAGTGGGCTACAAAACCTCCCGGGGCAGTGCAGTGGGTGGGATGAAATGGACCCAAGATGTAGGTGCCAGGGCGCGAACCTGTGACCCGTTGATCCTCAGCCTAACTTGCTAACTACCTGAGCTATAGGGGAGCTCCTATCTAGCCTTTCAGACGATATCAGTGACGGAAATACTGACGAAGGCAGATTAGTTCATGTGGTTGTGGAGCCATGTTGAGTGGTATGGAGCTGTTGATAGTCCGTTATATCAGTGTTACACAGATAGGGATCTCCCCACCCCCACCCCCTGAATCCGATATATTCTATAGTTATTGTTATTATTGGCATTCCTTGGGGGAGGGGGTTGAAGCCACCCAATGTTCCAGTGGTTCGCCGTCCTGCCATCGTCTGGGGTTCGCTCCCCACTGTGCAAATGTCCAGGTGCGTGCAGCTTAACAATCCCATTCCCTCCTTGCACAGGGCCGTCCCGATAGCTCAGTGGGCTAGAGCGCTCGCATTGAGCGATCTGGCCACCTGAGAGCCTAATGGCACGTCGATCGTTCGAACCACCTATGGTCATATATATGTGGTCGCAGGATAAAGATCCCATGTCTTTCTTTGCAAAGAGTAGGGGGTTACCCCCGGAGACATGGCTCCGCTCGTCCCTTCCTGCTCCCATTGACGCGATATGACCAAAAGGGGTTAAATCGTGCCGAATATACAACCAATCACTTACCCCCGAGGACATAACTTGACCTCTCCTTGACCCTTGCCTGGATGACGTGATAAGACTCTACAGCCAGGTTTAACAAGCATCCTTCTTAACACCCAACCCTCCCCCCCCCTCTCCCCAACCATCTCAACCCCGGGCTGCGTGGGGCCACGTGGGGTCTTGGATTCTTTGCGGGCTATTCCGTATATCCTATCAGCCTCGACGGTCCTGCCAACTTCGCTTTCCGTTGTCTCATGGCGTGACAGCGATATTGCTTTGACGTCAAATACAAAGTACCATCTGATGGGTCCAGGTCAAAAGGGGATCTTTGCGTGATGAAAGCTGTCCCACACCGATAAGCCACTCTCCCGTCCTGTCCTATTATCCGGACGCTTACGATTCACGTCTTCTGGGCTTCCCATGCATAAGCCACAGTCACCGTCTTCCTGTGTATCACAAGTTGTACTGCAAGCTTTTCCCATGGTCCGCCACAGCGTTTGACTCCGATGTGTGTTCGTTGTAACGGCTGTAATATCCCTGGGTAAGCACTTGGCTTGGAGCCGTTACATATAGCCGGTTCCTCTCCTTATGCACACATTGCATGGCTTGCTTTATTAATACCGATCATATAACGCTTCCAATTTGTAACCCATATTTTTGTTCCCATATGACGCATACGACAGAGATCTATATTATATCTATAATATATATATATATATGTGTGTGTACTTATATAAGTAAGAATACTAATACACTATGGTATTGTTTCGGTGAATATTTAGCTGGCATAAGATGTTCTGGTGTATCAGGCGACTGTGACTTGTGAACTAAGAGTCTGTGTAGGAGGCTGGATACCATTGCTCGAGAATCCTGAGCTATCCCTCCGGGACTATCCTCTGGATGTACCCATGACAGGTACAGGGCAGTTGTCCTAGCGTCCCCCTGCGATACGCCGCCGGCGCCGCCAAGCGACGGATGCACACACTAAGCACCGAGACCCTGAGGTCAAGGGTCAGATCGTGACTGGTCGTTTGTCTCTCCATGCATTGGGTCCTCACACTGCGGTGTTTCATCCTAGGACGGTGGCTCCCTTCTTTGTGAAGTCAGCATTCTCACGAATCGCATTGCAAGTTAATTTCCTACGTAGTGGACGGTATCTCAGTTGCTCGTTGTAGCTGCGTTACGCTATCCGTTGTTTTTATCTAGTCGATTTTGATCTTGGCAAAGCGATTGCCATCAATTGTCCAAATATCGGCATATATGCCTACGCTTGTTGCCGCATGTGTCACGGTTTGTATGCGATATCTATATGATGTGACGATTGTGTCAAATGCATGGATTGGTCACACGCCTGGGATGAGGCAAGATGATATTGTCAATTGGAAGCCCAGTATCGACAGCTCTCGGCATATGGACACTTCACATCACACTAATATTGTCGCCGCGCCTCATCCATGTTGTTAATGTTCGCCACGCCCCCTAGTGAGACGCTGTCGCAGCGGTCTGTTGCTGTGCGCACGCGCGCTCTGTCTGACGCACGCGACACGCGGCTCCTCATTGGTCAAGAGCATCCCGAACCAAACGTGACGTCACTTCCTCCTCTTTCTTGCAGTTTGGCGGCGTGCTAACGCTGGTTTGCTCAATTGTATTGCGTTCCATCCGCCCTTCTCACTATGAAACCCGCACCCAGCCCCCCCCCCGCCACGCCCAAAAACCAAGGCCCTCCCCCACCCGCCCCCACTCCCAGCCCCTTTACCTTAGGGTACCAGAGTCTCGCGCACCCTTCGCGGTTACATCCGGGTCCCCAGCCACGTGACACCTCCGCAGTGCATGACACTGACCCGCATAGTGTGACTTGTGGCTGCCAAGAATGACTCCCCTCCTTAGATGTGGCATGGAACAAGTTAACTTCGTCGACCGTGACATTAACGATATAATTAACTTACTGCCATTTTAGTTAACATACATACCGAGTTACTATGGCGTTCTGTGAACTTGAGACGTTTCGTTGTGTAAAATTACTCGATCCTGTTGTGTTTATCTATACTAAGGTTAATGTTTTTTTTAAACTGTTTTAAAATCATTGTGGACAGAGGTAAGAGGGTAAACGTTGAAATGTTAACTGGAAGTGGAAAATTTTAGTTTTAGTTTATCTGTAAGTCATTTTAAGATTTTAACCGTACGTCTTGTTGATATTTGTGGTTTTATTGATCTTGTTATAATGTTCAACGTTTCATTTGTGTTTCGATAATATTACGATTTTGTGGCTAATTTTGTATTATTTAATAATAATATTTGATGCTATAATTTGCCATACTTTAATTAGACGATAATAGCTGATATCCACATAGGAATGTGGGCTATTCATGTTATCACATGTTTTATATAATCTTACGCACTGCAATTACGTCTAGACTGGTCTGTTGAGACACATATATATATCCTCCCCTCCCTAACTAATACGGACTCCTTTTCCATTTCAGTTGGTCTAAAATATAGTCGCGTATAGCCCCGGTGGTCATAGGTCACGTGACCTGTGACGTCATACCGTCGCCGTCATGCACAACACTTACAAAGGGAGATTCATGGCTTCTGATTGGCTGGCGGCACGCTGAGGACGTTACGGTTCTGCTGATTGGCTGCCTGCGCGTTGAGGATGTTACGCTTCTTCTGATTGGCTGCCTGCGCGCTGAGAATGCTACGCTTCATCAGATTTATAGTTAGAGAGATAGATAGATCAAGCTGCCCACCCGATGGGACACGAGTAGGGAAGAGACTTTGTTTCGCACTGGTGCTATTCAGACGTGATTAGACGGCTTGTATACAGGGACACCCGCGCGCTGCCACTCCGCGAGCAGTGACGTCACACCCCACATCGAGGCTGCCAGCGACAGACCATCGAACCGATCAACGACTATGGAGATTTCGCCGTCTGGTGGCGCTGCTCGAAGCCATATTGACCTTCAATAATCGTAGCCTTCCACTTTCGCGGACGACGAACAGCGCCGATATATATGTTTTTGCATATATATATATAACAGCGCGGTTATATATATAAAACCTTTGGAGTGGGCGATAATACGTGACTGTGACATTGATACTCCGCTCAAAGACGTCTTAGAGATTGCGAAATCCCACCAACTACGTATTCGCTGCGGGAAATGAAGTTTTGCATATTTGAGAAAGAGACAACGATGGTGGGTGAGTCTTGTGGAATCTATGCCTCACGTGTAGCCTTTCACTAGAGTATTCTAGTTGTCTTATTGTGTTCTATTCTCGGTATGAGGGTCCCTGGGGTCGCACGACCCTCCTGTTGATAGGACTCGGTCGCGCCACAGCTGGAATAGGTAGTCTCTGTTTTCATTCTGGTTCCCTTCGTGCCACTCTGATGGACCCGTTATAGCTCTCGACCGATATTTATGAGTTTCTTTTCGCCAATCTTTGTTGTTTATTTACTGTCCAAGCTATTAATTTATGAACTCTGACCTCAGATGAACTTTCTGCGATCGCTATTAAAATCAAACGCTTTTGTTATATGCCGCCTCGTGGTGGCCACGTTTATGTTAGTACTCGGACTATATAGGGACTACTTAGTTATCGTCACTTGTAGATATACTTTGTGTAACATTTTTTGTGAATTCCTTTTGTATTTGTCGGATTAGTTAATACACTCGTTGACCCGCGATGAAAGTTCAATTTACTGACGAGTGTTAGTTAGTTATGCTGCATTTGTTAGTATATCTTTGATTGGGTTTAAAATGTGGCCCGTTTTTTTTTCAATGAAAAAGAAAAGTAGCCGTTCATGCTTCATATACTGGCTTTGTTCGAGCATTGTAGACTTATTACAAAAGAGAGACGAAACAGTCTTCCACCACTAAATATCCATGGCATTCACATTAATTTTCCTGCTTAGAGTGCTATTCGCGTACCTTACGACGTCTATTGATATTATCATCGAAGGAAAAATATATCTTTGTAGACAGGTCAACTGAAAATGCATTGGAATGCTAAAACTCCACATATATATGGAACCCTGTGTGAGATATCATTACTGTGTACAATGTATAGTGCCGCATTTTATGCTGTCAGGGTTTAACATAAAGTTTGTTATTTTTGCATATTTTACAAGCCTCGGAGTGATAAAGAAGGTTTTAGATTATTTTGCTTGTTGTGGCTAATTTTTTATACAGAAACAAGTAATATGTTTGTGTAAAAAGTGAAATAAATATTTTGCATAAGTTGACTACATCTCTTTGTGTTTTGCGATGGAGATTTGTGTTTCGGTGACACTTAAAGTTCACGATATTCATTCGGCTTATAATACAGCGTTACGTACGCTTGATACTCTGTGCAAGCTATGGATTCTTACATGGTTGGTTGTATATTCAGGACGCTCTAACCACTTTTGATCATATCGCGTCAATGGGAGAAGGAGGGGAGAGTGGAACCAGGTCCCCTGGGGTAACCCCCTACTCTTTGCGTAGAAAAACATGGGATCTTTATCCTGCAACCACATAGACATGGCCACAGCAGGGCTCGAGCCACCGATCCACGTGCCGTTAGGCTCCCAGGTGATCACAGAGCATTCAAGGCGGGCGCTCTAGCCTACTGAGCTACCGGGCCGACCCCTTTTTTACATGGAGAATGCGCCAAAAGGTCCTGGGATATTTGTGATGATAAAATAGAATTACATTAGCAACGACACTAAACTGATGAATATGCAAATAGGATAGGAACCTACTGGGGTTGATTGATGTACACATAATCTCGTGCTTCGGCAATTATGTTACCATCGCAACGGGTACAGCTGTCCCTGTCACTGCCTCCTGCCAATATCCGGCAATGGGAGACCGCGACGGGGATATTGGGTGAGGAATGGGTGGGACTATAGCCTGTCTGAAACATTAGATTGACTAGGAGCGCCGGCTCCCCTCCCTCTACCCCCTCCCCACCCCCCACCCCTTCCCTCTACCCCCTCCCCACCCCCCCACCCCCGCTCCGCCTGGATCATAATTATTATAATATTGACTGCTAACCACCAGCAGGTCGACGAGGGAGAGCGGCGGGCTGGATTAAAGCACTTTAATAATGATAAAAAAACGATCGATTGCATTATGCTATCGACGTGTTTCCTGATCATTCCATTTCATGATAATTGCATCAGTCTGAACACCTTCACGTGTGAGACTGCTTGTCTACGCCCCACAATGACAAAACGCGTACAAAATGTGTCTAATATCATCTTCATTTAAACATGTCAGACTCGATAATACAGATACCTTCAAGTGGGATCCATTGGTATCACATCCCAGGCACGCTGGCTATTTCAATACAGCAGCTTCGCAGGTCGACTTAATCTACAGGAAAACTCCCTGGTGTAATGGTTAGCGCACCAGACCGCAGATCAATACTAGGTCCTGGGTTCGAATCCGGGCTGAAGCACCTATAACCCGGGGCATGTTGCAGCCATTCATTCATCACCCCGGGAACTTACTTGGCCCAGTTTAGCCCGTGTGTGCGCAAAAGTGGCCTGGAACACTAACCATAATACGCACCATAATAAACGCTTAAATAAAGTTCGCGGTCAGACGCGTATTTAGCAGAAGAGCATATCGAATGAGGTGCAACCTTGAAGTAAGTTTGAGCAATGCTCACATAATAGCAAGGACAATATGGCTCGGGTTTGTACCCACTTCCTCCATGAGTGAGAGAAGCCACCACAATTTGCTTTTAACGAGTTTACAAGCGCAGGATCTTGTCGGGGTAAAACCGGTCCTTACGTAGAGTTCACGAGGACCTGTAACTGCTATAGATGTAGCATCCTCACATACCCTATGGGTGTTGGGCAATGGTTAAAAAAGTGTGCATACATCATTTATTTACTTATGTATTACGTGGCAGAACGGTAGTTTGTATTATACAGTATATTATCAAACTCGAGTCCACTTGACTCCGGAAAGATACAACGCGTTGAAATGTTATATATTTATTATGGCCTTGATGCGCTTGAAGTGTTCCGAAATGAGATTGTACGCTAGGCACCTGGATGTAGCCTATAAGAGCTAATAAAAGCGAGTATAAAGCCGGTATGAACTGAATACTTCAAATTTTTCACAAAATATGTCACATGAGGCTTTCTCCTTGTCATGTCTTCCTATAGATGTGTACTCTAAGCATGTACGCGCAACGTTTTTTAAGATCACGAGGTCAATGTTGTACCCCCCTGGCTCCTGCAAAAATGACGACAATTTATTCCCAATGTTTGAATAATGTAAGCCACCAGTGGGCGCCACGTGTTTCCCCACAAACCTATAATAATAGCCTGTAGTTATTTTATCGTCGCGATCACCTTCAGCTCTCTTTTTATATAGTTTCCATAGACACCGCTCATGAAAACAGGATTCATCAATTGGGCGCTATCCCCTATCTATCCCCTACCCCACCCTCCCCCCACCCCGCGCCTCCTCACCTCCCCCATACATATCACTGTCCCCTCCCCCTCCCCCACCGTCCCTACCCCAATACACCTCAATGTCCCCTACCCCCCCCCCTCCTCCCTTCTCCCCACCCGCGTTGCCCCCCCCCCCCCCAAGTCAGTCAGGCTGTCGCGTTGTCACATCTGTTGCAGTCGTAAAGAGTTCTATCACGATCGACGTGCTGGTGACCCGGTTGAGTTATTCATGAGCGATACACGCGCGACATGAATGAATGAAGAATCGTATTGTCGGGGCCTCTTTGACGTCTTCCCCGGCAAAAAAGAGACATCGGTGTTAGCGTAACAAATTTAGATGGACAGATCATTATTAAGGAGTAACACTGTGATTAGGAATTAGCAAGAAGTTAGCCTACGTGCTCGATCATTTGAGTGGCCACCTGACAGCCTAACGGCACGTGGGTCGGTGGTTCGCGCCCGTCGCTAAACTGAGTAAAAAAGATTAAAAGTGAATTTGCGCGATGATAAGTCAGCCATCGTATACGGTGTATCTAACATCTACTATGGAGTCAATGTTGATGGCTGACATCATAGCAACTGACAAGGCATCTCCATGATATTTGTGGTTACTCTGATTACTCAGTAAAGGATAGGTACATTTCTGTCATAAGAAAGATACCCTACGTTTTATGCGTATATAACAAGAGGTTGCATAGGGGGAGGGTGTGGGGGGGGGGGGTACTCCCTCTGCATCGCAAATGCCTAAGAATTAGGGAGAGCAATATCGAATCTCCAAGATTAGGACATTTTAAGGTTGGGCGTGAAAAATACGTAATGGTGATATCGCGTATATCGAGAAATTCGCGGACTGCTATAACGACTCGCGGTAAATAGGGTCTTCGCGTTGAACCAGAAATTGTACGGATAACGATCCCCCCAAATTGCCAACAGCCAATCGCGAATCTCAAATAATTCCTGGATGCCAATCGCGGAGATCTAAAAAGGTTTCCCTCCTCCCCCCCTCTACATACGCTCTCGATTATTATTATTATTATTATTATTATTATTATTATTATTGGGTTTATATAGCGCCAAATCCGTGAATCCGTTCAAAGACGCTGTACGTCAAAGTAAACCGGGTAAGTTACATAATATACCCGCTTATCCATAAACATGTTATAGGTAGCTCACTGAAATAAGAAATACATGCACACCACTAATAACCTTCATTAATAAATTTAGTGAACAAGTAAGTTTTTAAGCCCTGCTTAAACTGACTCAATGTATCAAGCGAAAAAAGGTCGCTTGGTAGGGCGTTCCACAACATTGGAGCATTGACAGCAAAGGCACGTCTGCCAAGTGTCTTACAATTGGCCTTGGGAACCTTCAATTTAATTTCTTCGTTGGACCTCAAGTTATAGCGGGCACATTTCGTTCTAATTATCATTTCACTGATGTATTCAGGTGCCATATCATGTAATGCCTTGAAAACTATCATTAATACTTTAAAATCAATTCGAAATCGCTCTGGAAGCCAGTGAAGCTGTCTCAGAGCTGGCGTTATATAGTCAAACTTTTTAAGATTTAGTACCACCCTGGCTGCCGCGTTTTGAACACACTGTAATTTCTCAATGAGACATGCAGGTAGGCCCCTCAGTAAACTATGGCAATAGTCGATTTTTCTTGTGATGAAGGCATGTACGACTGTATTCGCTGCCTCATTTGTGAGATATCTCCGTATGCTCTTAATTTTATAGAGCTGGAAGTATGCTGTACAACACAGCTTAGATATGTGGTTTTCCATGTTTAAATTTTTGTCAAATATTACGCCTAAATTACGCACTGACGTTACTGGTAATATTTGTTTTTCACCAACTTGTACCCCCTGGATGGTAACCTTCTCTAGCTGCTGCTTGCTACCGAGTATAAGAAACTCTGTCTTGCTATCATTTATTTTAAGTTTGTTTGATAACATCCACTGCCTCACATCGCTGATGCACTCTTGAATGGTTGTCAGTGCGGAGTCCTGGTTAACTGAACCAATAACCTCATATAACTAAAAAAAAACTAAGCTAAAATTTTGATGTGCGCAATATGTATGAGAAATATGTCGATGGTTCTTGGAAACTACGTTCGATGCCATGTTAAAAGGCCAGTGTAATTAAAATAGTTCACTGGCAATCTACGTCACCATTCACCTGCTTTTGGGACGATGCATCGTTTCATTTCAGACAGACCACTATTTGACATAGCAGTTCAACATGTGTTGTGTCTGCCTGATGTCACGACTCTTAACGACTATTGACGACTGTAAGCCTATGGCAATAAAAGGAAAATAAAATAAAAAAATAACTGACATGTCTATCGCCTTATCTGTAAAAGAAGAAGAATAATTTTATTAATAGAATGACGTCACATCCTTATTCGAAACTTACGCGCGGAGTGTGTAATTCGTACGTGGATGCCTAAACATACACACCAAGTGTGCCTAAACACCGGAAGTCTAATTTGGCGGGCAATACAACTTCATCATGCACATAACGCCTCACCCCCAAACCTCCCCCCCCCCCCACTCATTCATCGGCGCAACGTTGCTATAGGAATACTAATGGATACCATTTGTAACAAGAGGACAATGGTCGTTTAAATGATGACAAGTATTTCATTGCTATGGACACTGGCACGGTAATGAGGTCTATCTGCGTTACCGGATGACTCTCCTGTGACGCTGTCTGTACTTTAGTGAAAACATGCGCGTCGAGGTGGCTGGAGAGGCCGACGGAGGTCGCATATTCATCGCGTGCCCGGAAGGCAAGATGGCATTGCTTGTAATTAAGCTGTTTTGTCCTCGATGTGCTTCAGTATGGTGAGTCCCACGTGGTGAACGGGACGCAGTGCCTACGATAACAGACGCGTCACCATACAATCAGATGTGGCGCCTGCTACAATGGTCTTCTTTGTGTCGTCTGCATTCGGTATAAATAATGTCTGTTCTACAAGTATCGTCTGTTGCCATGGCGATTGGAGGTAGCACGTTCGGCTGTTTTCGAGTGTGTTGTGCTAGGCCAACCCAAGCGGCCGGTGTGTGATTCTAGTGCCACTTGTGCCACTGTCCATGTTTGTTTAAGGTAAAGATCCCTTATCTGTCTTCGTAAAGAGTAAGGGGTTACTCCCGGAGACATGGCTCCTCTCTAGCTTTACCCTTCACATGATTGTCGCGTTATGACCTATCTGTAGAGGTTCAAGCGTCCTACTTCAACCGACCAATCAACAAGCGAAATTTCACTTAATGTGAGATTAAAGTAAATCATTGACACTATTTATATCTTCGTGCGGATTGATTAAAGACATAATGACATTTGCGGATATAGCATGAAAGTGGACAGTTGTAATTGAGCGTTCAAACGTGATAGAACACGGTTGTGGGAAGCACGGTTCAATGGATATACTCCCTACCTACACGGCATCGGCTTACAGCACAACGTGCGCACCAGCCTAAGTGTAAATATAGTGTGGAAACCTGACCTGTGCTTCCCGGGTTTCCGCCGTGAACATGATCGAAGTATATAACTTAACCCGGCTGTTCAAATAGTTTTGATTTTCAGTCAAATGCCACCGCATTGTTCCCCGTGGAGTGGGCGTGCCGAACGAGGCATTTCTGATCACAGCGTCGATATTGTGGCGGTGTTAATTAAATTAAATTGACTCAATGGGTGCATTTCTTTGGAAGCCCGTGTATATCCCGAAAGTACACCGATGCATATGCAAGTGACGCATCGGTATACCTCCCGACACTCCTTTCACCCGGGTCGCTTTACTTCGCGCATTCGTTCGGCATGCCAATTGTATCGCGTTCAAAACCGGAAGCACGGGGCATTCAGGAGAAGATGGCGGCGGATTGAAAAGTAACGGACTAGGCTGGTTCCGTTGCCCCTAAGTGCATGTACCGGACACAACCGGTGTGCACACGTGGATCATTGGCACACGGCGTAGCATTGAAGAGGGTGCACTCTGCCGAGAGATCGGTTAGATAACTATATGAACCTTGAATTGTAGACCGTAAGAGGACAGTCTTCACTGATATATGATAGATAATGAGTGTGGTACATGCCGGTGAGTAGTGTTAGCTATATTGAAGCCATGGTTCGGCTTAACACGGTAGAACGGCCCGTGGGATTATTTCATACATAATTCAGCTTACGACCCCAGCCAGTTTCACGGGATTCGTTCTGGTCAATGCGGCACGGAGTTGGCATAAAACAACAACCCGATGTTTTTTTTACTTTTTGTTCTTGAATTTGAGTCTCCTTCCCCACGCCTAGCAGGTTCTAGCAAGAAGCTCAATCTGGTGGACCCTTTACATAATAGATGAGCAGAAAACAGGTTATAGCGACGGGATGCTGCGCAGTTACAAAAGGGGAAACCCCCGCCATGATTAATGGCCCACAAAGGAATAATTAAAATATTATGAGAATCATCAACCCAAGCTTGGCAAAGGTCAAAGGTCAAAGGATCTGCCTGCAGATGAACTGATGGGACGACACCGACGGGTATGTTTCCATAGCAACAATTATTGCGACTTTGCATGGAATATTTTGGTTTTCAGTGCATAATTTGAAGCCTCATTATAACCAGACAGCCAGCCAAACGCTTGGGCAGATGTACACACGAGCGGTGTGGCTGGGGTGCGGGTGTTGTTGGTGTGGGGCGGGTGAGGCGACCATGCCAGGCCAGGCCAGGGCAGGGCAGACTAGGCCCCCGGGGCTGTGCCAGGCGTGCCAGTGAAAGGTCTAGCCGAGCCGAGCCAAGCCGAGCCGAGCGGAGCCGCAGCCAAGGGTATAGGCGAAAGTTAAAAAGCCCGCAACGACTGGGCTGAGCCGGCTGCGAGTAGCGGGTGTGCAACCAACCGAGCGAAGCATTCGGCGAGAAGACAAGGCGAGACCTCGATGCAGGCGAGCGTGACTGCCATGGTGTCTGGTCAGGCAGGCCATAGCATGGCATTCACTTAATGAGTGGAAGACGTGTGCATTTCAACAGGGCAGTATAGGACACATATATACGATACGTCAGTATAAATATACAGATCGCCAGGGTACATATCGGCTGCATGGTCATCCAGGAGGACATGCCGCACGGGATACGTACATAAGTGGTGACACTCTAGTGCTGGGACTCCCCGTCACAGGGCTCGTGGGATATGACGTAAGGTAGGATTTCCGTGAGAGCAATTGGATGCGACTCGTATCCACCCCGCACAGACCTCTCGTCCTTCATAACATTTTGGGTAGATAATCACTGCATCATCAAATGTAACCTAATAAAAGTACGGCGGAGCTGCAGGCTCCATGCTCCTCTCTGTCGCGGTCTCCCGGTGATCCAGTTTCCGGTTCCGGGGCGGACGCCGCGGGATGCCGGAGTCGTGGATGGAGATCTGGATCTTCCGGAGACTAGTCACTCGGCGGGTCCTGATTGGTCAATGAACCCCAAGGCCGGCCAGAGCTGGTGTATTTACCCCCTCAGCTCGAGACACAGAACGTGGATTCCACCGTTGCCTAGTAGGTAGCGCGTTGAGCTATTGGCGAGTGTTGCTAATTGGCCAGCCCAAGCGGCAGGTGCGTGGTTCGCATGATGATGATGAATGGTGATGACCGTGATGATAATGATGGTGACGATTGTAATGGAATGAATCTTAAGTCACGGTTGGGTTGGTTAATATTCAGGACGCTTTAACCACTTTTTGTTCATATCGCGTCAATGGGAGAAAGAAGGGAGCGCTCTAACCCACTGAGCTATCGAGGCAGCCCTGAAATGGGGATTTGAATCCGTACCCCCAACAACATTGATGATAAACAAAGTGGGGGGATCCATATATTAGCAATCTACCAACTGGGCCATCGGGGAAGCCCTTTTTCAATGCAACATCGAATGGCGGACTTCTGTATAGTCCACCTCTCGTGTGATGAGTTTCAATACCACGTGATGCACGCGGCTTGGACGAGAGTCTCGAGAGCATGATTTCCCTTGCCGTTAATCTGCCCTTAGCGTGTCAGGGTGGCCGGGGAGGGAGAGAGGGTGGAGTACTGGTTCTGGGATGTTTTACACCCCCCCCCCTCCCAGCCCCAACCTTCTCAGCCGTGTAGAACCTGTAGTAAACCTGTTAGGAACCAGAAGAGGCGGACTGTGGGGACTTACCGGTTTTCGGGGAATAGCGTGCCAGCCCTTCATGCTGGCACGCTCAGGGTGGGCCGATTGTGTTTCACGTACTGGATGCTCTGCGATCCAGGAGGCTCTGCGATCGCCCCCCCCCCCGCCCCTCTTCCCCGGGTCCCTGTCTCCAACCTGACCTCCCCCGCCCTATCATCCACTCCCCCTCCTCCAACCTTACCCATCACCAGTCTTCATTTTGCGCCCCATCAACCTTCGGCCAGCCACCGACACCCCACCCCCTCCCCAATACCCACACCCCACCCCCAAATCCTACACCCGCTTCCCACCCCCTTCCCGACCCCCTCGCCCCACCTCACCTGTCGGTTGGTATTATCCTTAGCAACAAAACAAACACGAGAACAAGTTCTTGTTTTGTCGTCGTATCACTTCATCACAATTTTGCCTCATCCCTTCACAATATCGGCAGTTTCCTTTATCCCAAGGGGTTTAAACTGAGGCACCCGTCGTGATGGAGATAGGGAGTTTCATTTCATGGTCGTTCTTCCATGTTAAGGCGAACCATTGTCTCAGTATAGATCACGTATTACTCACGCCTACATGGAACGTAGACCAATAGATCCAGGCTCCGACACTAAGCTCCGCCCACGCGGGTCCTGTTTCCTTACTCGTGAGTATGAAATTGACAATCATAGCTGATGGTAGATATTGTGAAAAGAACTCATCTCTGAAACTGACAACAAAGCGACATGCTGCTTTGTTTGACCGACATAACGCACGTAGAAGACTTATTTTCATCACATGATTGGATAAAAGCAACAGTGACGTCAGTGAATGATGGACAGCCTGGATCGGTCTATTGCGTTATCCCAAGTGTTCGTTTGATCCCATGTGTGCTCAAATTTGGCCTAAAACACCGAGCCATCATTACAATGTCCGAGATGGTAACCATGGTAACGACCATTCGTTGTCCGCTGTTGTCTTCACGATCGATCAGGATGGAAGTGGGTAAAAAAAAATGCCGGACGCTTTTCCTGAGACACTTGTCTACTATCTGTTACGGCTTTGTCACATGGCCAGATATTCCTGGCACGCTCTCTGCTTCTCTTGACGATGGAAACAGGATGGGGAAGGGGTGTTTAGTTTTTTGCGGGCACATCAACAAGATACATTCCGGCTGCCTGAATCAGTACCACGTGGTTTCACTTAGAGCGGACAGAGCGCCAAAGATTGCGTAATTTCCGCTTCCGTTTTGCGACGTCCCACAGAGGCTACCTCGCCATCGACGGCTGTCTTGTTTATTCTCGGCCCTTCCTGACTGTTGTTTCTCTCTGCGAGGCGCTTATCCCGTATGTGATTATTTATCTATGTCTGTGTCCAAGGCTAAATCAAACTATGATTTATCGTGTCTAAAAACGATAGGGCGGCCTTCCCCCGGTGTACCCTCAAGCTAGGCCGCGTAGATCAAATGTTTTCAATTTACCGCCGTCCTGTGTGACATTGATTCGCCTTTAACTACACCCTCCTCCTCCTCTACCCCCTCCTTCTCCTCCCCATCCTCCTCCTCCACCACCTCCTCCTCCTTCTCCCCTTCCTTCTCCTCCCCATCCTCCTCCTCCCCCTGCTCCTCCACCTCCTCCTCATCCTCCTCCTCCTCCCCCTCCTTCTCCTCCCCTCCTCCTCCTCCTCCTCCTCCCCCTCTTCCTCCTCCTCCTCCTCCTCCTCCTCCTCATCCTCCACCTCCTCCTCGTCATCCTCCTCCTCCTTTTCCTCCCCATCCTCCTCCTCCTTTTCCTCCCCATCCTCCTCCTCCCCATCATCCTTCCCACCCTCCTCCTCCCCATCCTCCTCCTCCCCATCCTCCTCCTCCTCCTCCTTTTCCTCCCCATCCTCCTCCTCCCCATCATCCTCCCCATCCTCCTCCTCCCCATCCTCCTCCTCCCCATCCTCCTCCTCCTCATCCTTTTCCTCCCCATCATCCTCCCCATCCTCCTCCTCCTCATCCTCTTCCTTTCTTTCCCTCTCCAAATCATACTACTCCTCCTCCTACTCCTTCTACTCCTTCTACTCATTCCTCTCCCCCCCCCCTCCCTCTCTCCCCTCCTCCGTCGCCACCCATAGTTCCTCAAAGGTCGCCTTCGCCACGGCAGCCTCAGTGAAGCATGGTGGGCAGGTCGGGGAAGGGGGGGCAGTTATGGACTGCCGAGGGGGGGGGGGGTGGTGCAGATGCTAACATGACCAACTCCGGATCAAAACAGCAAGCATCCTCTATAACTGGCCTGCCTGGTTCTGCTGCCCGCGGCGTGGCGTGCGGCCAGGTTTCCGCACTCCCGGGGCTGTCTCTGAATCCCGGGGCCTGTCTCTGAATCCTGGGACCTGTATCTTGATCATACGCCTTCTTCGGGATCAACATTTCGCTGTGCAAAACGGGCTGCTGGTAAACAAACACAACAACTGCTCCTGCTGACCTGTGGTACTGACTGACTGCAGGGCGATCTAGCCAGGGAATCACCCGTAGGAGTCAGGATTGTGGGAGTAGCACGAATACAACTTGGCCTATGGATAAATAACAGTCGGCATCGACCTATAGGACGTCCAGATCAGGACTGACGCTCCAGGTTATCAAACCGTTGCCGTAATAGACGGCTAATGGCTCGTAGGCCAGAGCTTCTTGTTACTAACTTCTTGCCTACGATGCTCGCCACAATACAATGTTTTATAGATCTGTTTGTCTACACCGCCCCCGCCCCCCCCCCCCCCAGCCCCACCCCTCCTCCACCCCGGCGGGTTTCTGAGCACTGTTGAGGCCGACCCCTCTGTAAAGGCATCTTCTGTATGCTGATGACATTTAGCAAGAAGGAGAAACCCCCACGGGCACACAGGCGCCCTCACTTATTCATTCATGTAGCGTCTGTCTATTTATTCGCTCTGGCAGTTGGGCCTCAGCGGGAGGAATTGATGGTGGGGGTTCAACGGAGGGGGGGGGGGTATGGGGAGAGGAGTGGGGGGGGGTCGACTGGTGGACGGCTAGGGTGTAGGGAGACACTCTGGAGAGACGCACGTGGCAGTCAATCGTTATGTGCTATTCACGACTGTTTCGATGATTTCTGGCACTCTCCCGACGCTAGAGGTCGCTCATTCCTCGCAATGGATCAGGCCCCCCTACCGGTAATCACCCGGCTAGTGGCTAGTTCAGGTTGGTTGGTTGGTTGTCCAATCAGGACGCTTTAACCACTTGTGGTCATATCGCGACAATGGGAGAAGGAAGGGAGAGTGGAGCCATGTCCCCGGGGGTAACCCCCTACTCTTTGCGAAGAAAGACATGGGATCTTTATCCTGCGACCGCACAGACATGGCCACAGCAGGGCTCGAACCACTGATCCACGTGCCGTTAGGCTCCCAGTTGGTCAGAGCACTCAAGGCGAGCGCTCTAACCCACTGAGCTATCGAGGCGGCCCCTTGGCTGGTTAGTGTTCGCGCCGCGAATCTATCATAGACGTTGGAATAAATCCAATTATTGGACTTTTTCATATCGTACGACTACGAATAGTTTTCGTCAAAATATAGAACAAAATGAGAAAAGAATAACATCTCGATGATTATTAAAAGAGAACACATTATCATCGGCCGTGATATCAGTAGCATCAGTGGCGCTCTTCCACGTTAGAGCCCAAGAAATGGATTTTTGTATTAAATAGTAGGCGTGAGTCCTGCATGAACTATGCTGAAACAATGGTTGGTCCTAGCATGGACGAACGATCCATTTTAAAATATGATAGACATTTAAACCAAATGGCAAATATTGAACACACACCTTTGACGGTTAAAGCGGACCATGTTAAAGTAGGGCTCAGGATCTAAAGGGTCGATGGAACGATTGGAACTTCGAACA
Organism: Arenicola marina; assembly: GCA_964019135.1. Taxonomy (NCBI): domain Eukaryota; kingdom Metazoa; phylum Annelida; class Polychaeta; family Arenicolidae; genus Arenicola; species Arenicola marina. Next base: position 31,033,442 of record OZ025260.1, on the reverse strand, counting down.
AACTTCATCTGAATATTCATTCAGCACAAAAGCTAACGCATGGACGGTGTGGGTGTGGCAGGGTGTGGGTGGATAATTTAAATTTGAGTTTGCAAGTGACCTTGAGAAAGCAAGCTGAACTAATTAGCCGTGTCACAGCTACACCCGGGTTTTTTGTAGCGTCATTTTGTGGCTATCACTTAATTATAGATATTACGGAGAACGAGATTCAGATCCAGTTTCTATAGATGGTTCTGATGTACTGATGTTTCTCGATGGTGTACAATAGCGAAGGCGACTCCCTGCTATCGGACGGAACCCTCCCCCGCCAGATTAATTAAAATAGTAACTTAAACGTGTCGTGCATGACAAGTAACTATAATTTCTCCCTAGACTGATATCAGATTCACCTGCCATTTCAGTGTGTATGAACCAACGGACCCGCGGACGCCGGCTGCGGACAGCTGTTTCGGATAGTTTCACCGGATTGCGGCTCCGGAATAACTACTCTCCCATCGGATTTAACCCCGACATCCGAAGATGCCCAATCGAGTCACGTGCTTAACGTGACCGCTGCCGCCGCTGATCGCCGGAAGTGACGTCACGGGAAGAATGGCCAAGTTCTACCTGCGGGTGGCAGCCTGCCTGACGGGCTTCCTGTTGCTGGCGCTGATCATCCGGAGAGGCGGGGAGAACGGCGAGGACGATCCCGACTATGATGTCATCCTGCGTTCGGAAACAGACGGCAAACGGCGAGTGACGTCACCGGAGAAAGGTGGGTGGGCGACATTTTAAAACTTTCAACCGAAATTTCTCTTTTTAGAGCCCAATTCTTTAATTTCCTACTTGTAGCGGATCCAGGATATTAGGGTTTCAGGCTCAGATAAACAAAAATTTGTAAGAATTTTATTTACCATAACATATGAAACAAGTTGACAGAGGTTCGAATTAAAACGGGATCGTACTTATAAGTACTGACAACGTCGGTCCAATTTAACAAGATACATGTACACACACTTGCCTTGGCCATCAATTCACGCTTTAGAAATGCCTTTGGGTAAGTATTATCTCGGCTGGCATCGTCTTTAGTGTGGACAAGCCAGTCTTTATAAAAGAGAAATGATGGCACCGATATTACAAAGTAGATCAATTTGTTCTGAACGCCGAGAATAATTTCCTTTAAAATAATGTTCACGCTTAGCAGCTCTGATGTCAGTCGCCATATTTCTTGCGAGAAATAACAATGATATAACCAATGAGTAGTATTTTCTGGGAGTCCGCTTCTGTCATTAGTAGCGTATTATTAGTAGCGGATCCAGGAGCTATGGGGGATATTAGGGTATCGGGCTCAGAGAATATTGACCCCCACCCTCCACCACCACGCCTGAATTATAGTAATTGGTATCTCTGTGCAAGCATCATAAGTATCTTAGAATAAGTTATTTCGGGGCACGGTTGACCTAGTTGAGGAAATCTCAATTTAAGCAATGTGGACCTGGCATGTTGGGGAAACGATCCCCACGATCCCCAAGATACACTTTATCCATTATCATGAATTCTTCCCGCACATATTGCCTTCCGGAGCCATTATGTTGCACAGAGAACACCAGATTCAACATATCTCATCGATCAAGTCTTCCGCGCTGTTTTTCTACCTGAAAATGAGTTTTTACTTGTTCCGTATTGATAGAGCTCGTATATTAGACCAGTGTGACTCACTTGTCAAAGGTTTTGCTGAAGTCCATTATTAATTCACACTGAGCCTCAGCATCACTATCGAGTTCACCATAAATGTTGTCACATACCAAGAGCAGCTGGTTTACGGTGTAAGCATACGTCATGAAGTAAGGCGTGGATGTAATATGTGGTTATCTTATTACATGTAGAAAGATGTAAGCATCTTCTCGTAAACCTTTCATACGTAGCAATACCACTGCGGCATCTTGGCCGATGACCTTTAATACCAAAACATCGTCAACAAAAACAAATGTGTCGCTTTCCACAATGTACACAAAACAAGTAAAGGCACGAGAACTGAGCCATCATGCAGAGTCCAGAAATCTATTATTACATAAAAAGTTGGGAAAGTGCAGAAGATATCCCGCCAGAATCTACCGAGAGTAATATTCCCTGCAGCACTTCCTTACCACTGAGTTTGATACTACTTCCGGTACTTCATCGTCAGTTTATCCTCCTTCTTTTATTGTCATAGTCACAGATCTATGTCTCACCATTATAATGCAGATCTAGAGACGCATAAGTTTCGATTTTCCTTATGCCTAGCTCAGTTTTAATCATATTAAAATTTATATAAACGTTCCGGCATTTAAATCGCCCATTAAAATTACACCACTGAAGTTACGGCGGCTTTCAATTATATCAGGCATAATCATGTCATACTCGACACATATATGTTACGTTACACGACGTACTATCTGTCTTTCGGCCGCAATTGCTGAGAATGTGCACGTGATGAATCTTCGGTACTATACATGATACAGGGGATCGTTTCACTAAGAGTTACGAGCTCGTAACCGTATCTTTTACATGCTAATTTAACGACAGATCCGAATTTTGCGAGCAACGGAAATGAGCGTTATACTGCGATTACTGGGGGGCAGCCGTCTTCGTAAAATTTATTTTCAGCCAATATTATTCAAAAACGTGTTTTCCATATATTGATAATAAATAAAACAATTTTTCTTTATATTCGGGAGGGCAATACGATTTTGAAATTTTACGAGCAAAAGTTACGAGATCTTAGTGAAATGACACCCAGATCACATAAACATATAATCATATTACGTATTACCATGTCAAATAAGTATATTCTGTCTTTAATTTAAATACTGAAAGCGCATGGGCTATCCGGAAAGAAGCAAATTTGCTCACCGGGGCAGAAGTTGGTGGCCGGCTCTATATCCCTGCGCGCCTATTCGCTATTTGGTTTTCTGTCTGATGTCGAACGCGACTCGCTAGGACGTCGGCGCGCGATAAAATAGGCCGCGCAGTTTAATTTGAAATTGTTGTTTTACACGACTCCACGAGATATAAAACATAAGCATCATAATTCTGAGATACTTTTAGTCTTGATTCTAAAATGTAAAAAAATCTGATATGGCGCATGTAAGTAGGGTACTGCAATTGAAAACATTTTTTAATATTTTCATTCTTGCTTTTTTCAGCGCCCGAGAGTCTGATACAGGAAGTTTTGAAAGCCAAGCTCTCGGAGGCGGGGGAAGGACCACGACACGTGACCGGACCGGATCCAGAGAGCCCCCTCACCCTGCCCCTTCTCACGGACTCCAACGCCACCCAACAATTCTGGGATTGGCCGGAAACCAAGACTACTCTGGATCTGTAAGTCCGGCTCGGCCTGCATGAAGCTGTTGAGCCATATATTACTGGATCTGTCAGTCCGGCTCAGCCTTCATGAAGCTGTTGAGCCATATATTACTGGATCTGTAAGTCCGGCTCAGCCTGCATGAAGCTGTTGAGCCATATATTACTGGATCTGTAAGTTCGGCTCGGCCTGCATGAAGCTGTTGAGCCGTATATTACTGGATCTGTAAGTCCGGCTCAGCCTGCATGAAGCTGTTGAGCCATATATTACTGAATCTGTAAGTCCGGCTCAGCCTGCATGAAGCTGTTGAGCCATATATTACTGGATCTGTAAGTTCGGCTCGGCTTGCATGAAGCTGTTCAGCCGTATATTACTGGATCTGTAAGTCCGGCTCAGCCTTCATGAAGCTGTTGAGCCGTATATTACTGGATCTGTCAGTCCGGCTCAGCCTGCATGAAGCTGTTGAGCCATAGACATGACGGAAAATTTCCGTCATCTATCAGTACGTTGGTATGTCTGCGTGTGTGTGTCGCAAAACGCAACATTTCGTTCTGTAACTTTAGCCATCGATAGGTATCCGACATGGCTCGGTCAAGTTCGTTAGCGGGGTATGTCGGTCAAAGGTCAAGGTCACAGAAATCTTCTGGATGAAAAATTTCCCAATTTTTAACATGGGACCCTACGAGAGCTATTAACTTTTAAGAACAGCTGGCCGATGTCAATCACGTGATGTGTGGCCGGGGACTCGTCACTTGGCTTACCCAAACATGATATCAACACAGCACGGCCCACTAATCTGCTAATCATAACAACATTACAGCGAGGTTCTGGACTGTCCCGAGCGGTGACAGCGACCGCGGTGCCAGTGTAGGCCTACTGTTCTGGGGCGGGGCGGGGAAGGGGGGCGGGGATCAAGCTGGGGTGGTGGGATGATTGAGTTGGTTGCTATGAAACTAATGTGCATGGTAGGGGCCAACAATTGAGAGAATGCTCACTATAGCGACAGTTTTAGAGCTGCCGGATCTAAGTTGTCAAATCTGGATCTAAGGGGCCAAATACGTAACAAATAAAGTCACGGTGAAGTCAATTGTTAAGGTCAAGGTCATTGTAGTGGACCAAAGATATAATCCGGATTTTACATTTGACGTCATTCTCACCCTACGAGTGACGTAATCTCGATTACTCTATCTGTAAGTCCGACTCAGCCTTCATAAAGCTGTAGAGCCATAGATTATGTCCACATCTATTTGGCTTTGTTAAATCTGGTTTGGGTGGCTTTTTTTTGGTCGATCAATTTGCGAGAGGGTGCCCGCTACATGTGGGTTGTGTGTGTTCATCGCGATTATATTGATCTAAGCGATTGAATCCGAATAAATATCTGGATGCGCCAAAGTCGGAATGGACGGACGTGGCCGGTGAGTGGGCAGTGGGCGGGGGGATGAGGATAGTAGGAGAGGGGGCGGGGGGGTGGGGGGAGGCGCAAGCCGAGTAATCGATAATGTGATCTAATTTGATTGAGTTGCAGAAATGAGTACCAAGAATAATTTGGTTTGGTGATTTAGTTGGACATTGATTATAGGGAAGACATTTATCGTTTATACGCTGGCCACTGGGCTGTGGCGCTTCAACTGATCACAATATCTGTTGCGTTGTTCCACGTTTATCTTGGGTGTGTGGTTTGGTGTCCCCCATGGTTAATGGTGCTCATAGGCAAAACTGCTAGCGGTTGTCGACAGGACGGACGAACACGAAGGCGCATCAATAAAGTTAGTTTTCTGTGGGGGTGTGGGCGGAGACGGGGGCAGGGGCGGAGGCGGGGCGGTGGTGGGGGTGCGGGCGGGGACGGGGGTAGGGGCGGAGGCGGGGGCGGTGGTGGGGGCGGTGGTGGGGGCGCGGGCGGAGACGGGGGTAGGGGCGCAGGCGGGGGCGGAGGCGGGGGCGGTTGTGGGGGTGCGGTTTGCGATGCCGGATTTGCAAACAAATGGGGAAAAGTCGAATAGGATATTGGGTATGGGGTGGCCGGTAGCTTCCACTTGGCGATGGAAATATACTTCATTTTCAAATGGAACCGTATCATCTTATAGAACGTGCTTCCCCCCATAGGCTCGGCATCTCAACAGAGGGTGGGTTCAGGATGTGTGAAGCCGGGAGAGGAGAGGGCGCACGATTCTCATTTTTGAAATGGCCGCCGGGGGCGTTCTCGGCTGGTGTTCTCGGCTTGTGGTGGCCGCCGCCCAGTGAATGGTATGGAAAGCGCCGTCCATGCACTATATGGTGTCTGTTTGTTGTCAGGTGTGGTGAGAAGGACTTCGAGGCGGAGGGTCCACTGCCCGGGATTTCGGTGATCATCACGTTCCACGAGAAGGAGAACGTGTCCAACATCCTGCACACCGTCCACTCCGTGATCCAGAGGACGCCGAGACACATCCTGCATGAGGTCATCCTCGTCGACGACTGCAGCAAGAAAGGTCAAGGTCGCCCCGATGGATGGGATGGGGGAGGGGGTCAGGGCGATAATTGGGGCTTGGGGGCGAGGTGTATGATGTGGTTACTTACCATGGAGGCTGAGGTCAGAACCGAAGTCCCGTGTGAGCCTGAATCGAAACACCTGCTTCCTGCAATATATTCTAGTAGTAGTCCCTATTGTACTATATGCGTCACGGACCCTTGACGCATAGCAGACAACAAAAATACACCCACACTAACAAGATCAATGCAACTGTGTCGCATTATGCATAAAAATGCGCCGAGATCGTTTAAGAATGGGATCATATATAATCTGGCCCTTGTTATTGATAATGTACCATAATACTTAACAATCTAAGGGTGGTTCCTTTTATCACGTACTTTATATTTATTTCCCATGCGCTGTGGGCTTTGACATATCCAGATGACCTTGGTGGCATCCTTGACCTTTACGCGAAGGGTGTCTTTGGAGGTCTCGTCCGGATCCTGCGCAGCGCGCACCACCTGGGGCTGATCCGGGCGCGTGCGCTGGGCATCTCCATGGCGACGGGGGAGGTGGTGGTCGCCATGGACAGTCACGTGGAGGTCCAGCCCGGATGGTGAGCTAAGTGTGGGGGCTGTGATGGGGGTGGGGGGGGGGGAGGTCGCGAGATGTGGTCCGGACCGGCTCTGCTCTACTATTAGTATGCTATTATGTTCCATATCATTGTACAATATTTAGGTGGAGAAACTGTAACTTATTTATTGGGCTAAGAATAATTTTCTACCTTATTCACAAAGAATCATTTTACATATCTTACCTACAAAGAATCATTTTCCATACCTTATTTACAAAGAATCCTTTTCCATACCTTATCTACAAAGAATCAATTTCTATACCTGATTTTTACCTTCTATTTCTATAACTGATGCTCTTTTCTCATCTGACTGGTAATTAAGGCAACCGTTGATTTGTATAAAAGTTACTTGAACAGGATTTTATACATATAGGCGTCTGTTACGTTTACCATAAAATCAAAATGACAACTCATCTGAGATCTACCTTATACATGTGTAAAAACGAGTGAATTTGAGTGAAAGTTTTACCGTAAACATACGCGTACACACCAAGATATTATTATATTTCCAGGATCGAACCTATGTTGTACGAAATAAAACGCAATCCGAAGACATTAGCGGCAAGCTACCTGGACTGGATGGAAAAGAAAGGTAGAGAAGCAAGGAACCCTATCATTAAAGGGATATTTGCATTAATAATATACTACCATTAGCAAACATGGCCTTATCGCGAATCAAATTTTCAAAATGCCGTAGATATTCAAAACTTTGACTTTATTCCAACTAAACTTCCAACGCTCGTTCACATGCTCCACTGCGGATGTTTAAGCCGTTGCTTTCTACTAAATAGTATGATGGACATAAAGAAATTAAATCGACTCACAGATAACGCTGAAACATATCAATAAAGACTACTAAAGACGCCAACTGCTTTATCGTAGCAAAATCCAAATGAACAGTATTTTTTTTGCACCCATCCCGATTGTATGCTGACCGTGATTATCAATGGCATGCAACTAAATTATAGTCTTAAAGTTATATTATAGTCCTACGTTATAAATCAATCGAACTGGGACCAGTGTAACCCAATGGCATTAGTGAAGACGATGTACTGTGTCTGATTACTGCCAATACGTTTTGACCGGAAGCTATACTGCTTTGTTGACCTTTGACCCCCAGGGGACCTTTGGGAGTACCGTCATGGCGGAACGCTGTGGAAATCCTACTTCGATTGGAACTTTGTCTTCGGTTGGCAGATGTTGTCTCGGGCTGAGATAGACCAGCGTCCTAGCCAAACGGAACCCATTCCGTAAGTTCTGTGTAACATTTCTTGAAATATATCTTAAATATATCTCACCTTTGACATATAGAAGTCTTCCGCAAATGCGATTAAATTTTTATTAGGTCTCTCATGAACTCTTGGTGCGAGTTCAAAATGCAGGACAAAAATAAATGTTAAACATAACTGGTCTGATATTTGTACTTCGCTTCAAGATGTTACTCTCAAAACCAATTAGACCGGGATATCAACTTGTACTGACCATTTAATGCTGTTGCTGCAGGTCGCCAGTCATCATTGGGACCATCTTTGCCATCGACCGAGAGTTCTTCAACTCCATTGGCGGCTTTGACGAGGGCATGCTACTCTGGGGAGGCGAAAATCTGGATCTGCCAGTCAGGGTAAGCGGACATATGGACTTGTAGGGGGGTGGGGACATCTGTATCTGACAATCAGCGTAAGCGGACATGGATTGTGGGGGGAGGGGGCATCTGGATCTGACAATCAGCGTAAGCGGACATGGATTGTGTGTGTGTGGGGGGGGGGGAGGAATATGGATCTGACAATCAGCGTAAGCGGCTGAGGCTCATAAGTAAGCAGCAGCGGGTATGTAGTAACCCGGATCTGTGGGTACATGGTTTTGACATTTCTAACAAATAAATGGTTAAATGAGTTCTTTATTCATCCACGTGGAGCTACGCTCGTAAATAAAGTGATTTAACGTCATTTACCTCCCAAGGATCCCGTTCTTAATACAGCAATGATGTTGTTACTGCTAAAAGCCAAGCTGGACGCTGTCTCTTGTGTGGGGTTCGATCACCCCGTGTGGCTCATCCGCCTCTGATCAAGTCTGCCAAAGCAGCCGGTGCGTGCTTCGAGCCCCAACTGTGATTAATCTCCTTCGTTGCAAAGAGTAGGGAGTTACTCCCGGAGACGTGGCTCCCCTCTTCCTTGACCCTTCCCATTGTCGCGCCATGACCTACGCAGGTTAAAGCTTTCTAGTTCAGCCATGAGGCGTGTTCGCTGTGCTGGTTGCAGGTCTGGCTGTGCGGGGGTCGCGTGGTTAACATCCCCTGCTCCAGGGTGGCTCACCTGGAGTCTCCAGGGGGCAGGGACTACCGGAACCAGGCTCGGGACACCATCGTCCGCAACTACAAGCGGTTTGCCGAGGTCTGGCTCGGCGACTACAAGCAGTACTTCTATATGCACAACCCGGAGGCTCTGGTAAGATCGATAAACATGTGTATATGCGTGTCAATTATGATGAATATTCATGATACTAAATATCATCACTTAATTACAAGGGTGTCATTTTTGATATCTTTGCACCTTGCACCATATATATCCTGCACAGTCAAGCTACAAGATGATTTCTTAGCGCACACTAATGATCATTAATTAAAATTAATATCTAATACCAAATACACACGAATGCCTTCAATATGTAATGCAATACACAAATTCTTTATTTCTCAATAATGTTTTTTACATACGTCCCCTACATTTGTCTTACGATATAGATGTATTTTACATACGTCCGCTATTTTTGTCCCAGGATATAAATGTAACCTGTATTTTACTTGCGTTTCCTTCTTTCGTTTCAGAATATTGATGTATTTTACATACGTAGCCTACTTTTGTCCCAGGATATAGATGTATTTTACCTACGTCCCATACTTTTGTCCCAGAATATAGATGTAACATGTATTTTAATTTCGTCCCCTACTTTTGTCACAGAATATAGATGCAGGAGACTTGACATCCCGTATGCGGCTCACAACACTGTGTCCCAGAAATTTCTCTTGGTTCCTGGACAACGTCTTTCCGGAGCTGGGACTTCCGGATCGGGACGGATTCGCTTGGGGACAGGTAGAGAAGGCGGAACAGGGCTACCGGAAGTACAATTATAGGGGAATTTAACATGTCTGCCGGCAAGATGGTCGCCCCATGGATTTAAACTTGGCGGGGAGAGTGTACTTAGATCCTGTATGAGTCTGTAGGGGTGGCATGCAGGACATACGACCGCGTGGTACCGACATGTAAAGTCAATATTGAAACCTTGGCTTTGACAGTTATGTGACGTATTGTTCATGCATATATGTGTACAATACTCACTTCCTGTACTCCGCTGGCCATGACCTAGAATCAATAGGGAGTTGTCAATATGGTTGACCCAGCTCAGCGGGTGTTCGCTTGACGGCAACTCGTAATAGGCTGTCTACAACAACGCACAACGTTTTTGACCTATCGGGTATACGACAGAATTTCGAGCTTAAACTGTACCGCCGAATCGGGGCTATAGGGAATGCTCTTTTCCCAGGGGGCGCTCTTGCGATCGATGGATACAGGCCACTAGTGGAGTGAGGGTGCGGTCACCCTCACTGTAGAGAGACGGAAGATCAATGTGTCAAATGTGTAAGAGCAGGGGCGGATCCAGGCATTTGAAAAAGGGGGGGGGGTCCATTGAAATTTGCAAACGGGGGGGAGGGGAGGGTCTACGCCTCAAATGACCTAAACTTTGGATTGAAAAACGGCATTCTTCCTCAAAAAAGTGAGGGGGGGGGTCCGGACCCCCTGGATACCCCCTGGATACCCTCCTGGATCCGCCCTTGAAGAGTATATGTACGGCTTGATTACATGAGTGTGTACATGCAAGGAAAGGATCTGATATATCCCCCATTTTCTCACATTATCATAGGCATTGATGGCATTATTAAATAAACGCCAAGTAAGATTAAACGCTAGTAATGTTAAGTACCGCGAGTAGGATGTATTAACTCCTTTCGGTACGGATACTGTTATCTAACGCTTCGTATATGGATTCTTATGGCACTGCAGCTCCAGAGTCTGGCCAACTCCCAGTGTCTGGATACAAAGAACACCTACTTCCCGGGATTGGACGCGTGCGGCACACTCTCGAAGTCATCTCAGGTCAGTGCTGAAGGCAATCCAGGAACGATGCGAGGGAGAGGGAGAGTGGGGGGGGTGGGGGCATGCAATACACTCCCGAATTCAACTCAGGTCAGTGCTGAAGGCAATCCAAGAACGATGCGAGGGAGAGGGAGCGTGGGGTGGGGGCATGCAATACACTCCCGAAGTCAACTCAGGTCAGTGCTGAAGGCAACACAGGGACGGGGGGAGGGAGAGGGAGCGTGTGGGGGGGGGGCATGCAATACACTCCCGAAGTCAACTCAGGTCAGTGCTGAAGGCAACCCAGGGACGGGGGGAGGGAGAGGGAGCGTGGGGGGGGGGCATGCAATACACTCCCGAAGTCAACTCAGGTCAGTGCTGAAGGCAACCCAGGGACGGGGGCAGGGAGAGGGAGCGTGGGGGGGGGCATGCAATACACTCCCGAAGTCAACTCAGGTCAGTGCTGAAGGCAACCCAGGGACGGGGGGAGGGAGAGGGAGCGTGGGGGGGGGCATGCAATACACTCCCGAATTCAACTCAGGTCAGTGCTGAAGGCAATCCAAGAACGATGCGAGGGAGAGGGAGCGTGGGGGGGGGGCATGCAATACACTCCCGAAGTCAACTCAGGTCAGTGCTGAAGGCAACCCAGGGACGGGGGGAGGGAGAGGGAGCGTGGGGGGGGGCATGCAATACACTCCCGAATTCAACTCAGGTCAGTGCTGAAGGCAATCCAGGAACGATGCGAGGGAGAGAGGGGGTAGGGGAGGGGGCACGGACAGCTTTGATGATGGTGCATATGTGACATCCTGTCTGTTTCGTGATTTTCCTACTTCTTTATGGTGTCTGTGTTCAAGTGTCTTCACACGATAGGCGATGCTCACTGCATGGCGAATAAGTGCCTAATTGTGCAATCTCTCTGGATGGCTCCTTACTTTGGATATGGATACAGCTACAATTAGACTAGAATCCGAGGGCTTATCATGCAGTTATATAACAAGAAACTTCTTGTTACATCATATATTTAGTGGAGCATGAATGTATCCATCCTGTATCTGTCACATCGAAAACATGGTTCAACGCAGCTTGAATACGTCATTCCTTCATATAGTGCCATACTTTACTGGAGCGTTAACATAACAATCCGTCATGTTGAACTGAACATATGTCATTTGATCTTTAACTTGTCAATGCTTTATCTATCAAACTTATCAATCTGCCATTTTTTACAGCTGTTCTTTTGGAGCCGGAAGCTTCACTTGAGGTTCTCGATGCACATCTTCAACATACGTCAGTGGCATACGGACAGCAGTGGGGAGACTGGACTGATTCAGCAGGAATTCACCTCGCAGTACAACACCACCAGGGGCGCCCGCTTCATCCATTGGAAGGTACGGCCGCCAGTCGCCAGGGGGCGCTCACAGGGGAGGCAAAGCTGTGGAAATTAAATGATTGTGAAACTTCTGTGCGCACTAGGGCTAAAGTAGGCACTAGGGCTAAAGCAACCTCTGAGGCCAATAAATGCTCTGGATGAAAAATCCTATTGACCTGCAGTCGAGGAGTCTTTTTCCAATCGGCCATGCAGGCTTCTCAAAACTGATGAAAACCGGGACAGATTTAAACACAAAATTTCTTTCAATATTTAATCGTATTTGACGCAAAACGTAATCAAGACATGCAGCAAAATTGTATCCCAGAAAATTATATGTATTTTTGGCATCAATGTTAATAGCAGTGTCTCAGTCGCCTCGTCTATGCTTACGAATGCCAATAAGCGCCATCTGGCGAGAATGTTATCGTGTACTGGATTTGTGGGTTGCCATTTACATACTGTCATTTGATTACATCGGTATAAATTTTGTTAATGACGTAATGATTTTTAACTGACCCGGGTTAGGTTTCATCCAACCCTCTTTCGCTGTTCTCTGAGATTTCTTCCAGGTCAAGCGTAGCTTTCTTCAGCACAAAAGTGGTCCCAAAAACAACCTTTCATTTTTTATGTGGTGACTGTTATGCTACATGTCATCGTAGATCGTTCTCCACTATTGTAAAATGATGATTTGGTTACCGGCGTAAGTTATTTTTCCGCTTCCATGATGATAGATAACCGGCGAAACCTATGTTCTCCTTCTCCAGGGCGGTCCTTTCATCCACGTCCAATCCGGAGATTGTCTGGAGGCGCTGACCTACGAGTCCGTGGGATTCCGGAAGTGTGACGCCACTGGCCAGAACATCCGCCAGTTGTGGCGGTTCGGGAATTACGGCCGAGAGTACGATGCCCTGATGGCAGGGGGCGCTGCGAACGAACAGGCCAACAAGCTCTTTAAGTCCATGCACGACACGTGGCTTCACCGCCACGTCGAGAGTCCAATCAAAATCCCGCACAGACAGCGTAACACCACAGCACGTCATAAACCGACACCGGCGGCATAGCCAGCGCCGAAACGCTGAGTCAGCGATTAAAACTCGACTTCGAATTACAGCTCTACATTCCATACGTATAACTACGCTCAAGGCAACCAGGAAAGCAAAACGGAACCTCGTCGCTATAGATAGACATTGGCCGGCGTGTATCCAGGATGTGTGCGTGTGAAGATGCGTTAAAAGCGAACCGACTAGAGCGACGTATATGGGTCACAATGTTCACTGATTGAAATGTGTCTCCGATCTCTATATGACCTCACAGCGGGGCTGTGCGGACAATATATTATATAGATATGTCCTCTCGGTTGACGTCGGGATATGAACTCCCTGTTCTGAAGGAAGTTATGGACGCGAGAGCGTGTGACGTAATTACGATGTGAGAGCAGCGATTCAGCGAGAGCCAGACCGAGAGCTGTCTGCAGGCAGTCCTATTTTATATGTGTTGTATGAATGGATTGTCTGGATCATATCCACAGGAATACGGAGCACATGGTATTGACTTTCCATGTACATCGTTTCCGTATTTGTCTTTGTTCTTAACACGGTGTTGTTGGATGTAATTGTCAATACAAAAGAATCTCACAAATGTGTTTAAAACAGATTCATTTTCTCGGCTAAGTTATTCTAGTCGGTGACTCACTGATTACACGTACGCATTGTGCATCACATATAGATTATTGTACAAGTGTAACCCATGGGCGTGTCCAGAAAGGGAGCATAGGCCCCCCTTTTCAGACCCTAAAATATATTTTGACCGGTGGTCAAAAAATAATGTACCCCTTGGTCGTGATGTCGTTCAACCCCCCCCCCCCCCCCACACACCCCCGGTCGTCTATATTGTGCCACCCTTTCAAGGATTTCTGCACACTCCCCTATAATTTATTAGTTGTTTTACAGAGGCAACTGGAGGCAGTTAGTCATAGTCCAGGATCATAACGCCATCAACCTCCATTGTTACATATTCTGCTGCAGGATTCAGTCTGCTTATCCCAGCTATTTCGTGCCGTGGTATGGGCATTAGAGCGAAATAACATTATCTGTACAGTTGAGCTGAGCAATAGGCCCCAGCTGTTTGAGATGGCATTGTTTAGTAATTAACAGACACCGGACTGATGGATAGCCTAATAGCTCTCGAGCAGTTTATTCAAGAGCTGATTTCAAGCTGTTGTTGAGCACAATGCCATCAAATTGACCATCATGCAATCGATGCAGTTTCTTTAGACCCAGCCAGTCCCTGGACCCAGCCAGTCTCTGGACCCAGCCAGTCTCTGAACCCAGCCAGTCCCTGGACCCAGCCAGTCTCTAGACCCAGCCAGTCTCTAGACCCAGCCAGTCTCTAGACCCAGCCAGTCGCTGGACCCAGCCATTCGCTAGACTCAGCCAGTCTCGGGACCCAGCCAGTCTCGAGACCCAGCCAGTCTCTAGACCCAGCCAGTCCCTGGACCCAGCCAGTCTCTAGACCCAGCCAGTCCCTGGACCCAGCCAGTCCCTGGATCCAGCCAGTCTCTGGACCCAACCAGTCTCTGGATCCAGCCAGTCTCTGGATCCAGCCAGTCCATGGACCCAGCCAGTCTCTAGACCCAGCCAGTCTCTGGCCCCAGCCAGTCTCTAGACCCAGCCAGTCTCTGGACCCAGCCAGTCTCTAGACCCAGCCAGTCCCTGAACCCAGCCAGTCTCTAGAACCAGCCAGTCTCTGGACCCAGGCAGTCCCTGAACCCAGCCAGTCTCTGGACCCAGCCAGTCTCTAGAACCAGTCAGTCCCTGGACCCAGTCAGTCTCTAGACCCAGCCAGTCTCTGGACCCAGCCAGTCCCTGAACCCAGCCAGTCTCTGGACCCAGCCAGTCCCTGGACCCAGCCAGTCTCTAGACTCAGCCAGTCTCTAGACCCAGCCAGTCCCTGGACCCAGCCAGTCTCTGGACCCAGCCAGTCTCTAGACTCAGCCAGTCTCTAGACCCAGCCAGTCTCTAGACCCAGCCCGTCTCTGGACCCAGCCAGTCTCGAGACCCAGCCCGTCTCTGGACCCAGCTAGTCCCTGAACCCAGCCAGTCTCTAGACCCAGCCAGCCCCTGGACCCAGCCAGTCCCTGAACCCAGCCAGTCTCTGGACCCAGCCAGTCTCTAGACTCAGCCAGTCTCTAGACCCAGCCAGTCCCTGGACCCAGCCAGTCTCTGGACCCAGCCAGTCTCTAGACTCAGCCAGTCTCTAGACCCAGCCAGTCTCTGGACCCAGCCAGTCTCTAGACCCAGCCCGTCTCTGGACCCAGCCAGTCTCGAGACCCAGCCCGTCTCTGGACCCAGCCAGTCTCTGGACCCAGCCAGTCTCTAGACCCAGCCAGTTCCTGGACCCAGCCAGTCTCTGGACCCAGCCAGTCTCTAGACCCAGCGAGTCCCTGGACCCAGCCAGTCTCTAGACCCAGCCAGTCTCTGGACCCAGCCAGTCTCTAGACCCAGCGAGTCCCTGGACCCAGCCAGTCTCTAGACCCAGCCAGTCTCTGGACCCAGCCAGTCCCTGAACCCAGCCAGTCTCTGGACCCAGCCAGTCTCTAGACCCAGCCAGTCCCTGGACCCAGCCAGTCTCTGGACCCAGCCAGTCTCTGGACCCAGCCAGTCTCTAGACCCAGCCCGTCTCTGGACCCAGCCAGCCTCGAGACCCAGCCCGTCTCTGGACCCAGCCAGTCTCTGGACCCAGCCAGTCTCTAGACCCAGCCAGTCCCTGGACCCAGCCAGTCTCTGGACCCAGCCAGTCTCTAGACCCAGCCAGTCCCTGGACCCAGCCAGTCTCTAGACCCAGCCAGTCTCTGGACCCAGCCAGTCTCTAGACCCAGCGAGTCCCTGGACCCAGCCAGTCTCTAGACCCAGCCAGTCTCTGGACCCAGCCAGTCTCGAGACCCAGCCCGTCTCTGGACCCAGCTAGTCCCTGAACCCAGCCAGTCTCTAGACCCAGCCAGTCCCTGGACCCAGCCAGTCCCTGAACCCAGCCAGTCTCTGGACCCAGCCAGTCTCTAGACTCAGCCAGTCTCTAGACCCAGCCAGTCCCTGGACCCAGCCAGTCTCTGGACCCAGCCAGTCTCTAGACCCAGCCCGTCTCTGGACCCAGCCAGTCTCGAGACCCAGCCCGTCTCTGGACCCAGCCAGTCTCTGGACCCAGCCAGTCTCTGGACCCAGCCAGTTCCTGGACCCAGCCAGTCTCTAGACCCAGCCAGTCTCTAGACCCAGCCAGTCTCTGGACCCAGCCAGTCTCTAGACCCAGCGAGTCCCTGGACCCAGCCAGTCTCTAGACCCAGCCAGTCTCTGGACCCAGCCAGTCCCTGAACCCAGCCAGTCTCTGGACCCAGCCAGCCTCTAGACCCAGCCAGTCCCTGGACCCAGCCAGTCTCTGGACCCAGCCAGTCTCTAGACTCAGCCAGTCTCTAGACCCAGCCAGTCTCTGGACCCAGCCAGTCTCTAGACCCAGCCCGTCTCTGGACCCAGCCAGTCTTGAGACCCAGCCCGTCTCTGGACCCAGCCAGTCTCTGGACCCAGCCAGTCTCTAGACCCAGCCAGTCCCTGGACCCAGCCAGTCTCTGGACCCAGCCAGTCTCTAGACTCAGCCAGTCCCTGGACCCAGCCAGTCTCTAGACCCAGCCAGTCTCTGGACCCAGCCAGTCTCTAGACCCAGCGAGTCCCTGGACCCAGCCAGTCTCTAGACCCAGCCAGTCTCTGGACCCAGCCAGTCTCTAGACCCAGCCAGTCCCTGGACCCAGCCAGTCTCTAGACCCAGCCAGTCTCTGGACCCAGCCAGTCTCTAGACCCAGCCAGTCCCTGGACCCAGCCAGTCTCTAGACCCAGCGAGTCCCTGGACCCAGCCAGTCTCTAGACCCAGCCAGTCCCTGGACCCAGCCAGTCTCTAGACCCAGCCAGTCTCTGGACCCAGCCAGTCTCTAGACCCAGCCAGTCCCTGGACCCAGCCAGTCTCTAGACCCAGCGAGTCCCTGGACCCAGCCAGTCTCTAGACCCAGCCAGTCCCTGGACCCAGCCAGTCTCTAGACCCAGCCAGTCTCTGGACCCAGCCAGTCTCTAGACCCAACCAGTGTGTCACAGGTTCAGGGTGTCCTTTGCAGAGATCTGACTGAGTAGCACCGCCTCGGGTCCTGCTGCTCTGTTATCTGGTTATTTCACGATGATATATGCCGTCTGATCATATGTAACTTTGTTACTTGTGTGATCCAATCACACACTAAAGGGAAATATATGTCGTGTCGTGAGGGACACACACATATAGGATGGCGAGCTCGAGTGGAAAACTATTTTTAATCTACCTGTTAGCCATGACGGGTGCATTTCTTCTTGGTATCGTTGCAAGAAGCAATACATTCGTTGACAGGTCTCTGTCACTTACCGTGGATAATCAAGGAATTCCTGTCGCCGATCCACATCCAGAAGCTTTGTATCGACATATGTTGCAAAAAACTTCTGGAACTTTCTGCTCCAATGGAATCATGCGAGAGTATTACCGGAAGTTGGATTACTTTCCGGCCGGCGGCGAATGGATAGCGACATCCGGGTCATCCAGTGAGACCTTCTCCCCCGCGCTGTGTCGCTTCCGCTGGGCTGACCCTCCCCCGGACCGCATCAGGCAAGGGTTGGCCAAGAAGAAAATATCTTCCATTTTAGTCATGGGGGATGCCAAGCTCCACAAACTGTATTTAAACCTGGTTCGGTTTTTCTCTCAAGGGGACGCTACATCATGCGTCACGGCCAGACAGGAAAATCTACTGCAACTTGGGTTTGTGATTGACGGTGAGTATTTCATGGATGAGTATGATAAGATGGCTAAGCAGATTTCGAAGCGGGTTCGAGGCAGACTGCTCGGCATGCGGCGACCTTGTAACACGTTTCGTGGACGCAAGGACACGTGCCGAGCAGACGGCAAGAATGCCGCGGCCTTGACCTTACACTACGCGCCAATCTTCAGCGTCGATACAAAAGCCGGTCGGGCGACAGAGGAGGCGGCCAAAGGCACGCTCGCGTACCAGACCTCCACATTCCTGGCCGACTTCATCACACGGCTTCTGTCCGGTAGTGACCCCGATCTCATCATACTGTCACCATCGTATCAATACTTGCAGGCGGACCGTGTCAAAAGCGCATTGAGTAGCTTCGCTAGCCTGTTTCAGCGTAATATGCCGGCCACTACGCATGTCTATTGGCTCCCACCTTGGGGGGACACCAACCAGAATGCGACACTGAACGCCACAAGCGATGCGGGAAAACACTCCCAATCTACGCAAGGGATTAATCGTGAACTCTTCCAAGCGTTAAGGAGGCCTCTACTTATTGAACCTCTCCATCGATATGGGTTCTTTGATCTCTGGGAGATGTGGCATCAGAAAAAACACGAGGGTGGAGAACCGTCTGACGGTTGGTACCGTGCATTGGTTGGCATGCTGCTACAGCTCATGGCTACGGAAGATTAATACACAACCTCCTCAGGACAAACAGGTTGATCAACAGAAAGATGTACCTTAGATTCATGCCGCATAATATATAGATACACATAGTCCCAATAGTGTGTGTGAAGTAAACAAACGAGCGATTTTTTGGTGGACATGTGGATTTCTTGTGTACTACATCACATTCACCGTCTCTGCCACCCTGCGCTGCCTCTAGGCATGAAAATACATAACGCATATATATCAGTTTCTTAAAAGAGTTGACACTAGCGATGTGTTCAGAAAGTTTCCAACAAACTATTTTAGTAATTATTTAGGTGTATGCATGAGCATCTTTAACTTAGCTCGTGAGGTTTTTCGTAACTGGCCATCGCGATAAGCCAAGGGAAGCAGCGACCTCCAAATAATATTCACACATAGTCAATGAAAGTAAAATCTACTGCAAAACATGAAATGTTTGTCTTTTATGTTTTCTCAGTCATAAAAAATCAATAAAAACTGAAACATCTTTAAAGTGGATAAAGCGAATATTGTCTGACATTGAACGTAATGCACTAACCGCTGTATGCATTATCAATGATATATACAATATAGATATATAATATATGTTATCTTACATGACTTCATAAATAATGGCAAGCCGAAAGACACGTTTCTCGTCGAAGAAAGCATTAGTGTTGGCTCATCTATAACCTATATCCCGGGATAGACACGTTTGCCACATCGCAGCCAGAACGGCCATGTTTATTAGGTTTCGAAGGAGGACGGGAAAGCCGCATAGTTTACCATTTGATCACATTTTCCCCTTACGGGCAATACAACTCCACGATGTTCTATGCAATTTCGAAGTTTCTACGGTCAATATGGATGGCACCGTGAATTTCGTAAATGTTAAATTGTCATATTATTACGTGGTAGAAAGTTTTAAAGTAAAACATCTGCAAAATGTATCTGAACAGATATAAAAGCAGAAATGGAAACCACTTGAGGTGCTTTTTGCAGAATCCTGAATGCACTACTATTTATTATACACTTGTCACGCGTTTTTCGGCTGTGGGCTATGTTCAATATTGTAATTATCTTTGTACTATTATGTAAATAAATCATATATATATAAATATTTTTTTCTCATGACTCGTGACACCAGCCGTCGTTCTCCGGGAAACTCCGGCTCCGGCTGGAGTCTTGTGTCCGCGGAACTCTTCTTCTTCCGGGTGGTGTCGGACTGCATGTAAATGCATGTAGAATTGACGTAATGTTATTTATATGTGCAAATAAATAGTTCAAGATGATACGGCATGCCATAGCAATTAATATCCCATCTCGAACAAGTAAGTCAACAAGTATCGCTACCCCGCCTACGTTTGAACATCTCGTCTCTGTCACCAACGAGCGAAATGAACAACTCTGCAGAATTAGAAATCCACAACACGGGCTAGCGAGAGAGTGGGTGAGGGGTGTCCATGTTAGACTCCCGCGGTACGCTCACTCAATAATTGATTTCCTGGGCTAACCACGAAAAGGCAAGGCAGAAATAGAATCTTGCGAATTTTGACTTCGCTGTCATATCTCAACACGTCCACATTGTTTCCTTTCAATCCTTTGCGGTCCCTCAGCAATATAATAATACAATTATAACACATTATAACCAACTTCACATATACACCGGAAGTATAGAAACGAGTACATTACAAACAAACAATACAGTATCTTACAATTGTTGCAATAATGTTGTTGTTATAATAATACACAAATGCAAAACTAAAAGGATTAAAAGGTCTGGGAATTAAATAATAAATTGATATGCTACCCCTCGGATGCTACCCCTGGTACAAAAATAAAAGGAACGGCAATAGCTGGGTTTGAACCAGCCGCAGGTTGATCTGCTGTCGAGCACTCAACCCCTCGACCAAGGCGGGTAACTACGTTAGTGACGTGGAAGTTAGGCACTAGTTCCAGATACAATGGTCTGTGTGCCACAATATTTCATTCCATACGAGCATCAAATCCTACCCCTGACTAGAATCATATATCTTCAAATCATCATTGGTCTCACTGACCATTTACCAGCGTTCACCAACTAGGTGCCTGTTCATTCAGATCACGCGAAACGCGCTGTAACCCGATAGATCAGTCAAAGGGGGCCGACGCCGCCAGCTGCCAACCGGTAAGAAGCGTTCCCCGGAGACCGACGACACCAGCCGGTAGAAGAAGAGTTCCGCGGACCCAAGACACAAGCCGGTAGAAGAAGAGTTCCAAGGGGTACCATGACACAAGACACCAACGGGAAGACGTTGTGTTCCGCTAACACACGACATCAGCCGGAAGAATAAGACTTCCCCGGGTACCGACAGCACCAGCCGGAAGAAGAAGAAGCGTTCCGCTGACACAAGACACCAGCCGGAAGAAGAGTTTCCCGGGGACTGGCAACACCAGCCGGTAGAAGAAGAGTTCCGCGGGCACAAGTTACCAGCCGGAAGAAAATGAGTTCACAGGGGTCCGACGACACCAGCCGGAACATGAAGAGTACCTGGACACAAGACCAATCCACCTCGACCTAGACCACTCCCTCCCACCCCGATTATGGCTCTGGGAACTGGGCTCCGGACTATGGTTCTAGGTGCGATATGTTACATTCTCGTTTCATGGTCAGCCAGTTGCATCCTCAAGTGACGTTGCTGCGACCTACTGGCCAAATCAAGTTGAAAATTTACGAAAGTACTACGTCATAAACTAGTCATGGGTACAACCAGTTTCTTTCACCGGGGCTCGTCGCCATATGTTCAACCAGAAAACGACATTGAAATCTCGTCGCGTGCCCAGTGGGAAGATGCATATATTTGCAATGGGTGTGAGCAACATATAGCGTTAGATGATCTTAGATGCAGTCAATTATTATTTTATCGACAGATTTAACCGTTGGCATCTTACCCGAGAACACATCATATACACATCAGGAAAGCCGCTTTTTATATTGACATATCTTTGGTCGTAGATGGCAGTTACGTGGCGATGGAGGGCCACCACATATGGGTAATCTGTTTCTAATTTGCGCCAGCTGTTAGTGCAGGGTCATTACAGCTACAAAGACGTAACTGATAGAATGTAAAATCGTTCGCGCTTAATTGTTTCATTTATTGTTGTTTACAGTCGAGGAGGGGGGGTGGGGGGCAAGGATTATCTCCGTTACTCGAGAATGGGATTTTTATTTAACCGTAAACTGGGAATAAGGAAAGTAATTCTTCGTGAACTGGGAATGGAATATTTATTAACCGACCGTCGTGATCAGCGATTTTCATCAATCGTGAA
This sequence comes from Arenicola marina, assembly GCA_964019135.1. Classification (NCBI taxonomy): domain Eukaryota; kingdom Metazoa; phylum Annelida; class Polychaeta; family Arenicolidae; genus Arenicola; species Arenicola marina. Next base: position 31,011,745 of record OZ025260.1, on the reverse strand, counting down.
TACTAAATCGACAATTTATATCAAGTATCGGCCTCTTCCATTCTACGCTAGGATTTCTCAATTTAATTCATCGTGATCTGGGAAATGTCTTCTTCATGATGTGGGAACACGACCCCCCCCCCCCCCCACCTCCCCTACCAAGAGCGACACCCCAACGGCGTACATCCCGCAGTAAGAAAACGATCGATGAAGTAATTAAACGTCTCTGTGACAAAAGTGAATTAATGGTACTACAGCGACAGTGATTGGTGACTGCTCACACCATCATAGTGTGAGATAACCTATAGATTATATATATATATATAATAAGATATCTAATGATATATATAGTAACATATATAATATATATAATAATATATATAGTAACATATATAATATATATAATAATATATATAATATAATGATGATCAAATTACAACTGTCACGTACTTTATACTATGGTGTCTTTAAATTAATTACATCCTGCAAACCCGTATTTTGACCAGCAAATCCGGACTTTGACCAATTTATGCTTACTTTGACCAACAAATTCGTATTTTGACCAGCAAATCCGGACTTTGACCAATTTACGCTTACTTTGACCAACAAACCCGTATTTTGACCAACAAACCCGTACTTTGACCAACACACCCGTATTTTGACCAACAAACCCTTACTTTGACCAACAAACCCTTACTTTGACCAACAAACCCGCTCATTGACAAACAAAACCGTACTTTGACCAACAAACCCGGACTTTGACCAACAAGCCCGTACTGTGACCAATAAACCCTTATTTTGACCAAAAAAGCCCTAATTTGACCAACAAACACCTACTATGCCAAATACTGTCCTTTGCATTATGAATTAGCGCGCACCGATAATGTAAGCTCCAGGTACGGGATGTAGTCTGGTAGTGGCAGACCAGATTGTTGTTTGGTGACAGATAAGCCTATAATTCACCCTTGCCCCCTATGCCTCCACCCTCCTTCAGAATATTAACTGAATATACTACCCACTATCTATCTATCTATCTATCTATCTAGCTATCTATCTATTTATCTATCTATCTATCTATCTACAAGGGTTCTTTGTCCTTTGCGATTATTTGGGTTGGGGGCGGGAGGCAGCGACTCTACTACGTTGTGGTGAGTGAGTCTGTTTGTGGCTGGGAGGGTTGAGACAGGTGGAAGGTGTGGGGTGGGGGGGGGGGGGGGCAGAGACAATGTACGATTTTTTTTCGGCAAAACAGAGATGTGGCCCCGACGTCGAAATTGAACCCTGTACCGAAATAAATTATTTACTTTTATTTACCTCGCTTTGGCCCCGCCGTGGGTTTCATAATGACTTGTGTGCTGCGTTATGAGCGTCGTCAGAAAGGAAACGGGTCGGTCTAGAGCATTGGCAGGTGGGTATTTTAGCCGTGCGTGCGACGCACTCCAACCTACCGTTCTCTCTAGATCGCCGACCACATTGCCTGAGATACCGCGGTGATCTGTGCTTGAAATATATGTCGTGTCGTGAGGGACACACACAGAGGATGGCGAGATCGAGTGGAAAACTATTTTTTATCTGGCTGTTAGCCATGACGTGTGCATTTCTTCTTGGTATCGTTGCAAGAAGCAATACATTCGTTGACAGGTCTCTGTCCCTTACCGTGGATAATCAAGGAATTCCTGTCGCCGATCCACATCCAGAAGCTTTGTATCGACTTATGTTGCAAAAAACTTCTGGAACTTTCTGCTCCAATGGAATCATGCGAGAGTATTACCGGAAGTTGGATTACTTTCCGGCCGGCGGCGAATGGATAGCGACATCCGGGTCATCCAGTGAGACCTTCTCCCCCGCGCTGTGTCGCTTCCGCTGGGCTGACCCTCCCCCGGACCGCATCAGGCAGGGGTTGGCCAAGAAGAAAATATCTTCCATTTTAGTCATGGGGGATGCCAAGCTCCACAAACTGTATTTAAACCTGGTTCGGTTTTTCTCTCAAGGGGACGCTACATCATGCGTCACGGCCAGACAGGAAAAAGTACTGCAACATGGGTTTGTGATTGACGGTGAGTATTTCATGGATGAGTATGATAAGATGGATAAGCAGGTTTCGAAGCGGGTTCGCGGCAGACTGCTCGGCATGCGGCGACCTTGTAACACGTGTCGTGGACGCAAGGACACGTGCCGAGCAGACGGCAAGAATGCCACGGCCTTGACCTTACACTACGCGCCAATCTTCAGCGTCGATACAAAAGCCGGTCGGGCGACAGAGGAGGCGGCCAAAGGCACGCTCGCGTACCAGACCTCCACATTCCTGGCCGACTTCATCACACGGCTTCTGTCCGGTAGTGACCCCGATCTCATCATACTGTCACCATCGTATCAATACTTGCAGGCGGACCGTGTCAAAAGCGCATTGAGTAGCTTCGCTAGCCTGTTTCAGCGTAATATGCCGGCCACTACGCATGTCTATTGGCTCCCACCTTGGGGGGACACCAACCAGAATGCGACACTGAACGCCACAAGCGATGCGGGAAAACACTCCCAATCTACGCAAGGGATTAATCGTGAACTCTTCCAAGCGTTAAGGAGGCCTCTACTTATTGAACCTCTCCATCGATATGGGTTCTTTGATCTCTGGGAGATGTGGCATCAGAAAAAACACGAGGGTGGAGAACCGTCTGACGGTTGGTACCGTGCATTGGTTGGCATGCTGCTACAGCTCATGGCTACGGAAGATTAATACACAACCTCCTCAGGACAAACAGGTTGATCAACAGAAAGATGTACCTTAGATTCATGCCGCATAATATATAGATACACATAGTCCCTATAGTGTGTGTGAAGTAAACAAACGAGCGATTTTTTGGTGGACATGTGGATTTCTTGTGTACTACGTCACATTCACCGTCTCTGCCACCCTGCGCTGCCTCTAGGCATGAAAATACATAACGCATATATATCAGTTTCTTAAAAGAGTTGACACTAGCGATGTGTTCAGAAAGTTTCCAACAAACTATTTTAGTAATTATTTAGGTGTATGCATGAGCATCTTTAACTTAGCTCGTGAGGTTTTTCGTAACTGGCCATCGCGATAAGCCAAGGGAAGCAGCGACCTCCAAATAATATTCACACATAGTCAATGAAAGTAAAATCTACTGCAAAACATGAAATGTTTGTCTTTTATGTTTTCTCAGTCATAAAAAATCAATAAAAACTGAAACATCTTTAAAGTGGATAAAGCGAATACTGTCTGACATTGAACGTAATGCACTAACCGCTGTATGCATTATCAATGATATATACAATATAGATATATAATATATATTATCTTACATGACTTCATAAATAATGGCAAGCCGAAAGACACGTTTCTCGTCGAAGAAAGCATTAGTGTTGGCTCATCTATAACCGTTATTGCAATCCGCTGATTATTATAATTATCGTTAACGTGTCTATTTAATCACGAGGCATATAATGACAGAATAGAGGGCACCGTACGAAAACATCCATTTCTCTTGCATTTGATTGCGCCATCTTTGACCACCTTTGCCGTTTCAAACTACGTAACTACGTTCAACAATGTCTTAAGCATTGAAAAATTACGAACCTTAAACACACAATTTGTTGCAAGTCATAATTGTGGAAGATATTAAAAAAATAGTCTAAAATTCTGCCTACCATCAACCTACATAAAACAGCTGTTGCAAGCAAATTGATGCAGCCATCTTCGACAGAGAATCCGCAATTACACAACATTATAAAAATACTTGACACATTTGCAAGAATACTTTAAAGTTCTCATATCAATTTCCTTTGACCCAGCCAGTAAAGTTTGATTCTATTCAAAATATATAGTATTTCTTTTACAAATATAATATTATCTAATATAACAATGCTCAATAGACCATTCCAGGGGAAATTCTGGCAGGCGCGTGTTTCGGGTAGCTCAAGCTCGCTCTGTGCTACATAACATGCAAAAGGCGAGTACTGACTTATAGCTGCACAATTTTCAACAGTGCATCATAGGGAAAAAAACACAAAAAAAACCCACTTTGTACAGATTAATATCTTGACTATCAAATAATAACATTTTAAGAACGGGATGGAGGCATAAAAGCAGAGAAAACAGCTGATATAAATGCCAACCGGCGAACGTATGATGACCGTTACAACGCTGCGCGTGGCAGGAAAGCCGCCATATTCTCGGTATGTTGCTGATCTTCAGTGCGGGAATAATGATCGGTTCTTGGCTTAACTTGGTTCCAGATGTGTACCAATTATACCAGTTATAAAGCGATTATATGGACCGGTATACACTGTGCGCAACAAGGATGTCGGACGGGGAGCCGAACATATAGGACTGTTAAACTGTTCTTAATCTAGTGAAATATAAGCTGTGATTCCATTATATAATATAACACTTACATGAAAGTTTATGACGACATCTTGTGTGTTTGTTCTGTGAATAACAATGCCATAGAACAAACCTTCCCCTAACAAAAGAAACGTTGAAGCCAAGCACCTGAACTAACTCCATAGGCATGCATGGTACACGCATGCGTGAATCTGTTTTCTAACCTCTAAACACGCAGTGTCTCTTTTTGACGACAGATGTCGCCTGCGGTATTTGGAACGGTCTCATTTTGCCTCATTTTAAGACATTACAGACACATGCTTGCTTTAAAACCGTAAGAATAAAATAGTAAAAAAGAAACAATTGTGCTATAAACGAAAGGACACATTACAACATTTAAGGCATTTGTGTAATTTTCATTGTCCACAGAGGCTTCTTGTCCCAATGTAGCTGGCCTTCATGTGCACAAAAGCGGCCTTAAACACCAACGTTTCCTTTCCTTCTCATTGGTGATTATAACAATCCGCGCAAGGACGTACCACATGGGGGTACTACATTAATCACAACCTTGAGAATTGATAAAGAAGGTTACTATATATACATCGTCGCCTGACAAACAATCGATCTCGCACACGAAGCCATGTCATATGGACTTTCTCAAACGAACCGTAGTCGCGAGAGATGCACAATTTAGCCTTTTCGAAAGTACTCGGCCAGAGAGTGCGGGATGGTTTTATCCCGGACCTGGTGTCACAATGGGCCACAGCCAAGCGAGTGCGAGAAATGGGGCCGTGGCTTATAAGCCTATGGCAGCTTCCGCGTGGCTTGAGGTGGCTCCAGCACGCCGTAGCGATTGCGTAATTTTTGCAGCTACACAAGTCACATCTACTTGGAACAGCAAGAAAGAGTCCTAGAAATAGCCAACAGTACAACGCGTACGCTACGAACTGTTGATGAATACGGCTTCCTTGGTCGAAATCAGGAATCACGCAGAAATTTGAAGTACCGAGGGAAAAAACCCATTAACAACAAACAATAAAGGTTGAATTAAAACTTGAACACCGCAAATCTCACACGATGACTCGCAAAATCCTCTTTCACGGTCCATCTTCTGTGTTATGAGCCAACGAAATAGATTACTGCGGTAAATGATAAGTGTGAGTCACATGTGAGCTATGCTGAAACAATGTTTCGCCCAAACACGAAAGAACGACATCATGAATAAAAACACCCTTGTACGTGAAGAAACGTCTTTCAAATACAATAACAAAATAACATTAGGGTTTGAAACCTTAAATGTAAAGCAAAACAAACACTAGAGAAAGTAAAGTGCGCTCAATATGTTAAACACCTAGAGTGGACGTTGGCGAGTTTGCATTCACGGGCTACCTATCTGCGATGTTTGCAATACAGGCGTCAAGATTTCTTTACTAAAGTATCCATGATGTCTCATGGTTGCCAAGGGTGGGACCTCCCGCTGGGGTTGTCTCCCACCAACTTATTATAAGTCAGTGTAACATCTATATCGCAGAACTACAGGTCACAGATGCTCCCTGGGAAGTGTTATACTTATTACAAAGGTACGTTTTGCCGGAAGCGGTGCATCGATCACTGTGCCTTCCGTATTATAGTGATAGTCATGTCTTTTGTTGGCACTTTTATCGTTGTTTTTGTGCTTTATTCCTTCCGTGTTATAGTCACCCCGACATCTATCGTCTGTTGTTCTTAACCACGCAGGCTTCCGTATTATAGTCTCCCCTGCATGTATTTGGTGGAGGCGCCTATCGGTGTTCGTTTAACTTACACCTGATGATGTCCGCACAATAGTAGTTCCGGCATTTTTGCATTAACACATCCATCGGCGGTCGTTCATCTTAATCACATTACGTTCCGCATTGTAGTGGCATAACCCCCGACATATTGCGCTATATTGGTTTACCGCACTTGGTGAGTCGGACATGAGCTATTTATTCCTCTATCGTGTAGTGATCGTCTTCCAACAGAAGGTAATCCTTGAGGCCCTGTGGAAGGCAGTCCAGCTGCTCCATGGAGCAATACACGTTATCCCGCAGCGAGAAGCGGATACACGTCCTACAGAGGTGTTTCAGGGGCTTCGTCTGCGTCAGGAAGCGGTCAAACGCCGCGAAATTAACGCAAAACTTGAGCGTCAGGTGGGTTTTCTCATCGGCGCTGAGATCGTAGCCAGCTAGCAGGAGGTGTCGTATGACGGGGATCTCCGAGAGCTCTGGCCCGCTGCAGATGGACGGCAGGTAGTTCATGACGTCACGGGCCACGTGCTCCAGGATGGCGAACCTATTGGCGGCCTTGCAGAAGACGATGGCGCCCTCTGGAGTGACGTGGAGGCCGGCCCGGTACTGGGCCGCGGGGTTTTCCCCGTCACTCCACTCGGCGCGCCAGTCCTGGACGAAGGACAGCTTGAGGTTCTGCAGGGAGTGGGACCCCCCGTGGATGGCGCTCCTGGAGGACGGGGCCAGCGAGTAGTCGGCCCCGCCCTCCCCGTTCTGGGTCCACAGCCTGGATCGGCTGAGGTAGGACGGGTTGGGCACCACGGTGGGCGTGAAGGGCGCGTCCCAGAAGTGTTCCGGTCGGACCCCTCTCCGCAGGATGTGGCCCAGGTTCGAGTCCTGCTGGAACCAGACGGCGGCCTGCAGCAGCAGCCCGCTCATCCGGTACTGGTCCGGATCACACAGCCCGGACATCAAGTCGGCCAGTTCCCGCAGCAGCTCGGCGTTCCGGATCCCGTGGAGGATCAGCCTCTGGATCGAGTTCCCCGTAGAGCCCGCCTTGAGCAGCACCCGGACCGTATCCGGAAGAGTGACGTCACCGAAACAGCTGGCGTGAGAATACGAACAAAAGTGGTTGTGCAGGATATCCGCGTCCCCGGGCAGGACCTGCCCGTTCAGGATCACGTCTAGGACTGTCTCCTTCTCCCGGTTGACAGCATTGATGTGGCTGCCCAGCTCCAGAAGGTACGGCAACAGGTGTCCGTGCCCCGAGCGTGCCGCTAGGATCAGCGCAGTGTCCCCCTTCCTGTTAAGCGGGAACTCCAGAAGGCGTCCGGCAGTCAGACCGCCTGGAAGAAGACCCCTGCCGGGAGGGGCGTCTGGATCAGAGAGGCTCTCCCGACGGGCCGCCAGCGCCTCTCCAGACTCCTCCTCCTCCTGGATGCTGACGTCACTGGCGGGGATGGATCCCGATGACCTCTCCTCGCCGCCGGACTTGCTCAGCTTGGCGATGCAGTCCTTCAGGGCCTCCAGATCCCCGGCTGTCACGGCGTTTTTTAGCGCCAGCTTGCTGGCCCCAACGCCACCGGAAACGCTGTTCCCCATGGCAACAGATTCGGTGACACCGAGTCACCAAAGTTTAGAGGATTTTTTTCTATGGGTTCGGTGGGGGAAGGGGGTGGGGGTTTCACAGCAAAGGTCGAGCCATACTAAAATGGCGAACATAAGTTTGGAATCCCGGCCGAGCTACATCTGCAAATAGACAAAACAAAGGATTATTAAGTTTACGGCAGCATAGGGAATTAAATAATGTCATAAGGGCGAGTCTAGTATGTTGAAACGGGGCGGGGTTTTCACTCTGGCTGGGATGAACGCTTGCTGAGCGCGGTCGATGTCCCGACAGTGGCGCCACCTAGTGGTGAACGAAAACAACTAGTGGCGCAAAGACGCTAATGCCATATCCGCAATCAACTGGCAGAAAATTTGTGTGACTGAATACTTGTGCGCACAGGTCACACAAATACCTCAGGTTGCCATAAGTTGTCCTTCCAACCTTTGGTTTAAATGGGACTGTGCTGGCAGGTGAAATGGCTAATGAAGTTGATATATAACTGGTACCGGTCACAACGGGTACGCTATGATTGCAACCTGCGAGCCGGCGGGGCCGCATGGACCAACCTGCCGATTAGTCAGGAGTGTCCTTAAAAAAATGACGACCGTAAACTTAGCACCTTTAATTGCTACGAGGACTGTCTCTTGACCGTGCTCTTGACCGTGTATTGTTCAGCACCCAACGCCCGATGACTCTAGCTGAAGGTCCGATCGAGTGTGGTAGGACGTGTGCTGGACAGAGGTAGCCTTGACACATGGCTCTCTTGACCTCGCACCTAAAGGAGACGAGAGAGAGCCATGAAGCCAGTTTCGGTTGTGAGCGTTGATTTAAAAATCAGCGCCCTTCGGCCGTCGATTGCAGAAAGTACAGAAATAAACGGTCCTTATCAATTTGTCAAGTTGTTCTTCATACCTTTATAGTTCCAAGGGCAATGAGATTGAAAACAAACAAAATCCACCACTTTTTGTACCGGCAGACGGAGCTCGTTCCTCGCATCACAATTTTTCCTAGGACTATGGCGTAAGCGTAACGCCCTCTGCCGGGAGATTGGCGAGAACTGTGACGTAACAGCGACATGGCGGCGGGGAGAGTTGTTGAAAATTGTTGTTGAAAACTTTCACCAGTACAAAAAGTGGTGGATTTTTTTTGTTTTCAATCTCATTGCCCTTGGAACTATAAAGGTATGAAGAACAACTTGACAAATTGATAAGGACCGTTTATTTCTGTACTTTCTGCAATCGACGGCCGAAGGGCGCTGATTTTTAAATCAACAATCGCAACCGACACTGGCTTCATGGCCCTCCGGCCCGCTCCCCAGAGCGGATAAGCCAGGGAGGGGCATGCAACAGGGCTAGGACAGAGGTATATCTCGTTCTGGCCAGTAACATGCATGACCCAAATAACGCGTAATGCTGCCACACTGAAACACTTTCCCGACTATTGCTACCTCTCTTATTAAATTGCCTTTTGATTAAGAGGTTAGGCGATCTGAGGTGTATGGAACCCCCGCCCCCCTTTTGAGGAAGAATGCCGTTTTTCAAGGCGTGACATCCCCCCCCCCCGTCGTCAAAAAATTGGTGGACCCTCGGTCGCATGTTTTTCAGTGGCCCCCCCACCCCCGACTCTCCTGTTATTGAGGGGCCTCCCTGGTGTAGTGATTAGCGCACTGGACCACAGATCAATGCGTTCTGCCCCCCCCCCCCCTTTCCCGGCGCCCCCCCCCCCCCACCCACAACCAGCCCAATGGCCAGGGTGTAACTCTTAACTTCGCCTTAAGAATATATATACCCTCCCCTTACAACTCCAATGACCAGGATCTAACTAATATATATATACCCCCTGCCCCCATCCCCCACCAAGGTTCAGCTTTTGGGATTGTCTATACTATCCCCTACCCCCGACCATCCCGCCACCACTACCGACGATAGTAATATATCTAGGCACACTTCCACAACAGAATAATTAACGAGGGCACAATCCCTAAATTTACAGGGTGTGCAACCCCCCTTCGCCCCCCCCCCCCCCACCCCCCCATGGGTCAGACTGCTCCATACCACACATATATCCTACACAATTAAGCATGATTCATATATATGCAAGATATATATATATCTTGCATTACGTATAGCTATATATATGTCAGAACAGTCGAGGCACAGACTGCCGCATGCGGAAATCAGCCAACGTCACTTTTGTAATTTGCTAAATACAGCATGATTTCACAGCAGTATGCATTGCCTCTGATGTTATAGATACTTAATGACCTACCCAAGGCGTCCATCAATTCATCATCCTCTATCATCGTCTATTTAACGGTAAATACGGCCTTTCTGTCAAGCGACATTCAACCCAACTTCTGACACAAGTCAGTGAAAAAAGATCGTTGTAACGGCTATACGGGTACATTTAACTGGTGGGCAAAACAGAGGCAAACAGACCCTTCAGCAAAGAAGAAAACACCCTCCGTTCACCTGTATAATGACATACACCCCAGCTTATTAATTCAAAATACAGCGAATAATTTTAATAACTGTGTAAATAGTGACTGTAAAATCAAAGGTTGAATACCCGTGAGAGCTTTTAGAAGCCTGGTTTGCCGATTACTCTCACAGCGGGGGGCCGGGGGCGAACGGTACGAGGCCAGGAACCAGCAGCGCACAGGCTCTGGTTAGCTTAGCCTGGTTCCCGGCTTCACGCACTGGCTGTGAGGCGGCGGTACCGGCTGAGTCTATGCTGTGAGCGACGCGGTGGAGTCAAACAAAGAGCGCCCAGACAGACTGACTGTCTGTAGGCTGGCCGGGTCTACTGGGTCAACTCCCGGTTATAGAAGATGACTTCAGCAAAATATTTGTCGCCCTCGGTTCTTCAAACTGCCGACTGCGCAACTCAATGAGTCAGTATTCTCACCATTGCGCTTAACGGGTTCGTCTCCGCTGGATTTTTCATTAAGATTTCTCGCGTAAGGCCGGTTTTTTTCCACCCCCAGCGAACTAGCCCATGCTACCGGAATATAGAGCCAGCATACGAACCGGGCGCCAAACTGTTCAACATAATCGATTTTTTGGCAGCAGACCTCCGCGGAAGTGAAGTCTGTGGAAAAAGATATTCGCCAGATCAAGCCTCGATGCTGAGATATTGAGCCAGATCGGGAGGAGAAGGACTCACCAGGATTGGCTTCCGTCTCTTTACATCACACTATCGTCGCTATATACACCTATAGAAACCACCGGCTAGACGGAAGATATTTATTGGAGGTAAGACATTTCAGATTGGCCGGTGGCTGGTTGTATTTTTGGCGTGTCTTTTTTTCATCAGGCCTCCATGTGCTTTGCTTTGTTGTACATAATAGACCATCGCCGCGCATATTGCATCGGGGCGATGTAACATTTCGTCGTCAAACACGTTAGTTCTTTTAAAGCGCGCCGCCTAGGTGAGGTCGGCTTGGGTGACTGGCCGGTGGCTCCACCAGACGGTAAAACATCGGCCAACGAAGCCCCCACACCCTCCTCTACCCGGGCGTTTGTCCCGTCTTTTTTGAAGTGTCAATATTATTGGGTTGCACAAGCCCACACCCACGCATATGAGCGGGGGAGGCTAGCCGGCACACGCGCCACCCGCCGCCACCCGCCACCGGCTGCGATGTGGCCCAAGGTACAACGGCATATTACCCCGCTGTCGCCCGCCCCCCGCCCCGCCACCACCCCCGCCCAGTCGCCGGCTCGCGCCGCGCCATCAGGTCGGCGGGGCCAGTTCTGTTATAATACATGCAATCCGCGGGGATAAAGGAGAGAGAGAGAGATCTCGCTGAACTGTGAATAGGTTAAACAAAAACTGTAAGGTGATATCGCGAATATCGAGGCCTTAAATAGCTATAGCTATACAGACACTGCTGCAGTGGATTACGGTAACGAATGAAATTGGTTTTGGCGTTGAACCAACAAAATAAAAATACAAAAAGTACGAAATAAAGGTCTCCCCAAATTACCAATTATAGATAATCATAAATCTCCAAAAATGCTAGGCTGCCAATCGCTGCCGATGGGAAAAGATACCCCCCCCCCCCCACCCCAAACACCCTCTTATGTCATTTAACGTTACAGATGTCTCAGTGCGATGTAGGACAAGGTGGGACATTATCAATAAGAGCCCAGCTCAAATCGATGCAAAAAATTTTTTTTAAAGGGGTCCTACCCCCCCCCCCCCACCCTCCCCCGTTTGACTGTCGTCGCAGAAACCAGACAAAGTACAGCTCGAACCCACCACTCTTGGCCGTCCTGGCACGGATACCAGACAAAGTAGAGCTCGAAACTACCACTCTTGGCCGTCCTGGCACAGAACCCTGTCAAAGTAGAGCTCGAAAGCACCACTATTGGCCGTCCTGGCACAGAAACCAGACAAAGTAGAGCTCGAAACTACCACTCTTAGCCGTCCTGGCACAGAAACCAGACAAAGTAGAGCCCGAACCCACCACTCTTGGCCGTCCTGGCACAGAAACCAGACAAAGTAGAGCTCGAAACTACCACTCTTGGCCATCCTGGCACAGAAACCAGACAATGTAGAGCTCGAAGCTACCACTCTTGGCCGTCCTGGCACATTTACCAGACAAAGTAGAGCCCGAACCCACCACTCTTGGCCGTCCTGGCACAGAAACCAGCCAAAGTAGAGCTCGAAACTACCACTCTTGGCCGTCCTGGCACAGAAACCAGCCAAAGTAGAGCTCGAAGCTACCACTCTTAGCCGTCCTGGCACAGAAACCAGACAAAGTAGAGCTCGAAGCTTCCACTCTTGGCCGTCCTGGCACAGATACCAGACAAAGTAGAGCCCGAACCCACCACTCTTGGCCGTCCTGGCACAGAAACCAGACAAAGTAGAGCTCGAAGCTACCACTCTTAGCCGTTCTGGCACAGAAACCAGTCAAAGTAGAGCTCGAAGCTACCACTCTTAGCCGTCCTGGCACAGAAACCAGACAAAGTAGAGCTCGAAGCTACCACTCTTAGCCGTCCTGGCACAGATACCAGACAAAGTAGAGCTCGAAACCACCACTTCCGGCCGTCCTGACACAGAAACCAGACAACGCTGAAAATACAGCAAATGCTGGCTGGCCCTAAAGGCCCCCAGTGATCTTAGAGACAGGCCTGGTAAAGTCAGCCCCAGACACAGGTGGGACGTGGACTAACCTCGTGAGACTCCCCACTCCATTGGGTCTGGTTGCCTTGGCTCCCATGCTTCCGGCCGCACGTGACTGGGATCTCCCGCCGGCAGATGGCGTTGTCCCTCGCACGCTTTAAAATAGAATCACGTCAGCAGCGCCCCCTGCCGTATGAAGCTATCGGTCACGTGGGTCACCGGCGTATAGGAACCAGGCTACATGCGTATGGAGCCAGCGTGCAACAAAAAACAAACATGGCACACAGTTGCGCGTTGGTGATCTATGAAGACAGACACAAGTGCGATTTTTTTGATTGTTTTTATCCGATCGATAGCTAAAGGATTAAACTTAATGGCTACATTTCTTCTGGCCCGGATGTGCTCCTGGATAAGTCAGATTTCCCATAAGCGGTTATTGTCTGTTAAATTCCCCGGATGTAAAATAGACCTATACCGAGATCCAACGGAGTCGGTCACCCGAGGATAGGTTTCGGTTCAGGAATATCTAGTTCGGTATCTTTTGACTTCGGTCCAGGTGGCTCCCACATCGCGAGTGGTAGCCTAATTCTATATAATTTTAGTCAGTTAGGCCTTGTTCGCACAAAAGCGTTGGAGCACACTTAATTCAGTTGTCGTGGGGTCAAAGTTGGCCGTCATATCCAGTTCGAATTAACTCACACTCCCTGTAAAATATCTCGGACACCACATTGGGAAATTGAAACCGAAGGCGGGGGTGGGGGGGGGGGTCACACCAAAATGAGTGGTGATCAAGATTTTCATTTAGGTACCGAATACTGTGGAAGCCACGTGCACACTGGTGCTATATACGCCGGGCGAGATACGGAATTGGGCGTTGAAATGTAAAAACTGTCCGCCGTCCCTTTTATCACAGGCGATAACGAACAATTTATCCATCCATCCGCCAGGGCAATGACACCCATGTGGTGGTAGTTAATCATTAAATATTCTTGTAATCATTAATCGATGGCGTGTGAAACAACTTCTTGTTGATATCATTATAAAGGATTCCATACGACACGAGTTTATCAAGGTAAAAAATAAATAGGTCACGCCTATGGGTCATGACCTATAGGAACTCTTACCGTCTGGACAGGCGTTTGGACAATCCCATAGCTATTTTATGACCGACAGGTCTTGTCGGATGGAATAAAACATCCACCCACAATCCACAATAACATCTCTGGTCGATAAGTGCATGCCATTCAGTCACATGTTGGAAACGGACTCCTGTAATACGGATATGGTCTATGGGATAATCCTACCGTGATGGCTCATCTATACTAATAAAATGAAGCTGTCTGTCCCACCTATGCCGCTGCATGCACTAGCACATTGGCATCAGCAGCCGCCTTGAACATGTTGAATGTGTCAACATTGTCGCTGGGTGCGTATCGCTTTTCCTTGGATGTGGGCCGCCTTGGATGTATATCCAACCGAATCACTGCATGCACTGCTTGGTCCGCCTTGGATGTATCAACATTGTCGCTCTTAGATGTGGCAACACTATCGCATGTGTCCACACTATCGCTGGGGGTGCTTATCACCTTATCCCGCGCCTAATATCGTATTCGGGTGCTATCCCACATGGTGACCATGTCTGCGGCGGGCTACCTTGCTTGGTGCTAATATTTCTTCCAACGCCTTATCGCCCGAATCGTCATCGAAGCAAACAAATCCCGTACTGTCTCACGTAGTGTCTCACTATATTGGTACAGATAGCAGCTAGACATGTTGTTATTCCAACTGAATTACATATACGCCATATACATATTACTGTCAGCGTGCTTTAGCCGCAATTTGCATATTCTGTACTGGATGCACAATAATTGCACAGAAAGTGTTTAAATATCCTTAACATTCATGTCCCGTTACTCAGTAGCTCCTGGTCTCAATTTATGTCAATATAATTATCGATATAATTTCTGCCCAATGTCTTCCTTTTGTCTGCTACTAAATGACGTATAAAACAAAATACTGTCATTTCTTTCGCTTATTACTACGAGCGCTTGACGTCCCGGGAGCGGAGCGAGCGGGGCGGCTAGTAAGGTGAAAAAAAACACAGGAAAACCTATGGGACAGACCTATAGGACAAACCTATCGTCTGGACGGGGCGTTAGGCTACTGACCCCCCCCCCCCCCACTTTATAAGGAAGAACGCTATCTGAGGACCCCCCCCCCCCCGCCCCGCCGGTCGTAAATTTCAATAGAGCCCCCCCCCCCCCCCTTCCTTTTTAATTCCTGGATCCGCCCCTGTAACTACTAACGGAGACTTATCCAGGTAGACATAACTTGATCGTTGCTGAAACCACTACCTGGATATTTTGCAACACAGCCCAAGCGGTCCCCCGAAACTCTCCCCGCAAGTATTTTGCAGGACTGAATCGGCAAGTGAACGCGCCAGCTTTGTGGAGACCTAATGGACCATGCATTTCTCCCTTTAGCGGCAGCCATTGTATACCATGTCGCCCGCCACAATCTGAGGGTTATCCCGCCACCTCCCGACTCCGCTCTAATTAATCCATATGCATAAATTATGCCTCGGCCCTCTCCTGGGGACAAAAGACTTGTCTGGCAATGGTGGCGACCTGCCGAGATCAGGGCGTGCATGGACCAAGGCGGGTGGAGCAACCCCGCCTTCGAAACCCCTTCCCAAGTCGTGCGTCGTCGTCGTTTTATATGGCTGTATCGTCCACAGGTTAGCCTAATGCAATATGAGCGACACACGCCCAACACCGGCAGACATGGCGGGGTTGTCTTTGCATGCAGACGCGGGCTGCAGGTGTTATGACGTCATCGCTCGTGCAAGCGTCACTAATGGTTTGCTGACGACCGAATCGCGCGCCGCTGGCAACTATTCAACACAAAGACACGGCGTCTTCATATGACAACCTAACAATAGCTGATGTCGCTTATCATCCAGTGACAAAAGAACCGGAAAAAAACATCAGCAAAATTGAAACATACTCATCCTTACGGAGGCCACGTGTTGTATGCATTACACTCCCGACCGCTCCCGTAATAACTTACCATCGGCCTGGTGTAGTGTTACAAGCGGCGGTGTATTTTGCAGGTTAGGGTTATTAATAGAGCATATCAGTTGAAGTAATAGAAGGACGTTTTGTGTGCATGTCTACTAAATATAGGTGTTGAACGTAAAATTATTCATTTAAAATTGCACACAAAAGAGGCATTTATGCTACGCTATGGCTTTGGCCTATATTTAAAAATGAAATTTATGCGAAAAAAACTTGTGGATATGATTGTAGGCTATTACAATCGCATGCGCTGATTACGCGATAAGCACAGTCTCTTATTCTAGAGGTAAATGTGGCATGCCCTATTATATTCTTATGATGGAAACCCTGGCGTAGCGGCCGCTACCAACACGAAAAAAGCATTGCGACTATACACCCCTGCACAAACAAATACAAATACCCCCCGCCCCCGCCCCCCCCCCCCCAAAAAAAAATTATTTTGTCAAAAAAACTTAACGACCCATTGATATTAAAAAAACACAGGAAAAACCTATGGGACAGACCTATAGGACAAACCTATCGTCTGGACGGGGCGTTAGGCTACTGACCGTGCTCTGGGTTCACATGTCTACAGCTAAAATGCCCCTCTCTCCTTTTTCGCGGGGGGGGTGGGGGGAGTGGCTGCGTCGACTAGCTGTAGTCCATATCAGTTAATTTTGCCCATGACCTTTAAAGCTAGGCTGACTATTGAAGAACAACGTTTAAAATGTGAAACAATATATTGAACATTGACCAAAACCTTGATTAAGAATCGTGCGCCAAAAGTGATCAAGAGGCACATAACTATTAGGGCTTCAATATTTAGTAAGTGTGACAATCATTACCATAAACACAATGGTATGTTACTAATATTGCAACTGAGGCCGAATGGATGGATATGATCAGCCGATTATCGCCTCAGACACCTCGTAATCTGTTGTTGTATCTGACGGTCTGTGGCACGACATTGCGTTTCTTGAGTAGCCGCCACTCTAAAGTACAGATGTCCCGAAATAAGTTTCCACTCGCTTTATATTGATCAGATGAGTCAAAGAAATGGTGAGAAATATGCAAGAATCGCTTGCTGTAGTAATTACATATTCTATTAAGGCGAATAACGATGATACATTGACAGAAGGATATATCTGTATATAGGTTAACAAATGTTAAAGCAATATGCTTACATGCGCCATCTTAGATTTTTTACGTTTTGGAATGAAGACTTAAAGTGTCTCAAAATTTAAGATGCGTGTGCTTTATACCTCTTTGAGTCTGTAAAACAAACATTTGAACATAAAACTCCGCGGTTTATGTATATCGCGCGCGGACGTGATAGCGAGCCGCGGTCGACATCACACACAAAATAGCGAACTGCGAACAGGCGCGCAGGGATATAAAGCCGGCCACCAACTTCTGCTCCGTTGACCAAAATGCTTCTCTCAGAGTAGCTCGCAGGCTTTCAGGATTTAAATTCAAGACAGAATGTACTTATTTGATATGGAGAAGAGGTTGGTAATACAAAAAATTACGGAATATATTGCTTTAACAGGCGTACACGTGTTGCAGTAGACAAATGTATATATCACAGTATGAAAAGAAAGTATTCAGCAGAAGTCCTTATCATGGTTTTTACTTGATGCTAGTCTCCCACTTATGGCTGGATACACGCGAGATCTCCATCCACCAGGTGTCGCCCCCCGCTTCGGCTCCGATGACTGGCATGTTGTAGAACCTTGCAGAACGTGTACAAGTCAATACACGACTTGGGAATTATACGTCATCTTGGAAACAGCGTGACTGACGCAAAAATCGGGGAAATATTTGGGTGTTTTCTACGGAGATAAGTACCATGTTTCCAGGATATTGGCAATTAAGATATGTATAAATGGGCTTACATCCAGTACATAAATTTCCCCATAAATACGTATATTAATTAATTAATTAATTAATGTCGTTATAATCACCAATTACTTGACCAATTAACACCCCCCCCCCCCCCCTCTGCAACTCTTCGCTGCAGATCCCGGAGAAACCCGCCCTCTACGCTGACCTTCAAACAAACAATCCCCAGACATGTCGGACTCCGGCTCGGCCGAGATGGCGAGTCCCGAGAAGGAGCTCAAGTGTCGCCTCCGGAAGTGCATCCAGTGCCCCCTGGCGAGCAGCATGGCGCGCGTGGAGGTCATGTCCTTCGACACGCCGACCACAGACTGCGGCCACATGGAGGTGGACTGGGGCGAGGACGGCGAGGCCATGTTCCACGACATCTGCTGGAAGGCCATGATCGATTCGGTCAAGATCGACAACCCCTTCACGCTGTGCCCGCTGGAGAAGGACATGATGCTGGAGGCCAAGAAAACGGCCGAGTACTTCGACTCCCACGAGAAGGTCCGGCTGGAGGCTCGGCGCATCGCGCAGGTGCTGCGGGCTGCCAAGTACGCCATCGTCTTTACAGGTGGGTGTGTGTGTGGGCACAAAGGTGGCATGAAACATCGCTTAATCATATAGATAGATAGATAGATATATAGATAGATAGATTACGCTTATTACGTAATCTATCGCTTATTACGTAGCGTGGACATTGTCGCGTGTGATCTGCCAGTCACCTAAAGCGACCGGTGCGGGGTTCGAGCCCCATGTGTGTGTAAATGTCTATATTTGTGCAGGATAAAGTTTTTTTTTATGTCTTTATTCGCGAGGTGCCGATATTCAGCATTAATATAAGGCGAATAAAACAACATGTTTTAAGCCGATTTGTGGGCCGGAATTGATCGGGTTAACATTTGGATTCAATGGAACATACATGCTCCATATGCACTGATCAGGATTCGATCCCACGACTTTCTGTTTGTGACATTTGCTTTACTTTTTGCTCTGTTTAGCCTTCATTACAATGGGGCCAAAAAAAGAGATTTTATTTGGATGAATATTATTATGAGCATTTTTAGGGGTCTGGAACACTCCAGTGATCAGTGTCGTTTTTTTCAAAAATCTGTGGCCTTTTTAGATCCTCAGTGTCGGAATTTTGGGGTTATTTCGAATGTCGATCTTTGAAATATGCCTGTGTCGCGTGTCGCCATTTACCCCTTCCAAACCTTTATTTGTTGACGTGAACCTCATAAAATAACTAAAATGTATATATTTTTTTAAATTCCTATTCCGACGATCCCATTCCGTACTTTACTGTCCCCAGGTGCCGGTATCTCCACCTCGGCCGGTATCGGTGACTTCCGGGGGAAGGCGGGCAAGTGGACAGAGCGCGACCGGGAGAAGACCTACGGTGAGTGACGTCATCACCGCGTCGTGAAAAACCTATTGATCATAATAACAATAAAACTAATAATAATAAAAAAATAATCAATTTGAGTGCGTGTTTATATATTCTGGTGTTTTAAGTGTTCAACGGGTGTAGTTGAAAATCGTGATATGTATGCATATATGATTTAAACCGATAAAAAAAATTGATGATGATATTGATTAGCATCGCATCATTAACGTGACCCGCAGGCGTCAGGCGGTCCAAACAGTCCAGTAGACCAGTAGTTATTACATCATTAATTAACGTGACCCGCAGGCGTCAGGCGGTCCAAGCAGTCCAGTAGACCAGTAGTTATTACATCATTAATTAACGTGACCCGCAGGCGTCAGGCGGTCCAAACAGTCCCGTAGACCAATAGTTATTACATCATTAACGTGACTCGCAGGCGTCAGGCGGTCCAAGCAGTCCCGTAGACCAGTAGTTATTACATCATTAATTAACGTGACCCGCAGGCGTCAGGCGGTCCAAACAGTCCCGTAGCCCAGTAGTTAATATATCATTAACGTGACCCGCAGGCATCAGGCGGTCCAAACAGTCTAGTAGACCAGTAGTTATTACATCATTAATTACCGTGACCTACAGGCGTCTGGCGGTCCAAACAGTCCCGTAGACCAGTAGTTATTACATCATTAATTAACGTGACCCGCAGGCGTCAGGCGGTCCAAGCAGTCCAGTAGACCAGTAGTTATTACATCATTAATTAACGTGACCCGCAGGCGTCAGGCGGTCCAAGCAGTCCAGTAGACCAGCAGTTATTACATCATTAATTTTTAACGTGACCCGCAGGCGTCAGGCGGTCCAAGCAGTCCCGTAGACCAGTAGTTATTACATCATTAATTAACGTGACCCGCAGGCGTCAGGCGGTCCAAGCAGTCCCGTAGACCAGTAGTTATTACACCATTAACGTGACCCGCAGGCGTCAGGCGGTCCAAGCAGTCCCGTAGACTAGTAGTTATTACATCATTAATTAACGTGACCCGCAGGCGTCAGGCGGTCCAAGCAGTCCCGTAGACCAGTAGTTATTACACCATTAATTAACGTGACCCGCAGGCGTCAGGCGGTCCAAGCAATCCAGTAGACCAGTAGTTATTACATCATTAATTAACGTGACCCGCAGGCGTCAGGCGGTCCAAGCAGTCCAGTAGACCAGTAGTTATTACATCATTAATTAACGTGACCCGCAGGCGTCAGGCGGTCCAAGCAGTCCAGTAGACCAGTAGTTATTACATCATTAATTAACGTGACCCGCAGGCGTCAGGCGGTCCAAGCAGTCCAGTAGACCAGTAGTTATTACATCATTAATTAACGTGGACCGCAGGCGTCAGGCGGTCCAAGCAGTCCAGTAGACCAGTAGTTATTACATCATTAATTAACGTGACCCGCAGGCGTCAGGCGGTCCAAGCAGTCCAGTAGACCAGTAGTTATTACATCATTAATTAACGTGACCCGCAGGCGTCAGGCGGTCCAAGCAGTCCCGTAGACCAGTAGTTATTACATCATTAATTAACGTGACCCGCAGGCGTCAGGCGGTCCAAGCAATCCAGTAGACCAGTAGTTATTACATCATTAATTAACGTGACCCACAGGCGTCAGGCGGTCCAAGCAGTCCCGTAGACCAGTAGTTATTACATCATTAATTAACGTGACCCGCAGGCGTCAGGCGGTCCAAGCAGTCCCGTAGACCAGTAGTTATTACATCATTAATTAACGTGACCCGCAGGCGTCAGGCGGTCCAAACAGTCCCGTAGACCAGTAGTTATTACATCATTAATTAACGTGACCCGCAGGCGTCAGGCGGTCCAAGCAATCCAGTAGACCAGTAGTTATTACATCATTAATTAACGTGACCCACAGGCGTCAGGCGGTCCAAGCAGTCCCGTAGACCAGTAGTTATTACATCATTAATTAACGTGACCCGCAGGCGTCAGGCGGTCCAAGCAGTCCCGTAGACCAGTAGTTATTACATCATTAATTAACGTGACCCGCAGGCGTCAGGCGGTCCAAACAGTCCCGTAGACCAGTAGTTATTACATCATTAATTAACGTGACCCGCAGGCGTCAGGCGGTCCAAATAGTCCAGTAGACCAGTAGTTATTACATCATTAATTAACGTGACCCGCAGGCGTCAGGCGGTCCAAGCAGTCCCGTAGACCAGTAGTTATTACATCATTAATTAACGTGACACGCAGGCGTCAGGCGGTCCAAGCAGTCCCGTAGACCAGTAGTTATTACATCATTAATTAACGTGACCCGCAGGCGTCAGGCGGTCCAAGCAGTCCCGTAGACCAGTAGTTATTACATCATTAATTAACGTGACCCGCAGGCGTCAGGCGGTCCAAGCAGTCCCGTAGACCAGTAGTTATTACATCATTAATTAACGTGACCCGCAGGCGTCAGGCGGTCCAAATAGTCCAGTAGACCAGTAATTATTACATCATTAATTAACGTGACCCGCAGGCGTCAGGCGGTCCAAGCAGTCCCGTAGACCAGTTGTTATTACATCATTAATTAACGTGACCCGCAGGCGTCAGGCGGTCCAAATAGTCCAGTAGACCAGTAGTTATTACATCATTAATTAACGTGACCCGCAGGCGTCAGGCGGTCCAAGCAGTCCAGTAGACCAGTAGTTATTACATCATTAATTAACGTGACTCGCAGGCGTCAGGCGGTCCAAATAGTCCAGTAGACCAGTAGTTATTACATCATTAATTAACGTGACCCGCAGGCGTCAGGCGGTCCAAGCAGTCCCGTAGACCAGTAGTTATTACATCATTAATTAACGTGACCCGCAGGCGTCAGGCGGTCCAAGCAGTCCCGTAGACCAGTAGTTATTACATCATTAATTAACGTGACCCGCCGGCGTCAGGCGGTCCAAGCAATCCAGCAGACCAGTAGTTATTACATCATTAATTAACGTGACCCGCAGGCGTCAGGCGGTCCAAGCAGTCCCGTAGACCAGTAGTTATTACATCATTAATTAACGTGACCCGCCGGCGTCAGGCGGTCCAAATAGTCCAGTAGACCAGTAGTTATTACATCATTAATTAACGTGACCCGCAGGCGTCAGGCGGTCCAAGCAGTCCCGTAGACCAGTAGTTATTACATCATTAATTAACGTGACCCGCAGGCGTCAGGCGGTCCAAGCAGTCCCGTAGACCAGTAGTTATTACATCATTAATTAACGTGACCCGCAGGCGTCAGGCGGTCCAAGCAATCCAGCAGACCAGTAGTTATTACATCATTAATTAACGTGACCCGCAGGCGTCAGGCGGTCCAAGCAGTCCCGTAGACCAGTAGTTATTACATCATTAATTAACGTGACCCGCAGGCGTCAGGCGGTCCAAGCAGTCCCGCGACGTGGTCTTCGAGAAGCTGCGACCGACCTACACGCACGAGGCCATCTACAAGCTGATGGAGCTGGGCTACATCAAGCACGTGATCAGCCAGAACACGGACGGCCTCCACCGACTCTCGGGCGTGGCTCGCGACAAGATCTCGGAGCTCCACGGCAACTCGTACCACGAGAGGTGCGAGAAGTGCGGGGCGCGCTACGAGCGTCCCTACGCGGTGCGAAGGTCACGCGGCGGCAAGGTCACCCCCAGGATCTGCGTCCACTGCCACTTCGACCACCGCACCGGACGGATGTGTGAGCGGAAGGTGAGTCTGTCGGGCCCGGAGAGGGCGGGTATGGAAGGCCGATACGTGTATAATGGTCATTTATTACGAAAGCTTATTGTAAGCGGTAGATCCACCGGAAGATTGCCCCGATCAGGTCACTACCGTAGTGTGTATGAATGGATCATAACGGCCCGCTGCACGCGAACGTTATACAGCAGCGCCACCATCGGTCGGAGGTTGGCTGAGGTGGAGAATAAAAACGGACGGTTGCTGCAGATTGAAATCGCCCAATAACGTGGGTCAGACAAAAAAACTAAACAATAATATATGTGCTTCTTGGTCAAATATAAAATGGTTACTTTAGTTCCATTGTTTCTTGCCTTTCCCTTGACACATGTGTCTGAGTACCCCTATCTAAAGTACTATGTTCTCTAAATTGTCTTAAATTTAAATCCTGAAAGCCTGTGGGCTATCCGGAGATTTGCAAATTTGCTCACCAGAGCAGAAGTTGGTGGCCGGCTCTGTATCCCTGCGCGCCTGTTCGCTGTTCGGTATACTGTGTGATATCGACCGCGGCTCGCTAGAACGAGATATGAAACATATGCATCATAATTTTGAGATACTTTTAGGTTTGATTTTAAAATGTAAGAAATCTAAGATGGCGAATGTAAGTAGGTTGCTTTTATGCCCGGCCCCCACCCCCCACCCTCCTCCTTACAGGGTTGCGATGGCTTCCTGATGAACACCATCATCAACTTCGGCGACAGTCTGGAGAAGAAGGTGTTATCGGCGGCCGAGGAACACGCCAAGCGTAACGACCTCGTCATCTGCCTGGGCACCTCCCTCAGGGTCACGCCGGCCTGCGACATCGTCGAGATGGGCGAGGAGCCCCCCAGGGTGGTGCTGTGTAACAGGTGAGCCCCCCTCCCCCCCCCCCCCTCCCGCCCCCGACCCCTCTGACCACCTCCTACCACCTGCCCCGACCCACTCTCACGGCCGCCACCTGCCTAATGTTTCCACTCCACAGTCATACTCGTACTCATGTTCGTTGGCATGGTCCCCACAGGTTTATTTTAGTGTATCGTGAGTAACACGTGAGCTATACTGCCAGTGGTTCACGAGTGGGTCCCGCTAGGCAGCATGGATGAACGATTTTAAGTATTGGAAGTGCCACATCTGCATATACAGCTATTGGTGAAAACAGTGTGACTATTGTATATATACATACGTACCGGGGGCGTTGTGCCCAAACTACTGAATAAACGTGAACCATGCCATATATACTTATTGTTATGACCCCATTCTCCCCGCAGACAACCCACGCCGTTCGACAAGCTGTGTTACATCATCACTGGCGAGAAGCGGGACCACATGGGGTCCCGTGTGTTCGGGGACTGCGACCAGCTGATGACGGAGCTCATGACGTGTATGCTGACGTCAGACCAACTCCAAGACTGGGAGGCCGACCGCGACAACCGCATGGAGCAGTACGCACGCGCAAGGCAGATTGTCGACTGACCGGATGTCCCCTAAAGCATGCTGCTACCGGAAGTCGTCACCGCGACGGTCACAGCGAAGCACGAAACAGCGAGTGGAGATTCTTTGGCAATGGGAAGTTTTTGGACAACTGGAAGTATTGGATAACCGGAAGTATTAGACGACCGGAAGTCTTGTACGACCGGAAGTCTTGGACGACCGGAAGTCTTGGACGACCGGAAGTCTTGGACGACCGGAAGTCTTGGACGACCGGAAGTCTTGGACGACCGAAATTGTTGGCTAACTGGAAATATTGAACGACCGGAAGTGTTAACCAACCGGCAATGTCGCTTCAGATGTATGTTCTCCGATCTCGAACTGTTCTCGTATGCGGATGGTAGTGGGGAATCAATAGTGCCAAGAGGTCAAAGGTCATTAAGCAGTCACTTAATGTTATCCAAAGCAAATATTAAGCCTAAAGTCTTATTTCATTGATATAGCTTATTGTTCATAATGGATGTCCCAGAATGCATCGTGTACGACGATTTGCTGAGGAAATGGATAGGCAGTCCCACGTTCAATTCCCAGCACAATGAGGCGCTATTTGCCCCCCACCCCCCTCCCTTCCCTTATTTTTGTTGACAGGGGGTTGGGTTTTCGTGTTTTGAGCCGTATTTTTCCCCAAACTGGTTGGTTTTATTTCGAAAAAAGAGATGCGGGAGTTTTTGCAGCCCCTCCTGCCCCACCCACACCTCCACCCTACGGCCCTGGTGACACCGACGCTACTGTAGTTTACATACAACCCAGTCAGCCGACATGCTAAGGCCGAAAGCCGTGGTTACCATTAAGTCATAACGTAACCTTCCATGGGATGCTTGCAAACCGCCACGCTGTCATAACGCATCTGCAGACCGCGGAAGCAAAATCAGCAGTAACAGCAGCAGCAGCAGCAGCAGCAGCAGCCTGGTGCCCCTGAAGGGGAGGCGGAGCTTGCCGCGGACGCTTCCACTTTGTGAAAACTTCCGCTGGTCCCAACCATTATTCCCACTTATCTTCCCCCCCCCCCCTGCACGTTGCTTGCCACATCGGGAACTTAGTATACAAATACTGATACAATTCCGTGCCCAGAGTTTCATTGATACACGACCATTTGTTTGTCTAGCCACGTATTGCTGGTGAAATTAACATCAATTTATAATTGATTGTCCGCTGCGAAGTGTCTAAACGTTATTTCTAATTCACGTATTAACCGACGATGTATCCGCCACGTGCTTTTGTGTGACTTGTATATATACGGATGTCTGAATTGTCACCATATGCTCCGCTGTGGGGCACCACTGTCTCCGTGAGCGGGGAGTGAGACAAGAATTCAGTCAGTAAATTAAATGTTGCACGTGTCAACAGAGAGAGAGAGAGAGAGAGAGAGAGAGAGAGAGGGTGGGTTGGTGAATGGGGGGTGGGGGTGATAGGGGGAGGGAGGGGGGGGGGTGAGACGCGACAGTGGTTGGCGTGGCCGCTGAACTTTCATATCAAAGTTGCTCAAGGACCTATAGAGTCTTGGAAGTCAGTGTGTTGGTGGGTCCAATTTGGATCTCTGGAGTGGACGTCGGTGGTTGGCTCCAGATATCCACGGCTGGACGTTGAGCCGATATTATAGCGCGTAGGTCAGCGTACAAGGAACGCGCAGTTACCTCCAGATGAATGACGTAAGCGTTGCATGGTGTCTTCAGCGCACGTTGTACTGGCATGGGCAGATAGCGTGCGTATACCTCCAGAATGTGACGGTGTGCACCATTGGCAGATAGCACTGGCAGATGGCATTGCAATATTGCATTGGAAGAGAGCATTGGCTGTTATCATTGGCAGATTGCACTGAAGTATTGCATTGGACGAGAACATTGCATTCGAAGATAGTATTGGAAGATTGCGTTGGAAGAAAGCATTGGGAAATTGCGTTGGAAGAGAGCATTGGCAGATACTCATGTAAAAACAAGAGCTATTGAAAATTGTTTATTCAAAATTAGCCATTATATTTTATCAAATTGAAATCGTGTGTTTTTCAACACTACATACGCCCAACACACTGGATATATAGGCTTGATTGAACCCATGTTAAAGTCCAACGCGTTGCTATCGCCATGCACTGAGGACGCCATTCTATAGAGGTACCTGCAGTCCGCTTTGACATCCCATGGACGTTTTCCGCTCCGTCCCCAGTACGAACCACGGGGTCCCCGCCACGTTTCGTATTCGTTCATGTTGTATTTTAGTATACACCTGATGTATTTTGGTTTATAGACGGTGCTTTTTTTATTGCCAGGCGCACAAGAAGGGTTTCCCACAACCACATTTGCATATATGAATATGTATATCATGCGTATATATCTATATATATATGTCTAGATATGTATGGGTAGATACTGGTAGGATTCGAGGACGTTAGCATGTCTAGTTACTGCGTGACAGTGCTCACGTGACAATGTTAACGTTACACTGTTTTCATGACGCTGTCCTAGATCGCTTTATTTCATTCAAATATCAATTGAGAAGTCTGTGGAGTCGGTTCCAGTTGCTGACAGCTTGTTTCTCCGCACCGGTGAACCGGCTGTGCACGTGTACATTTCACGCCAGCGTAGGATCTACAGCTGAGTTGTATTACGAGCATGGCACATCTTCTTCAGTGGCACCTCTGGCTCTTGGCCAGCTGGTCGCTTCTTGGATGGCCGCTACAGCTATAGACCGCCCAGCTGGCATCAGATGTGGCTAAGCGCCTAGTTTGGTGGCATCCGTGCTTTGATGGGTTGCTGTTTAGATTATGTAACAATGTCAAACCGCTCCCGTGTGTGTTTTAAATGGTTTCTGCTCCATGTGTGCGTTACGTGGCTGATGTACAGTTGGTGTACAGCTGGGACAGAACTGGTGTACAACTGGTATGCAACCGGTGCACATCTAGTGCACAGACGGTCTATGACTGGTGCACAGACGGTCTATGACTGGTGCACAGACGGTCTATAACTGGTGCACAGACGGTCTATAACTGGTGCACAGACGGTCTATGACTGGTGCACAGACGGTCTATGACTGGTGCACAGACGGTCTATGACTGGTGCACAGACGGTCTATGACTGGTGCACAGACGGTCTATAACTGGTGCACAGACGGTCTATAACTGGTGCACAGACGGTCTATGACTGGTGCACAGACGGTCTATGACTGGTGCACAGACGGTCTATGACTGGTACACAGACGGTCTATGACTGGTGCACAGACAGTCTATGACTGGTGCTCAGACGGTCTATGACTGGTGCACAGACGGTTTACATGCAACTAGTACAGCCGCTGTGCAACTAGTGTATAACTCCTGTATGTGCAGGTGGTGTAAACTTGGTGTAAACTTGGTGTACAGCTGATGTACAGCAGATTACAACTGGTGTACAACTGATGTACAGCAGATTACAACTGGTGTGCAGCTGATGTACAGCAGATTACAACTGGTGTGCAGCTGATGTACAGCAGATTACAACTGGTGTACAACTGATGTACATCAGATTACAACTGGTGTACAACTAGTGTACAGCTTCTGTAGAGCAGATTGCAACTGGTGTACAACTAGTGTGCACCTTCTGTACCACTGGTGTACGCCCCAGCCTAGCGTGTACGCCATGTGTACGTTGTGTTGTATGTGGTACGTCCTTGATGGTGTCCTCGGTCGCCACAACGGTGACCGAACTGTGTCGGCTAATATACCAAATTATATATAGCTTTTTCGACGTAGTCACGTGTGTTTATATGTGTTTTTATATAGCATGCAGGCCATGTATGCCCAGAGAGGGTATATACATCTTGTATGGCCAATGCATACATTTAATTACAATCTAGTGTTTGTTGTACGCGTTTTGAGGTGTCATTTGATTTTGTGCCGTTTGAATAATGTGTTTTTTTTACGTCGCATCGACGGTGAACGTTGGCCTGGTGTTAACACTTATGTTCCGCGAAGACGGTGAACATTGGCCTAGTTTTAACGTATGTTCCGCGACGACGGTGAACTTTGGCCTATTTTTGATGTGGCGGCCAATTCCGCTGAGTGTTGATTGATCTTGTACGGGTTTTTGGTCGATTATGGGTCCATCTTAGATGCTGCCTCTAAATGCCCGCCTGGAATATAATATACCGCTTACATTTTACATGCGGCTTCCCCGGTCATGTAGGCGTTTACTCGTGTGTACATTTTACTGATATTAATGATGTTGTTGAGTCATTTCTTATTGATTGGATTGGATTATCATAGGAGGAATCTATTCGAGTCGTGCATATCTTTGGCAAGTATTCCCCTTAATCGCTACATTAATCGCAGTTAATATGATTGTTGAAATAATGTTTGAAATATGACACAGCATAGCATTCCTACATTTGTACCATGGTCTACTCGAAGTTTCTCTCGGTGCGGAATATATATATATGTATGTATATATATGTATATATATATATATCCTTGCATACCTAACGCGAACCTTTGCCAGATTTTACTGTGTAAATGGTTTGATACACATATCGGCTCTGGTACTTTATAATCAAGATATTTGTTTGATACTTAAATTAGCTGAATATTTATAACCAAGAACATATTTGTTGAATACTTAAATTAGCGTAATATTTATAATCAAGAAGATATTTGTTTAATACTTAAATTAGGTGAATATTTATAATCAAGAAGATATTTGTTTCATATTTATATTAGGTGAGTGGTGATTTACGTTTCGCGCTTTTGGTATTTATTTATTACTATTTGTTGTCGGGTTATCAAATGTTACTCAGTTTGTGCTTTGGTATCTGGTAAAGAAATCTCGTATGTTAATTTTATACCATTGTTTCTATATGTATTTATTATCCAAGTGTTTTTCATTTGTGTTTTATTGGCACTGGTATTGTTTGACGTCGATGTATGATAACTGAGGTGGGGTAATTTCGTTGCAAAAGGTAAATATGGACTTTTTAAGCCGTGCAATTATATGCTAATATAATGGTGTAATCTTCTTATTTATTTATTGTTTGTGGAACATGGGTAAATGTTTCTCTGTTTTTTTTTGTGATAATGCGTAAGCGAGCATTCCTAAAGTTCATGCCCCCCGCCCCCTCCCCTTTGTACCCGCCCAATCCCGCATTCGCCCACGTGACGTCATTTCCACGTAATGCATATATATGTATGACGTCATAAAAGACGCTGGTTTTAATTGAGGTTGTTTCATGTGATACGTATTACAATTGGGAAGGTATATATACTGGCAACTTTAAATCAAAGGCTATGTGAAATCTCGTAACAATTGAAAAGTCCCACAAATTATAATACGGTCATTCTCATTTTAAGTGCGAGGTTTTATTTCCATTTGGTAGCGTGCAGGGATTCAACATTCCTGTGGAGGGGTCATACTATGCGCGCACGCCATCTGACGGGTTTCAACAGAGTTAACCACTCGTTCTTTCTGATGACACGATTCGTTAAGCATGGCTGATGTATTCATGCGTAATGGAAGCGATATCACCTGTTCAAAATATGTTGGTTGTAATGAATGACTAACCCTTTAAAGATCAAAGCATTTCGGAGGCGTTGTCAAAAGATGTCCTCATGCTGTGTATTTTGTTCTAACCGTAGGATGTCATAGAACTCGCGTTGACAAGGGTCGCAAGCTTGGTGAGCGGAGGCATTTATTACAGTTCCCCTATACGGGCAACTTACTAGTTCGCTGCAAGATGCGTACAACTGATTCAATGTGTTACTTTATTCACGCGTGTGATAAGCTAAAATGAGATATTATCTGACCTCGAACGTGTATGTTTTGTGATTTTACGACCTGATGGCTGTTCATTTTGTACGTCACTTCCTTTAAGGAAGTTGTCTTTGCTTTGTGATAGCTTAACAGTGCTGTCCGGGTTTTTTTTATATCTTCATACAAAGGTTTATGTATATGTATATATTAGTGTGTAGATCTCACCTTCCATGCTTAGCGCCGTCGTGTTTTGTATGTGCCATAAGCTTAGGTCTGCGCTCGCCTGGTCTTTTAGGCGTCCGCTGCCTTTAGCACAATTCTCCTTCGATGTCTGTGTCCGCATACGGTCTCTTCACTCTTTGCGTCTATACCCGCCTCTCCTTAGGTCTCTTCATTCTCTGTCTGTACCAGCATTGCGTCTCTGCACTCTCGTTCTGTGTCCGCATGAGGTCTCTTCACTCTCCCGTTCTGTGTCCGCATGCGGTCTCTTCACTCTCCCGGTCTGTGTCCGCATGCGGTCTCTTCACTCTCCCGTTCTGTGTCGGCATGGGTCCTCTTCACTCTCCCGTTCTGTGTCGGCATGGGTTCTTGTCACTCTCTCGTTCTGTGTCCGCATGGGTTCTCTTCACTCTCCCGTTCTGTGTCGGCATGGGTTCTCTTCACTCTCCCGTTCTGTGTCCGCATGCGGTCTCTTCACTCTCCCGTTCTGTGTCCGCATGCGGTCTCTTCACTTTCCCGTTCTGTGTCGGCATGGGTTCTCTTCACTCTCTCGTTCTGTGTCCGCATGCGGTCTCTTCACTCTCCTGTTCTGTGTCCGCATGCGGTCTCTTCACTCTCCCGTTCTGTGTCGGCGTGGGTTCTCTTCTCTCTCCCGTTCTGTGTCCGCATGAGGTATCTTTACTCTCTCGTTCTGTGTCCGCATGCGGTCTCTTCACTCTCTCGTTCTGTGTCCGCATGCGGTCTCTTCACTCTCCCGTTCTGTGTCGGCATGGGTGCTCTTCTCTCTCTCGTTCTCTTTATTCTATCCATATATGCCCGCATTCTATCTCTGTACCCGCCTGGGGAATCTGCATTCTATCTCTATGTCCGCACGGGGAATCTTCATTCTATCTCCGTACCCGCATGGGGTGTCTTTAGTTTATCTCTGTGTCCGCATGGGGACTGTTCACTCTCCATCTCTGTGTCCGCATGGGGTCTGTTCACTCTATCTCTGCGTCCGCATGGGGTCTGTTCACTCTCTATCTCTGTGTCCTCCTGGGGTCTGTTCACTCTCTATCTCTGTGTCCTCCTGGGGTCTGTTCACTCCCTATCTCTGTGTCCACATGGGGTCTGTTCACTCTCTATCTCTGTGTCCGCATGGGGTCTGTTCACTCTCTATCTCTGTGTCCGCATGGGGTCTGTTCACTCTCTATCTCTGTGTCCGCATGGGGTCTGTTCACTCTCTATCTCTGTGGCCGCATGGGGTCTGTTCACTCTCTATTTCAGTGTCCGCATGGGCTTTCTTCACTCTTGTTCTGTGTCCGCATGGGGTCTGTTCACTCTCTATCTCTGTGTCCGCATGGGGTCTGTTCACTCTATCTCTGCGTCCGCATGGGGTCTATTCATTCTCTATCTCTGTGTCCGCATGGGGTCTGTTCACTCTCTATCTCTGTGTCCGCATGGGGTCTATTCATTCTCTATCTCTGTGTCCGCATGGGGTCTGTTCACTCTCTATCTCTGTGTCCGCATGGGGTCTGTTCACTCTCTATCTCTGTGTCCTCCTGGGGTCTGTTCACTCTCTATCTCTGTGTCCGCATGGGGTCTGTTCACTCTTTATCTCTGTTTCCGCATAGGGGTCTGTTCACTCTCTATTTCAGTGTCCGCATGGGCTTTCTTTACTCTCTCGTTCTGTGTCCGCATGGGGTCTGTTCACTCTCTATCTCTGTGTCCGCATGGGGTCTGTTCACTCTCTATCTCTGTGTCCGCATGGGGTCTGTTCACTCTCTATCTCTGTGTCCTCCTGGGGTCTGTTCACTCTCTATCTCTGTTTCCGCATAGGGGTCTGTTCACTCTCTATCTCTGTGTCCACATGGGGTCTGTTCACTCTCTATCTCTGTGTCCGCATGGGGTCTGTTCACTCTCTATCTCTGTGTCCGCATGGCGTCTGTTCACTCTCTATCTCTGTGTCCGCATGGGGTCTGTTCACTCTCTATCTCTGTGGCCGCATGGGGTCTGTTCACTCTCTATTTCGGTGTCCGCATGGGCTTTCTTCACTCTCTCGTTCTGTGTCCGCGTGGGGTCTGTTCACTCTGTCTGTGTGTCCTTGTGAGATGCGTTAATTCACTGTTTTGTCGTCTGGTCGTGTGACGTAATAAGCCTAGCGCTGGCCCTAGCAGCCATCATCATGTCTGTCCACCCTGTCAAAACCTGACATCGTTCGCTGAATGACTGTGTGAGGAAAATACACATGATTTGATCTGATACTAATATGTTATTTGTGCCATGCCCAAAATTTCTCTGTTTATTGAATAGTCATCACATGTGCCATGTTTTTATACCTGATATTGTCATTTTACATGAACATCTGTGACGTCATTTATGCGTGTGAGGGGAGACCACGTGACGGCGGTGCAATGACGTCACCTGTCCTCCCCAATGACGTCATAACGAACGCAGTCCATGCAAAACAACTTTATCGAAGCAAAAGAAATGTCGAATAATGATTAACTTTATGGTGTTATTTGTCGGGGAAATCCATGGTGTTAGCGTTATGTAGAGATCGAGCTACGCCAATCCGACGTTGAAGATCTCCTAGTTGTGTTATTGGTTTATAAATCACAACGTGTAGAAACCAAGCAATTGTAACCCCGAACAAAGATCTGTATCTTGGAGGATCTTGGTAATAAAACCCTGGACGGTGACTGGCGTGTGACCGGTGTCAGCCAAGACTGGCGTCTTACTTACCTTACTTCCGGGCCCTCTTACTTCCGGTCGCGGACCTCGACCAATCAGCGAGTCGTCTCCCGAACCCATTCATAGTACAGCGATCAATATACATGTGTACGCTGCTTAATATCTGCTTCCACCGCTAGATGGCTACACGCAATATTCTTAAGCCAGGAAAGGCGCAAATATGACTTAATCGTAAAGGTTGTAATGGTGAGCTGCTAATGATAATTAAGGTTGTGATGGTGAGGAGTTCATGGTAATTAATAATTGTAAGATATTAATGGTAATTAAGGTTAGAATTGTAAGATATTAATGTTAATTAAGATTATACTTTTAAGATACTAATAGTATCAAGGTTGTAATGGTAACACTACGTGGTGAACAAAGACCGGAAAGCTTTGGTCTAAATCTGGATTAAATTTTATTGCGAGTCATAAATACTCCTGTAGTAAAAAAGAGAAAATTACATCTTCACATGGCAAGACGATGCATGACGAATAAGTGATGACTATCTGACGAAAATACACATCGTACCAAAGAAACCCGACTCGCAATGTAATCATATGCGAATACTGGTTAATCCAGCCCGCCCCCTGCCACCACCACCCGCACATAAACCTCTCCAAGATTCCTTATACCGCTGTGAAAGTCCTGATCCCGATAAGATCACTTGCCCCACCTTGCACAAAGCGTAAAATAAATACGACGCCCAAATACCTCATTGACACACACATGAAACTCTTCTCTTCGCGAAATACTCTTTTTCATCAGCTGTGAAACTTTGCTCAATTTGGCACAAATCTGATCACAGAACGCCACTGTCGTCATGGCAACTAAGACCCAACACTTATTATCCCTGTCCCCCTCCCTCCTTCCCCCATGGTTTGTCACCCCCCCCCCCTCCCCCCAACCCCCAACCCCTTCCTCCCAACAGTCTTCAACCAACATACATACTAAAGTGACTGGTCAGCCATGACAACCGAGATCTGTATTTTCACGAGGTATCCGGTCCTTCAGCGCCACCTAGCGGCAGTCACCAGCGAGACATTTAATTAGGTGAACACTCACCGGGCGGCGCCACTTTACGAATCATGCTGCTGATACGGTGACCAGCGACACACAGGGAGAGTTCGGGTATGCGAGCGGAGTAGTCTGAGTGCGGATTGTGGTCCGATAGCGGGGTCACAGGGTACAATTTAGTCCCAGACCTGACTTCCCACACAAAGGAAGATCACGAGGATTTCCAAGATGGCGCCCATCCCTCCAAAACGCCTTAAGGCTGCTGTTACGGTTAACTTCATTTACGTTATCCGCATCGTCGGTTAAACACGTTTATGTCACTCCATATATATAATTTATGTATTTATGAAGCAGTTTTGACATATACGCATTAATTAATGTAACAATACGTTAAATATTGAGGAAACAAACTGATAAAATCTTCAAATAATATTATGACAAAGAGAATATAATAAATGACAAAACTTATCCATTTATTTAATATTGTTGTGGCGCTGTTTAATAGTCTTTTTGATTTGTACAACATTCACGCGGAACACGGGGTTTTGTTCTCGGCTTTTTTTGGTCCGCACACCAGCGAAAAGTATTCGAAATATTCACGCGTCGCCGACTACTCTGCTCGCATACCCTAACTCACCCCGGCATCTGTGATTCCTCTATCGTGATAGCGTTCCTTGCATTCCTCTAAACAATTGTCTGTTACACGCTAAGACTGGCGCAGGGCAAACATTTGTATTGCTTTGAAAATTAACATGTCTCACACAAATTCGGACTATAGCGGAGATCGTATTGTAATTGCATTACACAACCTCTGGCTATAGCCCGAAACACCCAGAGTGGCAGTGGTCATAGTACATCTTACGGCGCCGTTTACGGCCCAGGTTACGGCGCAGTTTACGGCCTTGTGTTGGATTGATCGCTCTCACGCAAGATGGCGCTGATTCGCCAGCGCATCACGTGACTGGAAGCAAAAACAGGAGCTCTATAATTGAATATTCCTAGCCAAAGATGCCATAGTTTTCCGAATGGCACCGACAGAGCGGAGGTACCCCAGAGACGGCTTCATATGGACCATTGGTGCCTTTAATTCTTGAATAGGAGATCTTCGCTCCCTTTCATTTCGTTGCCGAATTCCGTAAGTCGTATAGTACGATGCTGCCATCTACCGGCCAGGCCAGTCAACGTTTCCCATGTGTAGAGGGCAAACCTTTGCAGTTGTTACGCATTGATGGCTCTAGAGAGCGCCACCGTTCCATGTAGTTTCTACGGAATTGGGCGCCGAAATGAAAATTCTGATTATTTCCATTAATACATAAAAGATTGCGACCAATTGCGGCGTGGACACTGACAGCTTGGCTATCACCCGTCACATGGGGATTTTATTCATAATTGCAATTAACTGGCGTCAGACGCCGTTCAGATTCGATGGGTGCTTCATCAGTTACCCGGCATGCAGTGGGGAGCCAAGCGGCGGGGAACCCTCCCCTTCACCACTCACCAACCCTTTCCGTCCCTTAGGGACCGGTTCGGTTCAACTCAAATACACTGTTAAAGACATCATCGTGCCCCTCCCCCCCCCCCGCCCCCCCCCCCCCCCGTCGTCCCTCCCACAGCCGTAATTTTTCCCTTCTCCCTTAATTAAAGCAAGTTTCTTTAAAAAGTCATTCATTTGGGTTAATGGAACTGTATGAACCGCATTACATGAATTTAAATAATCATATTTTCAGATACTTTTGCCATTGTCAGAGACCAAGATGCAAAACACATTTTCCTCGGGAGACATCATATATTTAAAAAACCTAAATTGAAATATTCCATCTCTCTGGTTTTTGGTCAAAGATAACGGCTTTTTTTGTTATAAAAATGCACAGTGCACCACAGTTTCCAATATATATTATTTAACTCTTCGTAAAGGACGTCGAACTTCAAAAGTCGCCTTCCAACTGATTGCCATTATCAAGTCATCGTTAACAGATTATTAGATGTTTTGGTCGCATCCCGTTCCTAGAAGCCTCTTTCTTCCCGCCTTTCCTCGCCAGGGCTGACTGAGGGGAGACCTGTTCTCCACTCTCCACCACCTCACCCTCGCCAGGCGGCGCTGCGTCTCCCCGATTCCGCCGCTCCAGCTCCCCACCTCCATCCATACCGGAAGTCGGATCATCGTCATCGTCTACGTCACTTCCGGATGTCGACGTGGCGGCGGGGCTGGGGTGCGCGGTGGGGTCCTGGACCGAGGCGGGGGAGGAGGGGTGGGGCGCCGGGCGCTCCTGATCGGGACTAGTGTCAGGATCGCCTTCCCCGTCGCCGTCCGGATCCGAGCTGGCAGCATCCGGCGCCGGAAGCGGTCGCCGCTTGGCCTCGTCCTTCTTCCACTTCATCCGCCGGTTCTGGAACCAGATCTTGATGTGTCGCTCGGTGAGGCTGAGGAGGGCCGCCAGCTCGATGCGGCGTGGCCGGGAGATGTACTTGTTGTAGTAAAACTCCTTCTCCAGTTCCAGCAGTTGGGCCCGCGTGTAGGCTGTCCGCGTCCGCTTGTTCTCATCGAACGTCTGGAACTGGGCGCCTGGACGGGAGGGGGGGGGGGGCAAAGGAAATTAATGTCGTCGTCATGATCAACATATATATTTACATATATATATATAAACAGACAGTGTGATATATATGTATAGTCATATATATATATAGTCACATATATATATAGTTACCAGGCATGGGGTGATTACATTGTAAATGTAATCGATTACGATTACGATTACTTGGGAATTTCATGATTACGATTACGATTACAGGAAATATGAAAGTAATCGATTACGATTACGATTACATGCAATGTAATCATGATTACAATCGTGATTACATGAACTGTTTTTCGACGTAATTAAAATAAAAAACACAACACTGACGGATAATCGCACCTCTATCTTGCTGGATTCATTTGCACTTTAGAACTTTAGGATTCTCGCCGGAGAGGGAGGTGTCCCGCGTAAAAACTTATTACCTCTATGTTAAATATCATGGAACTAAAGGAAGCCACACAATTATATGACACGAGGGAATCTAGTCCAACCACTAAACCATACATCGCCGTGCACCAGTCCTGACCGAATCGAGTACGTTTTATAACAACACCTCTTTCAATCAATCTATATAGAGAACAATAACACAAGCATCTACCACCCCTCCCATCACAGCCCCCACCTACCTACCTACCCATCACAGCCCCCACCTACCTACCTACCCATCGCAGCCCCCACCCACCTACCTGCTCCCAAGATATAAACCCCTAAGTCGCTCTGGACTATTTCTAGCTATCCAATGCAAACAAGATAATGAGGGGATTAGAATGTGGCACCCCCAGCCAACTTATTTGTCTGGTTATTTGTCGGGTGGGGCTGGAAGGGCCAGGGTGGTTTCGAGGGGGGTCGGATTTCTACAGTAAGACTGCAGTGGCGAGTTTTCGTATATGATACAAGCGACATGGAAAGTATGACGATCAATTGGAGATCAAACAGCCCGAGTGAACATAGCAAAGTAATCATCAAAAGTAATCATGATTACAATTACATTAGCAATGTAATCGATTACCATTATGATTACATTGCCTTAAAAACCAATGTAATCGATTACGATTACGATTACTTGAAAAATGTAATCGATTACAATCGATTACGATTACTGATTATGATTACCCCATGTCTGATAGTTACATATATACATAGTCATAAATCTATATATACAGACACAGACAGGCACAGACACACAGACAGTCCGGGGCGCACCGGACATCTTCACCAACATATAGACACAAACTGCGTTTGACACTGTATTCTCCGTTTTTTTTAATTTCATAGGCTGAAATTCCTGCTTATGAAGGCCTATCAGTGGTACGGGTTCAGGAAAACCATCATCAAGAAATCCTGCAGATGAAAAAGGTACGATATTGACAGGATTTCGGTTTACACGGAGCTCGGCTTCTGGGGGCAATTCCACTGTGTATCAGAAAAAGTTTCATGATATGAAGAGTTTCTTCATTTTAAACAGATAATTGTGCGTTATTTAAGTAACGGACATAACAAAAAAACGCTCCATTACGTCGATATAGCTGGAAGACACGATATAGTAGTGACCCGACCTCCACCCCCCCCCCCCTCCTTTCCTGAGCCTCGCTTTGGATTTCGATATGATGGTTTTGAAGAAAAAAAACAGCAAAAAAAATGATGAGACGAAATAAAACTCGATGTTGTGTTAAATGAACCTCCGGACGATGAAGGATGAATGGATAAAACATGGCCCAGATTGGGTGCCCACCCCCGGATTCGAACCTTGGACCTGTTGATCTCACGCGATGCCGGAGTGACTTCAGGACGCTCTTAAAGACAATTCTCACTTAATACAGCAGCGCTCCCTGGCGAAAGCATTGGAACTAGTGTAAGCTGGTACCACCGCTCGTACTCGTATATAAGTATTGCTGGGTGAGCGAAGACTCTTAATGAATTTTATGGGAGTCATCATATCAAAATCTGGCAACAATCTTCTTGAAGAATAACTCATAAAATAATAATAAGGATTTTCTAAGCTCGTATGTTTTTTTTTGTTTTTTGGGGCTAAGGCTTTGTGGATCACCCCCTACCCCTTTGTGGATCACCCCCAACCTCCCACCCCCTTTGTGGATCATCCCCACCCCTTTGTGGCACATCTGCCACCCCCTTTCTGGATCACCCCCTACGCCCCACCCCCTTTGTGGATCACCCCACCCCTTTGTTGATCATCCCCACCCCTTTGTGAATCACCCCCAGCCCTTGTGGATCACCCCTACCCACACCCCCTTTGTGGAGCACCCCACCCCTTTGTAGATCATCCCCACCCCTTTGTAAATCACCCCCAGCCCTTGTGGATCACTCCTACCCCCACCCCTTTGTGGATCACCCCTACCCCTTTGTGGATCACCCCATCCCTTTGTGGATCACCCCACCCCTTGTGGATCACCCCCACCCCTTTGTGGATCACCCCCACCCCCTTTGTGAATCACCCCACCCCTTTGTGGATCACCCCCACCCCTTTGTGGATCACCCCTACCCCTGAACCCCTTTGTGGATCACCCCCCCGCCCCCCACACCCACACACATACACACACATACACGTACCCGGTCAACAGTTTTTTCGGAAAGCCAACTTCATTCAGTGAGAATCCCTTCTATTCAACCTGGACCCCCTGTAGCCACCCCCTCTCCTTCTGCCACCCCTGTCCTCCTGCCACCCCCTCTCCCCCTCTCCTCCCGCCACCCCTCTCTTCTTGCCACCCTCCCCTTCCAAGCTTCTCTTTAACCCATGGATTTCACTATGCTATGGCTATCCACATGATATCATCCATAGCTCTACCTGTTGCTGGGACACAATCCCCCCCCCCCCCGCCCCTTACCCTCACCCTCCCCCCTCCCTCCCAGTCCACCGACACAACCCGGTAACTACGCAGATGTGGACGACCTCTTCAGTAATTCGTGACTCAATCAGAAACCTTGGACGTCACTTGAGTGACTGATCGACGCCTGAAGCTAACGAACCGCGCGAAATTAACTCTAAAAAGCACCCGAAATCAGGCGAAATTATTACATCATTGAAAGATTTGATGAAACATAAAAAAAACTGTTGTGCAAGAGGAACGACAGGAAAAAGGCAGGACAGAGTGGGCCGGGTTGGGTCCGAAGCGTGGCCGGTCAACCTCCACTGCCACCACCACCACCATCACCACCGCCATCCCCGCCACCACCACAACCACCACCACCAGCACCACCACCAGCCCCACCACCACCACAACCACCACCACCAGCACCACCACCACCCCCCGCCACGACCACGACCACCACCACCACCACCACGCACCGCGGTCTGCTTAGGGTGTTGTCATTTCAGAAAGCCCCCCGTCCTCCCCCCTACTTTGAACCCCCGTAGCGCCCCCCCCCCTACCCCCCACCCCACCCCATAGCGGCTATTGTCTGGTGGTTAATAACGAGCCACCAGTTGATGAATGGAGATGGGTCGTTTATTAATCCGGACAGATTGCCCTCATTTGTGTGAGGCGACAAAACTTGTGCGACACCTATGTGGCGATCCGGGTCTGAGAGTACGGAAGCCGTGGCTGCAGTCGGTTGGTTGGTTGTATATTCAGGACGCTTTAACCACTTTTGGTGAATATCGCGTCAATGGGGGAAGGAAGCCATGTAGCATATGTTGATTTTAAGAAAACGTGCTCTAAATCTGTACTAGTCTTTAATTCCATGGCGGCCGTTAGAATATAGTTTGTATCACACGATAACGAGCGATATTAGGGGCCAACGTCACCGTTCAGTCATTCTGCATTCTGTCAGTGATATCTAAGAGAGTGCGACCTCTGTGGTAACGACTGCTATCCCAGCAGGGCCATACAACCAACCTCCCCCCCCCCCCTCTAATCCCCTCCACCCCATCCCTCCCGCCCCCCTTCTAGATATATCTCGGATATCGCAACTGTCAAAGCTATCATATACAGGCCTACCCATATACTCAAATACATCATGTCGATACCCCTCCCCTTGCTTCACCCCTCCTCCTATCTTCACTTAGTTACTTTCGTGACTGCTCTCAACGGCTAAACGATCAGATCTGTCACTCCCCACCCCCTACCCCCACTCCCCCGCCGCTCCCTCCCCACCCCCTACCCCCACTCCCCCGCCGCTCCCTCCCCCTCTTCTGTCCCCCACTCCGCTCTTCCGTTCCACCCTACCCCATCCACTCTCACCACCCACGTCACCCTCCACTCCAGTCTCAGCTGGTCTGGAGATGGGGGAGGTGGGTTGACGGGGGCGAGGGGGCCGTGACCGGGGAAGGGCAGGTTAATCAGAAGGGCACGATGAGGAGTGGATGGCGGGGGGGGGGGGGGGGGCAGGCGGGCGGAAAAAAAGAGGGGGAAGGGACGGATGGGTGAGGGGGGTGGGTGGTGTTTCTATGTATGGCAGAAGTGTCAATATTTGTCCTGCGACCTACAGGATGCCGAGTGTATCCTGGTCGGTCAACACGGACGGTCGCCATGTGTGATAACGAACCGGGGTGGGGGGGGGGGGCGGGGAGGATCACCCGCCCTCTCTACCCCATCGCCACCGACCCCATCCCGCCCTCCGTGTCCACGCGATGCTGGGTGGAGAATGAGAGAAAACTGCCGCTAGGGGTGGGAGCAGGGCGGTATTAGAGGGACTTGAGGGTCCGACGTGACATCTAGGGAGCGGAGAGTGAAGCTCCTTGTCTGTATCAGACAGTTATTGAGACTATAGGGGTAGGGACCAGGGGGTGGGGGTAGGCACGAGGGGGTGGGGCGGGGAGGCTGGAGTGCGTGCGGGATGGGATGGGGGGGGGTGGAGGTAGGGGTGAAACAGTTGGGGGTGCGGCAAAGCTGTGCGTGAGTGTGCGGGGAGGGGCGCATTCTTGGCTTCATGGTGGGGATTCATGGGAGTGGGGATGGACGGGCATGGAGGGCATGGAGGGGAGGGGGGGGGGGGGTCGGGCTGCTGACGAAGTAAAGAGCGGAAGCGGCCAATGATGATGTGACCGGTATACGGGTGCTGGTGTTGAGGGCGGGGATGAGGGTGGAAGTGGGGTGGGGGTGAGGGTGGGGGTAGGGGGGAGGGTGAGGGTTGGGGTAAGGGTGGGGGTAATGGGGAGGGTGAGGGTTGGGGTAAGGGTGGGTGTGGGGTTCACGGTGATGGGGCAGTGGCGAGGGGGGAGGAGGAGGAGGTCGTGTTGCGGGTAGCCCCAGTCGCTGAGAGCCCCTCACTTATCATCGCAGGGCCTGAGAAGCCCCTCCTCCACGTCAGTCCCGCCGTGTTATCATCACCCGCTATCAACTAATTAGACAATTGGACGTTTTCAACTCGACAGACCGTGTTTGTTTTCGGTCTTCAGGAACGGGGAAAAAATCGCCTTTTAGCGACGGCGGAAGTCGAGCTTGGGTATCGGGAGAAATCCGACAAACGGTGTGACGGGTTGGGACAAAAGACGTGTGAGGCAGAGCCGTGTGGCACGGCATTCGATCTCCGTGCAATAAAATTAGAGAGTTATTGCACTACGTTTTCGATTGAACGTATCCCAAACGTAACCCGTCGAGCAATTACGTCATCATAACTCGGGGTGTTTCCTGACCTACATACATATCTACGCTTGCGGGATCCGTTTGTGGGACAACGTATAAATCGCCTTTCTAACGTTTTGCCCGTACGTATCACAGCCCAAGGGAATTTCCTTAATATCTTTCTTTTTTCTGCGAATGCATGTTGCGGTTTTTGCTGTTATCGGGAGAGGATACTGCGCATATGCTTATATATTGTATTGGTTGTCTTTAGACGGGGAAAAGCAAATGAATTAGTCGAATGTAAGTGAAAGATTTTTCGGTCGTCTGCAGTGGCCAGCGCAGTGGCCATTCACTCTGCACAATTCCGCCCAAACCATTAACACTCTACGACCAGCGTTGTTTGAAACATACATGTGTGTTTATATATGCGACTAAGACTAACTGTACTATAGAAGGAGAGACACTGGATGACGGTGGGTTGTTTATAATGTCAGCAACTCAAGTTTTATATAAACATTTTCCTCAAAAGAACCTTTGCCAGACTGCACTAACTACTGCTAACGTCGAGGCACGTTTTGGTCGCCAAAACACCGGCTTATATATTACGTTGCAATTCTTTAAAAAAAACTTAAACATGCTAACTATAGGTTCATCTAATTAGATGGCCCCATAGAAACTGCATGTTTCAGCTCCCCCCCTCCCCTCCCGACCCATCCAAATCCGAAATAAATACCATAAGCCTTTGGAAGGTGAAACATTTTTTTTAATACTGTTACATGACTAGCCTTGATGAGTATATATATATATTACATTCATTTATTGACGTGTAACCGTAATTCACTACTACATGTAGAGATAGTATTGGCCAGGCCAGATCCTGGTTAGTGGTCATAGCCTATATGCTAAGTAACTGTTCAATGAACATGTTTATATGGGTTCACATTTATTATGTAAGTGTTGTTTCAATAAGATTTGAACTTATTCCTTGCGGAACAACTTTTCAGTTTGTTCATAAATTATAATGAAATAATGAAAGAAAAAAAAAAGAATAAAATAAGCATTACCAGAAGGCGTTATTCTAGAAATGGTTCATTATGTATCCTAATCCATCAGAAATAGTCCTAAGCAAACTGCTCTGTCACATTTTGTTTGTGCTTTTGTTTGTTTAAAGGTAACAGCAAAAGAAGTAATATAAATACACATAACCAAATATTAACATTTTAAAAGCAAAATG
This sequence comes from Arenicola marina, assembly GCA_964019135.1. Taxonomy (NCBI): domain Eukaryota; kingdom Metazoa; phylum Annelida; class Polychaeta; family Arenicolidae; genus Arenicola; species Arenicola marina. Next base: position 30,968,420 of record OZ025260.1, on the reverse strand, counting down.
TTTAAACTATTTGTTCTAGTTGTATTCTTGTCTGTTTCTATTGAGGGATCGCCTTCTTAAATTGTGAACAGCGCCGACGCTTCCACCTTTACGGCTGTCGACTGAACATCGACTGCAATAACTCATTTGTGCGCCGCACGATAGTGAACAACCGAAACGTAAACGTATCGGCGCTAAGGGATCGGGATGCGTATCAGTGGCGCGGAAACGTAGTGCAATAACTCTCTATTATCTAGGGCGCCACGCGTATGGCCTGAGTGAAGTGGCCCAGATGATGCGCCGCGCGTATGGCCTGAGTGAAGTGGCCGAGATGATGCGCCGCGCGTGTGGCCTGAGTGATGTGGCGGGCATGATGGCCTGAGTAAAGTGATCTATATGATGCGCCGCGCGCATGGCCTGAGTGAAGTGTCGGACATGATGCGCCGCGCGTATGGCCTGGGTGAAGTGGCCGAAATGATGTGCTGCGCGTGTGGCCTGGGTGATATTGGCCGAAATGATGTGCTGCGCGTATGGCCTGAGTGAAGTGGCAGACATGATGGCCTGAGTGAAGTGGCGGACATGATGGCCTGAGTGAAGTGGCGGGCATGATGGCCTGAGTGAAGTGGCCGAAATGATGCGCCGCGCGTATGGCCTGAGTAAAGTGGCCGAAATGATGTGCTGCGCGTATGGCCTGAGTGAAGTGGCAGACATGATGGTCTGAGTGAAGTGGCGGGCATGATGGCCTGAGTGAAGTGGCCGAAATGATGCGCCGCGCGTATGGCCTGAGTGAAGTGGCCGAGATAATGCGCCGTGCGTATGGCCTGAGTGAAGTGGCGGACATGATGCGCCGCGCGTATGGTCTGGGTGAAGTGGCGGACATGATGCGCCGAGCGTATGGCCTGGGTGAAGTGGCCGAAATGATGTGCTGCGCGTATGGCCTGAGTGAAGTGGCGGGCATGATGGCCTGAGTGAAGTGGCCTAAATGATGCGCCGCGCGTATGGCCTGAGTGAAGTGGCCGAGATAATGCGCCGCGCGTATGGCCTGAGTGAAGTGGGGGACATAATGCGCCGCGCGTATGGCCTGGGTGAAGTGGCGGACATAATGCGCCGAGGGTATGGCCTGGGTGAAGTGGCCGAAATGATGTGCTGCGCGTATGGCCTGGGTGAAGTGGCGAACGTGATAGCCTGAGTGAAGTGGCGGGCATGATGGCCTGAGTGAAGTGGCCGAAATGTTGCGCCGCGCGTCTGGCCTGAGTGAAGTGGCCGAGATGATGCGCCGCGCGTATGGCCTGCGCTTGTGACGTCATATGATGACAAATACGTCATCGGTGTATGGTTTTTTGTGTTGTTTTGTTTACATAAAAGTATTATGTTTTTTTTTTTCAAAATTCAGTAGTCGCACGACGTTGCGGAGGCAGGTGGGGTGTGGGGTGGGGGGGGGGGGTGCATGGATGTCGTGGTATAAGAGTGAACACGTTCCTCGAACAAACGATTTTATGGGTAAACTTTATGGGTAAAACCTCTTTGTATAGGAATATGAGAAATATAAGTATGGGACTAACTGTAAATACGGCTGCCCGCGGGGTGGGTGGGTGGGTGGTTGTGGTGGGGGGGGGGGGGGGACTTACCCGGCCAATGCGCCTTCCACTGGTGGGCATGGGACTTGGTGGTTTTCATCCACGGGAAGTGCAGGGGCTTCCCTTCGGCTCTCTTCGGCGAGCGCTCGGGCGTTTCCGCCTTGAGGGTTCGACGCTCGCCGGGGTCGTCTGTGAGGGGGTGGGGGTTCCCGTCCTCCTTCACCGTCCCACCCACAACAAACGTCCGTGGGTTGTTATTTCTGCTACACTTGTTATTGTTGTTATTGTTATTATTGTTGTTGTGTTGTTTTCTATTTCCGGATCCGGTTGTCGCCGGTGCTGCCCCCTGGTGGGCGAGATGTAGCGGGGGTTTGACGTCCACGGGGGACCCGTCAGGGGTGCCACCCCCGAGGGCTGTGGGGGGTGGTGGGGGACGCCGCGCGCACTGGCGGCCGAAGGGGGGCACCCCCATGGCGCTGACCCCCCCGGAGCCGGGGGACGGGGGTCCCAGCCCTAGCCCCATGGCGGGCTGCGATAGTCGGGGTCTTCGGGGCAACTTGCGGTGGTTCTGGTGGGCGGGCGGGGGATGGGGTGGGGACGGGGTCCCCTGGCACGGTTGGCGCGGTCCTCCCTCCTGGTGGTGGAGGGGGTGGGGGTAGGGGTGAGGGTGGTTGGGGTGGTTTGGGTGGGGCAGTCCAATCTCCGCGGGGTGCGGCAGGTGGGGGTACAGGCTGGCGAAGTGGGCCGGCACATTGCTCACGTCTGAAAGCAGTTGCTGGGCTGGGTGGGTGTGGGTGTGGGGGTGGGGGAGGGGGAGGGGAAGGCCCGACCCCTGGAGGCACTGGTCCGCCGGGCTACACCCCCCCGCCGATGACGACGACCCCGCCACGTGGCCCGGAGGGGACACCTGCGACGGGGGGTGGGTCAGTCCGCCGCCGCCACTGACCGGTAGCGCCGCGTGGGGAGGTGTCACGTGGGAGGTCACGTGGGCCGGAGTGTTGTTGGTCATCGTGGCGCTGAGCGACATCTGGTGGTAGATGGGCGAAACGGCGCCCTCTCCCATGGCGGAGTGCGCCCCCTGGTGGAAGCCGGCGTGGTGGAGCGGCATGGCCTGCTGGGAGGGGTGGTGGGGGTGGTGGGGGTGGGGGTGGTGGGGGTGGTGGGGGGCGAATTGCTCGTCGTGCACGTGGCCGTCCAGCACCAGGGTACCCCCCTGCCCCCCATCCACGACCGACATGGCCTGGCCGCCGTATCCAGGCAACACTCCAGGCGCGACGCTGGCCGTCCCGTTGCCATAGAGACAGGTGGAGGGGAGGTGGTGGTGGTGGGCGGCGCTGTACCCCCCGCCGATGTAGTCACGGCCTTGGTAGGGGTGTCCTTGGTAGTAGTGTGGCCCCTCCTCCATCATGGTGTGGGTGGGGGAGGTCACACTTGGACTACAGACGGACAGGCTCCAGTGGTCGACATCCCTAGCTAGTTCCGCTCTGACCACCAACTTCATAAGGTCCGCTCGATGCGGTCCGCTCTGTCCGGTCCGCTCTGTTCGGCCCGCTCTGCTCGGTCCGCTCTGTGCGGTCAACTCTGTGCGGTCCGCTCTGCTCGGTCCGCTCTGTGCGGTCGGCTCTGTGCGGTCCGCTCTGTGCGGTCCGCTCTGCTCGGTCCGCTCTGTGCGGTCCGCTCTGTGCGGTCCGCTCTGCTCGGTCCGCTCTGTCCGATCCGCTCTACCAGTGTTTCTGCTCTATTCAAGCGGCAGCTCTGCACGGGAGGAAATGTTAAAAAATACCTTAGCTTTACATTGATAAGATAGCATAAAATTATCATATATCATCACTTTCAACATTATGAAACTTGAATGAAGTTATTTTAATTGAGAAATTAAAGAAACTTAATAAAGCTTCGGCTACGGGTCAATTTATTGTTTAAAACTGCCGATATCAGTCAACATTTACTTCCTAAAAGTCTCTTTCTAGGGATAGAAATACACTTTTTATTGTATCTAGAGGTACACGTGCTACAGCTCGGGCTACACCAACATATATCATAAACAGAAAGCTAGAGGGGTACGCGCGATGTTAAAATGACTGTTACTCAAACAGCAGTATGTAATTTCAGAAACTGTTACATTGCTTGCTTGAATGAAACTGCATTTAAGAGTGTAAAGGTATATTTATATGGTGCATAATTTGAATGGAACTGCATTTAAGAGTGTAAAGGTATATTTAAATGGTGTATAATTTGAATGGAAATGTATTTAAGAGTGTAAAGGTGTATTTATATGGTGTATAATTTGAATGGAAATGTATTTAAGAGTGTAAAGGTGTATTTATATGGTGTATAATTTGAATGGAATTGTATTTAAGAGTGTAAAGGTGTATTTATATGGTGTATAATTTAAATGGAAATGTATTTTAGAGTGTAAAGGTATATTTATATGGTGTATAATTTGAATGCAAATGTATTTAAGAGTGTAAAGGTGTATTTATATGGTGCATAATTTGAATGGAAATGTATTTAAGAGTGTAAAGGTATATTTATATGGTGTCTAATTTGAATAGAAATGTATTTAAGAGTGTAAAAGTATATTTATATGGTGTATAATTTGAATGGAAAGGTATTTAAAAGTGTAAAGGTATATTTATATGGTGTATAATAATAAATAACATGACATTAGCACAAATTTTGGGGGGCAAAATGTGTGCATCTCGTGTGGGAAAGTATGACTTTATTGTGTACTACGTCATCAAAATTGGAGCATCGCTACTGTTGTTTTGCCTTTTAACATGATAAGACATCTATTCCGTTCAGAGTTAGCATGCACACTCTCAGAACATGTGTCCAGGACGTGTCTCCAAAAGATGTTGAAAATCAAAACGGAGATATAAAAATTGCTGTATGTGCAGCATTACACTTCTAAAGTTGCAGATTATGGCAGCAATCTCTCAAGTATCATCAAGCTGTCTCATGTCTGAAACTTGTTTTGTTATTGCATATCCGGATTATACCAAGTATGTTTTGTTTTAACTGAGACATGACGCGAACTTCGCAAAGTCAAGTGGTATAATGTCAGGCAAGAGGCTTCAACACCGCGTTACATGAGTGACTATTAAACAAAGGCCGACAACTGGCAGGGAACGTTACGGTCTCGATTGGCAGTTAATAAGGTAGCCAGAGATAGCCACAGGCAATCAACGTTCACGTCCTTGGTATCCTTATCAGCGAAACAGAAAGAAGAAAGAAGTTCTATTCCGAAACTGCTAAGAAAAGACTTGACGGGAAAGTGTCATTGCTGATGTCATGTTGGTGTCGAAAGCTGTAGAGCTGCAACCTTTCTGTCGATATCAGTTACCCCCATACCCCACCCCCCGCCCCTAACCTCCCTGGGGGGCTTGAGGGGGGTGCGACGTGGCGTGGCAGTGGGAGCAGGGGGGGGGGCGTTGGTCAGGAGCGGGTGTACATGTATATTTATTCAAGTGCCCCACTATATCATCCCGATTTATTTATTCATATTATTCATAATCAAATATTTTTTAAAGTCATCCTTAAAAGAATAGTTTATTTATGCAATATGGTTGTCATGACGTCTGAGTTGTCAGCGTAGAAGTCATACTCGAGACTGTTTTGTTGCAGTGTTGCTGCTTTTTCAGAAAGTCCATGCCGCAACCTTCATACAAGTTCAACCTATTGTAAATATATCGCTCTTTTGAACTGCCTGCCCCGGGTGCAGGACAACCTCGACAAATTAAAACAAATTGTAATCATAAAGTGTACTATAGGAGTGAAAAACCAAGATGGCGGCATGGGGAAGGCGCGTTGCACGCATGCGCGGTTGAGACGACAAACAATGGGTTAGGCAATATTGCACCCCTGAGGGTGTGTCACTAACCGCACCGACCGCGACAACAACTGGCCAACGAGTTCATCAAGGTATCACTCTGTCGCCGCAGTGGCCATACCCATCGAAGACCAGCCAATTAGATTCCCCCTCTATCAGATGTCCCTCAGGCGGCCAGAGAGATAGATGGGCAGGACCATAGCCGACAAAACACGCCGTTATTATCTGAAGCCCGTGTTTGACACGATAAGACTGATAAGTATTACTCTGATGAGTTATTAGTAGCGACTTGACACTTAATATATCGGTTCCTCGTCTCCGGGAACAATGGGAACTCAAACAATGGAACGCCATGCGGATATCGGCTCCAGGGGATTAAAACCTGGCCTGGAGATAAATGTCCACAATCAAGTGCTCCACGGTAGCAAAACCTGAATCATCCTGTAACTAAGATAATAACCCGGCCGTGATGAGGTCGTTACGACGGGAACCTGGCGTACATGCTACACGCTCTTGGTGTTTAATTGGAACAAATTAAACATCCATGAATCCGAAAGACAAACGGAAAGCTTGAGCCAGTTTCCCCCGGTCAACAGCATGCCAGGATCTGACATTGTAACAGATTATGGCTTGCTTAGAGCGAGAAACTATCCATTCTTGCCGCTAACATTCACTGTCGTGAACTTGCGCAATTGTCCAATAGACATGTGAACTATACACAAAATTGTGATTTAGAACACGCAGCTTCCAACCTACGATCAGCAGAATTAGGCATTGTTTCTGCGTCTTGATCTTTCGTTGCAGACTATGATACGGAATCGAATGGTCGACATATCTGTGTCAGCAACTTTAATTGCGACTAACTTAATCGACGTGTAAACTAACGAGTAAACTGCGTGTAGCTTCACCGTCGTGTACAGAGTTGTGTAGCTGCATCAGCTTGCATCAATTGAAAATTGTATGTAGCCTCATTAGCTTATATGAAGCAACCATTTTAGGTAGCTTTATCAGCTTGTATACGGTAGCCACGAGTGAAATGTAAACGAGTAAAATGTACAAAGCTACATGAGTTTACGTAAACTAACTGCGAGAAACGTTTGTGTAGCATCGGCACCTTGTGCACAACAACCACAACATAAGTGTGTATCTTCATTAACTTGTATAAAGTAACTCGGTAGACAGGATTTTAGCTACAGCTTGTATAACCTAGCCACGAAAAACGTGTGTGCAACTTCATTCGTTTGTATAACGTGCCACATAATAATCTAAATAATGCGTAATCTGGCTTATATATACCTAGTTTAAGATATCTGGCTTATAGATCCTGGTTCAAGACCTCTGGCTTATATATATGTGGCCTATATATATATATGGCTTATATATATGTGGCTTATATATATATCTGGCTTATAGATATCTGAGTTATAGATTTTTGGATTATTTATCTTTAGACTATAACAACCTGGATTATATATGTCTGGATTATAGAGATCTGGATTATATATGTCTGGATTATAGAGATCTGGTTTATATATGCCTGGATTATAGAGATTTGGATTATATATGCCTGGATTATAGAGATCTGGTTTATATATGCCTGGATTATAGAGATTTGGATTATATATGCCTGGATTATAGAGATCTGGATTATATATGCCTGGGTTATAGAGATCTGGATTATATATGCCTGGATTATAGATATCTGGATTATATGATATAACCACGTTATTAAGGGCGATATGATGAGGGTGCATGGGGTACAAGCAAAAGTAACTTTGAGATAATTGCAGATTTTAATCGGGGGGTGGGGGGCGGGGGGGGGGGCGTACTCTTCTTCTACAAAATGTTCTACTACTAAAACAGAGAAGACATTACATCACTGACAGGTTGTGCGCAGAGTCTCTCCCACTGGAATTTCCTCGTTCTCCAGGCAGATATTGCGTGTGGACAGAGTCAATTTATCATGCATTGTCAAATGTGGAAAAATGGTTCAAAGCCAAAACATGATAACCTTTAGTCGGTCGGTAAGCTTATAAACTCATCCACGTGAGGATGGGTTTTATGTAGGGTTAACACCGTTTCTCCTCGCACAGTAACAAGTATAGACCATTGTCACTGAGACGGGTGAAATCTTCAGTACGTGTTTAAGCAATAAACGGACTAATCATCAAATTATATCAATCATGTGTATTTATCCAAATTAGGTTAGTCATTATGGGCCTAATCTCTAATTTGATCCATTGATATATTGCTTCAAGATCTCAATTATTTCATTATTTGGCAAACGGTCTCCATTTTTCAATACAACGGTTGTCAATTTTGATTAAGTTAAGTGTTGAGCATCTATGCATTTAGCCATCTTCGGATATAACCAATAACAGCTATGGTTTCAGCCGAGGGAACAAAGAGGGACATCATTTGATATGTAAACATCGTCCCAGAGGCCCCAAACCAGCGCAAAAAACCCAACGATTTGACACGAAAACAAGACTCTCCAATCGATATACACTGGCTTAGCACTCCGGGCAGAGGGTCACAAGTTAACCACCCGACCTCCCACCTTGGGTACATTTAATGACACTTGAATGATATCCCTCTGTTCTATGTGTACAGTGTTGGTGAAGGAAAGTAGTCTAGAGTAGGGGTAAGGATAAAGTGGTGGTAAGCATACAGTCGTGGTAGGGATACATTGGTGGTAACTATACAGTGGTGGTAAGGATACAGTTGTGGTGAGGATACAGTGGTAGTAAAGATACAGTGGTGGTAAGGATACAGTGGTGGTAAGGATACAGTGGTGGTAAGGATACAGTGGTGGTGAAGGATACAGTGGTGGTAAGGATACAGTGGTGGTAAGGATACAGTGATGGTAAGGATAGTGGTGGTGAAGGATACAGTGGTGGTAAGGATAAAGTGGTGATAAGGATACAGTGGTGGTAAGGATACAGTGGTGGTGAATGATACAGTGGTGGTAAGGATACAGTGGTGGTAAGGATACTCTGGTGGTAAGAATTCAGTGGTGGTGAAGGATAGGATACAGTGGTGGTAAGGATACAGTGGTGGTGAAGGACACAGTGGTGGCAAGGATATAGTGGTGATGAAGGATACAGTGATGGTAAGGATACAGCGGGGGTGAAGGAAACAGTGGTGGTAAGTATACAGTGGTGGTAAGGCTACAGTGGTAGGAAAGATACAGTAGTGGTAAGGAAACAGTGGTGGTAAGGATACAGTGGTGGTGAAGCCTACGGTGGTGGTAAAGATACAGTGGTGGTAAGGATACAGTGGTGGTGAAGGATAAAGTGGTGGTAAGGACACAGTGGTGGTGAAGAATACAGTGGTGATAAGGATACAGTGGTGGTGAAGGATGCAGTGGTGATGAAGGATACAGTGGTGGTGAAGGATACAGAGGTGGTAAGGATACAGTGGGGGCAAGGATACAGTGGTGGTGAAGGATGCAGTGGTGATGAAGGATACAGTGGTGGTGAAGGATACAGTGGTGGTAAGGATACAGTGGTGGTGAAGGAAACAGTGGTGGTAAGGATACAATGGTGGTGAGGATGCAGTGGTGGTAAGGATACAGTGGTGGTAAGGACACATTGGTGGTAAGGATACAGTGGTGGGAAGGATACAGTGGTGGTGAAGAATAAAGTGGTGGTAAGGACACAGAGGTGGTGAAGGATACAGTGGTGGTAAGGATACAGTGGTGGGAAGGATACAGTGGTGGTGAAGGATACAGTGGTGGGAAGGATACAGTGGTGGTGAAGAATAAAGTGGTGGTAAGGACACAGTGGTGGTGAAGGATACAGTGGTGGTGAGAATACAGTGGTGGTGAGGACTACAGTGGTTGCTAAGGATACAATAGCGGTAAGAATACAGTGGTGGTAAAGATACAGTGGTGGTGAAGGATACAGTGATGGTAAGGATACAGTGATGGTAAGGATACAGTGGTGGTAAAGATACAGTGGTGGCAAGGATACAGTGGTGGTGAAGGATAAAGTGGTGGTATGGACACAATGGTGGTGAAGGATACAGTGGTGGTGAGAATACAGTGGTGGTAAGGATACATTGGTGGTGCGGGATACAGTGATGGTAAGGATGCAGTGGTGGTAAGGATACAGTGGTGGTAAGGATACAATGGTGGTAAGGATGCAGTGATGGTAAGGATACAATGGTGGTGAAGGATACAGTGGTGGTGAGAATACAGTGATGGTAAGGATACATTGGTGGTGCGGGATACAGTGATGGTAAGGATGCAGTGGTGGTAAGGATACAGTGGTGGTAAGGACACAATGGTGGTAAGGATGCAGTGATGGTAAGGATACAGTGGTGGTGAAGGATACAGTGGTGGTAAGGATACAGTGGTGGTAAGGATACAGTGGTGGCTAGGATACAGTGGTGGTAATGACACAGTGGTGAAGGACAAAGTGGTGGTGAAGGATACAGTGGTGGTAAGGATACAGTGGTGGTAAGGATACAGTGGTGGTGAAAGATACAGTGGTGGTGAAGGAAACAGTGGTGGTAAGTATACAGTGGTGATAAGGATACAGTGGTGGTAAGGCCACAGTGGTGGGAAAGATACAGTGGTGATAAGGACACAGTGGTGGTAAGGATACAGTGGTGGTGAAGGATACAGTGGTGGTAAGAATACAGTGGTGGTGAAGGAAACAGTGGTGGTAAGTATACAGTGGTGATAAGGATACAGTGGTGGTAAGGCTACAGTGGTGGGAAAGATACAGTGGTGATAAGGATACAGTGGTGGTAAGGATACAGTAGTGGTTAAGGAAACAGTGATGGTAAGGATACAGTGGTGGTGAAGGATACAGTGGTGGTAAGGATACAGTGGTGGTGAAGAAAACAGTGGTGGTAAGTATACAGTGGTGATAAGGATACAGTGGTTGTAAGGCTACAGTGGTGGTTAAGGACACAGTCGTGGTAAGGATACAGTGGTGTTAATGACACCGTGGTGAAGGACAAAGTGGTGGTGAAGGATAGTGGTGGTAAGGATACAGTGGTGGTAAAGGATACAGTAGTGGGAAAGATACAGTGGTGGTAAGGATACAGTGGTGATAAGGATACAGTGGTGGGAAAGATACAGTGGTGGTAAGGATACAGTGGTGGTAAGGATACAGTGGTGGTGAAGGATACAGTGGTGGCAAGGATGCAGTGGTGGTGAAGGATACAGTGGTGGGAAAGATACAGTGATGGTAAGGATACAGTGGTGGTAAGGATACAGTGGGGGTAAGGATACAGTGGTGGTGAAGAATACAGTGGGGGTGAGGATACAGTGGTGGTAAAGGAAACAGTGGTGGTAAGTATACAGTGGTGATAAGGATACAGTGGTGGTAAGGATACAGTGGTGGTAAGGATACAGTGGTGGTGAAGGATACAGTGGTGGTAAGGATACAATGGTGGGAAGGATACAGTGGTGGTGAAGGATACAGTGGTGGTAAGGATACAATGGTGGTAAGGATACAGTGGTGGTAAGGATACAGTGGTGGTGAAAGATACAGTGGTGGTGAAGGAAACAGTGGTGGTAAGTATACAGTGGTGATAAGGATACAGTGGTAGTAAGGCCACAGTGGTGGGAAAGATACAGTGGTGATAAGGACACAGTGGTGGTAAGGATACAGTGGTGGTGAAGGATACAGTGGTGGTAAGAATACAGTGGTGGTGAAGGAAACAGTGGTGGTAAGTATACAGTGGTGATAAGGATACAGTGGTGGTAAGGCTACAGTGGTGGGAAAGATACAGTGGTGATAAGGATACAGTGGTGGTAAGGATACAGTAGTGGTTAAGGAAACAGTGATGGTAAGGATACAGTGGTGGTGAAGGATACAGTGGTGGTAAGGATACAGTGGTGGTGAAGAAAACAGTGGTGGTAAGTATACAGTGGTGATAAGGATACAGTGGTTGTAAGGCTACAGTGGTGGTTAAGGACACAGTCGTGGTAAGGATACAGTGGTGTTAATGACACCGTGGTGAAGGACAAAGTGGTGGTGAAGGATAGTGGTGGTAAGGATACAGTGGTGGTAAAGGATACAGTAGTGGGAAAGATACAGTGGTGGTAAGGATACAGTGGTGATAAGGATACAGTGGTGGGAAAGATACAGTGGTGGTAAGGATACAGTGGTGGTAAGGATACAGTGGTGGTGAAGGATACAGTGGTGGCAAGGATGCAGTGGTGGTGAAGGATACAGTGGTGGGAAAGATACAGTGATGGTAAGGATACAGTGGTGGTAAGGATACAGTGGGGGTAAGGATACAGTGGTGGTGAAGAATACAGTGGGGGTAAGGATACAGTGGTGGTAAAGGAAACAGTGGTGGTAAGTATACAGTGGTGATAAGGATACAGTGGTGGTAAGGATACAGTGGTGGTAAGGATGCAGTGGTGGTGAAGGATACAGTGGTGGTAAGGATACAATGGTGGTAAGGATACAGTGGTGGTGAAGGATACAGTGGTGGTAAGGATACAATGGTGGTAAGGATACAGTGGTGGTGAAGGATGCAGTGGTGATGAAGGATACAGTGATGGTGAAGGATATAGTGGTGGTGAAGGATACAGTGGTGGTGAAGCTTACAGTGGTGAAGGATACAGTGGTGGTGAAGGATACAGTGGTGGTGAAGCTTACAGTGGTGAAGGATACAGTGATGGTAAGGATACAGCGGTGGTGAAGGATACAGTGGTGGTAAGGATACAGTGGTGCTGAAGGATACAGTGGTGGGAAGGATACAGTGGTGGTAAGGATACAGTGGTGGTAAGGATACAGTGGTGGTAAGGATAAGTGGTGGTGAAGGATAGAGTGGTGGTAAGGATACAGTGGTGGTGAAGGATACAGTGTTGGTAAGAATATAGTGGTGGTAAAGGATACAGTGGTGGGAAGGATACAGTGGTGGTAAGTATACAGTGGTGGTGAAGGATACAGTGGTGGTAAGGATACAGTGGTGGTAATGACACAGTGGTGAAGGACAAAGTTGTTGTGAATGATACAGTGGTGGTAAGGATACAGTGGTGGTAAGGATACAGTAGTGGTGAAGGAAACAGTGGTGGTGAGAATACAGTGGTGGTGAAGGATGCCGTGGTGGTGAAGTATACAGTGATGGTATGGATACAGTGATGGTACGGATACATTGGTGGTGAGGATACAGTGGTGGTAAGGATACAGTGGTGGTAAGGATACAGTGGTGGTGAAGGATCAAGTGGTGGTAAGGACACAGTGGTGGTGAAGGATACAGTGGTGGTGAGAATACAGTGGTGGTGAGGGATACAGTGGTGGTAAGGATACAATAGCGGTAAGAATACAGTGGTGGTAAGGATACAGTGGTGGTAAGAATACAGTGGTGGTGAAGGATGCAGTGGTGATGAAGGATACAGTGATGGTAAAGATACAGTAGTGGTGAGAATACAGTGGTGGTGAGGACTACAGTGCTGGTAAGGATGCAGTGATGGTAAGGATACAGTGATGGTAAGGATACAGTGGTGGTAAGGATATAGTGGCGATCAGGATATAGTGGTGGTACGGATACAGTGATGGTAAGGATACATTGGTGGTGCGGGTTACAGTGATGGTAAGGATGCAGTGGTGGTAAGGATACAGTGGTGGTAAGGATACAGTGGTGGTACGGATACAGTGGTGGTAAGGATACAGTGCTGGTAAGGATATAGTGGTGGTAAGGATGCAGTGGTGTTAAGGATACAGTGGTGGTAAGGATACAGTGGTGGTAAGGATACAGTGGTGGTGAAGGATAAAGTGGTGGTAAGGACACAGTGGTGGTGAAGGATACAGCGGTGGTGAGAATACAGTGGTGGTGAGGACTACAGTGCTGGTAAGGATGCAGTGATGGTAAGGATACAGTGATGGTAAGGATGCAGTGGTGGTACGGATACAGTGGTGGTAAGGATACAGTGGTGGTAAGGATATAGTGGTGATCAGGATCAAGTGGTGGTAAGGACACAGTGGTGGTGAAGGATACAGTGGTGGTGAGAATACAGTGGTGGTGAGGGATACAGTGGTGGTAAGGATACAATAGCGGTAAGAATACAGTGGTGGTAAGGATACAGTGGTGGTAAGAATACAGTGGTGGTGAAGGATGCAGTGGTGATGAAGGATACAGTGGTGGTAAGGATACAGTGGTGGTGAAGGATCAAGTGGTGGTAAGGACACAGTGGTGGTGAAGGATACAGTGGTGGTGAGAATACAGTGGTGGTGAGGGATACAGTGGTGGTAAGGATACAATAGCGGTAAGAATACAGTGGTGGTAAGGATACAGTGGTGGTAAGAATACAGTGGTGGTGAAGGATGCAGTGGTGATGAAGGATACAGTGATGGTAAGGATACAGTAGTGGTGAGAATACAGTGGTGGTGAGGACTACAGTGCTGGTAAGGATGCAGTGATGGTAAGGATACAGTGATGGTAAGGATACAGTGGTGGTAAGGATATAGTGGCGATCAGGATATAGTGGTGGTACGGATACAGTGATGGTAAGGATACATTGGTGGTGCGGGTTACAGTGATGGTAAGGATGCAGTGGTGGTAAGGATACAGTGGTGGTAAGGATACAGTGGTGGTACGGATACAGTGGTGGTAAGGATACAGTGCTGGTAAGGATATAGTGGTGGTAAGGATGCAGTGGTGTTAAGGATACAGTGGTGGTAAGGATACAGTGGTGGTAAGGATACAGTGGTGGTGAAGGATAAAGTGGTGGTAAGGACACAGTGGTGGTGAAGGATACAGCGGTGGTGAGAATACAGTGGTGGTGAGGACTACAGTGCTGGTAAGGATGCAGTGATGGTAAGGATACAGTGATGGTAAGGATGCAGTGGTGGTACGGATACAGTGGTGGTAAGGATACAGTGGTGGTGAGGATACAGTAGTGGTGAAGGATACAGTGGTGGTAAGGATACAGTGATGGTAAGGATACATTGGTGGTGCGGGATACAGTGATGGTAAGGATGCAGTGGTGGTACGGATACAGTGGTGGTAAGGATGCAGTGCTGGTAAGGATATAGTGGTGGTAAGGATGCAGTGGTGTTAAGGATACAGTGGTGGTAAGGATACAGTGGTGGTAAGGATACAGTGGTGGTAAGGATACAGTGGTGGTAAGGATACAGTGGTGGTAAGGATGCAGTGGTGGTAAGGATACAGTGGTGGTAAGGATGCAGTGGTGGTAAGGATACAGTGGTGGTAAGGATACAGTGGTGGTAAGGATACAGTGGTGGTAAGGATACAGTGGTGGCAAGGATGCAGTGGTGGTAAGGATACAGTGGTGGTACGGATACAGTGGTGGTAAGGATACAGTGGTGGTAAGGATACAGTGGTGGTAAGGATACAGTGGTGGTACGGATACAGTGGTGGTAAGGATGCAGTGGTGGTAAGGATACAGTGGTGGTAAGGATAGAGTGGTGATCAGGATATAGTGGTGGTGAGGATACAGTAGTGGTGAAGGATACAGTGGAGGTAAGAATACAGTGATGGTACGGATACAGTGGTGGTAAGGATGCAGTGGTGGTAAGGATGCAGTGATGGTAAGGATCAGTGGTGGTAAGGATACAGTGGTGATAAGGATAGAGTGGTGATCAGGATATAGTGGTGGTGAGGATACAATAGTGGTGAAGGATACAGTGGTGGTGCGGGATACAGTGATGGTAAGGATACATTGGTGGTGCGGGATACAGTGATGGCAAGAATGCAGTGGTGGTGAAGGATACAGTGGAGGTAAGGATGCAGTGGTGGTGAAGGATACAGTGGAGGTAAGGATACAGTGGTGGTGAAGGATACAGTGGTTGTTAGGATAGAGTGGTGATCAGGATATAGTGGTAGTGAGGATACAGTAGTGGTGAAGGATACAGCGGAGGTAAGGATACAGTGATGTTAAGGATACATTGGTGGTGCGGGATACAGTGATGGTAAGGATGCAGTGGTGGTAAGGACACAGTGATGGTACGGATAATGGGGTGGTAAGGATGCAGTGGTGGTAAGAATACAGTGATGGTAAGGATACATTGGTGGTGCGGGTTACAGTGATGGCAAGGATGCAGTGGTGGTGAAGGATACAGTGGAGGTAAGGATGCAGTGGTGGTGAAGGATACAGTGGAGGTAAGGATACAGTGGTGGTGAAGGATACAGTGGTGGTAAGGATACAGTGGTGGTAAGGATACATTGGTGGTGCGGGATACAGTGATGGTAAGGATGCAGTGGTGGCAAGGATGCAGTGGTGGTAAGGATACAGTGGTGGTGAAGGATACAGTGGTGGTAAGGATACAGTGGTGGTAAGGATACAGTGGTGGTAAGGATACAGTGGTGGTAAGGATGCAGTGGTGGTAAGGATGCAGTGATGGTAAGGATCAGTGGTGGTAAGGATACAGTGGTGGTAAGGATGCAGTGCTGATAAGGATGCAGTGATGGTAAGGATCAGTGGTGGTAAGGATGCAGTGGTGGTAAGGATACAGTGGTGGTAAGGATAGATTGGTGATCAGGATATAGTGGTGGTGAGGATACAGTAGTGGTAAGGATGCAGTGGTGGTAAGGATGCAGTGATGGTCAGGATCAGTGGTGGTTAGGATACAGTGGGGGTAAGAATGCAGTGGTGATAAGGATGCAGTGATGGTAAGGATCAGTGGTGGTAAGGATGCAGTGGTGGTAAGGATACAGTGGTGGTAAAGATAGATTGGTGATCAGGATATAGTGGTGGTGAGGATACAGTAGTGGTGAAGGATACAGTGGTGGTAAGGGTACAGTGATGGTAAGGATACATTGGTGGTGCGGGATACAGTTATGGTAAGGATGCAGTGGTGGTAAGGATACAGTGGTGGTACGGATATATTGGTGGTAAGGATACAGTGGTGGTAAGGATACAGTGGTGGTAAGGATGCAGTGGTGGTAAGGATGCAGTGATGGTAAGGATCAGTGGTGGTAAGGATACAGTGGTGGTAAGGATTCAGTGGTGATAAGGATGCAGTGGTGGTAAGGATCAGTGGTGGTAAGGATGCAGTGGTGATATGAATACAGTGGTGGTAAGGATAGATTGGTGGTAAGGATGCAGTGGTGATAAGGATGCAGTGGTGGTAAGGATCAGTGGTGGTAAGGATACAGTGGTGGTAAGGATGCAGTGGTGGTAAGGATACAGTGGTGGTAAGGATACAGTGGTGGTAAGGATGCAGTGGTGGTAAGGATACAGTGGTGGTAAGGATACAGTGCTGGTAAGGATGCAGTGGTGGTAAGGATGCAGTGGTGATAAGGATACAGGGCTGGTAAGGATGCAGTGGTGGTAAGGATACAGTGGTGGTAAGTATGCAGTGGTGATAAGGATGCAGTGGTGGTAAGGATCAGTGGTGATAAGGATGACAGTGGTGGTAAGGATGCAGTGGTGATAAGGATGCAGTGATGGTAAGGATCAGTGGTGATAAGGATGACAGTGGTGGTAAGGATGCAGTGGTGGTAAGGATGCAGTGGTGATAAGGATACAGTGCTGGTAAGGATGCAGTGGTGGTAAGGATACAGTGGTGGTAAGGATGCAGTGGTGATACGGATGCAGTGGTGGTAAGGATGCAGTGGTGATAAGGATGCAGTGATGGTAAGGATCAGTGGTGATAAGGATGACAGTGGTGGTAAGGATAGATTGGTGATCAGGATATAGTGGTGGTGAGGATACAGTGATGGTAAGGATACATTGGTGGTGCGGGATACAGTGATGGTAAGGATGCAGTGGTGGTAAGGATACTGTGGTGGTACGGATACAGTGATGGTAAAGATACAGTGATGGTAAGGATATAGCGGTGGTAAAGATACAGGGGTGGTAATCATACTCTGACATTACCATATCATTAAGCTGTTCATTACAAGCTAGATATGGAAGTTATTGGCACTGAGTATTGAAGTTACTCATACGGCGATATGTTGTTTTCAGGATCTTAAAAAGCCAGCGGTCCAGGGTTCGATTCCCAGTACCGACGTCATGCATTTACATCTTTTTAAAATATAAATTAACCTCTAATTGGACCATTCCAAGGCCCAATCGGTTTAGTCTCATGTCCCGAGCGTTTCTCAACAACAACAAAAATATATATGCAATAGATATTAAGGAATGGTGTTGGCAAAAATGGCACATTTCATGTGGAAAAGTGTGACTTTATTGCGTAAAACGAGATCAAAACATTGCTGCCAGTTTTACCCTGATATATATGATAATACGTTTATGTCGCAAAGTCAGAAATTGTTTTTGGGACGTTTTTCCAAAAGGCCCTAGAAATCTTATTGTAGCTGGATAATTCCGGTAGGAACAGATTAAAGCCTTACCTAATTTATACAATTATATCTATAGTGATCCCAAATCGCAAAAAGCAGACTTGTTCAGCAACCTTCAGCAAACACGAGGTTATCCAGGCTTTAGCGACTGCGATGGGCGTGTTTGGCCGAGAAAAGGGTCGGCTCTCCCTCACATTTCCAAATCAATCGATTCGAATCTACCAGTTATCAGCGGATCCGTAAATATCAGTAGTGAGTCAGCCATTACATTCTCGTATGGGAGGACGCTGTAGTGTAAGCCGTAGAAAGGACGAAAGAACGATTAATCCAGAGGCCTTACTATATATAAATGATGTATAATCCCATTCTTAAATCCATTTATCTACAGATCCACTGTTATCGGTATATTAGTAAATATCAGTAGATTCGTTACGTGCGTCAGTCGTCCATTTCGCCATGCCGGCAAATTGCTTTGTTGTATGACGCTGTAGTTTAAAGGTGGACGTTGGGTCTTTGGTTACTGTGACAGGAACATGATTACAATAGTGAGGTGCGCAGGACGCGCGAGAACCAATATTTACAAACCACAGTAGATATAAATTGACTTGTATATACCAGCACACAACGGCACTAGCTTTCTTTTGCAGGAGGAAAACGATGGGGGTGGAAAGGGGGGGGGGGGGGTGAACGTTGTTGTGTTGGCATGCCTATGCATTTAGTATACCCTCTTACTGATCCGTTGGAATCATAAATCAAATTAACAACTTAGTATTGAATAGATTACTGGCATGAAGTACAGTAATGATCATAGTAATAGTGAACTAATGAGTGATCTTCGGATAATAGTGACGCTAACTTATGTGATAAATAGTGATGCCTAAGCTTTTTGTAGTCGTGGCGATTACCATAATAATGGTTTGGTTCAGTAGAACGTATTAACCTCAATAGCCCACATCGCGACAATGGGAAGGTTCAGGACAGAACAGAGGAATAACCCTTTCTCTTTGCGAAAGAAGATATGCGATCCTTATATTGAACAAACAGACATTTACACAGGTGGGATTTGAACCACGTACCGGCCGCTAGGGGCTAGCCAGACAGACGGTTGGATGGTTGTTTATTCAGGACGTTTAACCAATTCTGGTCATATCGCGTCAATGGGAGAGGGATGGAAGAGTGGCGCCATGTCCACGGGGTAACCCCCTACTCTTTGCGAGGAAAACATGGGATCTTTATCCAGCGACCACACAGCCATGACCACAGCGGGGCTCGAACCACCGACCCACGTGCCGTTAGGCTTTCAGATGACCAGAGTGCTCTAACCACCTGAGCTATCGGGGCGGCCCTTAGTCTAACAGAGCACACGCTACAATACCTACTGGGTCACGGGGTGATAACATCGATGATTAACCTTACGGCAACAGTGATGCTACCATACGGTAATAGTGATGCTACCTTACGGTAATAGTGATGCTATCTGACGGTAATAGTGATGATCAACCTTACGGTAATAGTGATGCTACCTTACGGTAATAGTGATGCTACCTTACGGTAATAGTGATGCTACCTTACGGTAATAGTGATGATCAACCTTACGGTAATAGTGATGCTACCTTACGGTAATAGTGATGCTACCTTACGGTAATAGTGATGCCACTTTACGGTAATAGTGATGCTACCTTACGGTAAAAGTGATGTTACCTGACGGTAATAGTGATGCTACCTTACGGTAATAGTGATGCCACCTTACGGTAATAGTGATGCTACCTTACGGTAATAGTGATGATTAATCTTACGGCAATAGTGATGCTACCTGACGGTAATAGTGATGATTAACCTTACGGTAATAGTGATGCTACCTTACGGTAATAGTGATGCTACCTTACGGCAATAGTGATGCTACCTTACGGCAATAGTGATGCTACCTGACGGTAATAGTGATGCTACCTTACGGTAATAGTGATGCTGCCTTACGGAAATAGTGATGCTACCTTACGGCAATAGTGATGCTGCCTTACGGCAATAGTGATGCTACCTGACGGTAATAGTGATGATTAACCTTACGGTAATAGTGATGCTACCTTACGGTAATAGTGATGCTACCTTACGGCAATAGTGACGCTGCCTTACGGCAATAGTGATGCTACCTGACGATAATAGTGATGCTACCTTACGGTAATAGTGATGCTGCCGTACGGAAATAGTGATGCTACCTTACGGCAATAGTGATGCTGCCTTTCGGCAATAGTGATGCTACCTGACGGTAATAGTGATGATTAACCTTACGGTAATAGTGATGCTACCTTACGGCAATAGTGATGCTACCTTACGACAATAGTGATGCTACCTTACGGTAATAGTGATGATTAACCTTACGGTAATAGTGATGCTACCTTACGGTAATAGTGATGCTACCTTACGGTAATAGTGATGCTACCTTACGGTAATAGTGATGCTACGTTACGCTACTAGTGATGCTACCTTACGGTAATAGTGATGCTACCTTACGGTAATAGTGATGCTACCTTACGGTAATAGTGATGCTACTTTACGGTAATAGTGATGCTACCTTACGGTAATAGTGATGCTACTTTACGGTAATAGTGATGCTACCTTACGGCAATAGTGATGCTACCTGACGGTAATAGTGATGCTACCTTACGGTAATAGTGATGCTACCTGACGGTAATTGTGATGCTACCTTACGGCAATAGTGATGCTACCTGACGGTAATAGTGATGCTACCTTACGGTAATAGTGATGCTACCTTACGGCAATAGTGATGCTACCTTACGGTAATAGTGATGCTACCTTACGGTAATAGTGATGCTACCTTACGGTAATAGTGATGCTACGTTACGCTACTAGTGATGCTACCTTACGGTAATAGTGATGCTACCTTACGGTAATAGTGATGCTACCTTACGGTAATAGTGATGCTACCTTACGGCAATAGTGATGCTACCTGACGGTAATAGTGATGCTACCTTACGGTAATAGTGATGCTACCTTACGGTAATAGTGATGCTACCTTACGGTAATAGTGATGCTACCTTACGGTAATAGTGATGCTACCTTACGGTAATAGTGATGCTACCTTACGACAATAGTGATGCTACCTTACGGTAATAGTGATGATTAACCTTACGGTAATAGTGATGCTACCTTACGGTAATAGTGATGCTACCTTACGGTAATAGTGATGCTACCTTACGGTAATAGTGATGCTACGTTACGCTACTAGTGATGCTACCTTACGGTAATAGTGATGCTACCTTACGGCAATAGTGATGCTGCCTTACGGTAATAGTGATGCTACCTTACGGTAATAGTGATGCTACCTTACGGTAATAGTGATGCTACCTTACGGTAATAGTGATGCTACCTGACGGTAATAGTGATGCTACCTTACGGTAATAGTGATGCTATCTTACGGTAATAGTGATGCTACCTTACGGCAATAGTGATGCTGCCTTACGGTAATAGTGATGCTACCTTACGGTAATAGTGATGCTACCTTACGGTAATAGTGATGCTACCTTACGGCAATAGTGATGCTACCTTACGGTAATAGTGATGCTACCTTACGGTAATAGTGATGCTACCTTACGGTAATAGTGATGCTACCTTACGGTAATAGTGATGCTACCTTACGGTAATAGTGATGCTACCTTACGGTAATAGTGATGCTACCTTACGGTAATAGTGATGCTACCTTACGGTAATAGTGATGCTACCTTACGGTAATAGTGATGCTACCTTACGGTAATAGTGATGCTACCTTACGGTAATAGTGATGCTACCTTACGGTAATAGTGATGCTACCTTACCGTACTAGTGTATGGTATTGAGCGTAATAGCGATGATGACGCATTAAGTAATTAATTGAGGGTAAAGGTAATTAGGTTTGATCAATTTTGGAGTACTGTATATAATAAATGACGTGATTGAATAATAACAAGGACGCACAAGCTGCGGGTAATAGTGGTGCTACCTTAGCGTACTAGTGGCGTTTATGCTGACGATAGGAAGATGGTCGAGGTAAGGATAATCATTAAGCTGATGAGCATAACGGTGAATAAGACCCAATAATCTATCATATATATTACTGGCATAAAAAAACTCCTCCATGGCAATTAAAATGAAACCATGAAAAGGCACCGAACGGCCAGCGTGAATGTCACACCCCACCTTCTCCAGCCAGTCGGTCGCATATACGATATTCCCAAACTCACCTTTTAGTGGCCGAAATGAACCGGGAGCTACAGTAATCCGAGTGAACCACTACTAACTGCCTTCCTTCGGTCCAGCGCATTACTCCAAGCGACATCCTCATCAACGCCCGAGTAACAGAAAGCGCCACGCAGCGCCCTGCGACGACACTAAAAGTGTCGTCTGCCTGTTGGCGGGCGGCTCTGATCTCAGGTCGACCAATCAGAGCGCCGCTACGGCAGAAAGGCCGACCGTGTGGACGGACGGTCCGCCTATAACAGGAGCAAGCGGCTCAATTTATTTAGGACTCACCCCTCGATTTCCATTGAGTCACCCCTCTCCCCCTCACAACCCGCCCCACCCTGAGCTACCATTCTCATCCCGGTCACCCTGCCTGGCCTGGTGTCCTGGTCTGGCGGACCCACAGCCTGATCTCTGGCGAAGCGGTTAGGGGGTGAGGGCCGATAGGATCTATAGCGTGGATCAATTCGACGGCCAAGGAAGATCGCTGGGTGGTGAGACAGCGGACGGTGGAGATAGGGTAGGTTGGGGTGGGAGGAAGGTTTGACAGTAAGCCAGTCGTTTTTTTTTAAGTGGAGGGGCATCCAATTGATTTGAATCGTTTTACAAGAATCTGTGAGCCTGCAGTGCAAAAAAAATCATGTACATTGCATTACAATTGATATTAACCAAGGACCTGCTAGAAAGGCGAGGGGCCCTGACAGGGGGGGGCGGGTCCAGCAAAGCTAAGCAGAAAAAGCTGGCACTTCAATCTCTGTCTTAATTAAGCTATGCATTAAGAAGTGGTCAATTGCAATAGTCTAGAAATAAGCATGTGTACATTTCTGACTGAAGATAATGGTAACTGTCATGGTCACACTTAATCAGTGGAGAGCGTCCATTTACAACCGAGATTTCTACAATTCCGGCTAAAGCCTGTAAAGCCATTGCGACTGTGATGTCACAATGGGTGATGAGGGCTGATCGGGATTGGGCATCACAATGTCGCCAAATCCGCCCCCCCCCCTCCATCCACCCCCAACCCCCAGTGGGTTAGAGTGGCAGGGTGAAGGGGGTCAGTCACGTTACGTCAGTCACGTGATGTGCAGGTGGCGTAAACGTGGCTTAAACATCAACATAAACATCAAGCTGTCAGCAATGATGGTTGGGCGAAGCGAACTGACGCAAATCACTGGAACGGCAAGTAAGCTTAACCCGAGCCTAATACCATAGTTCCTGGTTGATCGCCACATCTTCAATTTCCTGTTCCTCAAAACATCTTTAATTGCAACCCCTAAAATAAGAACAAATTATGACTGATTGATCCGCAAGCAAACGCAAACGCTAAGCGTGAAACGTAATTTCACATTGAGGGCGACACACCGTGGGGCAGTTTGTCGGCTTTAGTTTACACGGTGTGCAAAATGCCATATCCCTGTGACGGGAAGAAACGAGTATACGGAAGTTACGAGCTACATACGTGCATGTCCCCGTGTAAATGATCTCGGGTCACCGCAGGCGAAAGGACAAACGCCGGAAGTAAAGGGTGCAAGGACAGTTATTACATTATTGACGTGTTGGGAGGATGACGAACAGCTCCTCTCCTCCCTCCCCCTTCCCCCATCCCCCTGCTCGCCCCTCCCTCCACCTTCGCCCATCCCCTGCTCGCCCCTCCCTCCACCTTCCCCCACTCCCCTGCTCGCCCCTCCCTCCACCTTCCCCCACTCCCCTGCTCGCCCCTCCCTCCTTCTTCCCCCATCCCCCTGCTCGCCCCTCCCTCCCACTTCCCCCACCCCCCTGCTCGCCCCTCCCTCCCCCTTGCCCCAATTCCCTGCTCGCCCCTCCCTCCCCCTTGCCCCATTCCCTGCTCGCCCCTCCCTCCTCCTTCCCCTATTCCCCTGCTCGCCCCTCCCTTCCATGCTGTCTCTACCGACGCCCAGTTGGTCACACCCTGCCACGCCCCCCTCCTTTCCTTCCCCGTCCTCTCAACCGATTCGCCCCCCCCCGCCCCCCCCCCCCCCGCCCCCTCCCTCCCCGACTCCCGCCCCGCCCGCCCACCCATCACAGGGCCTCACCGCTTGGCCCTGGGTCTAATCAGGCCGTGACATCCCGGACACTGATAAGCCGGAGGGCTGGCACAAGGCACACAGACACACAGACAGATCCTCTCCCCTCTCTCCCCCCCCCCCCTCCACGTCACCCCCCCCCCCCCCCCCCCCACACACACACACGCAAAGAGAAACACGTTCGGTGGACTTTGACAAATGACTTGTATGCCATATGACAAGTTATCAAGCAGTTGCTGGCCAGATAACGAGCAGGCGGTACATGACATTATGACTTCGCATAGTCCTCTATCGCCATCAACGCCCCCCCCCCCACCCCCTTCCTCGTCCATCCACACCATATCCTCATGCAAACACCCTCCCCCACCCCCTGTTCACCCGTTGCATGTTCCCCGGCCGCACCCTCGTGACGTCAGCCCCGTTACCCCGATACCCCGCACACACACGCACTCCCTCACCCCCCACCCCAACCACCGTCACCTTGCGGATCACTTCCGGATATTGATGAATTGATGTTTTGAGACACATTTGTGAACACATGGCCTAAACCAGGCCATGAAAAACTCTGTGACGATGACATGATAAGATACCACGTGGCCAGACACGTACAGGCGGGGTGCGAACCAGCGACCAGGGTCTGCCGTCGGGTACGCTGCCTCTCGACCAAGGCGGCTCACAGGCGTCTGAATGACTATGATTACCTGGATCGCTTTGAGTATTGGGACCGCAGTTAGTGCTAAAACTTCCAACACTCCTTGAAGCACTCCACACCAATGCACGCACAAAACAAATCACTTATCTCGCGCCTTGAGAGAAGTTAGTCACAGTGGTTCGGACACCAAAGGGGTGTCATAGTGGTGTAATGAAGCTTCAATATTTACCAGAGAAGGCACCATATTTCCCCCAATCGGTATCATATGATAAGATATATTTATTATCAGATAAGATGCGGTAAGGCCGTGACGATACTAACGTCCATCAATACATATAATATATGCACAAATGTTAATTACCGAAAAATACATCATATTATATAATAATGCGGAAATGCATACATGTACATGAAATGAAGAACACGACTTCGAATTCAACTTCTGCGCTTTAATTCTTACATATTCCCATCAACTGTGTCTCGTTTATAAGGCAAGGTTTGTATTTCGTCGAAAAAAGCTTGCCCGCTCTCAACGCTGTCCTGTAAGTGACCGGGGCAAAGTTGACTGTTAGTAAAGCTGCTCTTCACAATACTATGATAACCTCAGCAATCGTAACCATGCTGTGATGTAATGTCAAGGACTACACATGAAGTGTGATACTAACCTAGCAATGATCTTCGAGCCGGTTGTGTTCAGCACCCTGGCCAGGAGATATCATTGGCATTCACAGAGTGTGCGAGAAGTCCCATTGTCGAATGTCTGGCAGACAACTTGACCCTTATCCCAGGTCAGGTGTAGAGCCAGTCATATTCCCAGACACGCGATAGGTGCCTCTATAAGGGTTAACACTTTTGCTTGCAAGGCCTTTCGATTTCCACAAGTTCGAGACATTAATTCATGCCATCCGCTATTCCGCGCTGGTTTATATATGAATGGTGTCTCGGCGTCTCGAGAGGTGGCACCACCGGTTCCCCGGCCAGCGAGAGTCGTGTCTGATGGTCTGCGGTCGATCATCTGTGCGTCCGTCCGTCTGCCTGGCTGATAGCAATTGTTGACCCCAGGGGTCCCCACTAGTAGAAGAGGGTAGAGGGGTGGGGCGGGAGATGGCGGTGGGGGATGGCGGGGGGGAGGGGGATGGGTTAATTAATGGGCTAACCTCTTTAATTCGCCCCTATAAGCACGGTCTCAACTACCAAAAAACACGATATGGTACATGCACAGTTGTCCATTGGTGGCGATGTTCAGTAGGCGTGTAGTGACATCATTAATCTATTGCCCATCACCCAACCCCCTTCCATAGGTTCCTTACTACCCCTTCCCTTTCGTATTTGTGACAGTTTTGTCGCGTTTGAAACGATGAGTGATGTTTAGTATACCATATGTCAATAAAACCGACAGCCTACAATCAATATTGATATCAGACAAGTTCATTGCGCCCTGGGGCAAAACTAGGAAGTATAACATGCAAATAGTTTCCAATATGGCTAAGTTAGTAGTGTATGAGGCGTGATACCACAACGTGTTTGTGATGCAAGGAAAGTGAAAGGATCAATCGGTTCTTCGGTCTAAAATGACATTTCCTCCCACCATTTACCCAGACCACTACCCCTCACTTCCTCCTTCCCCCCCCCCCCCCCCCCCCGCCCGTACCCTGATATATTCTTTGACAACCTACCCCCACAGCACAGCTAGTTGCCCTACGCTAACGCCATAACATGCCGTCGGCGGCCTCCAATGATAAGCCCATCAGACTATAGGCTTGATAGAGTTTATCTTGAGATCCGCACACGGCTCGGGGGCATGAAGATATCCATTGTTGGATACAGTTGACACTATCAGTGCTCCCCGTTCGCTAAGTGTTGGGCAAACACCTAGATCAATGCCTCCTCCATGTGTCCGGGCAAACCGGTCCGATTTCCCAAGACCACGACCCCGTACAGACCCCACACATGTACGACCCCAAACCCCACCCCCCACCCACACCCAGCACCCACATCCAGCACCCACCCTCACCTCCATACACACGCATACACAAATATATATATAGCATTGACCAATTAGATAATAATCATTTTTTGCATAGTCACTTCTCAATAATATTAGATACAGAAACGCGAGCCATGTCGTTGTACTAACAGGGTCTAAGTATTAAGTGGGAGTATTAAGAGGCTCACTAGGTATACCAATACATAGCGCCCTTCCACGCTGCACACCGATCAGACCATTAACTAAATAGCAAGAAGCCGAAACCACCAAGAGACGATTTATCGTGCTTAATTGTTTAAGTATATATGATTATTTTGTTGAGAGGAACGTTCTTGAGATGTTGGTCACGCAAAAGTGCTCAGAACCAAGATTATCCAGTGGCCCATTCTGAAATACCGATGCTAGCTCCATGGGATGTGAGAGTTAACTCAGTCACGAACCAAAACGAATCATGCGACACATACGGCTAATGCCAATGGGAATGTTAGTTTCTGAGAAGGTTGTTTGTATATATTCAGGACGCTTTAACCACTTTTTGTCATATCGCTTCAATAGGAGAAGGGAGGGAGAGTGGAGCCATGTCCTCGGGGGCAACTCCTTACAAGCACTCTCTGCCTTCGGCTCACTCCGCTAGGGCTCCATTATATCTCTGTTGTCGCCTACTTCCGCAATGCATTTTTATACTCGCTCGCCAGGGCGGCGCTGCGCCAATTGATAGGACAATTGCACAGCGCATTTTTACAAATTATATGTTTTCTGCCGTATTAAATACACAGAGCTCGTTATTTTTATGTTTTATTCTTGAAAATTATAATGTTGCAAGAAATTACAGCTGATATGACCGTTTTTCAAGAAGCTTGAAATTTGCCCCTGGGCCGACAGCAGTAGTAAAAGCGGAGCTTGCGTAGCGCCACCGTGCGGGGAGCTTGACAGGTTAGGTTAGGTTCTCAGGTGGAAAAGTGTAACAAAGCGGTATGTATTTTTGTGTAAGAATAAATTTCAGAATTTATATATAGTTCCAATGCTCTATTTTTGTTTCGAAGAGAAATGTACATCGATTTGTTTTAGATTGCCGGCACATTTCGTTATGCAAACCTCAGTACGTTTAACTCGGCATAAAGAGCCAATACAATCTAACAATTACGCGAGAACAATTGATCGGTCATCAAGGTTCTAGTTCGTAGTGGCAGTGACGTAATTCAGACACCTATTGCTCACGATGGGGGAGAGAGAAGTGGCCCACTACGACAGTCTCTGGCTTGAGAAACTGGAATTGAAACGCCGATTTGGGCATCCGGTGAGTAATAATCAGCGACAGGTCATCGATGCGACGACTGCGGCAAGCTCTGTCGGTCACAGATCCCGTCATAAACACAAATGCCGCGAAGCAAATCTTACTAACGTTATTTAAACGAAAACCAAAACTGCAAATCCATCGTCTTTCGCAGACGGGCGAATGCCAACCAACCATTGCTCATCAGTAGCATTTTAATGCCATTGTCGATTTCGTAACCGTCAACACAGAAGGACTATTGTTCAACTGGAAATAGTTTTTTGTCTCATTAAGTCAATCTCAATTTCCCAAATCAATAACAATTCTTGAAAATCAATGCAGCCTACAGTTAAGACAATAGCATGACGTCATAACAACAATTTCATTTCATTTTAATGCTTAACGTACACCGCATGCAATAAAATGCAGCCCCCTTCTGACCAGATATCATTGAAAATCATTCATCCAGAGGACAAACTATTGTCACACATGAAGGAGTCATTCCAGAATTTCACCAGACAGCTACTGCTGTTCCATGCGACTTATACGGCAGTCGGCGCCCCAATGAAACTCCCGATTATCGCCAATCCACATGGCTCACGTATGACTCACGGCTAATATTGTGCTATAATAAAACCATTTCGTCGGTTCTAAAATGGAAGATGGACCAAGGGGGGGGGGGGGGGGGTAGCACGGCTTAGCGCTCCTATACTCTTAAAAACCCCAGTCTTAGAGCTAGTCAGTCAGCAAGGACACAAGTATAAAGGTCGAATCATGTTGTACTGATGGAATCATCTCGACGAGGAAGAACGACATTGCGTCAGTAACATGATGGAGGCGGATTCCTTGCGAAAGATACATTTAGCAACAGTTCGAAGACGATCAATGTTAATTAAGGTAGTCTCTTGTTTATGTTCGATGTACAAGAGGCAAGACATCGCAGCTTCATAATATGTTTATATTTGCTTCAATGGGCTCACTGTCTAAGATGTGTAATAAAGATATATGCCTATGCATGTATAATGATAATATTACATATTTCGAGCATACGGACGAGTGTTTGAATAATTGTTTGGTGCACTACCTGAGGCTAAATAATTAAAGCGGCAAAAAAGTGTGTCGGTTCCTAAGAATCTGATGCTAACACAAAGTTGATAAACACCGTAGCGCTCAGTTCTGGCCAATTAACTTTAGATATATTAACTTCTGAGTCTGCTTTGCCATTGTAAGCAATATATACGACTGCCCAGACTAATTGGAACTGGTATCACAACCAAAAGGGCCATAATTCAGAAAAAAAAGTCTACTGAGTGTAAGTTTACGTTAGTGTATATATATATAATGACATAATATGTATAGTAATAGATGTATGTTGATTAGTCTAGTGTTACAGATATATGTGAGAGCACGTGGCACTCATGTGCACTACGTCATCAAAATACGGGCAATACTACCATTTCGCACACAACTCAATGTGTATATGAAATATTGATACAAATTTTAATGCAGTCAACCCGTTAACAAGGCGCGATAATATGCCCAGTTTTTATTTTTTAAGCAACAGTTTTTCCAAACCATTATAGCGTGGAAAGCCATATTTTGAGTTCATCAGTAAATATTGCAGGTGGAAATTGGTGACGGCATGACGGATAACACAGCTTTTTACATCGCATTGTACTATAATGTATTGTACTATAATTCCATGTCCATACATAATATATAAGGCCACGTCTATATATAATATATAATGCCATGTCCATATGTAATATATAAGGCCATGTCCATATATAATAATGCAATGTCCAAATGTTATCTTTTACCACCCTTTAACTTCATATCAAAGTTTAAATGATTACATGCTTTGGGCATCAACCACATATATTGTTACATTGTTCTGGTTCACAAGATCGGGCAATTCATAACACATGTGAAACCATCGTGTTCCTCCTGATTCAATGATTTGTCAGAAACTTAACGTTGGAAGTGTCATCGTCCTGTATTTTAAGAGGCACAGTTGAAGGCCTTAAATAGGCTTATCTAACATTATCTACTGCAACCTTGTTAACAACCCATTCGTCCCCATGAAGATTGCCACATTAGTATGGTCACCGGAGGAAGCCGGGAACCAACCTAATAGTGAGAACTACACCGGGAACGCGTCATTGGGCGAAGCCAGGCGGTAATTAACCAATTATTAATCTCCCGTGATAACCGTTTTGTCCCTGGTTTTGCGGCACTCGTGCCCCACAGTGTCAAAACGGTCAGCATGCGAGGTCATTGTGCAAATTGGTAGAAGAAAAAAGACCTTTCCGTGTGGCTTATCAGTGAATCCGGCGCTAAATATCAAGTTGGAGCAACGGATTTATTGATAAGCCAAACATAGAGCTGTTTTCGGCCTAATCTATTTTCTGCAGAAATGCAAAACCTCTGTTAAAGTTGGTGATGCGATACAACGACTCGTGCCTGCGCCTTGTACCAGTGGTAAGCATACCGTGAAACGTGTACTTACTTAGAGCTGATAGCATCCTTCATAAACACGAAGCCTCAAGCTGAGTATATATCTGTGCATCTTTCTTCTATCCGTGACTGATTATAGTTGTAATAGGATTAGTCAACGAGCTATTAGCACTAACCGAACCCCGTATTAGCAGTTAATTTCTTCTTGTGAATAATTCTCTTATTGTTGAGATGCACCACTTCCATTCATTAGCTCTAAGCAACAATCTCCCATCCGCGTTCAGCGGTTCAGATGACACTGGTAGCGATGGCTTAACTAGGGGCCCGGTATCGCTATTTATTATAATTACCACGTGATCAGTCACATGACTGTCTTCTTGCGCCCTGGCCGATGGGATGGCAGCATATAACATATATCCATATGTCAGTCAACTAGGGTGAAAAGCTGCAAAGTTTTGCCGACATGGGTAGAAGGTGAGCACTTATACATGAATCGACTTGGTTAGTGCATGTCAATGATCTTTTTATTTAACGACAAAGAGAAGAAGATGATCTGAGAGTGCGTCACACGCAGCGAAGACAATCTAGGGGTCATTTACAAAGCGTATACTATATTTTTACAAAAAAATGCTGTTATGTGTTTATCTTATACATACTTCAAATAATCAGTGTGTGGTTCTGGCCATAGAGGAGCAGTAACGGCTCTAATTCGTCAGCAATTGTACTATTTGATGATCATAAGGCTGGTGTCGCCATATTACATTATGCTTATTCCATGATATGATAATATTATGCCAATACATGAACGCCCAGGAGTTGACACCTGTATCTGTTTGTTGCTTGGGGCATATACTTGCGTTTAGACATGGGAACTTCGGTGAACCACGGTACGACAATGTTGCCATATAGATCATAACATGGTGCAATGAAGATATATTTTATATTATATTCAATATATTTTATATTATATTCAATATATTTTATATCATATTCAATATATTTTATATTATATTCAATATATTTTATATTATATTCAATATATTTTATATTATATTCAATATATTTTATATTATATTCAATATATTTTATATTATATTCAATATATTTTATATTATATGAACAGGCATGTAATTTTGTATACATCCGATATATGTTACAATTATTTACACACAACAGGCGTCGTTGGATGTATATAATTATGTCCAATCCTAGTGTTACTTTATAAATTCTGCCGAAAGGTTCTTTCTGTTTAGTGCGGCAAAAACTTGTTCTTCCAGTTTTCGATCATTGACATGTATTGAAAAATGTTGTTATATTATGTAGTATTTACGGAAACCGCTTACTGTCTTTGCTAAGAAAGCATGGTTACGACGCAAAAGCATCCTTTACATTTGAAATCGACACCAGTCCGACTTTTGGTAAACGTATTTGTAAATGTACTCACTTTTATATAAGAATTAAATTCTTTAAAAGTGACTGATAAGCCCAAAGAGGGCTGGGTACTTGTTTCCTGTTATGTTGTTCTTTTCATGTTGTAACGTACCATGTGACTATAATAAATAAACATCTGTCTATCTACTTGATAAATGTGTACATGGTGTTATGTTCAGACACAAGGTGTGTTACATACTTACATACTACAATTTCTCCACGCAGGAGAAGCAATGACAATTTCGTATTATGAGATATTAAAATACCTTAGGAGATTTGTCGTTTTCTACGGGCTGCTAGTTTATTTTTGTTATTTGTGGCTCTATCTTATCTGGCAGAACGTAACTTGAGATTGTTATTGATACTGCTTCCACCAGATAGACAGACGCTGTTTTCTATATCCGTGTATTTCACCTACAGTTTAATTCAAAATAAATGAAAGAAGAATCCGAGTATAAGAGTGACCTTTTAATCTGCTTAAGATGTTTAACTTGTTATTACTACACGTCTGGGGATCTCATTGATTTATCGATGGAACTGGTTAGCACCATAAGA
The DNA here is from genome assembly GCA_964019135.1 of Arenicola marina. Lineage (NCBI taxonomy): Eukaryota > Metazoa > Annelida > Polychaeta > Arenicolidae > Arenicola > Arenicola marina. Next base: position 30,936,159 of record OZ025260.1, on the reverse strand, counting down.
GTCGGAAGACATCATATTTTTAATTTGATGGACGACGGCAACAAAATGTCCAAGGAAGAACAATAAACAGTGATCACTATTCCAACAAAATGTTCAATGAAGAACAATAAACAGTGGTCACTATGCCAATTACATCTGCTAATTCACGCCATATATTTAGGGTTTAACAACGTTTTTGTCGCAGAGTCAATTAGAATTATAGATGTGTGTTTGGACGGTGCACGGTTTTCAGAAAAAAATTCATCTAGTATATTCAATATTAATTCACCCCATCATAAATTATTATTATTTATTTGAGAACGATTCATCGGTCAAAAGCAAATAATGCACCCTGCTAGAATGGTAACATTAGTGTTCGGCAATACTTAAATAAAATATAATTTGTATGGAGCCCATGGCATAATATGAGACATCAGCATATTTAGGTACTATCAAACTGTTTGACAGACCATCTCGGGCGGTATACCATTTCACTGGGACACCGTCAAATAATAGAGCTCTCTTTTTCAACTTTCGAATTTACTTGTTGCCACCCCCAAGCGAAGAGCCATGTGCTGATGGTTTCATATCGTATTTGACAGAAAAGTAGTGAGTGCCAGCGTAAATTGCCAACGAATGCCAACATACACACGCGGAAGTTACGGGACACTGATCCATGGTAGACAACAGATAAGCGGTTTAAATTGAGAATTTGCGACCGTTGGTAAAAATGTCGCCAATGCCGTAATGTATCAAAGTCGTAAATAGACAGGCATTGATAGTCTGGGCATGAAGGTGAATAATAACATAAACTGACAAATGCGTATAGCTGGCAACCAAATATAACTTGCCGTAAAGACCGGTAATCGACCTAAAAAGCAGTCGCTACATGCAATTAATGACAATTTATAGATCGGTCCAAAACATAGTGTAGCATTAGTGAAATTAGTTTCTTGCTATAGCTTTAGCCTAATTGCACAGCCTTTCATGCTGCTCAATCACGATGCATATATTATGTTCGAATTGTGATAGACTTATATTAATATGTATATATATAGTCATGGATATATATGATATAAATATATATTCACCGATATATATATATGATAGAAATATGTATCCAGGAATATATGATATAAATATATATTCACAGATATTTATGATAGACACCTATGATCACGGGCCTACTCATTTATGGGGGGGGGGGGGCAGGGTATTTCCGTTCCTCGGGGAAGGGCTTTTTATTTCACAGAGAGCTGGGAATGAGGAAAATAATTTTTTTTAAACTGGGACTGGGTAATTAGACGACCGTCGTGATCAAGCATTTTCATTACTCGTGAACTGCGAAGTTTGATATGAAATAAACGTGAATCGGGAAATCGTCAAATTATATGTATCCGCCCCTTCCTTTGCATGCGGGGAGTTCTCTTTTCAATTCCTCGTGACCTGGCATATAACAAAATTATTCTTCGTGATCTGGGAACACGACTCCCCCTTGCCCCCTCCCCCCCACCCCGCCCCCCATGTATAATAGCGATCTGGCCGTATTTCTGAATCACATTTCGCATCGCTTACTTCTAAACACCCGTGTCATTATATCAATATTTGAAAGGACCGTTAAAGCTATTCGAACAGTTATTTCCTCCTAATAACAAAAACATGCATAGTACACTTAAACTAAAGACCATTCACATTTTACCATTTTAGATCATGGCACGACTTGGGCGGGATACAACTGTTCAAATAGCTTAAAAAACTAAGTTAAGTTTGGATAAGCCAATACATTTGGATATGCCTTTATAACGACCGGGGATCCATTTCTATATTTATCCTGCATATTCGTATTGTACACCTATTTCATGTAGCGGTTGGAATACGCGGAAAGTGATGATTATATTACCTCTGGTACTTGGACTGATATTTGTATGTCATTACGCCGCTGCTGTTAACAGATTCTGTCTACTGTGAAACTTTCGTATTGCAACCGGAGTTGAAGCATATAAGTATACACAGGCTTTGCGTAAGATGTCTGCAATCAATCGGTGATGATAATCCAATTAGGAAAATTAGGAAAATATTAAGATAGTAATGAAATATGCTTCCGAGGCTGTTTGGATGGCGCGTACCCACCGCAAGCCCACCCCGTGCCCACCGCAAGCCAACCCTGTACCCACCGCAAGCCCACCCCGTACCCACCGCAAGCCCACCCGTACCCACCGCAAGCCCACCCGTACCCACCGCAAGCCCACCCCGTGCCCACCGCAAGCCCACCCCGTACCCACCACAAGCCCACCCCGTACCCACCGCAAGCCCACCCCGTACCCACCGCAAGCCCACCCCGTGCCCACCGCAATCCCACCCCGTACCCACCGCAAGCCAACCCCGTACCCACCGCAAGCCCACCCCGTGCCCACCGCAAGCCCACCCGTACCCACCGCAAGCCCACCCCGTACCCACCGCAAGCCCACCCCGTGCCCACCGCAAGCCCACCCCGTACCCACCGCAAGCCCACCCCGTGCCCACCGCAAGCCCACCCCGTACCCACCGCAAGCCCACCCGTACCCACCGCAAGCCCACCCCGTACCCACCGCAAGCCAACCCCGTACCCACCGCAAGCCCACCCCGTGCCCACCGCAAGCCCACCCCGTACCCACCGCAAGCCCACCCGTACCCACCGCAAGCCCACCCCGTACCCACCGCAAGCCCACCCGTACCCACCGCAAGCCCACCCGTACCCACCGCAAGCCCACCCGTACCCACCGCAAGCCCACCCCGTGCCCACCGCAAGCCCACCCCGTACCCACCGCAAGCCCACCCGTACCCACCGCAATCCCACCCCGTACCCACCGCAAGCCCACCCCGTGCCCACCGCAATCCCACCCCGTACCCACCGCAAGCCAACCCCGTACCCACCGCAAGCCCACCCCGTGCCCACCGCAAGCCCACCCGTACCCACCGCAAGCCCACCCCGTACCCACCGCAAGCCCACCCCGTGCCCACCGCAAGCCCACCCCGTACCCACCGCAAGCCCACCCCGTGCCCACCGCAAGCCCACCCCGTACCCACCGCAAGCCCACCCGTACCCACCGCAAGCCCACCCCGTACCCACCGCAAGCCAACCCCGTACCCACCGCAAGCCCACCCCGTGCCCACCGCAAGCCCACCCCGTACCCACCGCAAGCCCACCCGTACCCACCGCAAGCCCACCCCGTACCCACCGCAAGCCCACCCGTACCCACCGCAAGCCCACCCGTACCCACCGCAAGCCCACCCGTACCCACCGCAAGCCCACCCCGTGCCCACCGCAAGCCCACCCCGTACCCACCGCAAGCCCACCCGTACCCACCGCAATCCCACCCCGTACCCACCGCAAGCCCACCCCGTACCCACCGCAAGCCCACCCCGTACCCACCGCAAGCCCACCCCGTGCCCACCGCAAGCCCACCCCGTACCCACCGCAAGCCCACCCCGTGCCCACCGCAAGCCCACCCCGTACCCACCGCAAGCCCACCCGTACCCACCGCAAGCCCACCCCGTACCCACCGCAAGCCCACCCCGTACCCACCGCAAGCCCACCCCGTGCCCACCGCAAGCCAACCCCGCATCCCCTTTTTACCTTTTGTAACCGCTGTTAACCAACCCTTCTAACCACAGACTATTTGTTATTGTGACGGGCCTAAATATATTGATAAAACACTTTGTTAGTACGTATAGTACATGTAACTGAATACCAAGTCATAATCGTCTTCTAGACATATTTATATTATTTTTGCATAATAATAATATGATCAATTAATGCACGCAAAGAGAAATGTCCGGTTGTATGGAAAGGAAGACTGCATGACAAACTGCTTAACAGACTTAACGGGAGGAAACATGCCAAACAAATGTAAATAACCATCAATTAATTCATGATGCAAGACTTTATTCATATTAAAATATAGATGTAAGACATGATACAGCTTTGTAGATTGATTTAAAGTTTGTGGAACATCCTTTTCATTGGTGTTTTATTTATACACGTGTGATGGGATGAATTTGAGCAGGTTTCTGCCACGTGTGCTTATTCTCAGATCGAATAGAAGAAAATGAAGCGGGAATTGTGCAGGAAAATTATGCATGTGGTTATCCAGAGTGCAGTCAGGACACCACGGGTTCATCCACGAACCGAACAGTATGGCATGGAGTTGACTACACATATCCGGATTTAGCATTAATTTAGGGAAATGTGGATGTTTATAGGTCGATTGGGTTGCGTATGCTTGTGCGGGTAATTTGGCGTTCAGCGCTTTGCTAAAGCATATGAGAAACTTGTTACGCCATATGTTACACGACCTATTGTTCCACATCAAAATTGATACATCACAAATGTGAAGATTATCTCTTTAAAGTTTACAAAACCACTGCCTAAGACCTATAAAACCGGCTGGATCATGAGATGAAGTAGACATCATAATTTGTTAAATGTGTTGTGAATATCTTCAGTAATGGTTGCTTGACAGCCGGGTAAAGGGTAATAACCTCTAATTTTCTCTTAGAATTACAATTAAGATAATTATAATTGATTGATTCAGTAAACCAGTAGAGGATGCAATCCTGCTCTGAACATTAAAATGTTTAGGATCATGATTTTCATCATGAAGATCATTTGCATTTGCAACATACTCAGCTGGCGTGTGGTACTCATCTTAGGCCTATGATAAATGTATCCCTTATTTTCCCTTTCAAAAGCGGGTATCCCAGTTGTTGCTTACATCTATGGTAAGTTGGTATAGAGCGTTAGGGCTTCCTGATAAATGAAAACAATGTGCCATAAACTAAAGGGAATGTTGCCAAAGACTGTTGCCTTGGGATAGTTCTAATGATGGGCAAACAGGGGCCTCACAATATAACATTTGGTACCGTTCTAAAATGTACTTTGAAAATCAATTCATAGGCACAAATGCTTGCGACATGAGCAAATGATATGGGAGCTAACTATTACAGGGTGTGTCTTTTTCCAGTCACGTTTATTGAGTTAGTTCAATACAGAGTTGGTCACATGAATAAATCTGTGCACCGTTCAGTACGTGATTCCATCCCTGTCAAAGCCTGCAATACTTTAGTATTTCCAGTTTTCTGCAGAAAATATTGCTTCATTTTCTTGGAATTACGATTGGAGGAAGCTTCATATTTCTTCACGGCTGCTAAGTCTTAAACACGCTTTGCTGGTAACTTTGATTTGTGAACGGAAGTACACAAGTGTAGTAAAATCGGACAATCCGGATTTTTCAGAATGATGAGCTGATTGACCACAATGAGTAAGATATATGTGGATAATACGGTTTTAATTCCCTTGCATATCCATGGGTCTGTCAGTTATTGTTTATCCAATGGTGATTCGTCCTTCGTTGCCAAACATCTACTGTAGTTGCTTATTTACCTTTAACCGTTCTTATCAGACAATTAGCCTGTTTACATGATTGTATCGTTAGAATTTGCTAATTCCCTATTAAATGTTTTATGTTATGATCATAGTGTTCGCTATTGATATGGTTGTTATTAAGTTGACACAACTTCCGCCTTACCTTGGTACAATGTGGATGGAGGACGTGCACATGTCACAAACAAATATTCCCAGACCGAACACCGAAGAAACACACCATTATACTATTCCCTCCCACAATTTCCTTGCAACATGCGTCGTTTTCCGTCGGTGTACAGCAGATTTCATTATTTCGGTTACGTTGGTATCCAAATGGAGCGATTTACTTCATATCTACACGTGTGTTTCGTCCTCTAGTTGACCTTTTGTTTATTGAAGGACAATTAACCCATGAAGCCTGCGAGCACGCAGTCCTCGCGTTCAGATCATACAAGGCATGTTACCTGGGTTGATCCCGCCAACGAGAGTGACAGTTGCATATACGGAGCGTTCATTTGCATGGTGTTTAACCCTCGCTTATTGCAAGGCGGCCGCAGTCGCCCCTCTACATGCATTCATCCATAGTCCACGTTAGACTATATAGGTAAGCCACCCCTGATTACGCAATTGAAAACCGTGCCCCTGGAATACAACTCTTAGGTCTTGTGTATACACCAACGCGGTAAATCATTATCTCGGTGCAAATCCGATGAGAAAACCGTACCAACAGACATACTAAACCTGACTAGCGCAATTATCAACCAATAGTTAACGACCTCACGTGCACAATTTACATAGCTTAGACATAAATGTTAGACGTAATCTTGCACGACTACTGTACAAATTAATGTACACGATTCATCATAGCAAACATACTTTGTCATCATTTACCAAATTTAATTTATTAGGTGGCTCTAGTGCCAGCGGCCTATCACGGCCTTAACTAGAGTCTCCTCGACTAAGTGTGATACTTATACAAACATCGTTCGGTTAGTCTTATTATGTAACACTTTGTTGAATAAACGAATCCATCCATCCATACTTGCGGGTGTATAGTGTATAAACCTAGTTACGGTGTATTTACATGCGTGTATAGTGTCCTGTCCGGCATTATTGGCAGCTAGGCGAATTAAGCGATTGATTATTGGTTTTTTAGAAATAAAGGTAGTGGTATGGGTACTGGCAACTGTCTAAGTCTGTGTCAACCCATAAATAAACTATATGAAATGTTAACCTACTGCTGGGTCGCTTACTTGCTCAAGAAGTGAGTGGTGGAGATTTGTGGTCTACGTGCTTATATGTTATTAAATGTTACCGGTTTGACATCCCTAGGACTATGCAGAACATCATTTTTGTTCGTGTATGTTGCTCATTAGTTACGCGGGTGTGTGTGAGAGATTATTCATTTTGTAGTCTGTTATAGTTTGATAATATAACTAATTTATTAACATTTATCCGACGCGAAAATTCACTGTATTTACAATTACTACTGTTTTTTTTCTTCCCGTAATACGAGATATGTTAGTTATATGAGTTATGTAATCGTCTCTGGTTTTGTTACCTTCAGGTGGTGATAAAGGTGGCAACTCGTCCCTTCCTCTGCCCCCTGCCCCTACCCCCTTACCCCCCTACAGCTCAACCCCCCCACCCCTTGCTTGGTAATTCTGGAAGGCCCATGAACACAGTACAAATGAACGACAGATCTCACCTGCAATAGTCAATTCTGTGAAGCAAAATAAATATTTTACTAACCTGACGTAATAATACCGCCCTTCAATCCATGCTCACACAACCCACACGGGCTGGTGAATTCATTCCAATCATTGAAGTCCCCAAGAACTATGGTGTTTTTTCTCCATACATATATATATATATGTATAAGTATATACATAAAGGTTTCACCAACCGGCCAATTAACCTTGCAACACGATAGGAAGGCCAGACGTAAACTCGGGCACCTCTGGTATAATTTGTACTGGCACCTCGCGGCCACTCAGACGGGACGGAGAGACGGGCAGCCCGCCCCCCTAGACTACTCGGCTGTACCCCCAGCCAGCGGCGAGCCAGCCACCGCGGCGTGATAACGGATAGAGTGTCGCCAGAGTTAATTACACGAACACGTCTTGACCCTGGGTAGACTGTACGGTGCGCCTCATAGAGTGGGTGGGTATGTATGGGTGGGTGGATTGGTGGGTGGATACGGGGCCGGGTGGTGGTGTCCTTGGGGGGGGGGGGAGGGTAGAAGTCGGGGGGGCACCCATGGTAAGGGTTGGGTTTCTGTCGAGTTGCGGATCGAATCCAGCACATGCATACGATTATTTACGACATGGCACATTTGCATAATATTATTTACGATATAGCCTATATGCGTAAGATCATTTACGATAAAGCACATATGCATAAGATTATTTACGATATAAAACATATGCATCAGATTGTTTTCGACATAGCACATTTGCATAAGATTATTTACGACCTAACACATTTGCATAATGAGAATTACGACATAACGCATTTGCGTAACATTATTTACGACATAGCACGTTTGCATATGATTATTTACGACATAGCACGTTTGCATATGACTATTTACGACAAAATACATTTGCATATTGACAGCGATATAGGGAGCGTGACTTATAATTATTATAATTATAATGAGTATAAATACTTATTACTAATGACTAATGACACAGGGCGCCATGTGCCGGGGTTACTCTCCCGATGTGAGATGTATATGTCACTCTCTTTCTAGGCTGTCACCCGTGGGTACCTAAGACTTTCAGAGAGTGCCAGATTTTCTTATGTGAGGGGTCTAATTAAGAGGATTTAATCGGTCCAAGTTGTCAAAAGTTCGGGGAAGGGGAAACATTGGTGGGGGGGGAGGGGGGGGGTTCCTGGATCGTAGTGGCTTGCTCTCGATCCGCACCAATATAAATTGCAATTTGCGACAATATGGGGCCTCCTGTGGGAAGGGGAAGGAGGGGGGAGGGGGTGTTTCAGGGCGGTCCCGTAGCGCCATCCTGAGACTCTCCTGGTGGTGTCTACAGGTGGTGGGCGGGGCTAAACACCCTGTCACCGGCCGTCACTACCGGAAGGGCATGCGGGGTGGGGGGGGGGGAGGGGGGGGGAGGGCGTGGGATAACACGAAGGCCATCACTTAACCGTCCCCTCCCCCTCGATCACCCCTCTCCCGCGCACACATCTACTCACCCTTACCCTTCCTCACCCTCCACCCCCCATCGTCTCCAAGCCCACCCCCCAGCCGCCCTCGCCAACCTCTCTAGCAC
>OZ025260.1:30502609-30927286 GCA_964019135.1 Arenicola marina | reverse complement strand
GAGCTGACCGTTGCAACGGCTGTACCAAAATAAACATAAACAGGAAATGTTACCTTTGACCACAAGCAGTGTCAACGGCCACCGCCAAAGAAAAAGTGGCGCTCCGGACTTCTTCTATTGTCTCATATAATTTAGCGCTTGGGCCCCCTGTCGGTGGCGACTTGTTTACACACGTTTATGACGTTTCAAATCAGCACAAGTTTCCATTCTTGTGGCGGACAATTCATAAATTTGAAATGTTTTGCTCATTGGCAGATAATTGGTGAGCGATATGGTAGGTGTTTATTGTCTGTTATGAACCTTAAGGCCTTAGGTTTGTGTTCTTATACGCAAATTTGGCATTCAAAAACAGCGAAACAACTCCACATAAAACTTTAAATGGTGGAGGTTATTCCCTGCTACAGCGGAGTAATAAGTGAAATGGAGTCCACCATACGCTTGCGGCACGATCGGCACGCTGACAAGGACAAATCCCACTGACCAAGCAACGTGAAAATTAGCGCACGCTGAATTATGTACAGAACCACAATGTCTTAATTGAGATTACAATTTTTGGCTCCGAAAACTTCGTGTCAAGTCGGCTTCGCCTTTTGTATTGTATTATAAAGAAACTTCGGTGTCTGTCATCACCGCAAAATACATGTATTCCACTTTCAGTATGTAACGAAATAAAACGTTCTATTACTGTAACGAAAAAAACCTCAGGATCGTGTCTAGCCCTGGTACATGCCTCTCGGACCACGCCCGTAAACGGAGCCAGGCTCCCTTGCTCCGTTTACGGGCTTGGTCAGAGGCATGTACCAGGGTTAAAGTCGTGCCGTACAGCCTTCGTTGGTGGAAGTTTGCGACCGGCACGGATACCTATCACACCCGGGGTATGGGGTTGGGGTGGGGGTGCGTGGCGTGGAGGGGAGGTTTAGTTATATCGCCCGGTAACTCCTTGTTAACGCATCTTTGTGAGAGTCTTCAATTGTTCGGATTATTTATATAAAACAATTATATATATATCAAAACGGAAACAAAAGCATTTGTATTCAATGCAACAGAACTCAGCATTATAATGTACAACTTTTATTGTGGTTATATATCCCGTACTAAAACGGTTTCTCGTAGTCATCAGGTAGACACTATAGCTGGCGATACTGCTCAGCCCTCGCACGCAGGGACCGCCTTCATCAGCGGCTGGCGACCAGTACCTCGGCATCGGCTAGCTACGTCACAGCACCGGGTCACGTGGCTATGTAATCTGTCTCGTGGAGCGGTGAAAAAAACACACCCTGAAACCCCCGGCGTACCTTCAGCGGTAACGCAATGGTAACGACATAATGGATCTTATAGGTGGTATGATTAATACTATTGATCTCGCACTGGCGGGTGTAGTGTCAGCCTCCTGTATCTCTCACCTACCTATCTCATCTATCTATTATGGAGACAATAGTTGTTCGTCCATACGTTCCGACTGGTTGGGTTGCGTTAGGAGTCCGTCGTTGACCTTCCTTCCAAAGGTCACCGGAGACAAAAGTTGAGATCCACGATCGAGGATTGTTTCAAATGTTCACCCCCAGACGGCGTCCAATGACACCAGAGGTTGAGATTGGAACATTTAATGCTGTACTTCATCGGATATGGAATCCCCCTCTCACCCCCCCCCCCCCCCGCCACCACCACCACCCTACCCCTGGAGCGTTTAGTCTAAGCTTCCTCGGACTGAGCGTCCCCCTCCCCCGCCCCCACCCTCGGCTGAGTTACGTCAAACTTTCTCTGATGGGAACCCCCCTCCCCCTGCCCCTCCCTCACCCCCCTGCCGCGCTACGCCTGAGCTTCCTCGGACTGGGAGCCCACGTCGCCCGGGCCGCCCTCCCCACCCTCCTCGTCCCTCTCCCGCCGGGATCGCTTGGACTTCTTGTGTTTCGACCTGTGGTGATCCTCCTCCTCGTGTTTCCTGCAACAACGACAACGGGAAGATTATTTATAAATACGACATGCTGCCAGTCATTTCTATACACAGACAAAGCCAAAAGCAAGCCGAGAAACATCCCGTGACAACGAAATGAGGCCAGGGTTCGAACCCACGACCTGTAGCTTATCAACTGAGATATAGGGGGGGGCGGGGCTATCCAGGCCAGGCAACACATCAAATGTCGCGCAGTAAATCAACGAGAGCTTGGGAGGCCGTCGCAACTATAGTACAAAGTACTACACATAATGTGAAACATATGCAGTGGCGCCTCACGGAAGGAATTATCGTAACTACAATTTGCGAAATCGTAAATGGGACGTCGTCACACAGACACCGGAAGTATGGACCAAGCCGTGACAAGGAAACCGGAGTACAACGTTGGCCCACGTGTGAGCTTCAATGTAGCGATCATACCATACAATGTAGCAGGTTAGGGTACGGCCAAGGACAGCTAGAGCAAGATGGTAGAAGTTGGCCCATGTGAACGTTATGATTTTACATTAATATGATCTATATGATCTAACCTGAACAATCTCGTGGCTGAGGAAAAGGAACGCTGTTTTTCAAAAAAATGTCAGCGTCTGAAGTAATTATATGACCAATATATAAACATTGTTGCGCCGCGAGTAGCTAAACGGCCTCTTTTAATGACAATTCTCAGTCCACCAATATCTGACATTACGTGATTGAACCACCCTCCCTCCCTGGTAACGGAACTCACCTCCCCCTGGAGCTGCGGTGGCGGTCTTCTCGTTCCCGTTCCCGTTCCCGTTCTCGTTCCCGTTCCCGCTCCCGATCCCCGCGCTCCATGCGCTCAGGCCGGTCAGGTCGGTCAGGTCGGTCAGGCCGGTCAGGTCGGTCAGGTCGGTCAGGTCGGTCAGGCCGCTCCTCTCGACGGTCGCCGCGGTCACCCCCACGGTCGCCGCGGTCACCCCCCCGGTCGCCGCGGTCACCCCCACGGTCGCCTCGCTCCCGATCCCTGTGCCGCCGCTCTCGCTCCCGCATGTCGCGGTCACGTGAGCGAGATCTGTCACGCCACCCGCCGCCGCCACCGCCACCGCCGCCGCCGCCGCCGAAATCTCTACACAGGGCACATGGTATATGGTTAGTTACTGAAAGCTCGGAAGTAATTTATAATAATATTATATCTAATATTACATGTATAATATAATTCATAATAATATTAGTATAATACATATTTACACCATAGTTCGATATCACGGTATAAACAACATATTTGATATCACATATACCATAGTGATAAAAGCAATAAAACTGTAGCCCATAATATATCTATTTTTTTTACGTATATACCATACTGATATAATCCACAACCCAGTGACGGATAATATATCCAACATAACTTATACCATAATGATATAATCCAAGACCTAGTGATGGACAATATATCTAATATAACTTCTACCATAATGATATAATCCACAACCCAGTGACGGATAATATATCTAATATAACTTATACCATAATGATATAATCCAAAATCTAGTGATGGACAATATATCTAATATAACTTATACCATAATGATATAATCCACAACCCAGCGACGGATCACATATCGAACATAACTTATACCATAATGATATAATCCAAAACCTAGTGATGGACAATATATCTAATATAACTTATACCATAATGATATCATCCATAACACAGTGATCGATAATATATCTAATATAACTTATACCATAATGATATCATCCATAACACAGTGATTGATAATATATCTAATACAACATACCTATACCATACTTTTTACTAATGTGCTCGTTGTATGACGATATTTGTAAACCCTACATAAAGTGCTCGTTGTATGACGATGTTTGTAATGTTTATGTACCTTGGCTGGAGGCCAGCCTACAGTACGAAATAAACTATCTATCTATCTATACCCTATTGATATAACTCAAAACGCGGGATTCCTTGATACAAGCATCTAAGATAATTTGTTTACTATATAACCCCCCAAAAAAATATCTTTATTCTGCGAGCGATTATATTATTCTAATACTGTTAAGAACGTGTTCGTTACCATACCAACCGAATTTCCGACCCCCGCCTGTCGCCCTCCACGGCCACAGCCCAGCCTCCTCTCAACGGGAGGGTCGGTGGAGGGAGTGGGGAGGGGGAAAGGGCGGGGAGAAGGGAGAATTGTTGGCACCCAACCACCGTCGCGGAGCCACGGGCTGTCTTAACCTCTTTTGTTTAGTTTACGCTGAAAAGGGGGTGTCTCTTGTTTACCCACCTGCTACCATAGCGACCCCCGGACCCCCGATATTCCCGACTGGATGACCTCCCATCACGCGCGTCATCTGAGCTGGCATGGTTAGATCCCGACCTGGGTGGGCTGCGTCCGTACTCCCATCCGGGGGCAGGTCCGGGCTGCATGTTGTAGCCGTCCGGGGGCCTGAGGGACAACAGGGTGGTGAGGGGGGGGGGGGGGGAGAAAGAGAGACACGAAATGTTGGTGACACATAATCAAGAGGCTATAGTGGACGGGAAGTGTAGAGTGTTGCATCGTGGCCGTGAATGCTGAAATAGACATCCCGGAACCATGAATGAAATCGGCTTGAGTGAAATATACCTCACAATGCAGGTACTAGGGTTTGACCTAATAACCTGTTGGCCTGCAGCTAAGCTCTGATACAAACAGAGCCAGGCTTCCATGGAAATAAACAGGGTGACCGCAGTCTCCGTTTCACCACGAGCAACTTGACGGAAGATTAAACAATAATAAAAAAACATTTTGCTCATTGCGAAAAACGTCTGTTTCATATCATTACAAAAAGTGCTGAAATCTTTAATTCTAGACATCACCGTAATATGTGACGTATTATTTGTAGTCTTACCTTTCAAGTAATAGCCTGGAGACCGGTCTCTCATTAGCAGACGACTGCTGTCTCGTTATTCGCGCCATTTTAGTGATAATGAACAGCACTGTTCCGTGGCTTAGTAATAGCGACAATAAACTATCGATACCAGTACGGCTTACAATAGACACCTCCTTAAGTAACTCCTAAACAACACGTGACCAGTAGCTCCGATCCTTAACTGCCACCGGATATGGATATATACCAAAGCACACGCCGGGGACTCACCGCTTGTCCCAGCCCGGCCCCCCCGGTCCGGGTGGGGGTCCACCGTGTGGGGGTCCTCCATGGGGGGGTCCGCCGTGGGGGGGTCCGCCGTGGAGGGGTCCGCCGTGGGGGGGTCCACCGTACTGGGGGGCCCCATAGGGCCCGGGGCCGTCGTAACCGTAGCCTGGGGGTGGTAGGCCTCTGGAATGGCATCAAGTGGGGTGAAAATATCGTCAAGGACACGTGAATCCTATTGGAATACGAGTTAAACTATATAAAATCCATCTTTACTTACAGGAAATATCCCTTGGTCTAAATGTGCTCGCGAGGGCGAGTAGTTATAAACCTTAACTAACCCTACACAAATCCACTTAGTGCTAAGCAACGGTTTTCCCGTCTAAAAACAAAACAATATAGCCAGAGGCATTTTTAGCATGAGGAAAGTGGTAAATTTTAAGGCGACAACTTGATGAGATTCCCAATACTACCGCTAGGAGCGTGACAACAACTCCTGGCGCGGTTGTCATGGGTACGGCGCCAGCTACTCACCTGTCTGGGGGAAGGCCGGAGGGGGGCTGGTTGTAGTAATCTGACATGATAAATGGAACACCATAGATTAACAAGTCCCATCAGGTCATTATCCGCCAGTTTACGATTTGTCAAGAATCTGTCAGTTTTATTGATGAACCAAGATCTGTACCAAACAGCCAGGCCCATAAATGAATGATATGGTCTGCAATGTAAGTGCAATTATACCTAAATAAAAGCCGGTTCCTTATATAAATGAAATACCTTACGCAGATTTGTCCTGCGCATATGTAAAAACACGGATTTGCACAAAGTTTTTACTGGATGATCAGTACAGATGATAAGGTAAATTGTTTACCATTATTGCTGAGTGACTCACCAACATATGGGTCCGGCATCATGTTAGGGGCGAAGGAGGGGGGTGGGCCGCCCATGCTGACTGGGGGAGGGACGCCTGTCCGGGGGAGAAAGAGAAGCCATCAAGTATTATAACAGGAGAAACCTGGGAATTCCCCAGGTCCACGTATAACGGTTAGCCTATACAAGGTGGGTGGTGTCATGTACGCCACTTTTATGTACAGTAAAGGCATCTTGTGCCAAGGACCCCTTGGGCGAACGTATGAAAGGATGGAACGGTCCCACGCACAGGCGGGAATCGAACCCTCAACGTCTTGGCTAGCAGACCATTTGAGGTGCGGAGACCACTACAATACACTTACTTGGCGGAGTTAACAATTCAACAGTCGAATGTGCAGGGCATTAGGCACAGTAATTGGCTATAGAAGGATGCATGCTGACTCTATTACTATTACTAGTATCTAGCAAGGAGCCTATATATATGATCAATTAACAAGAGGGGCGCATTATGATACAATCTGGATTGGGACTTTCGACCTGACGCTAATGTAAACAGTTACCAACTCTTTAGAACTATTCACCAACCAATGCATTACGTCGAGGTGCAGCTTTGAAACAGTCACAAGCCACAGGAAAGTAATCCAAGCTTTTGATCAAAGGAGAATTGAATATAACCACAAAGACGTAAGACTGTAAACCCTGCTTGTGGGTTGCTTCACTTTTTGTCTTCCGACAGAAGCTGTATATAAGAAATTATACTTGGGGCATGAATTTTTATATTTATAACTTTGCTCATGGAGTTCCCTGCCCCTTGAGGCCCGACTTACCGGTCGGCGGGGGGACCATCTGCTGCGGTGGCATCCCTGGGGGTGGCACCCCCGGGGGCGGCAGGGAGGCGGTGGGGGGTGGCATGGAGTAGTTGGGGGGCGGCACGTGGGTGGGGGTGGCCACCACGGAGCTTGCGGGAGGCTGGGAGGCCTGGGAGGTGGGCGGAATGTCGCTGAACTTCTTGCTGCAATACACAGGAGGCACTCAGTGTCAATTGTTATGTAGGGTATAAATCATATTCATAGCAATCAGCATTGAAACAGTGTGCAATTACTTTATGTAAAGAAGTCAGTTTACACATGTAGGAGTCTACGAGGCTGCCTACAGGAGCGCCTAGAGTAGTGCCTGGAGGAGTGCCTACAGTAGTGCCTTGAGGAGCGCGCAAAAGGAGCGCCTACATCAGTGCCTACAGCAGTGCATTCAGACAGGAGCGCCCACAGCAATGTCTTGAGGAGCGCCTACAGCAGTGCTTTATGGAGCGCCTACAGCAGTGCTTTGGGGAGCGCCTACAGCAGTGCCTTGAGGAGCGCCTACAGCAGTGCCTTGAGGAGCGCCTACAGCAGTGCCTTGGGGAGCGCCTACAGCAGTGCCTTGAGGAGCTCCTACAGCAGTGCCTTGAGGAGCGCCTACAGTAGTGCCTTGAGGAGCGCCTATAGTAGTGCCTACAGGAGCGCCTACAGCAGTGCCTATAGGAATGCCTTGAGGAGCGCCTACAGCAGTGCCTACAGTAGTGCCTACAGGAGTGCCTTGAGGAGCGCCTACAGGAACGCGTAGAGGAGGGCCTTGAGGAGCGCCTACAGTAGAGCCTTGAGGAACGCCTACAGGAGTGCCTTGAGAAGCGCCTACAGTAGTGCCTTGAGGAACGCCTACAGGAGTGCCTTGAGGAGCGCCTAACGGAGTGCCTTGAGAAACGCCTACAGCAGTGCCTTGAAGAACGCCTACAGGAGTGCCTCGGGGAGCGCCTACAGCAGTGCCTTTGAGGAGCGCCTAACGGAGTGCCTTGAGGAGGGCCTACAGGAGTGCCTCGGGGAGCGCCTACAGCAGTGCCTTGAGGAGCTCCTACAGCAGTGCCTACAGGAGCGCTCACAGCAACCCCTACAGGATTGCCTACAGGGCTATAGATATGTGTGACATTCCGACAATTTCTGACAGGTCTTATTTATGCCTAGGTCCAACCCCCAACCCCGCCACTCACTAGTCCAAGGCCTCAGCCGCCTGCATCTCCTCCTCGAAGTCCCGCTGCGGGCGGCGAGAGTCACGTGACGTGCTGCCTATGACGTCGATGGTGCCGGCGTACTTCCGGCCAGGAGGCGGCCCGGCCCGTCGCTGGGCTGGAAACAGACATGGCGTCGGTAAAAAATACAACCATCACTGTCGGAGACTTACACAAGATAGCCTCGTTCTGACATACACATGAGAGCCTCGTTGTGACTTACCCGACAGCGCCTCGTTGTGACTTACACAACAGAGCCTCGTTTTGACTTACACAAGATAGCCTCGTTCTGACATACACATGAGAGCCTCGTTGTGAATTACCCGACAGCGCCTCGTTGTGACTTACACAACAGAGCCTCGTTTTGACTTACACAAGATAGCCTCGTTCTGACATGCACATGAGAGCCTCGTTGTGAATTACCCGACAGCGCCTCGTTGTGACTTACACAACAGAGCCTCGTTTTGACTTACACAAAATAGCCTCGTTCTGACATACACATGAGAGCCTCGTTCTGACTTACCCGACAGCGCCTCTGCCTGCGCGGCGGCGTCCCCTTGCGGCGTTGATACCTTCTCGTTGTTCTGCTGTCTGTTCGGCGTCGAGCGCGGCGCCTACAGCGAGAGCCACAAGTGGACAATAACAATGGAGGTGACGCCAGTTAACTGATAATAATCAATCAAATGCTGACGTTTAAGCCACGTTTGCTCATATAAAGGAGGAACTGGCCCAAAATACGTCCCGGGAATGGGGCTGTGACGAAACATATTCCAACGGTTTATCTGCAGTTCAGCATGCTTACCAAAGGATTTAAGGAGGATTTTATGGTTCTTCTTTAAATGATCATCACGGGGAACAACAAACATTTTAATGTCCTGCGTTGGATAGAGTTGCATATCCATGAAAAAACTATATGACAGATTCAGTTAGCAATACATGTATGTACCAAAACAAAACAAGTAAAGCTAGACATACAAAAATAAAATTAGATAGAAGAAGAAAAAATTCAGTTAAGACTTACATGTATATTTTTATGTAAATACAACGTGGATTTAGCAACAAAAAACAAAACAAAAATAGAATGAAACTTATTATAAAATGGAAATAATATAAAAGTTAGGTATAAAATAAGGCGAGCTTACAAATGGTTTGGGAGCTCCTCCGATGGAGGCGTTGTTCTCGAGCCGCAGGCGGCGCTGTCTCTCACAGTACTTGGTCCACGTGTCCTCATTGAAGCCATAGTTAAAGTAGTCCGTGATGTCGGCACCTGTAACCAAGCCACGTGCAGCACTGAGGAGGCGCGATTGGTGCTTTCATCAGGCCAATGATAACATGCTATTGCATACGCTTACATACGGCAGATAATAGAAATGGTTGGTTGTATATTCAAGACGCTTTAACCACTTTTGGTCACATCGCGTCAATGGGAGAAGGAAGGGACAGTGGAGCCATATCCCCGGGGGTAACCCCCTACTCTTTGCGAAGAAGGACATCAGATCTTTATCCTGGGACCACAGAGACCTGGCCACAGTGGGGCGCGAACCACCGACCCACGTGCCGTTAGGCTCTCAGGTGACCAGAGCACTCAAAGCGAGCGCTATAACCCGCTGAGCTATCGGGGCGGCCCCCATCGATGATGAAAAGCGAGTGGTGTTTTCATTAGGCCAATGATAACGTGGTATTCTTCCGTCCAATATATACGATTCCATACCGACATGGGAACAGATTTATTAGAGATAATAGAAATGGTAAAAAAGCATATATAAAAGGTTAACAATGAAAGGGAAGCGTGTCTGTTTAAGGCGTGTATGTATGGTGGGATCGGCAGATTGTATGATGTAATGGTGGGATATGTAGATTGTATCATGTAATGGTGGGATCTGTAGATTGTATCATGTAATGGTGGGATCTGTAGATTGTATCATGTAATGGTGGGATCTGTAGATTGTATCATGTAATGGTGGGATCTGTAGATTGCATCATGCAATGGTGGGATCTGTAGATTGTATCATGTAATGGTGGGATCTGTAGATTGCATCATGCAATGGTGGGATCTGTAGATTGTATCATGTAATGGTGGGATCTGTAGATTGTATCATGTAATGGTGGGATCTGTAGATTGTATCATGTAATGGTGGGATCTGTAGATTGCATGATGCACTATGTATGATACGTACCAGGTTTTCTCCAGGGTTTTTCCTCCGCTTGTAAGCTGTCTAAATCAAACTCGTATACTTGGACACCATTGACACTGCCCTGGGCTTCCAAGTCCAGGCCCTTTGCGGGCTGCTTGGCCACGGTTGGCACTGTTCCTAAAAGTAGGAAGAGAATGGTTACAAGCGTATATAAAGACCATCACATATACATATACAGAACCTAAATATTAATAGAATGCAGTTGAACAAATAAAAATGTATAACCATCATGAAAAGCCTCAATATTAAATGTTAGCATAAGCGAATTATCTAAAGATACTTTGCTTCATTGTAAGGCATTAAGTTCCTAATCTTTAGGCTATGTGAGACTGGATGATAATTTCACAATGAACGTTTCTTCAGGAATCAGTCGTTTATTAAGGTGGCACTGATATTCATTGCAGAATGGCACTTCGATGTTGAAATGTTTTTGTTACCTGGCGCTGCACCCCGCTGGTAGCCAGATTTGAATTTTGTTGCACTGAAAAAAAAAAAAAAACACAACTATTTATGAACATGTCCATATATTTTAGGTTGCAAGTGTAGTTATCATATTTACTTAATATAAAATGAGAATAACACAGATTGCCAGATATACCCTATGGTAGTCAATGAATATTATAAAGGTTCATTTCATAAGAGTGTTACATTTACTCAAAGCAAAATCTGTGGACTTCACAGAAATCCTGTGATATAAAACAAATATAGCAGCTAGTTCCTTCAACTAATAAAACCAAAGCCCACAAGTATGCAATAGCTGCAACATCTCCAATACATATCATACGCAAACAAAGGCAAAAACATCTCTATCAGATAAATAGACTTACTCATATGACGTTTGTGTCTTGATGGCTCCTATGGTAACTTGCACATCATCATCGTCATCATCATCGGAGTCTTGGTCATTGTCACCTTGCCCATCTTCAGCATTTTCCCCATCCCCGCCATCTTTCTCACCCTATGTAGGCATTGTAGGCAAGTACTCCAGTCATAAGTTATATGATGGTTGGAGATCAATAATAGATGGCGTCATATAGCACAGGTAATCTCTACATAATGATTTGCTTACAATAAACATAATTTACAGATGAAGAAACAATTAGCTTGACTATAACTACCTTCCTTCATCAGATTATTTGCATTGGAAGTACATGTACATATACCAGTATATCAGGTACCAGATCTATGATGTGCTATTGTGCTACTGAGTATGTCAATAACATAACTGCTTACCTCCATTCCAGTTCGCTGGTTTCCAGATTTCTCCCCTGGTTCAAAGGGGGATGCCTCAACAGAAAGCTGACTGTCTAATCTTTAAAGAATATTATCAGATTTAAAAATATGTACATCTGCATTAGCTTTTTAACCTAAAATACAAAGGATTACCAATTGTGACATTTGGCCTACCACCTTTTTGAAGCTCAGGCTCTTACTAGGATGCATGCCACTCTTTCCTGGTTGGACCACAAAGTGAGTCTATTCATGAAACATTTTGCCAATTTTAAGTGAGCATGGCCAAGAGGGGGGGGGGGGGGGGCTGCATTAGAAGGGAAGGGTGGGGTTGTGAGGACGACGCAAGATACAAAAAAACTAAAAACTAAAACCACAGATTAATCAGGCCAGAGAGAAACTTGATACTGGGTGGGCGCAACAGTCATTGATCAATATGTAGTAAGTACCAGGAAAGCCAGTTACTGGTGTGACACTTGATAAAAGCTGCAATGCCTGAGGCAGATGTAAATGTTATTAGTCATCATGACTGTCTGTATAAACAGTTGATGCCAGGGTCATTGGCTTGGTCCATCAAATAAGATTATGATAAGCAGGCATGCAAGAACAGGCACAACAGGTAGTAGGGAGGGGAGGGGCACCACGGAAGGGGGGGTATTGAGTCAAGGGAGGGAGGTAATATGAAGTTTCCAGCCCAATTTTGAGGCTTCAAAACGCAGTTTACAGTACTGTCAGTAGTCAATCGTTTTAAAGACTGTTAACTTGAATAGTTGGTGCCACACCAAAATAACTTTAGCTAGTATTATTCTTCTGTGTTTGCTCGCTTATAATGCCCCAAATAGCAGAAGAAAAGGCTTTTCCACTTACTTTTCTATATACTAATTTAAATTTGGGGAGCGAGGAAAGTGACATTAAAGCGGTCTCACTTTATAGCGAAAAGACGTGTCTTTTCGCGAAAAGACACTGATCTCGCGAAAAGACAGCCCAAATGCCAATTAACCCCGATTTAAAGCTGTTGAACCAGCTGATTCGGGTTGTAATATCTTTACTCCGGGCAGGAATGCAAATATGTATTGTTTAATCGGGCTCATATGCATATTTAACAAATATTTCAACACGGATGCCGTTCAGCGATCGGTACGGCTGCCGCCATGTTGGATAGACACTTGCCCGTTGCCTTACTAGATGGCGTAACGCGACAAATGATGTTACATACATGTTTGCGTTATGAGGTCTTTTCGTGAAAAGCCGGTTACATCGGCGTAAAAGGGACATGTATCGATGCTAAAAGACACTTAAAACATTAGTCATAGTAGATTTGTACAGTTTATTTACACACATCACGCCTTCTTCATACTTGTCGTCGTCGTTTCAGCGGAGCGCTTACGTTTGCTTTACATGGCTTCTTGCCGCCAGTGGGTGCCGTGACCATGAGTTGGCCGTCTGTTGAGCGGACACAGCCTTTGAGCAGTCCCGACTTTGCTGAACTAAACTGCCCTTAGATGTAAACTCGATGTAACAAACTAATTGGTGTTAACTGATTAGCCCTGCACGAAACCGGCGCCCCGAGCGCCCCGATACCGGGTGTCTTCCGACTTCTACCTCAACTAATTGGTGTCACATAACTGCGGCCCCAATAATTCCAACATTATATTTCGTCGAAAATAGCAACCTAATCTTGATGAATTGAAAAAAAAACGTTTCAGGCGATACATGTCCCATTTACGATTAGATTGTCGCATTATCGTCTTTTCGCGGAAAGACATCATAACGCAAACATGTATAAGATACTGCACGCCATCTAGTGAGGCAACGGGCAAGTGTCTATCCAACATGGTGGCAGCCATACCGATCGCTAAACGGCGTCCGTGTTGAAATATTTGTTAAATATGCATATGAACCCAATTAAACAATACATTTTGTCATTCCTGCCCGAAGTAAAGACATTACAAACCGAATCAGCGGGTTCAACAGCTTCAAATCGGGGTTAATTGGCATTTGAGCTGTCTTTTCGCGAGATCAGTGTCTTTTTGCGAAAAGACATGTCTTTTCGCCATAAAGTGAGACCCCATTAAAGGGGAATGTGCCTTTACATTGAGGTTCAGATTCTCTCTGCTCATTGGCTTGGCTTAACGAAAACCACTAGGACAGTACCGGTATATGCCCTCAATAACAGATGCCTACATACTGCCTTAGAGCTCACCTGTCAATGTTGCAACATCATTGGGAAATTTCCAAATAATGCTCAGATGCAATGCTCCAACAAATAAACCCATTAGATCTCAGTTTTGCAACTTTGATAGATGTACTTATAGTGATTTTGTGGAATATAAACTGTAAGCTTCTATTGAAATATCTTTTCAATTATATATATCTTCTTTAAACAAAGTTAACTTTGAGCTAAAGACAATTGTGCCATGAATGTTGTAGAAATGACTTACCGAGGTTGGTCCCCATCCTTCAGCTTGGCTTCCCCTAGAAAGATTAACATAAATAGATATATATAGAGAGAATATTGCAATTTTGGCATTTGTTAAATATGTCATTGTCTATATCATATTTAACACAATTTACTGGAAATAATTCACCATATACAGTGTACGCCACTTAATCACACTTCGGTTAATCGCAACAAATTTCAAATCCAAACGCCATTTCCTATACATCTTCAGGTTAACAACTTCGGTTAATCGCAACTTTGGCTAATGGCAACACAAATTTACCTGAAAATGGGTGGGAGCTTCAGATAATTGCAACATTCGAGGTCAAGCCCAGGTGTTGTTAACGGGCATGTAGAGACAATGCGCTATCAGCTGGCACTTATAACACCTTAAAAGCTGTATTCTTATCGCCGGATTAACAGACTGCACCAACAAACACAATCCAAATGCTTTGTTATTCTTTTAGTCTCTTTACATTCGTGTGATTGGCATTGAGTAATGTGTGGCATGTTTGCACAAGAGACGGATGAGTGCGATAATGTTCATAATCAAAGAAGTGTGCCTCATTTCATTGCCCTTCAAGCTGTAAACTGTTCGGATCCTCTCTTTGATTATGGAGATGCTAGAACTTGAGATGTTGCTTATGCGAAATTCATTGCAACATGCATGAAAGTTAGCTGCATGATTCCTCGAGAACAGAGGCCGCAACGAATTCAAACAGTTTTAAAACATAGAAGCTGACATCCACAAGTCAGTGGCAGCCAGAACCAAACAGAAGATGATCACAGACTTTTTAATCGATTAAGTCCTCAAATCAATTAAGTCCAAAAACAACTTTTGTATCTGAATACATTAATAATAAAAATAAAAATTTCAAAGATGACCAGTGTTTTATAATGAATGTCTAGCTCACACTTATGTATCTGATTCGCATATAAACCCAATATGTGTACATACATGAACATGTAGCTATACATGACCATTACAAGCAGAGAGCTGTGTAAGGTCATACCAACAAGCGCACGTTTGCTGTACAAAACGGCACATGACATCGCCACAAGCATAACAAGCATCCCTTCCGCTAACTCGAAATACTTAATATCTTCTTCATTCTTATTTCTAATGTGGGGTAGGTCTTATAAATGCTAAACTCACGCACAGACTGTACAATTCCGATTCTTTTCCAAGCTTTTTATTTCACATCACTTTGTATGCCATGACAGTTCTCGTTTAGGTCACATGACACATAAAAATATAGAGGTGTATGCGAGATGTCACATGCTTCTTAATCATATGTCAGTAAGACTTTGTTTACATCTAAAATGTCCTCTAATACGATCACTAATAGAACTTGCTCTATTTGTGACACTGAATTTTCCAAAATAGGACACGGCTACAACAGGTTAGATATATATATACAAGCTAATTTGTAAGAAAACTGCTAAAATGGTGTAAATAAGGAAACTTATTGCTGGCCCATCCCAAATTTATTGGTCTATGTGTACATGGGTTGCAATTTTATTCTTTTATTGTCAAATATTTAAAGATAACGATAAATGGAAATTTGGTGTACGTAGGGGGTTTGGGGACGCAGAGGGTGGGTACATACAAGTCATTTGTCAAGTGTACTTACTTTGTCTTTCATCAAAGGGAGTAATGCCATAATGTTACTCTTTCCATGTCCGGTGGGTAAGAGGCAAAATACATTGTTTCCATCATATAAAGACACAAGTGCTTCAGTCTGCTCTGTGTTGTGATTGTACAGAAGCATCAAATCACGACTGACCTTCGATATCAAATCTCGCGCCGACAAAGAGGCCATGACGAAGCGAAAAAATTCAATGACCAATTTCAGACTGCACGGTAGCACCTCTACGTCATCTCGCAGGCATAATGAGAACCTCGCGAGAACTGTCATGGCAGACAAAGTGATGTGAAATAAAAAGCTTGGAAAAGAATCGGAATTGTACAGTCTGTGCTTGAGTTTAGCCTTTATAAGACCTACCCCACATTAGAAATAAGAATGAAGAAGATATTAAGTATTTCGAGTTAGCGGAAGGGATGCTTGTTATGCTTGTGGCGATGTCATGTGCCGTTTTGTACAGCAAACGTGCGCTTGTTGGTATGACCTTACACAGCTCTCTGCTTGTAATGGTCATGTATGGCTAATGAACATGTAGTGCGTTCTGACCCATCAAAATCGCCAACTTCGGATAATTGCAACTTTGGTTAATTGCAACTTTTTTGCTGACAAACTGAAGTTGCAATTAACCAAAGTGCACTGTATTTGTATTTAAAGTGAGTTAGTTTATGCCTATTTTGACAGCTGGACGATTTGACCAAAAGGGGGGTTTGGGGTATAATTTAAGTTGCTTATCGTGTGAGGGATTTGGTAGTTAATTTTTAAGGGGGTAGAGGCATACCCAGGTGAAGAGGGATTAAAATAGCTGGTTGTTATCAATAATCAACTTAAACATGGCAGCTGGGGCGAGAAATGGGTGTCACTCAGTGGGCTGGGGCATCAGCCACATAAACTCAGCGACATCTGCTCCAGGTGCGGGAAGACAGGGTTGGGCATTCCAGGTTTCCAATCAGTCAGTCTGGAGTAGTGGGACAGGGTCCCATTCCCCAGCCAAATATGACGCCTACACCCCCTCCACACTTCCAGTCAAATCATCCAGCGGTCAAAACAAAAGGGACCGCTGTCAAAGTGGACCTACATTGGTTCTTCACCCATTATCGCCCACAACAGCTTGACCATCGCCAAGATACAATCGCTTGTCTCATCATAAAAGCAAGACTCAACAATGAATGGTGGTAGCTCCCAAGCATATCAAACACATAACACATTTCACCGGGTAACCATGCCTTCTATGCTGACCAGTTCAGCTTAGGCCTTTTGCTTTTGTTTTCTCGTGAGGCGACGGCGCACAAATCAACAGAGACCGGTTTCGATATTTGAATTCGCTGGCACGGAGCCACTGATCACTACATACTGACTTGACAGGGTCTGTTTTCAGTTTACATCACAAACAAACAACGAGGATGCATTACGGCAAAATAACAGGAAGAAATTGAGCATTACCTCCATAAAGCCAAGCTTCATCGTCTTCTTCGGGGGCCGCCATGCTTGTTTTTGAAGGTATGGATTCTGGGTAAAAGCCAAAGGTGCCTCGAGGTGATTTGCCGATTTTCTTAAATATTGGTTAAACTAGTTAAATAGTCTTTTCTTTTGCTAAATATGTTTAATTATCAAGGTGTTTAACTATTGTACTTTACTTATATTACTTTGGTGAAATGTAAGAAGACTAAATACAGAAAAGCTGGTGATATACCGCAAAATGACGATCGAAGGTCGTGCTCTGGGTGGTGCGGTGGATCTAGGGAAGGGGGGGGGGGATGGAGGCGTTTGTGGGGTTACACCCCGCCCCCCCCCCTTGGGAACTGGAATATACACTGCAAAAGTCTGGTTTTCCGACGAAATACATCGTAAAGTGACATTTTGGGATACACCCCCCCCCCCTGGTCGCAACCCCCCCTTGTCAAGTGAAGTTCAAGTTCCTGAGGCGACAAATAAATGAAGCGCAAGCTAGACTCTGAGTGAGACATTCCTCATGGAAGATGGGGCGTAGACTCACAGAACTGACGACCGTGGATTGTGTGACCAATTATTGATGTAAAGGGTCTACGCAAAGTCAAAGTGCCCTCTTGAACTTTGAAGCCACAACAAATAGTATGGCATTAAATATTTCGCTAAGTTACTAATTTAGCCAGACTTGGTTGATCTGCGGCACCATTGAAAAACCTAACATGTGTGTTAGTATTCTCATGGATTAAAGTTGGAAATTAACCGTTAGTGTCCAAATTTTGATGCCATAGAACACAAGAACTTCTCCGCAGGAGACGTATCATTTAAGCTAATGAATAACGTGCCTTGTCAACATGCCCTGGATTATTTAGGTTCTTAGTGTATAAACCCAGTAGCCGAGCTTCGGGCACCGGCTGTCCTGGTTTCGATTCCTGGTGGCGAATTCATGATTTTCACATCTTCTTTCATTTAAATTAACCTCGCAATTCAGTGTTTCATAGCTTAGTTAATGCAGTATCGTGTGCGAGATCGTTTCTCAATGAAAACAAGGGTATGCCACAGAAGTCCAGGTTGCAGTTGTCTTCGATGGATGCAAGCTCCCCGCACGATGACGCCACGCAAAACAGCGGTAGCCTCGTCGGCAATACTTTCGGTATTTAGTAATTCAAAATAAAAATGGCTGCGCCCTTCAGGTTGTGTATTTATTTGGTTGAATAAAAAACACATTCCCGATGTGCATTAAGTGCAGGATAAAGTGTCTATGTCGTCTTGAATAAAACAATGTACATGTCAAAATTCATATCGTCTTATACAGAAGCGTGATCAGCAAGTTAACTGCAATTGAAGGGAAGAAAACCACGTACTCCATCTATTATCGCTCGCCCGCTGGACCCGAACTGGCCCCTTCCCTTACTTCGTTACGAGGGTTTACACCCGATTTGACGGGATGCTGGAGCAAGGGGCGGGGTTGTGTTGCTGCTGGGAGTATGGTGTCGGGGGTTAATGTTTTCAGAAGGTGGAGGCTTGCAGATGATTAGCCCTGTAACATGGCCCCATTTTGTGCGCTGAACGATTTGACAGCCAGTGGGGAGGGGGCATAAAGCTTGTAAGAGGTTTGGGGGTCCATGTTTGAGGGGGTAGCAGCGATTCAGATAGGTGCACGTCCTGCATCCTTTATTGTAGACCAATTTCAAATGATGCATTTCATTAAATTAATGTCCCAATTTTTTTCTGATGTCGCATAATTTTAAGGAGCTCTGGGACACCTACCCACTGGCCTACATGTCAGAATCACTGGGGTAGTGGCATGCCCTGGCCCCACTTTTACTATGTGAGATCATCCTGAAAACAAGGATAATCCTCAAATTTTTTGACATGATTGGCTAGTTTCCTTCGTCTTTCCCAAGGCAAAACAATGATTGGCTGGATATTGTGAACGGAGGAGATGATGCCGGACGTCTTTCCACTAATCCATCTCAATAAAGTGTGTTTTTTGTACGAATATCATCTAATCTCATATTTAGAGATTAAGTGATCTTCGATAGTAAAAGTGGGGCCAGGTGAACAGGGATTAAGATAGCAAGTTGTTATCTATAATCAGTTGAAACATGGCTGTTCGGGTGAACAATGCATGGAGAAGTGAGACAGGGTCCCATTCCTCAGCCATATAGGGGCCTACACCCACTTTACCTCCACAGTATTGTTTGGTATATGTTACAGTAGAAGAAATGGTGTGAGCAGTGTCATGGGCATATATTGTAAGTTAATACATGGGCATGTCCAGGGGGGGAGCACAGGAGGCATCTAAGACCCCAAGGTGTATCTGCGCCCCCCCCCTCTTTTCAAGTTGTGCCCCCTGGCCTATATATTGCAATGCATCAAGATTACATTTTTTTGTGCTACCCCTGTCAAAAATTCCTGCACATGCCCCTGTAGTAGACATGATTGTCAGTGGTAATGGAAGAACTATATTGGTCAACCATGAAACATATGGAAGTTAACAATGAATGGAATAATGCTTTGATAACTTGAGAAGTGGAAGGCAATTCTACTTAAAGCAATTTATTTATGCATTCTTTACACTTACATTATACCTCAATTTCTTATTACAGATTAGGTTCTATCATGGCAGGCAGGGTTGTACTCAGGTATTGTCTTGAGCGTCACACGCCGTCCCAAGTATTACTCCAACGCTATGACCACACTCTATCCCGCCACACAAGCTGCCAGCTGCAGCACAAGGAATGGGATCCTCACCTGGCGGTAGCACAGAAACACACCCCATCGGGTCACAAAATCACCATCGGCACGACGGTCAAGGGCATTCGAATGCCGACGATAAAACAGGGCGACATCGTCAACCTGCTCGGCCCTGACAACGAGGCGCTCGGCAGTATGAAAAGGAAAGAGGCGGACAAATTGGCTGTAGAGAAATCCCTCAAACTCGTTATAGTGGATCCGGACTCACAGCCTTATCCGACTCTTCGGATCTTATCCGGCAAACAGCTGGCGGAGGAGCAGAAGCGGGAGAGGCAGTTGCGGAGGGACTCTAAACACAAGGACGCCAAGTTGATCCACATTAAGAGTTCTATTTCGGATCATGACATGACTATTAAAACTACGCACGTGTTGCAGTGGATCAACAAAGGACATGACGTTAAAGTGGCCATCAAGAATATGGATCGCACCAGTGATAAGGTTGGTACGACTTTAATATGGTCTGTGACCTCTCTCTAACAGGGGGTGGAGTGTTTTGTTTACACAAATACAGCCGTGATATGGCGACATCGCATCGTCTGCGTCCCGGGGAGGGACTTGGAGTGGGGGGGGGGGTCCGCGATAAAGCCCCCCCCGTTTTCACCGCCGATATCCGCTCGGTCGGGACGTTATACCGCCAAAATCCGCTCGGAAGGGGTATTTTATCGCGGCAACCCGCTCTATAACCAAATTTCAGAGCCATCCCCCCACCCCGGTCGCAAGTTTTCAAAATCTTTTTCGTCATCAATATCCGCTCTATAGGGGTATCTTTTTCATCATCAATGTCTGCTCTATATGGTTATCTTTTTCATCACAAATGTCCGCTCCCTCAGGCATTAAGGGGTACCCGCGGACCCCCTTCCACCAGATTCATATAACTGTGCCTCCCCCCCCCAACCCCGGGGGGGTATGCGTATGGCCAGATTCTCACTCAACTGAGCGAAGTTCTGATAATACCATCACAATACGGATTCTAACGGGTTTGGCTGTCCGTTCTACAATCTCTGGTCTGATGTGTAATTATTTTCACTATTTTTGCAGGTCATGTCGGCCCTGTTTAAGGTAATAACGGACTCCGTGGGTTCGCTGGCCACGGTGCACAAGGCCAAACACTCCAAGGAAGAGCTGCGGTTCACGCTCAAGGCCACCGCCACAGAAGGCGACACAGGAGACCAGGTGGAGGAGGAGGCGGGGGCGGGCTCCGTGCCCAAGCCGCTCAAACTGGAAGACTTGAAACAGAAACAGAAAGAAAACTGAACCCTTACAAATGAAATAGGCCGGGATAGGTTTCGTGTAGTGGTTTTAATAAAATGACCAAATTTGGGAGTTGCCCTCATTGTTATTGGTCACTGGATATATATATATGTGAAAAAAGTGAGACAGATGGGCCGGATTTATTAACCACATTAATTGTGCATGTACCACTCCGCGAGTGAAAGTGGTTTGGTTCAATATTCTTACGCAATGAATATAGTCCAATAAGATATTGTGGCGATGAGATTTATTCGGTGTTTCAACGAGGGGACGTTGGTGCTTGTTCCGTGAATAAACTCCTAGTGTGCGATTCTGCTTGACCATAAACCGTGTTCATAGTTATATTCAAATATAACAAAAAGACATATTGGGCAAGAATATCTGGCTATATTCAACCAGGGCGTGGGTAGGAAAACCGGGCAGCTCTCCTAGCTCGGGTGATACGCATATTCCGCTTCAGATCAATCGGTTGTGGGTCCACTCCCTGGCATTTGCATCTGGGGTATGTTTGAACAACCTAATTTCATGGTCCCCCCAATTTTACAGATGCATTAAAGTGGCATAAAACACAAACATTTTATTGGTAATAAAGCCGCAAAGGATTATCAGTTAAAGGGACTCATCCCAGGTTTTTCTTCATATGCTGTCAACAAGGAATCTATATTCTTTTATAATGCAATTTATTAATAATAAAATACATTTAGTTGGCTACACGGAGACATTTCCTCAAAAGCTGATATAAATTGAGCACCGTGTAATGAGAATCAACATGTTCCCACTAAACTTTTCTCACACCAAAACACGCTTTCCCGATTAGACTTCGTGATATTTCTCCCTTATAGGTTTAAGTAGCAGAATTTTGTCTACTGCCACATGCTATCCTGCTCAAATTTGATCTTTAATACGTCCATTAAATATCTTGGAATCTTTTAAAACTAGATTCGTTTAAGTCTGTTTCATCACATCAATAAATCTATACCCGTGAAATACATTGGGATAATGCCCCACGCCAAAATGAGGTTCTCGGTTCCAGTTTTGTTAACTATTTTTTGGCCATATGAAATATAGCAGTAATATTAAGAGGGTCCACTGTAACACAAATGCATGATCACAACGTACAAGGACTAGTTGCATAATTATCGCTCCAGCGTTTCATGGAAACTTATTTGGAAACTTATTTACATGTAACAAAAGTTGATAACAAAAGCCGGATTATCAGTCAAATTGACAAATTTATCACAGTTTATAATTTCACTAATCGCAGGCTCCACGTATATGTTATAAATACATGTTCTCACGGAAGCGTCCTCAGAAATTTCTCCATTTTATCCTATGCAACCCACCCCCTCCACTGCCAAGTTTTATCACTTCGATTTTCACAACACTGTTGACTTTCGCCAGACTCTCCCTCCTGCAATGTATGTCTCTAGGACATCCAAGTCGTCATTCAGCATTATGAAGTCCGCATCCGAGTTGAAATCCAAAGTTCCTTTCTTGTCGCTGATTCCCAGAAGTTGGGCTGGGTGAAGCGTGGCGGACTCCAGGGCTTCCACCTTAGTGCAACCTGAAACAACAAATATCACTAAAACATTGTATCATTGGTACTCCCCACAATTAAACGCAGAAAGCATATGGTAGGATATACATTTGGTGCGTCGGACGGTGTTGCTCTAGGCATTGGTGGATCCAGGAATGTGTTTAGGAGGCCACCCCCCACCCCCTCACCACCACCCTCCCCTAGAGTTCTGCGTGAACACAGCAGAAGATCTCAAACATTACTCTTTTCAAAATATTTGCGATGTTTGAGACGTTGGCAACGAAGCGACCCAGAAACCGTATCTCAGTTGGTAGCACTCCCAGCTTCACACCAACAGACCCGGATGTGATCCTCATTCACGTGCGTCATTAGACACCAGCGAATGTTTCACACATGATCAGAAACTTTAGTTCGTTGTGGGACTACATTCACCCCTGCTATGATTGTGTGGATTGTAAGCAGACTAAAATCTGTAATTTTACTTACCTGCTGCCTTGAGAAAGTGTTTGACACATTCGTTCATGTTGGCAATACTGCAAAAGATACAAATAATGTAGATCATTATACAATGAGAACAGCTCTACGGCTCCAGCTTACCGATAAAGACAGCCCTACAAATATTAAAACCGTTTACGCGTTATTGGGTTAGCCAGAACGCGACAGGCGAAGAAAGTAGTACACATGGAGCAACTGGACGCAGCTCTAGACTAGCCTCAGGGGGTTTTACAGACCTGCCACAGAGGGTGATACAGACCTGCCACATGGGGCATTACAAATCTGCCAGATGAGGGCGTTACAGACTTGCCACAAGGGGTGTTACAGACTTGTAACAAGGGACGTTACAGATCTGCCACAGGGGGCAGGGGGCGTTAAAGACATGCCACAGGGGGCGTTACAGACCTGCCACATCGGGCATTACAAACATGCCAAAAGGGGGCGTTACAGACTTGCCACGGGGCGTTACAGACCTGCCACAGGGGGCGTTACAGCCCTCTCACAATAGGCGCTACAGACCTGCTTCAAGGGGCGTTACAGACCTGCTACAAGGGGCGTTACAGACCTGCCACAAGGGGCGCTACAGACCTGCCACAAGGGGCGCTACAGACCTGCCACAAGGGGCGCTACAGACCTTCCACAAGGGGCGTTATAGACCTGCCACAAGGGGCGTTACAGACCTGCCACAAGGGGCGCTACAGACCTGCCACAGGGGGCGTTATAGACCTGCCACAGGGGGCGTTATAGACCTGCCACAAGGGGCGTTACAGACCTGCCACACAGGGTGTCGGTTCCCGCGATGACCGCTCGTCCGTCTGTTATCTCCACACTCTGGGCAGCGAGATGGTGAACCCCGGGAGGCAGTCCCATTGCAGGAATAGCGTCCGTCACGATCACAAACCCTAATAATAATAAAATATGATCAATAAAAATATTGTCAATAAAAATATTGCCAATAACAATATTTTCAACAATATTGTCAATCAAAATATTTTCAATAAAAATATTGTCAATAATAAGATTGTCAATGCTAAAATATTGTCAATAATAAAATATTGTCATGTCAGTAATAAAATATTAATAATAATAAATTATTATTAATAATAATATAAAAGCATCAATAATATAATACTAATAATGAAATATTAATTTATTAATTGTTAAATATTAATTAATTAATTATGAAATATTATTAAACATTAATAATTAGATATTAATAAAATATCATTAATAGTAAAATATTATTAATTATTTTTTACCACTCGTTTGGTATCAACTCTACTTACCACTCCCACTCTATTTGATAACAGGTTGGCGAAAACGTATCAAGTATAAAAATGTGCTAAGTATAATATATAGCTTATTATTGTTCTATGTACCATTGCAACGGTTATATAAAGTGTGTAACTGATCTCTCACAAGGAAATATCATAGCAGGGATCAGCGAGAGGCCTGTTATATGTGAATCGCCTTTCGTGTTACATGTACATTTCAGTCGAGTGGCCCGTTGCCTTGGGACCATTTAACCTCATGCTGCCGCATGTTGTAAATGTCATTGTTTCCGTTTGTTATAATTCATGACCTGTCCGGAAATGTAAAAGTGCGTATATATAAAGCAGATGAAGCGATTTCCGGGTGCCAACCTTTGGGGTGAGTCCTATAGGCGATCCTGATGGCGGAGGCGTGAGTGTGGATCCCATCCGTGATCATACCGTAGTACACCGTAGTGCCGCTAGGGATGTTGTCACTGGCCAGCAGACCAACCAGATGAGGATCCCGGTGGTGAAACTGAAAGCACGGAACGTGCATCAAAGCCTTTATAATAATGGAATGGTTGAAATTGCAAAGCATTAGCTAAAACATGTCGATAATTTTAGACCCAACTTAAAGATGCCAATGTTCAGTCCCAATTCTAATCCTCATTCCTGATAAATATTTGGCGTGATGGCTGAATGGATTGCTGCTTTAGTTGTTTACATACAGAGACAAACCGCGAACATACAGTTTACATACAGAGACAAAACTCACACGACTTTGTGAGACACTGCAGTTCTGTGATTAGGTCGGTTTTCAGTAACATAATATTTCACTTACTGGCAACATCGCGTTGAAGAGATGCGTGATAAAAGTAGCTCCGGCCGCAACAGCCTCTTCGCCCTGAACAAGATTAGCAACGGAATGACCTGCCAACGAAAACACAACAACGTTCATGCTACTGCTTATGATTATTATTAATTTCATTAATAAAACCCACATGTCATAAGTCTATTTACAAGGTAAAGTGGTGCAGCCATTTAGCGTGTAGGCATACAGCTACAGATGTACGGAAAGAGTAACAACTATCCACACATCTAGATACGCCAAACTCAACTCAAACTCTAATTTCGTACAAAAGAGTTTTTAGCACATGATATCTTCTTCATTATTAATTATTAAATGAAGGGCTTATACCAGAACCAAAGTGTCTCCTAATTGATTGTAGTCCGTTTTACTAGAATAGCGACAGAGAAAGAAGATGCGAGGGTTTACTGTAGTCTTTCTTAACTTACCAAGTGAGACGACAATGCCTTGTCTGATTAGATTTCGGATGGTGCCGATAGCCTTGGGCAGTTCTGGGGCTAAGGTAAGAATGCTGCAGTGTTCTAAAGTGCCGTAGATTTCCAAGAGATCCTCTATCCCTGTGTCGATGGACCGAAGAAAATGCTCAGGGTGAGCGCCCTTCTTGTCGCGGCTAATGAACGGTCCCTCTATATGAATGCCTGCGAGAGCAACGCGTAGCGTGAATAGGACATGTTAACCAAGAGATAGCTCCAAACAATTAGTACATCCGGGTCGTTTGGTTTAAATCTCAGTGTGGCAATGGCTGAAGTATGGGATCTGCCTCCAGCAGGTCAGTGGGTGTTGAAACTCACGTGTTGGAAAGACGTAAAAAGAATAGAAGTGATCCCACTAATGGCTCAATAATAATGTAAAAGCTCAAAAAAATTAAGTCATTGTTGATATCATTTACAAATTAAAATATAAGTACATGCTGCATAGATATACATGGCTGGATACATTCGTGGGTATACGAGCCATATCACGCGTAGCAATATTTCGGACTATGAATCAAAACACAAAATACGCCAAGGAGGACAGTTCGGGTATTACAACCATCACCTCATATGAGGGCAGTTATACGTAATTAATAAAAGTTACCTTTACCAAATTATTATCTGAAATGTAAAAGTTCCTTACCTAGAATGCCAGCTCCATCCTTACTGCCACATTTTCTTTTCATTTTAGGTAACAGCTGCAGAAGAGAGCATAATAATTATTAAAGATGTCATCTGCCAATCATTTTCGATGCAGTCATAATTAATGGGGTAAGGGTACCGGTAATTAGAGACAACACCCTCAGACACAAGGTGAGCATTAACATGTGAATTCGCTATTGGAAACCTCCATGAATAAAAGATTTTTTAAAACATAAGCCGTCATAGAAAGAGACTTGAAAATATTGTGAATTTCTGTTCACTATTATAGCATTAAGCTATATACATACAAAAAAATGTTGTCAAGTCGATATCTGCATTATGAGCAACATACAGGATAATTAAACTTCTTGGTGAGACATTGTGTTATGTGAAATGTGAAGAGACCTTTTTATAGACTTGTGGTGGACTGGAAACGATTGTGGGGCAGAAGGATGTCACGCCATGAGCCAACAGCCCCTGCGCCACTTTGGGAAGACCATGATCTATGTCTTGTGTCAGCAGGGAGAAGTCCACCCCGAAGGCCCCTGCAATTAAAAAGATAAAGATAACTGTGTGCAGGATCGTTTTGCGATCATATACTGACGAAGTAGAAAAAAACGCCTCAGACCTGCTACGAACACTCATGGATTAAGTTTGCTTGGCCTTCGCCGATTTTAATGGCAGTTGTTTTACTGCACAGTGCATCTTGTCGTTACTTTGCCAAGTCCCTATAAATAGCTAAGCATTCCTGTATCACAAATATTTTTTCACAAACTAAATCTACATGCTTTCTGCTATAAATACACAGAATCTCATATCACCATTTCTGACTTCTCTAGACAGGGACTGCTGGAGAGGATGCGAATCGCTGCATCACTCAGCCGCCATACTTTATTGCATCAAAATGTGAGTTGGTGTTATCGAACAGCAATCATGACATTCTACTGAGTATGACAGTATCATGTGTGATGCATTTGTGTGAGGAATAACACATCACACAAAACTTAAATGGGGCTTACCATTGATTTGGACATCAATAAATCCAGGAGCAATGATGGCATTGTTGCAGTCAACCTGGTAGTCAGCCGAAAGATGCTCATCAAAAAACACCTTTTCTGGATTCAATATTCTTCCATTTCTCACCCACAAATCATCTTGAACAATTTTGTGATTTCTGAGTATTCTACAATTCTTGTACTGTACAACACAGTCTTTCTTTGAGTGACTGTGTGACATCCCTCCAGTCTGTAATTCAAATATTAAAAGGAGATAAATCCTAGGCTTCTGTTAAATTACTATATATGCACTATATTCTAAACTTGACATTTTATACATCTTAAATACTGCCAGTGAAATTTCCTTGCCTGTGCCAGTGCATAGGGATAGACCATTTGATGTGTATAGGGTATGGAACTAGGAGTTCCATATTGCTTATCTTACTTTATAAAAATAAAAATTGTCATTTATTTCTTCCTGCCCTCATATAATTCAACTGAATATATTTGCAGATAAAAAAACATATCAAGCTATCACACGTACCAAAGAAAAATTCTGACCTCCCTACGCCATGGCACCCCCCCCCCCCAAATTCTAACTATCCTGAAAGCAGATATTTGTTATGAAAAAGATATTTTAAAACTTGAAACCAGGTGCGGAAAGGCTCAGAAAATGTGCATTCATAAAGCAAGTTGCAGCCCCAAAAAAAACATTCCAAGTGGACTTTAGCGGTAAAATGATTCGATCGAGCAGATAAATTTAAAAATGCCTGACAAGTTGCATTGAGTGGTAAAGCAAACCGACCAAGCTGAATTTAATGGTAAAATGGCCAGACCAAGCTGAATTTGATGATAAAACAGCCTGACCAAGCTGAATATGGTGGTATAACACCTTGACCAAATTAAGGATAGATTTTAGGGCTTGTCGTGGTGAAAAAGGGAGGTTTACTGCAGAACACCCCAAACACTGCCATGTATTAATTAAAAGTATCCCCCCCTCCCGCCTCAGGCTAATGTTGGAATTCACAGCTACAACCATAGTCTATGGAAATACGCCACCCACAGTTAAGTGCTAAATTTGTCTTTGAACTTAACCTAGGCAAGGGTTCATCCCTAGCCTTGTCACAAAGCCCCCGGCCACAGGGCGGACTGGAGGGCCATGGATTCCCGAGCACGGCCCGCCATCCGAGAGCAGGGGGTGATGAAAAAGATTTCTGGATTTTATTAAAATGTGATGAAGACACCACATATCTATCCTATTATTAATGTCCAGGATATATTTATGAGGAGTTAGGCGCAAGGATTAAAAGCCCCAAGCGCTACTCACGAATGTATCAGCCCACAAGATATCTACCAAAACAAACCTTCTGCCACCCACCGCCATTTCAAAAACATTGCAGAAGGTTTGACAGAAGGTTTGTTTTGGTGGATGTTTTGTGGGCTGATGAATTCGCGAGTAACACTTGGGGCCTTCAATCTTTGCACCTAACGCTTCATAAATGTATTCTGGACATGAATATGTGGTGTCTTCATCACATGTTTGAAAAATCCAGAACTCTTTGTCACCAGACCCTGCTCTCGGACGGCAGGCCGAGATTGGTATGGCCCTCCGGTCCGCCCTGCGGGCGGGGGCCAGGAGCATGACCCATGTCCGGCCATGACCATGGCATGTGACAGGGCTAGGTTCACCCCCCACCCATCCCAACGCCCCTAGATATTAAATGGTCCGATCCTTAATTACACCGTCTTTGTTTGTGCAATCGATATTCAATGTAAGATATCTATCATACGTGGGAGTTGTTGATTGACACTTTTTATTTTGTAAAATACATTTATGTTCAGTTCACGGAGATCCTGGTTCCTGAGCGATAATATGTTGTGTACTGGCCGGATCTCATTGGATTTAATCATCAATAGTATTTTTCCAAGAGAATGTTTTAGAGTGAAAGTCCATCCCGTCCCCATGCAGGGGACGGGATGAAAGATCTTACCTGCACGCTCAGACAGGTGGGGAGGGGGGAGGGGGGAGGGGGGGGGGTGGATGGGGGTGGAAGGGGCTCTATGCCAATGAGAATGCCTGTGGTTGTTATTTGTTTGCTGGCTGAGAGGGGGTGGGGGTATCTTTGGGATAAGCCTTAGTCTGGTCGTGGAGGTGGTTGTCTGTCTAAATTAAGCCAGTATAACTCTGTGTCCCATGCAGAGTCAGACATGAATATTTTTTTTTATCCAAGGTGGATACTGCAATACATACTACATACATAACAATCACGACACTATTATTGGAGATGATATCAATGTAACGATTAAAACATGTAGCCCGATATAAACAAGACCTGTGCATACTATGATATGTACTATTTACTGACCATTTGATTAATATGCCACGTTAAAAGTTTGTGTGTCATTAGCTTTTTTATTTAATGCGACGCCTCGTCATGAAGGTTTTAACATATGCACTAGTCGTCCATTGAACAAAATAAAACAAGCGTAATTCAGCAAACGACTCTGAGAACTATCGTGCCATTGCCCTAAGTAGTCCCGCAAAGTTCTTTGATCAGATTATTGTGAAGAAAAATGAGGCAGGTTTAACGCTTCGCCTGGAACAGCTCTGCAACAAAGTGCACTTAAGCTCTCATGGAGTCATGTTAGCTTCTTTGAAAACCAAAAGTTGAATGCATTTGTACTGCTACCTGCTCACTGCTTACCCTAGTGGCTCCTAGTATATTTGCACAAAGAAAAATGTAACTGGGGGACACTGGCAACACACATCAAACCAAAGAGTCGTATTCTTACGGTGTCTCTAATGTGTTATGACTGCCGTTATGTAACCATATACAATACAATACAATACAATACTGGAGTATTTCATAAACCATCATCAAACCCCACATATATTTGATTGAGTGTTGAGTTGTTGCTAACTTAATGTTATGACTGGTGTTATGTAAACAACTGGGATAATGCTGGATTATTTTGTGAACACACAAACATAAAACCTCATATAGAGTATAGAGTTAATTTGATTGAGTAAAAGTCTTTTGTTATTAACAAACATCAAACCCCAAATATTAATTGGGAAAAAACGTCTTTGTCTTTTATTATTATCGTCATTGTGATATGCGACTTTGTTGGGGTTTTTTGCCCTGATTCTCGGCATTTAGTTTCTTTTTTGCTGCCATGAATATTTTAGCACTCTGCTGAACTCGTTATGGAACGAAATTGGTAACATCGAACTATTTCCATTTGTTGCGGGCATGCTTGGAGGGTGTCATGAAGAATCTGACTGATCTGGTGTATTTTGTTTAAAAAATGTTATGTTAAGTCTAAAATGTGTAGATCTACTCATTTATTATTTACATTCATGCAGTGGTCCAATGCGTCGGTCAATTGGCGGCTCATATTGTTGAACCGACGGTATACCAGGCAATGGCAATGTTGGCTCGCTAGACAGAACTACTTGATCTACTTGAAGCTCAAAACTAGCCAACCAACTCAAGTAAGCCTACGTTGGATTTTATGTCGTAGTTTAATTAAGTTGATCCATAGTATAGTTGCCGCTCCCAGAAGACATTGGTAAAGCTATCCATATATATTCTGTCTTAAATTTAAATCCTGAAAGCCTGTGGGTTATGCGGAGAGAAGCAATTTGGTCACCGGAGCAGAAGTTGGTGGACGGCTTTATATCCCTGCGCGCCTGTTCGCCGTTCGGTATTTTGTATGTGATCAAAGACCTTGCTATGATAGTAAGGTCTTTGGTGTGATGTCGACCGCGGCTCGCTATCACGTCCGCGCGCGATATAAACCGTGCAGTTTATGTTGAAGTTGTTGTTTTAAAGAAACTCTCAGAGATATGAAACATATATGCATCATCATTTTGAGATACCTGTATTCTTGATTCGCAAATGTAAAAAATCTAAGATGGCGCATGTAATTATATTGCTTTAACTTGCACATGTTTTATGAATATATACTGTTATGTCTATATGTATTTTGGGCCTGATGGCCTAGAAAACTCGAATAAACTCACGCTTGTCTGGGCCATAAATATGCAAATATATACCTTTTGGGTTAACACGTTCCTTTTTAAGGATGCTCAGCATACATCGACCCCACCGGCTCGAAACTAGGACAGCGACGCATGGAATGAAATGTTGGTGTCTTAGGCATCCTGTGCGCACATTGAAGTTAAATTAGACCAAGAAATTAACCTCCCGGGACAATTAAATGGGGATAGACCAAACTGAAAGGACCTTTCATTTATGTCTATGATTATGCATGTATGTTGTGTATGTGTAAGTATTACCCGAATGTGAGATGAAGCGATAATACATTTCCATTAACTCGACCCCACCCCGGTCCTCTGCCGTCTGCCATTCCCTTCGCGATTATGACAAACGAAGTGATCACGAAGTCTTAGTGGTATCTCTATACATTTTGCTAAGTTGCATGACTCTTGTGTCTGTGGTCCCCATCCCGGCCTGGAATCTGTGAGGTATATTTTTTAATTGCTGCAGTCGGATAATTTCCGCACGTAAGTCATCATATAAGGGACATACAAAAAGTACAAGGTAATCAGTGAATCTAACATCCTCTACGTCTACCCCGTTATTGCGAGCATTAGCATAATATTTACAATCACCACTTCTGTCCACTCTGCTGAATTCTTGGTAAATTTTCACGCCACATCTAAACTGCTCTAAAGGCTGCTCCTTAATTTAATATTCAATCCAGCTATTAAGTAAAATTCAAAGCACATATGTCAGGTTTGAAATCCCGTCAATAGGCCAAGCTCAGGGTGTCCGCGATGTTACCATGTCAAAATTCAAAGCACATGTCAGATTTGAAATCCTGGCAATAGGCCAAGCTCAGGCTGTCCTCGATGTTACCATGAAAATTCTGCCACCAAGGTATTGGGCCAGTTGCGACTTGCTCGCAGGACTAAAGAGTCTCGTGAAAGAGAAAAAAGTGTGCATAGAAACGCTTCAAAATATTTTGATTTTAAATTTCACAATTCTCGAGCATCAGGTAGACTAGAGAAATCTGAATGACAC
Source organism: Arenicola marina (assembly GCA_964019135.1). Classification (NCBI taxonomy): domain Eukaryota; kingdom Metazoa; phylum Annelida; class Polychaeta; family Arenicolidae; genus Arenicola; species Arenicola marina. The sequence goes on along the minus strand of OZ025260.1, from coordinate 30,895,025 downwards.
TGGAGAGACGCTTCCCACCCTGACAGACCGACTGGCGGCCATCCCCCAGACGTTCAAGCGCATTATTAAGACGAAATTTTTCAATTTTCGTCTTATGTCGGTGTGTTCGGTTAGTGTGTCTGTGAGTCTGTCTGTCTGTCTGTCTGTCTGTTTGTAACGCGGGGCATTATCTTTCGAATGCCTTAAGATATCGACTTCCAAATTCACAGAAAGATGCGGAAAGGCAATCGCCAGGCTAAGTTCGTAGATGGGCAGAAAACTCAAAGGTCAACGTCACGATGACGTCATACGTCCAAAACACATTTTCTACTCTAGCTCTCGCAATTAGTGTCAAAGTACTCAGCTCTTCAAAATCTTTCGCGTTACTGACATCAGATTTAAAGTAGGATGAACAGTTTTCGCACTACGGGCACTTAAAAATTAGAAATTTTGAATTTTTTTTCTTTTTTTATAAAGTTTGAGATATCGACTCCTCCTTCTGCACAGACAATGCCACGGCCTACCGTTAGGCTAACTTAGTAGATGGGCCATGTAGGTCAAAGGTCAAGGTCACAAGAATTTTTCGAAATTCGCTTAACCATTGATAGATAGGACCAAAAATCGGTAAAATCGCTATAGCGTTCCGAGTTTTTGCTTAATGACGCTCAAAATTAATTCACGTATTGGGCTCGTAAGTACCTTGTATACGGTGTTTCAATTTTGAAAATCGTCCGAATGGTTCTTCTGCAAAAAAATTCCCAAAGTTTATCATGGGATCCCACGGCAGCATTTTGGCGGGAACATGGTCTCAATTTCTCCGTGAAGGTTACAAGTGAGACAAACGTCACCGGGCGTAATACATGACATCAGTAATTGGGCACGAATAACTATATTGGTCAAGGTCACGCTTCCAAGGTCAAGGTCAAAGCAAGGTCAAGGAAACGAAACAGATTTTTCCGCGTAACTCCGTTAATATCGGGTCTAGAGATTCGCTGTTTGTTTGAGAGTATTCGTCAGGGAGAGGCGGTGACGTACTCGCTCAGATTTTTCCGGATACTGAACGATTTTTGAGTAATCGGCCAATCAAAATTCAGCGTACGTGTCAAGTGGCGTTTTGAACTTTGCAAGGCCATAACTCGGTCAATATTTGAGCTAGGGAGCCCAGATTTGGCATGAATGGAGAGACAAATGTGAGCTAGGTGGATCGAAACTACCTCAGAATTGCTCTAGGACGCTTAGTTTGGCCGCTAGAGCGCTCGCAAGAGGTGCAACCCCCTCCATGCCGACGCTCCCATTAGGAGTCAACGGCGATATGGACCGGCACTCTTTCGGGGTTGCGATGGCCGCCGTTCCCTTAATACCGACGCTAGAGAGTCGGGACCGGTTGCAAAAGACGGGCAAACGTCGACTTGGGTATGGAAACCGCCTTCGTTTTTTGCCTATTACGCTTAGATCCGCCGCTAGGGGGCTCCGTAATTCAGCGAGTCCGAGAAGAGCGAGTAGGGCGTGACCAAGGACGCGTAGAAAGTCGGGATTCAAACGTATTCACTCTAAACGACGCCCCCGACCTGGCAAAATAGCCCGCGTTCAAAAGCAGCCGTTAGATGGCGCTCGTCCAGCACATCACGATATTTGGGATCCAATTTGGGCTAATTTGCGCTTTCAGCCATCAATTTGGCATGGCTACAGCTTTCAGTGGACGATATGGTCTCGAACGCCAGGCCGAACAACCAATGAGCGAGCGGCCATGGGTCTTAAAATGGTCGAAATAGTCCCCAAACTCCCATTTTCGTCCCTTCTCAAGCTCTGCTTGACCGTCTAGTATTATTATCATTGTGGGAGTTTGCAACGACTGCTCCCACCCCGGTGTTTCCGTGGACACCATCGTGGAGCGCTTTAGCAAACTTATCCGGGCTGCCAAGGATAACGCTGCCTCTGTGATAGTGTCTACCATCTGTTCACGACTGGGCACGGACACGAGGGAACGCATCGACATGGTCAACTCCGGCCTGCAAGGACTAAATATGTGACAACATGGGAGGCTACTTTATACCGAAAACGCCCCCCTCCCCCTGTTTAAAGGAAATACAAATATTAGCCCTTGTAGCGGACCCAAGCGTTTATTTGCTATCCATGCGTCAACCCTCCAAAGCGCAGATTTTTGTGACGCCCCAGTTGCTCGCAATAAATTTTTGAAGTTATATGCCTATCGAGAAAGCGCAGCTTTTTCCGGGCGCAGCCCAATTGGTGAGCGTGGATGGCGCTAGCCAATCAGAGAGCGAGACCAAAACCGGAGATAGCGAAACGGGCGGTGTTTTCGCGCATCTTCAACACACCATAAAACACAGCAGTTTATAGTCTAAGCACTCATATCAGACGGATACAATCTGTTGAATTTTTAGTTGCTAAATCGAAAGTGGTTCTTGGGCCTCACTTCTAGAAGAGGTGGTGTACTGTGCGGCTTGGAATTGTAACAATTCCAGCTCGAAGCGAGGCCACGGTGTATCTTTTCACGCGTTTCCGCTCGCCCCTGGAAAAGCGAGATAAACCCAAATTCAACCGCATGTGGGCGCCACATGTATAATCATCCATGACGTCACGCTCTGTGACAAAATGGCGATCAACGGAAGTGAGCGTGGAGAGGAAGGGCATGTGACGGACAACGGGAGATATTGACGACATGTTATCTGCTACACCTGTGGGGGTTCGGGCCACAAGGCTAAGTTTTGTAAATAGGTTCTCGGCAATGAAATTTTTTTTTAAAAGTATTTTAAATAACACTCTCATTGATATGCAAAGTTGCAAGGTTGATGTTGCAGAAATTTTAATGACGCAATCGAACTTCCAACGTGATTTTGCAAGTATGCCTATTGGCAATGATGTTGTCATTTTAAGTAATGTTTCTAACGAGGGTGGTAATTCTCATAACAAATTTTTTATGGGAACTATTTCTCTGATGTGATTTTACGGTGCCACTCAACACATATGGGACGGTAAATATTTTAAGCAATACGAGAGAGGGGGGGGGGGGGTGGACGGGGGGAATACTATTTCCCCCCGATTTTCGGGGGTCGTTATCCGTACAATCACTGATTCAACGTGAAAAAGTGAAGACCCTTTCGCTATTTACCGTCTGTTATAGCGCTTTTTTGAAATCGTCGATATTCGCGATATCACATTTGAGCAGTTCTCATCTCGGAGATTCGATATTACTCTCTCTAATTCTTGGAGATTCGCAATTCACAGAGTGCACCCCGCCTCACCCCCCCCCCCCCCACGCCTACAGAAATTGTTGATGTTGCAACATGTGAATCCTCAGTTCGCTATTTTATGCCGTGTGGGAAGAACAAGAGAGAACAAAACGGGTAATAACTAAAAGTCTACTGAGGTAAGCAACAAGACAGACAAGAAGTCAGTGGGGACACTGATGATGACGAAAATCGATTACCGTCATTCCTGGAAACGGAAGTGAGATTGGACCGTACTGTTTGTATTATTCAGATGGCCATTCTGCAACTCTGAATGAATTTGCAAGCCTATATCTGAAGGCGTGCGAGCCCGAATTGTCCACTGAAAGCTGTATTGGGCTCGCTGTAAGCGCAATTTAGCCCAAGTCAGGCTGCTTAGCCCAAGTTAGGCTGCTTAAGGAAACGCGGATTTCTCACCCAAGTCGACGTTTGCCCGTCTTTTTCAACCTTTCTCGACTCCCTAGCGTCGCTATTAAGCGAACGGCGGCCATCGCAACCCGAAGGAGTGCCGGTCGATATCGCCGTTGATGAGAGCCTCAGCAAGGGGGGGTGCACCTCTTGCGAGCGCTCTAGCGGCCAAACTAAGCGTCCTAGAGCAATTCTATCGCTGGTCAACCTTAGAAAATCTCTCTCGCTTCATGCCAACTCTGGGTTCCCTAGCTCAAATATCAAATAGTTATGGCCTTTTGAACGTCAAAACGCCACTTAACGCGAGGTGGACGTCAACTATTGCTTTCACATCGATGCCATTAGGCGCACATGACGTCACTGACGCTTACCAAATGAAACAAATTGGCTTTCCAACTGTTCATGTTACCTACTTATAAACTTATAGTGATATTACGTAGTGGCTAAACATGAAAATGAATTGCTTTCACAACTTTGTCCGGTAACGTCAACTTCGACGTCATTTTTGACGCGCACGTTTCAGTACCGCGAAAAAAGTTACCCACTGCAGCATTTGTCCCTGGATATACGATACAACGTCAAATAACTCGGAAGTCGCCATGAGGTATAATAACCGAGTAATGACCTTTGTAAAACTATGACGTCGTGACGTCATTGTGGCGTCATGATGTGACGCACGACAACGCCCAAGTAGCAATGGCCAAAGTTCACTGTCACAACTCATTTGATTAAAGAGCTAGGCGATAGAACGAATAGTCCTTCAACTATGGCTTGACGAATGGCCAAAAGTTGCATTAGTTTATCATTGCGGAGACACGGATACCAACGACAACACCAAAGAACACTGCAGGCGAAGTGATATAGCAACTAATGTGTTTCTTGCACTAGTTCTCTGGAGATGAATGTTCCCTACCATTTTAAGCAATACGAGAGAGGGGGGGGGGTGGACGGGGGGAATACTATTTTCCCCCGATTTTTGCGCTCTAGGCGCAAAGAGCACAGCTCTAGCATGTTTTTTCTGATTTTTGACCTATGTTTCAAAGTGTACACAATCTCCATTCACTCATCATTGGCGGCCCCGCAAAAGTGTCGTCCCAATTCGAAGCGCCCTAGCGCCGTAACTAGACAACATCCGCCTAATTGACGCATTAAGTGATCTGTAGATGCTTATTGGCAACTAGTTAGCGAAAAGATTGCAATTTTAACATTTTTATCTGATTTTTGACGATTTTTCTTTGAGGAGCAAGAATTTGTATGTTTATCATTAAGCCAATTGTTTCGTTGCCATGGAAACGAAAAATAATATTGCGATCGCCGTCTTTGTGCTGTAGCTTGCTTTGCGATGATAGTACCTCACTGTGTGGCGAAGGAGACTGAAATAACTTGAACGGAAGTAGGTCATAGTCACTCAAGTTCATTTTTCCCAATAGGATCCAATGTTAAACGATTTCAACTATATACCGAAAAGTATTATAGCTATGTCACCGTATTCGCAGATTATGACCTAGCTTAGTATTATCTATCCACAACTGCAAGCATTGAGTGATTGCTTGAATAGGACGCCCGTGGGAGCCTCTGCTCGGACCAAAAAGCCGTATCTTTCACCATGGGCCAGATTTCAAAAAAATTCTGTGACGTCACTTTTTGCTCCAATTGCATATGGTAAGCACTGTGACTACTAGATACCATGTTTAACTAAGGAAAAAATCGCTGTGTTGTTTGATGGAGGAAATTGTGAAATACACAACAAAACATTTTTCCCAGCCTAAAGATCCGGCGCTTTAACATGGGAAGTCCCATAGAGAAATGCCGTCGGCCCTGAAACCGGAAGTAAGATAGGAACATATTGTTTTTAGTTTGGCTGCTATATGAGAAACTACTTTTTCTACAATATGATGCTATTCTCGCATTTTTTGTGATTTTTTTCAGATTTTTGACGATTTTTTTTAAGTAGCAAAAGTGACGTCATCGTGACGTCACGTGACGTATCAGAAAACTTTAAGATTCGACACAACTCATCTCAATTCATATTTCTATGACATATTACAACATCATAGCGATAGTTTTACGGCAGATGTGCCAAATAGTGAAAAAACTGACAGAGGTTATTTAGTGCGTTTGCCGCAAAACTTATGGCCTCATTTTACTCGAAAATGAGTAATACGCATCAAAAAGTGAACAAACCCAAAAACTGCGCCTTGAAGGATAGCACATTTTGAAAGTGACCAGAGATATCTAGCTTTAATATTAACGGAGATATAAGTGTTTTTATTTATTTTTTCAACAAATCGCTGTGACCTTGACCTTTGACCTTTCGACCTGCGTGACGAATATGTTGTAGCCCTATCGCGTTGCTATTAGGCAAAAACAACTACAAACCGATATGTCGGTTGGAATAAAGCAGATGGAATTGAGGAAATCGACACGCTGAGACAGTGGGTACACAGGGCCCACGAATGATGGGAGAACTCTGGAATCTTGGCTCATCCCATTTCATTAGCGAAATGTTAAGAACCTTAAGATAGCCCACATTGCGAAAGCATTGGTGTTCAAGAGACCAAGTTAGATGATTCCGGCAAGCCAATATACTATAAATGGTTACAAGGCCCATCAAATCGATAATACCGTCAGATCTATGGAAATATTGGTGCAGGTAAATGACAATAAACCACAACAACGACGCAACGATATAGACCTTTGAAGGCTAGAATAGGGCTATACAGTTCTCGCGATCGGGCCGCGAGACCTCAGTTTTGGGGACAAACAAACACACGTGCTCCATGTTGAAGTATAGGCAGCTATAAGTCAATTTCTTTCCAGGTTTAGTCTAAAGACTATGAGTACCATTTCACTAAACATGGCTATGGGAGATATACGTTAAAATATTTCGAGGCGACGAAGCGCAGAACTTTGGGAATATGCAAGGAAAAATCCGTCTTCAAAACACTCGAAAGCAAAAAATAACGTTCTAAATTTATCCCTGCACCCGGGCTTTCGCAAGTTCCTCAAACAGCGAGTGACGTCACAAACGTTCACGTGCCTCCGCGGTTAAAAACGTTAATTTTTCAGTCGTATTGTCCCGTCGTAACAAATATTCGTCATTGTGATGGCGCAAACGAATAAAAAATATGTCGTCTATCCGTCTTGTGAAGCTATATTTCTTCAATATTCTTAATCATATCGCTGGGCCTTCCGCAATGGATCCACCCTTCGGCGCCTGGCTTTTGCGCAGGTAGTCTGGTTCCCAGTCTCTCTCTTTGCGTAACATACACGTCAAACCTACGTCACAGATAGTGAGGATACCAGTGTGCGCAGAGATTCTAAACTCGTTCCGAACACGTTGCTTGTCCCCAAAATGACTAAACCGGAAGTCTAAGCGAACGAGACTTTATAGCCCTATAGGCGTATCGAATCTCTGGCAATAGAATTGACGCTCAATGCTAAAAAATGGCTCTTTCTCGGGGTATACAAGCAACCGAAGGTAAGAAACGCATTACTTTTGAAAAAGATCGATAACCTCCTGAAAGCAATCGCTGCACTGAAAGTGTTATAACCATGTCCTGTTGAGAGATTTAAACCTGTAAACCTGCTAAACCAGGAGAATTGTCTTAAGGATATATTAGATCGAGGTGCATGGTACAATATTGTTATAAGTTACCGACTTCTTTCAAAGGTAAAACACCGACCTTAACTGATCTTGTGATTTCAACGTCTCAAAGTGCTTACCAGATGCGTCGTGTATGGATACAAGCCTAAGCGATTTTCTCCACATGGTATGCATAGCAATGAACATAGAAATACGCAATGTTGTCTCGCGATTATATGAAGAAGGCACAAACCTGATTATTGGGGGGGATTTTAACTGTGTACTCAACGTAGATCTGGACAATTTAGGTGGTCATCCACATCCGACTGTGGAAGTGCGATCATTAAACGAATTAATTGATGACTTGAAGGTGCATGATCTATGGCGTTGGGAGAATGAAAATGCCAAAGATTATACTTGGCGACATAAAACCAAGCCAATTCTAAGACGTATAGACTTCCTTTTGACGAATTATTGTATATTAGAAAAATCAGTATCTTGTGAAATAATCTCTATGCCTTCAACAGACCACAGGGCGGTTGTTACTGATATAAAACTGAACGATGATACTCGCGGCCAGGGGTACTGGAAATTTAATAATACGCTTCTGAATGACGTAGATTACGACACCATTGTTAAAGAAGCGGTACATGATGTTGAAACAGAGTACCAAGACTCTCTGGGAGCGCAAACGCTCTGGGATTATTGCAAGTACGTTATAAAGGGGCGAACTTGCCTTTACTCAAGGGCAAAGAACAGTATTAAGAGGGATAGAACTGATATGTTGCGTTCAAAGCTCGATATGGCTTCACGGTTGCTAGCAACAAACCCATCTGAATCAAATTTGGAAACAGAAGTAAATGGATTACAGCGGGAATATGACCAGTTACTAAAGGAAAAGGCCAAAGGAGCCCATATACGGTCAAAGGCAAAATGGGCAAACGAAGGGGAATACTCTACCAAATTCTTTTTAAACCTTGAAAAAGCCAGGGCGCGACAAAAAATTATGTCGGAAATACAAATGTATGATGGTACACTTGTGTATGACCAAGACAGCATACGGGAATGTCAGGTATCCTTTTACAAGGAATTGTATAAGAAACGAGTTGATCTCAATAGAGCTGAACTAAAAGAATTCTTGTGCAATGTAAATCTACCAACACTATCCGATGAAGAACAGCATAGCCTGGAAGGTGATATTATAGAATAGGAACTGAACGTTGCTCTCAAAGAACTAAAAAGTGACTCGAGCCCTGGCTCGGATGGCTTAACCGCCGAATGGTACAGACATTTTTGGCCAGAAATTAGGACTATGGTTTGTAATTCGTTTAAAGCCGCCTTTATATCTGGACGCTTGTCTCATTCACAACGAAAAGGTATATTGACATTACTGTATAAAGGTAAAGGAAAGCGGAATGATCTAGGAAACTGGAGACCTACTAGTCTAACTAACGTGGATTATAAAATACTAGCAAAATGTCTGGCAACGAGATTAAAGAGCGTTATAACTCAATTGGTTAACGAGGATCAAAGCGGATACATCAAAGGCCGAAGTGCTGCTACAATATTACGAACCATTGATGATATAATCGACTATACGAATAAGTTTAATGTCCCTGGTGCCATATTATCTCTAGATTATAAAAAGGCGTTCGATTCTATCTCAAAAGAATATATGTTGGAATGCTTTGAGTTGTTTGGCTTTGGCAATAATTTTTGTCGATGGGTAACAGTGATTTTTAAAGAAACGATGAATTGCATAAATTATAATGGATGGTTATCCGAATGGTTTTACTCTGATTCAGGGGTTCGCCAAGGCTGTCCCTTCTCACCGTTAAGTTTTATCCTTGCATGTGAAATTTTCGCTTGTAAGATTAGGCAAAGTAACATATTAAGCGGAATCAAGCTCCCTTTTGTTCGAAAGGAAGCAAGAATATCTCAGTTTGCCGACGACAATAGTCTATTCATGAAAGACGAACAATCCATACTTGAAGCGCTAAAACTCATTGAATTATTTTCCAAACTATCAGGGTTAAATTTGAATCGAAATAAAACAGAAGCATTGTGGGTGGGCTGCTGGAAATATCGACGTAAGCGCATAGGTGACTTGCGTTGGAAACTATATCCCGAAAATTGTATCACAGTTTTAGGGGTGAAGTTACGAAACGATTGTGGTATTCATGAAATACGTGAAAATTAGGAAAGCAAATTCGTCAAATGTCAAAATATTATGAAATCCTGGATGGGTAAAAACCTGACAATAATGGCAAGGATTACTTTAGTCAAGTCCCTACTTGCTCCACAATTCTTATATTTAATGCAAGTTACTATACTTCCACAACATGTACTAGAAAGGGTTAATCGTATGTTTTTCAAATTCATTTGGAGTAAAGGGAATTGTTTTACTGAGGATGGTCTGAAAAATATAAAAGAACATGTCAAGAGAGACGTCCTTATTCAGGACCAAGAAAATGGGGGTCTCAAGATGTTTAATATGATTCACTTTCAAGTTGCTTTTGCATGTAAATGGGTAAAGAAACTAGAGTCAACAAAGAATTCCACTTGGAGCGTTATTCCCTTATATTATTACTCTCAAATATGTCCCGGGTTATTAGTGTTTAAAAGTAGAGTCTCATTTCGACAGCTAAAAGGTGTGCCGAATAATTTCCCATATGTGTACAAGGAATTACTTAGATTGTGGTTGGACAACTGTCTCTGTGATGAAAATGTAACGAATGATATAATCTCCCAATATGCTCAAATATTATGGAACAACGATTTATTTTTATACAAAGGTATGCCACTGTATATAAAGCGTTGGATAAAATGTGGAATTATATTTGTTAGGGACATTGTTAATGAATTTGGATCAATTGACTACGTTAAATTATTTCAGAAGGTAACCGACTGTCCGCTAACTCATTTCGAGTTAAATGTCGTGTGGGGAGGATTGCGGTGTATTGAAGGAAAGTCAACTTTAATGTCAAGGGATAGCTCAATTGTTTTTGCAAATAAGATGTTGAATTCTATATCGACAAAGCATATTCGTATTCATCTTAAGAGAAAAGCTTTGCTACATATACATGTCCAACTCAAAGTTTCTTTAGAGTATGAACAAAACCAGCTCAGACAAATTTGGAAGCTTGCCTCCTTGGTCACAAAAGAAACGCAGTTGATTTCGATGCAATGGAAAATACTCCATAACATTTATCCCACTAATACTCTGCTACAAAGATGGAAAATGTCTCAGTCAAATCTATGTAACGCATGCAATGAGCCAGACACCACCATACATTATTTTTATAAATGCAACTTGGTTAAAGATCTATGGGATGATGTAAAACATAATATACAAACAAAGCTGTTTAGTGAGACAATTATATCAGAGAAAGAAATTATGCTAGGTTTTCATGACCGATCAGTTTTCCTTAATACTGCAGACTTTATTTACTGCAATAGACTTATCTTGGTGGTAAAAAAATGTATCTGTAAATTTAAATTCGACACTCGAGAACCTTTAAGGTGTATTTTTGCTAGGGAAATATACCTACGTGAACAAATGCACTTGATTTGATGTATTATCAATTTTATGTGTTTACATATGTTATATGGTAATGTAACTTCGTCTTTTTTTTCCTTTTGTGAAAATAAAAAAAAGATCCGTGAGGGCAAGGATGGCGGTCAGCCACCAACAATACGGAAAAAAAAAGAAAAAAAAAAGCAATGAACATAGAAGTTCTCATTAAGCAGCAAAAAGTGTCTATTATCGAAGCTTGACACATTTTTATGAGGTTAAATACAAAGACGATCTTGCATCGGTACCCTTTCATGTATTAAGTAAAGTGTTTGACGATGTTAACGATTCATATTGGTTTTGTAGCACATTGATCAAACCCAGTTAACACGACATCACCGGGCTAGTGGCGAGCCAGTGCCGAATGGCCGGTTCCCTCGACGCCGGTCCTGTGATGGCATCCAGCACTGGTCCGAAACCGGCGTGCAAAGTGGCGCAACACTGGTCCGATACTGGCTGGCCAGAGCAAAGCCGAGACTTGCCAGCACTTGTCCGATGCCGTCCTCTACCATGGATCGTCACAGGCCCAGCGCCGGCTACCTTGAACTCACCCGCATTTTTTAATGGCCTTTCAACGTTTATTGATCTGAGCATCAGTTATGAGCTGTGACATAAACTGTAGATTCTGTAAAAAAAAGGTGACGAGAATACATGTTGCGCGAGCTGTATATTTCCCAGGTATTTCACGTGTATCACAGGCGTCTGGCGTCTGGCCTAAATACGGTAACCCACAAAATTCCCATATAGGATTGGGGACCATAGTCAGAAACTGAGCCTCTGGCTGCCCGTATGTCTCACTGTCACCGTCCATGTCTGTCACTTTTCAATTCCGGCTGTGTGACAATTCGATTCAAAGTCCCGATACCATTCACAGTATGATTGTAAAGTGAAGTACGTGATCAGATTATGTCATTACAGTAAGCACTTAGAGTCACAGAAATGTCAAAGACGGTCTGTTTTTCAATCAATAAAACATAAACACACCGAAATGTCACATTCCGAGTGAAAAGTAACAAGATGGCGTCCAAAGTGAGGCGCAACGAACAGTCAGATTTACTTCAACCCCAAACGAAATTCAAATAGTGTCGGCAGCGGCGCATTATCAGACGCAAGTTTTCATACATCCCTCAGAACGATTAAAACTAATGATTTTGATATTTTTTATATTTCGAGGATGTCAAACGTTCAGCTTGAGGGACTTTCTATCTGGAGATTAGCCAAACGTTCCGTAAACCGCTACAGCGCCAATTTGTGTTATAGTCACATTCTACTTCACGCGCACGCGTGTGCCGTCACTCGCCCGACATCAGCCCAGCACATGAGCGGTTGGCGGCACGTGACTAATCCGACGCGTACTTTTTATAGTAATATACTTGTGGACACCCGAACGTTATGGTGTCCGGTTGGGACAAACAACTAAGTAGCTTCTCACCAATGTGTCTGCTGGTCGCCGAATTAATACTTTATATGATTACAAGGCATATTTGCAGGTTTTTTATCTAGATCTCATGATATAATAAACCTCACTTTTTATGAATTCGCACTTCTTCCGAAAATACTGTTTTGTGTAGGGCGTTTCCAGGTTTTCAACGTTTACAGTCCCTTAGGCTTAGCAATCTGTCTTCATTCAAGGTGGCTCGAAGCGATACGTACGGCGGCAGAATACATGCTCCGGTTGCCTGAATCCTCCACTTCTTCTTTCTCACCTTCACTATCATTAATTCCAAATAATCGTGCGCGTATCGCTGCATCCCGATCGATGCGGAAGGACGCTGACCATCCTATAGACGCCATGCTCAAAGACGCGTTTACCATATTGCGCAACAAAACCGGTTCATCTTGTGACGTCACGAATCAATGAAAAAATTGCCCTTGTCTATCTTCTACTTTTTTGAGTAGGTATGTGATAAAATGGCTAATATTGTTAATATTCATGGCGAATAAATTCAATGCGTATGGAATTTCGTTAATATAGTGCAAATGGATCACATATATGCAAAGTAATATAGGACATAAGAGATGGACTTTAAACTTGTCATACGGTTTGTATTAGCGCAATGGCCTGTCGACTACGCGGTAACGTCAGTATAAAATCTACGTTACACTTGTTATACGGTTTGTATTGGCGTAATGGCCTATCAACCACGCGGTAACGTCAGTATAAGGACGAGTAACACTTGTTATACGGTATGTATTGTTGCAATGGCTTGTCAACCACGCGGTAATGTAATTATAAGGACCGCGTTAAAGTTGTTATACAGTTTGTATTGGTGCAAAGGCCTGTCAACCACGCAGTAAATTAAGTATAAAGACCGCGTTAATGTTGTTATACAGTTTGTATTGGTGCCATGGCCTGTCAACCACGCAGTAATTTAATTATAAGGACCGCGGTAAAGTTGTTATACAGTTTGTATTTGTGCCATGGCCTGTTAACCAAGCGGTAATGTAATGATAAAGACTGCGTTAAGCCTGTTATACGGTTTGTATATAATAATAAAGACGTCAAAAATGTTAAACAGTTGTCTGCTTTATTTCTGTGAGTGCACCACCATGTTCGTTTAATGTTCTGGGAAGGTTCGCTCGTAATATTTAAAAAACATTCTCAGAATATTCTCCGAACATTCTCCGAATATTCCGCCAATGTTACGGGAATATTACCAAAAAGCATTCTCTGAATATTAAGAAAACTTTCCTGAAAAACATTCCCCGAATGTTTTTTGGTAATGTTTCCGTAACATTGGCGGAATATTCGGAGAATATTCGGAGAATATTATTTTGTTACCTGGGAGGCCATTGACAACCGGCACTGGCCCGGTGATGTCATGTTTACTGGGAAGAGGTCATTGATAAACATGCACCAACCAAGCCACGGGTTATTAGGAAGCATCTATTGCACTATTTATCTACAGTGTAATTTATATGTTCGTTTAACTTGCTCTATTTTTGTTTTGTTCCATTTTTTGTTTTTCGTTTACTTTGTGTTTTACGAATAAGAAATAAATAAATAAAAACAAATAACTGTGCATTGTATGAATAACTATCTTTGCAAAGCCATAAATGTAACACAATATGCCGAGGCTGAAGAGTGAGAAAGTGAGTAGCCAACAGAACTGGGAAAAATACAAAAAGCATAGGAAACTGATTTTGCGTCTGTGGAAAAAGTAAGTATGCAAAAGCCCATCAAGGGTAAATGTAATTCTGGAAGTTGTAAAACCATTGCTTTATAGCAACCAACTCCGCTTGCTTCTTTGGTTATTTTGTTGCACAAAAAAGGCATACGGGTGATATATATATGTGTTTTTACCAGGCTGGGTAAATGAATGTGCTTTTCTCCACTTCTTTGGCGAAGTTATTGCATTGCAGGTGTTAAACATCTGACAAAACGTACTTCTTCGTGCTCACCGTTCTCAAAAATTACAAGACCCCGCTAGATGACAGTTGTGAACTGGGGAACCATAAGAAGGATAATTACTTCCATTGCACCCAACACTTACACTGGACACCACTTGTGCTCTGTATTTTATTGCCTGGCGCGGGTGCGTAATTTATCAACAGGGTGTGCGAGGTCGGGTGGGGGGGGGGTCAACATATGGGGTAAAAAACCTTACGACCGAGAGGGGGAGGGGAGAGGGGCATTCGAAAATATCTTACGACAAGGGGGGGGGGGGGGTGGGAGTTCTACATCTAAGATGACGTACAGTTATGTCACTAGCTTCCTAAATACGATTATAATATAGCACTTGGTCTCAAGAATAAATTATGCTTGCACTAATCAGGCCATCAAACGTGTTACACATTTAGAAACTGACATATTTTGGACAGGCGAAAACTACGGAAGCGTAGTTAGGACATGGATGAAAAAAATATTAATTTGTCCAGACAAAATAATAATTTGTTCGGACGAAATAATAATTTGTACGGACAAAATAATAATCCGTCCGGACAAAATAATAATTTAATAAATTAATAATTAATAAAGGTGGCGTTGAATTTCCACGTGGTTACCACGTGGTCACCACGTAAAACCTGAATTTGCGCATGCGTGCAGTTGCTCATTGGGTTGCATCAAAAAGCCCCCCTGGCGCTAAAGGGGGAGATACGCGGGTGCCCCTTAATTGATGCCTGAGAGAGCAGACCTACGGAAGCCTCTTAGGGCCATGCATTCGTTAAATGCGATGAAATCATTTATTCCCGGTTGAAATCATTCACTCCCGGTTTAAATCATTTATTACCGGTGTATATAATTTATTCCTAGTTGAAATCATTTATTCTTGGTTAAAATCATCTATTCTTGGTTAAAATCATTTATTCTTGGTTAAAATCCTTTATTCTTGGTTAAAATCATTTGGTTAAAATCATTTATTCTTGGTTAAAATAATTTATTCTTGGTTAAAATCATTTAGGGGAACATGGGGCAAAATGACCACCTTAACTTTCTTTGTATTTTTTGGAGGACAAGCAGTGCTATAAAAAGAGCCAAATTTTAGTAAACTGACAACAGTAGTATTATGAATAACATGGCTTGGATACATGCTAGTGACATGAACAAAATATTTACTAGCACAAAAAACCTTATGTGACAGTGGGTCATTTTACCCCCCTAATGGGGCAAAATGGTCAGCACATTATTTGAGCATGTTAATGAGTGAACTGAACAGCCTAAGAAGGCAAACTCCTAACTCTCTGGAACAGTTGGACCCACAAGGATCACACACAGGAATTCCAAAAAACGTTTACGTCAGCAGAGGCGGATCGGGCGGGGAGGAACATCCTCTTCCCCCACTTTTTTGCCATTTTTCAGTGCAAAATTTAGGCCATCCGTCGCGCGGAACTCAGCTTTCATGCGAAGTCCTACTGTTGAACAGACCTGGGGCAGGGGCGGATCCAAGGGGGGGGGGGGGGCGACCCCGCCCCGGCCCCCTTTTTTAGGGCGGAAATATATATAATTTATACCATTTACCGGCCCCCTATCCAGCATATCTGGATCCGAGCCTGAAACCGGCCCCCCGGATTTAGGGAGGGGGGTGTGGGGGGGGGGGGGTAAAACATACATTGCTGGGTTTGGGGGGTTCCGCAGTAAGGCCCCCCCTTTTCAACCGCCAAAATCCGCTCTATGAACGCACAGTTTCAAAGCCACCCCCTCCCGCCCCCCACGATCGCAAGTTTTAAAATAGTCACTCTATATTGGTATCTTCATCATAAATATCTGCTCTATATGGGTGTCTTTTTCATCATAAATGTCTGCTCTATAGGGGTATCTTTTTCATCACAAATATCCGCTCTCTCTGGCATCAAGGCACCCGCGGAACTCCCCCACCAGATTTATATAATAGTGCCCCCCCTCCCCCCTCCCCATCTGCGTTTTATCCTGACGAGCTGTATGCATCAAATGGAGACACGATGTCGCGTGCCGCCTGGCTCTGCCTCAATCAACGCTTCCGGCTCCCAGGGGCGCACAACTCTTTCTTCTTCAAGCTCCCTGTGACACAAATCGTTCTCTTCTTCAAGCATATTCATGATCATAAAAGATGTTCCGATTCAGTGGACATATCATCCAGTTTGCTGAAGATAATCATTTCTGTTAGAGTATACATATTAAATTGGATGTGGGTAAAACGGCCCACTGGGTCATTTTGCCCCAAGCAGCGTGGGCCCTTTTTTTCCCTGTTAATAACCTTAACATTTGACCGCTGTATGAAAAATACGGCGCAGTATAATCCGCATCTGAATTACGTTTGGAGCTGGACTTGGTCTTATCTTTGATCGTGTTAATTTATCAAAAAATTTCCCCAAGCTAGTATCCACTGAGCTCTACTTTCTTCCAGTGTTTCCATAGATGGAAACAGCCCAGAATCTTTTACTTCGGTAACGAAGGTCAGCTGTCTGCTTCAGCGCCCATGTAGATTTGTTAAGGTATCACGTAACAAACAGGAATAAATATAAAACGCTTCAATACAGGTGGCAGCACCGCAAGTGCGCGATATTGTGGTGGGCCATTTGACCCCGATGGGTCATTTTGCCCCATGTTCCCCTATTCTTGGTTAAAATCATTTATTCTTGGTTAAAATCATAATTCATTTCCGGTTAAAAACATTTATTCCCGGTTCCGGTTAAAATAAGTTATTCCCGGTTTAAATATATCCCTAAATGGCGGATATTTTTTTGAAACTTGCGACCGGTTAGGGGGAGGCTCTGCCAGCCGGACCGAGCGGAATTTGGTGGTAACACGCCCGATCGAGTAGGTTTGCGCGGGGAAAAAAAGGGGGGGGGGCTTTAACGCGGAATCCCCCACACCTAGTGATGTATTAAGTAACCCCCCACACCTAGCAATGTATTAAGTAACCCCTCTTCCCCCAAGAGATTTTTATGCAGATTTATAACCACGTGGCAATGTTTTCACATGCGCGATAGCGAGGCTCCGTATTTTCACCTACTACGCATGCGCACCAAAATTGTGACGTCAGGCCAATTCTATGAATTCCCGCGTTGACAAAACACTTGAAACCCTTTTTCGCTACCCCGTGACATTGTCGCAAAATATTCGTTATGGAAGGCCGATGAAATGTTATTTGGACCCTTTTTTGCAACAGGATAACTTTTAGATGTTCCTACACAACGGCAGCGTTGGCAGTTGCTGGTCTGTTGGGTATGCTAGGAAACGCAGACATAATCATAACATTTCATCTTAGTGCAGTGGGGGTAACAAACTGGGTTTTCACTCCAACTATAACGCGCTTTTTAGGGATATATTAAAACCGGGAATACATTATTTTAACCGAAACCGGGCATAAATGTTTTTAACCGGAACCGGGAATAAATGTTTTTAACCGGAACCGAGAATAAATGTTTTTAACCGGGAGTGAATGATTTCAACCGGGAATAAATGATTTCAACGCATTTAACGAATGCATGGCCCTAATAGGCTTCCGTATGTCCGCTCTCTCAGGCATCAATTAAGGGGCACCCGTGTAACTCCGCCTTTAGCGCCAGGGGGGCGGACCCTCCCCACTTATCTTGAAAGCCTGAAAAAAAAGTTTTTGATGCAACCCAATGAGCAGCTGCACGCATGCGCAAGTTCAGGTTTTACGTGGTGACCACGTGGTAACCACATGGAAATTCACCGCCACCAAAACGCCACACTTCGCCAAGTGGCAGTAACTTAGTATGCCACTAGAGGACGCTTCATCTCGACCATACGCGTTCTCCGAAGGAATGAATTAATTATTTTGTCCGGATGGATTATTATTTCTTGGTGTGTGTAGGACAGAATGAGCAGCATGCAGGAACAATTCGTATATTGAGAGATATAGACACGTCTACATGGAAACCTCTAACCGCTTATTAGCTATAAGACTGGTCAATTTGGGTTCAATTTCAGGGTGAATAGGTTGTTTTAGGCGTCACCTGGTCCCCTTTTATTGTCGTCACTTGTGTCCTGCGTTTAGACTAAATGCGTCCAGCTGAGTGAACCCCATTGAAAACAAGACGGCCTGGGCGGGGCGGGCCTGGGTGGGGCGGTCCCATGCCGTCCCCCGTGGGTGGGTTGAGGTGGGGGGCTGCGGGGTGAAGGAAGAAGGGTGTGCCCAACCAATTCACCGCCCGCTCCCCAACCACCATAGGTCATGTCAGTTCTTGCGAGTTCTACTTCCGGCCTGGTATTTTGGGGACAAACAAACAAACACGTGCTTTTTGTTCAGTGCGCAGCCTGACTCGCCCCCTGCGTAACAATGGATACCGCGCGCAGAGGGCTGTCATACTAGTTACGACATAAGACGTGGAACCAGGCAAGCTGCGCGGCCGGCGAGGCAAACAAGGGGTGGGTCGCAATTCGTCTTTCGTGCGTCTTAAATAAGGAACTGTTGACTTTTTCGTGTCGATATGTTGGTAGATGACACTTTGAGCATGTCATTTTTCATAATACTGGCCACATTCAGCAAACTAGGCGCACAACAGGTAGATGATTTCCCAATGTTTATACTGATCTGGAGTAATCGGGTGACGGATATGTATCTACATGTATGTAGTTGACTACAGTCCTACCTCAGTTTAACAGGTCCTTTCACATATGCTAGCAAAAATAGATAATCTATGCTTATTCTATATGGGATTAGTGGAATTAAGCCTTAATTTATAAAACAAAAAGTTTTTATATGTTTATAGGTGGACAATTGTGTTGATGAAAAATATTAATTTGTATAGCTGATGTGTCTACGTTCAGCTTACTGATAGCTTTACTTCTGCATAACTCTTTAATTGTAACATTTCCTTTCAATTTTGATTAATTAAATTACCCTCTCTTTGGCTACCTTTGACATGAACACACAAGGAAACAAAAATTATTTTAAAATTGTGGCATCTTTAAAAATATGGAGATTTTCATCAAGATTCTGCAATGCAAAACATACAGAATCAATAATAATTCAGTGTATAACCTTCATGATTCACTATTTTTTTCTCATACATTGCATAAATATGATGATAATAATTCTATTTGTATTTGGGCGTTGAATTTGCTTCTATCATATCAGTTTAATTGGGTTGACAACATATGGTATAAAATAAAATCTGCAGGTATTTCAAATGTAGCAGAACAAAAACTAAGTTAAGGTACGAAACATAAGACACCTTTATATATATATAAGTATATCTTTTTCATAATTCATCAAATTCATAACATTTCCTTTTAAAGTAGTAAAATTCATTTTGATTAAATTACACTTTTCATAGCTACTTTTGTCCTGATGTCTATACATGAAACATATAATAAAGAAACAAGAGAACAACAAACTATTAAAAATATTGAGAGCACTAAACCCATAAGGAATTCAATCATATAATGAAATTGTGGTTGGTTTATATATAGAGACATTTTTATTTAACCACCATAAACATAAAAAATCCCAATAAAGGATCAATATATATTATACATTTTGATAGATCAATTTCATCTCTTATTTCTCTTTCATTCAACTACAGCAATGACAAGGGCACATTCCTTGGTTAATAAATCCTGAGTAACGTAATAAAAATAACATATAAGCTTTTTCAAACCTCTCAGTTGGTACAAGTATATTGTATTAGATATGTGTTCCATCAATTAGAATGTAAGAAAGATAAATTTGTGACTTTTAATATAAAATGGGACATTATATGGTTTAATAGGATATAATAATCATCAACTTTGTTCTACATTATGTCAGCGCTGGGTGACAAATATTGTTCATTACATTTGCAACTTGAGACAATTTTATTTAAATAGTGCTTCTGTTTAGGGTTGTAATGCAGTCTGTAGGCTTTTTTATTTTGTTCAAAGATATATTAAATGAACTTTTCACCTGCAATGCACTGACGTCCACATTGGAATTAATGATGCATAACTCTGTAATGATAAGATGTCCTTTTTAGATTTTCCGACCTAATTTTGATTAAATTACACCTTTCTGCTACTGTTGTCCTGAGGTCTATACATATGATATATATTAATAAAACAAGAAAACTGCAAACTAAGAAAAATATCCATAATAACAAGTAGCACATAAGGACACGAGTAACATTACACATTTTTGGCAGGTTTATATATATATATTTTCATTTAAGCAGCATATATAAACATCACAAATAACAATAAAATGATACTAATTATCAATATATATGAAACATGTTGTTACTTTCATTCTTTTCTCTAACATTTAGCTACAGTTGTGACAAGAGACAAGAAGATATTGCTGTGTTACTAAATCCTGTGTGTTGTAATAAATAAACTGGTGTCGTATAATCACTTTTTCAGACTTCTGCTCGGTGGTGTCACGATTGTGCAGTCAAGAAAGATCGCAGGAAGACGAACAGCTTGTATCTCTTCATTTATTCGTCTCCTCTCATACACAATCTCCCGGATTAACGTTCATGGGACGAGACACTTTTATGACGTCCCACGACGGGCTAAAAAATAAAAGTATATACATAATGATGTACCCACGTTCTTAGCAAACCTCTCAAACCTATTTAAATACGCATCCATAAAATCTTTACCATCATTAAAGGTAGGTAGTTTTGGCAACGACCCCTGTCGCACTGTCTTACTGGCATCCTTACTCTCTACCATTTTAACATCTTGATTGGCCTTGGCCAACTCTGTCTCTTTCTCTAGTTTAGTCAATTCAAATTCTCTTCTCATACGTCGTTCGTTCCTTTCATCCTCCCACCTAAGATTATCTATTCTTTCCTTCTTTTCTTTCTCTACAAACTCTTGTAAGTCTTTTCCGGCATAGCCCACTTCTTTTCCAACCTCTACGAGGGCTTTTAACTCACTATTGTTCATTTTGCACAGTGCTTCTCACGAATTAAAACAAAAATTGAAAGTATTCAGATTGACCCAGCTTAGAATTATCTTAGAAGTTTCACTTACTGTACTTATATTCACCTTGCACCTCTGCACTTTCCGCGTCTCTCTGCATAGCCGGCTCAGCTCAACCGTCTGCAAAACTCAGTACCACTTGAAATATACACCTCCTTGCCACATACAGCAGATCAAGTGTTCCTGTACAATCAGCACGGGGGGGGGGTGGGGGGGGGGAGACAGTCAGAATATACAGCGGTAATCAGCATCAGTCACAGTCTTCTGGGTGTTGTTGAACTGTCACCTAGCCACCGGTATTTATACCTTACCACATCTCTTAACATCACGTACTCCATGCAGTTCGACACGTACGCCAAACACTACTCCTTCGGCTCAAATCATTTTCACTCTGAAATTTAACAACTTAAACCACTCCTTCCTTACTACTTCTTCCTATTATCTCACACACGCGCTAGCTCTCACATAAATAAACTCTTACCCAAAATATTCAATTGCCGATACCAATTAACTCTGGAAACCAACAATAACTCGGAAACATACAAGACGTTACAGGTGGCAATAGTATATATTATAATGTGTTCCATTATTTGAAAAGACCAGTTTACAACATTTAAAATATAACTAGACATTACAGTTTAGTAGGCTATAATAATCAACTTTCTACTTTCTGTGACAAACATTATTCATGACATTGGCAAATTCATCAATTTTTTTTAAATGTTCTAGAGTTTTATGCAGGCTGTGAACTTTTTTATTTCTTCATAGATTTAGTTGACATTTCCATCCACATACTTTGCACTCTTGTCTAATTTATATTTACATACTTTGCAATGTTTTATTGGTATGTTTACTTGAAACTAAAATTTGACAAATTGAAAAAAAAATAATCAAAGATAAAAACGTATGTAAAGGACATATCATATCCCATATTCTTAGATCTATATTTATGTGTAATATATATCTGACAAAAATGTAGGTACATTGTACACATCATTTGACATCAAATATTTGCTAAATACAAAGGGCATGATTGAGGATGTTTATAATGTCACAATATTTAAGGTAATACAGTCAAGTTTTTCTTAAATTTCATAATGTTATTCCCAAGCTTTATTTAAATAAAGGTTAGTTATAATTTGTCAAAACCTTCAGGTGTGATTTCTTGGTTTGGACAAAACTGTAATAAAATCATTTGCGGTAAAATAACAATTATAAGTATTATTGAGCTCAAGTGGCTCTATCAGATCTGCTTATATAATCACCAATATGCGTCAGCAGTATGATTATAAGAAATATGTGTTCGTCAATTACCTACTTTGAAAAATATAAATCGATATGTCGAAACAATAGCCGTTTCACTATTTTCGCGAATTATGGTTTATTCCGCTGGTCATCTGTCATTCGACCGTTGGCAACACCGTCAGGCCAGCGCAAATATTGGGTCTTCAGCGGGCTGTAGTGCGCCAAGTTTACTGACCGCAGTTATTGATACATAGAAATCTGTCCCATCTCTCCTTTTATAAAATAAAAGTTATTTCAAAACGCCTGGAAGTGTGAAACCAAATTATATAAGCAAAAGCCGATCAGGCGTCATAACAATCTAAACATCTTCTGCATTCAGCAAGGATATTCAATTGTCTACAAATCAAATTACTTCTGGAAATGAAACAGCCTGACCATAAGATCATTAATGTTAATAGTCTGTGTATCTACCGGGGTAGTTTTCACAGTTCTTCCACTTCTAGTCTTGTAAACAGGAACCTCTGGACCCGGCTGTTGCGGTGGCACTGGTGTAGCTGACATCTGCTGTGCAGGCGGCGAGGAACAATCACGCGACTGTGGCTACGAGGTGGCAGCAATCAGTGACTTCACCTGGTTAGGTGTATTGTCATGCGGGGATTTTGATACATGTGCTGCCAATTCATGTGAAGGCCAAACCGATGGAGAATGTCCACTGAAACTGTCCGGCGCAATAAACAGTGGCGGAATCTCTTGTGTCTTTCTGAGAAACCGTCTGTTTCGTCTTAATGTTCCAGTTCCATGTTGTATGCTGTAGGAACGTGGTTGTTTGCAATGTTCAACAACTATCGCTGGTTCCCACTTTCCTCTTCTTTGCAAACGAACTACATCTCCTCTTCTCAGTTCAGAAAGTGGTTTTGTTCCTCTGTTATAATATTGACATTGTCGCTCTTGCCTTTCTTTGTGTTGTGCTTGCACAGTTCTCGGATGCAGCAGGTCTCTTCGGGCTGGTAACTTGGTTCTTACCAACCTGCTCATCAGAAGTTGTGAAGGCGCATATTTCAATCCTGAAACAGGGGTCTTTCGAAATTCCAGTAAAGCAATGTATGGATCTCTACCGTCAGCCTCAGCCTTTCGAAGTAGATTCTTGAATGTCTGTACAAATCTCTCACCTTGGCCGTTGCTTTGAGCATATTCAGGGCTTGATATAGTTAGCTGGATTCCCCAATCTTTTGTGAAATGCCTGAGTTCTTTGGTTGCAAATGGCATATTGTCGCCGATAGCCTCTTCCGGTATGCCATGCCTCGCAAAGATACTTTTGGAGTGTGCGACGATGGTTCTGGCTGTCTTATCAGACACCAGGGCTAGCTCAGGATATTTTGAGCAGTAATCTACCACTAGCAGATAATCCTGTCCTTGGTGTGTCAAGATATCCATCCCAACTTGCATAAATCTCTCTTCTGGGATGTCATGGGAAATCATAGGTTCGCTCTCATTGCTGCGTTGATAAGTCAGGCAAACACTACAGTTTGACACGGTTTCTTCAATCTCTTTGGACATGCCTGGCCAATGTAATATTGTTCCTGCTCTGGCCATGCACTTTTCCGTCCCAAGATGGCTCTCATGAATGAGGTTTAACATATATGGCCTCAAGTCACGTGGTATCACTGTTCGGTCGTTGGCCAATATGATGCCATCTACAACATGGAGCTCATCTCTTATGTGCCAATAGCTTTGCACATCCGCTGAGAGTGTGGTGCCGCCTAGTGGGCGAGTGTGCGTTTAGCCTCCTCTTGTATTTCAGTTGAGGCATATTTGAATGTTATCCTGTGTTAGCTTTACTTGTATCACGGCAGGTAGTCCGTTATTTTCTGTGATATAGTTTACATGTTTCACTATTATTACGGGTATGCAATCATGTTTTGGGCACGGTTATGGGGAGGGAGCGAGGCTAGACAGTAAGGATGCCTAGAATGCATTGCGCCTTCCCCCATAGCCCCCATAAAAGCGGGTGCCCAGGACTCTGGAGCAGTTCTCCGCTGGGGGTGACTAGAAGCGGATCATTCCATGACCAGTTACTTCGCCAGGCGGAACGGTGGGCCATCCCGAGAGGCTGGACACCCAGAGCTCCAGATAATGCTGTATTCGAGACAGGTGATACTGATAGACCTTAGCTGGATCGGTCATGGGGCGGGGGGGGGGGGAGCCCCCGAGTGATACCCATTACAGGGGTTTAATGCGGCAGTGTGTCGCAAGGTACGTTAGTTAGGATAGGTTGAGCAGACGTTATATGATGGATTGGTGCTGCATAGAGCTGGTGAGTTGTTTGCGTAAGTTCAGTCGTAAGTGCAGCCCAACCCCGCCCTACACACAGCCCACACTACCACCCAACCACGCCCCACACAGAGCCCACACCTCCACCCAACCCGGCCCCACACACAGCCCACACCACCACCCAACCCGGCCCCACACACAGCCCACACCACCACCCAACCACGCCCCACACAGAGCCCACACCTCCACCCAACCACGCCCCACACAGAGCCCACACCTCCACCCAACCCCGCCCCACACACAGCCCACACCACCACCCAACCCCGCCCCACACACAGCCCACACCTCCACCCAACCCCGCCCCACACACAGCCCACACCTCCACCCAACCCCGCCCTACACACAGCCCACACTACCACCCAACCACGCCCCACACAGAGCCCACACCTCCACCCAACCCGGCCCCACACACAGCCCACACCACCACCCAACCCGGCCCCACACACAGCCCACACCACCACCCAACCACGCCCCACACAGAGCCCACACCTCCACCCAACCACGCCCCACACAGAGCCCACACCTCCACCCAACCCCGCCCCACACACAGCCCACACCACCACCCAACCCCGCCCCACACACAGCCCACACCTCCACCCAACCACGCCCCACATACAACCCACACCACCACCCAACCCCGCCCCACACACAGCCCACACCACCACCAAACCCCGCCCCACACACAGATCACACCTCCACCCAACCCCGCCCCACACACAGCCCACACCACCACCCAACCCCGCCCCACAACACACAGCCCACACCACCACCCAACTCCGCCCCACACACAGCCCACACCCCCACCCAACCCCGCCCCACACACAACCCACAACGCCACCCAACCCCGCCCCACACACAGCCCACAACTCTACCAAAACCCACCCCACACACAGCTTACACCACCACCCAACCCCGCCCCACACACAGCCCACACCACCACCCCACGCCGCCCACAACACACAGTCCGCACCACCACCCAGCCCCGCCCCACACACAGCCCACACCACCACCCAACCCCGCCCCACACACAGCCCACACCACCACCCAACCCCGCCCCACACAAAGCCCACAACTCCACCCAACCCCGCCCCACAACACACAGCCCAAAACTCCACCCAACCCCGCCCCACACACAGCCCACACCACCACCCAACTCCGCCCCACACACAGCCCACACCTCCACCCAACCCCGCCCCACACACAACCCACACCACAACCCAACCCCGCCCCATACACAGCCCACATCTCCACCCAACCCCGCCCCACACACAGCCCACACCACCACCCAACCCCGCCCCACACACAGCCCACACCACCACCCAAACCCGCCCCACACACAGCCCACACCACCACCCAACCCCGCCCCACACACAACCCACACCACCACCCAACGCCGCCCCACAACACACAGCCCGCACCACCACCCAGCCCCGCCCCACACACAGCCCACACCACCACCCAACCCCGCCCCACAACACACAGCCCAAAACTCCACCCAACCCCGCCCCACACACAGCCCACACCACCACCCAACGCCGCCCCACAACACACAGCCCCCACCACCACCCAGCCCCGCCCCACACACAGCCCACACCACCACCCAACCCCGCCCCACACACAGCCCACACCACCACCCAACCCCGCCCCACACACAGCCCACAACTCCACTCAACCCCGCCCCACACACAGCCCACAACTGCACCCAAACCCACCCCACACACAGCTCACACCACCACCCAACCCCGCCCCACACACAGCCCACACCACCACCCAACCCAACCCACCCAAAAACCCACCCCGCCGGGTTCGTCTTGTTTTCCGTCCTTGCAAACGGTCGCCAGTGAGTTCGAGGAAACACAAAACGCACGTCAGAGTCGAGCGTCATTGTGTAATTGCCATTCAGAGCGCATCGTATCTGAACCAATGCTGTGCTGAGGCTACCTTACACACGGTAATTGTGCACCTCAACAGTAACACACTTACTTCCCAGGTTCGCAGATCTGTTATCTCACTTGCGCAAAAAAGCGAAAGTGAGCCGATATTAATTATCCAATTCCCAGAACGCTATATCAGATGTAATGCGACCGACTTACTCCTTTTTCTCGTGACTGATGCCGTCACACATGGCTTGTGCCTCCATAAATACCCTCACATAAAGGATACGTACTGGCATACCAATGCTCGTCGGTGACATCACTTGTGTCCAACCTGTTGGAGAAGGGTTATGAGCCGGCGGTAGTCGGCGCATCGAACGGTTAGAAGTAAACTGTTGGAAATATGGCAGCGCAAAGTGAAGATGAGGCATCGTACTCAGCCGTAACTCAGACGGAAGCGGAACAGAGAATATATCAGGTATAGTGAGCATTTGACTTTTAGCCTACAACGCTTGTACAATCCCGCGCTATCGCTATCATACATAAAGCCCACTGCCAATGCCTCTTACTGGTAGGACTTGATTGAGCCAATAACAGAATGTAAACCCCTTAGAAGTGGCTTCCCGTTCTTTACAGGAACCCTTTAAAGCCAATTATCTCAATGTAAAGTAGGGCGAATCCAAGATATAAAATCTGGCGGTGGGTGGGTGGGGTTGGTGGGGGGGGGGTGGTCTCAACCATAGAGTCTGCAAAGGATGCAAACTCCCGTTTTATTATAATGGGGCAAGGGGGTCGTTTTTCCAAATTACGAATAATAAATTTCTTCATGCCCAGGTCACGATGAATTGAAAAGGATAGCTCTCAGCCTACATAGGAAGGGCGTGATATAAATTAGCGATTTCCCGATTCACGGTTATTACAAATTCCCAGTTGACGATTAACGAAAATTCTTGATCACAACGGTCGGCTAATACCCTATTCCCAGTTCACGATGAATTATTTGCCTCATTCCCAGTTCACGGTAAAATGTAAACCCCATTCTCGAGGAACGTAAATACCCTCTGCCCACCACCCCCCCTCCCCCCCCCCCCTCCATAATGGCCCGACTCCATAGCTCAGTGGGCTAGAGCGCTCGCCTTGAGTGCTACGGTTCCCTGAGAGCCTAACGGCACGTGGATCGGTGGTTCGAGCCCTGCTGTGGCCGTGTCTGTGTGGTCGTAGGGTAAAGATGCCATATCATTCTTCGCAAAGAGTAGTGGGTTACCTTGGGTACATGGCTCCACTCTCTCTTCCTTCTCCCATTGGCGCTATATGACCAAGGCGTCCTAAATATACAACCAACCAACGATCACCCGCTTAGTTTGTCCTGAAGCAGATACGTACAGTAGTATCTCGCTATTAAAGCAGAAATGCTGTTAAAGTCGAGCCTTTTTCCAAGACAAGATTTTTTTTGGATTTTATAGTTACTGAAAAACAGATTACATCGCTTTATCCACCACATCTTGTACTTACCAAGAAAATTAAAACCTCGCTCTATCCTAAGCATCGTGTACTTACCAAAGAACCTGGGTACTTATCTGGGTGCGCGCTAGCCGTTCGCCACATCGCTAATAGCGAAAGCAAACTGTATGTGGCGCAAGATTTGGCCATGGGTGTCGCCACAAGGGCGAAAAAAATGGCCTGGTTTTAAATCAACGATCAAATCACGATTTCGCAAAACTGCCCGCATTTATGTGGGTTTTTTTTTCTGCATAATACATTTCGGTTCTTTCCGTTTTCACAAGGGACCTGTCAGTGGTGGTACCTGTCAGTGGTGGTACCTGTCAGTGGTGGTTACTTTAAATGGTGGTACCTGCCTGTCAGTGGTGGTACCTGTCAGTGGGGGTGCCTGTCAGTGATGATACCTGTCAGTGGTGGTAACTGTAAATGGTGATACCTGTCATTGGTGGTACCCGTCCATGATGGTACCTGTCTGTGGTGGTACCTGTCAGTGGTGGTACCTGTCAGTGGTGGTACCTGTCAGCGGCGGTACCTGTCAGTGATGGTACCTGTCAGTGGTTGTATATACCTGTCGATGATGGTGTCTTTCAGTGGTGGTACCTGTCAGTGGTGGTTACTTTAAATGGTGGTACCTGCCTGTCAGTGGTGGTACCTGCCAGTGGCGGTACCTGTCAGTGATGGTACCTATCAGTGGTTGTACATACCTGTCGATGATGGTGCCTGTCAGTAGTGGTACTTGTCCGTGGTGGTTACTTTAAATGGTGGTACCTGCCTGTCAGTGGTGGTACCTGTCAGTGGGGGTGCCTGTCAGTGATGATACCTGTCAGTGGTGGTAACTGTAAATGGTGATACCTGTCATTGGTGGTACCTGTCCATGATGGTACCTGTCTGTGGTGGTACCTGTCAGTGGTGGTACCTGCCAGTGGTGGTACCTGTCAGTGGCGGTACCCGTCAGTGATGGTACCTATCAATGGTTGTACATACCTGTCGATGATGGTGCCTGTCAGTAGTGGTACCTGTCAGTGACAGTACCTGGCAGTGGTGGTACCTGTCATTGAGGATACCTGTCAGTGGTGGTAACTGTCAGTGATGGTACCTGCCAGTGGTTGTACATACCTGTCGATGCTGGTGCCTGTCGGTGGTGGTACCTGTCAGTGACGGTACCTGACAGTGGTGGTACCTGTCATTGAGGATACCTGTCAGTGGTGGTAACTGTCAATGGTAATACATGTCAGTGATGGTACCTGTCACTGATGGTACCTATCAGTGGTTGTACATACCTGTCGATGATGGTGCCTGTCGGTGGTGGTACCTGTCAGTGACGGCACCTGTCAGTGGTGGCACCTGTCAGTGGTGGTACCTGTCAGTGATAGTACCTGTCAGTTGTGGAACCTGTCAGTGATAGTACCTGTCAGTGATGGTACTTGTCAGTGGTTGTACATACCTGTCGATGATGGTGCCTGTCAGTGGTGGTACCTGTCAGTGGTGGTTACTTTAAATGGTGGTACCTGCCTGTCAGTGGTGGTACCTGCCAGTGGCGGTACCTGTCAGTGATGGTACCTATCAGTGGTTGTACATACCTGTCGATGATGGTGCCTGTCAGTAGTGGTACTTGTCAGTGGTGGTTACTTTAAATGGTGGTACCTGCCTGTCAGTGGTGGTACCTGTCAGTGGGGGTGCCTGTCAGTGATGATACCTGTCAGTGGTGGTAACTGTAAATGGTGATACCTGTCATTGGTGGTACCTGTCCATGATGGTACCTGTCTGTGGTGGTACCTGTCAGTGGTGGTACCTGCCAGTGGTGGTACCTGTCAGTGGCGGTACCTGTCAGTGATGGTACCTATCAATGGTTGTACATACTTGTCGATGTTGGTGCCTGTCAGTAGTGGTACCTGTCAGTGACAGTACCTGGCAGTGGTGGTACCTGTCATTGAGGATACCTGTCAGTGGTGGTAACTGTCAGTGATGGTACCTGCCAGTGGTTGTACATACCTGTCGATGCTGGTGCCTGTCGGTGGTGGTGCCTGTCAGTGACGGTACCTGACAGTGGTGGTACCTGTCATTGAGGATACCTGTCAGTGGTGGTAACTGTCAATGGTGATACATGTCAGTGATGGTGCCTGTCGGTGGTGGTACCTGTCAGTGACGGTACCTGTCAGTGGTGGCACCTGTCAGTTGTGGTACCTGTCAGTGATAGTACCTGTCAGTTGTGGTATCTGTCAGTGATAGTACCTGTCAGTGATGGCACTTGTCAGTGGTTGTACATACCTGTCGATGATGGTGCCTGTCAGTGGTGGTACCTGTCAGTGACGGTACCTGTCAGTGGTGGTACCTGTCAGTTGTGGTACCTGTCAGTGATAGTACCTGTCAGTTGTGGTACTTGTCAGTGATAGTACCTGTCAGTGACGGTACCTGTTAATGGTGGTACCTGTCAGTGGTGGTATCTGTCAGTGATGGTACCTGTCAATGGTTGTACATACATGTCGATGATGGTGCCTGTCAGTGGTGGTACCTGTCAGTGACGGTACCTGTCAGTGGTGGTACCTGTCAGTGATTACACATACCTGTCAGTGGTGGTACCTGTCAGTGGTGGTACCTGTCAGTGATAGTACCTGTCAGTGATGGTACCTGTCAGTGGTGGTACCTGTCAGTGATAGTACCTGTCAGTGATGGTACCTGTCAGTGGTGGTACCTGTCAGTGATAGTACCTGTCAGTGGCGGTACGTGTCAGTGATAGTACCTGTCAGTGGTGGTACCTGTCAGTGGTGGTATCTGTCAGTGATGGTACCTGTCAGTGGTTGTACATACCTGTCATAAGTGG
The DNA here is from genome assembly GCA_964019135.1 of Arenicola marina. Lineage (NCBI taxonomy): Eukaryota > Metazoa > Annelida > Polychaeta > Arenicolidae > Arenicola > Arenicola marina. The sequence goes on along the minus strand of OZ025260.1, from coordinate 30,864,105 downwards.
TACCTGTCAGTGGTGGTATCTGTCAGTGATGGTACCTGTCAGTGGTTGTACATACCTGTCAGTTTTGGTACCTGTCAGTGGTGGTACCTGTCAGTGATAGTACCTGTCAGTGATGGTACCTGTCAGTGATGGTGCCTGTCAGTGGTGGTACCTGTCAGTGACGGTACCTGTCAGTGGTGGTACCTGTCAGTGGTGGTATCTGTCAGTGATGGTACCTGTCAGTGGTTGTACATACCTGTCAGTGGTGGTACCTGTCAGTGGTGGTACCTGTCAGTGGTGGTACCTGTCAGTGATAGTACCTGTCAGTGATAGTACCTGTCAGTGATGGTACCTGTCAGTGGTGGTACCTGTCAGTGATAGTACCTGTCAGTGATAGTACCTGTCAGTGATGGTACCTGTCAGTTGTGGTACCTGTCATTGAGGATGCCTGTCAGTGGTGGTAACTGTCAATGGTAATACATGTCAGTGATGGTACCTGTCACTGATGGTACCTGTCAGTGCTGGTACCTGTCAGTGATGGTACCTGTCAGTGGTGGTACCTGTCAGAGATAGTACCTGTCAGTGGTGGTACCTGTCAGTGATAGTGCCTGTCAGTGATGGTACCTGTCAGTGGTTGTACATACCTGTCAGTGGTGGTACCTGTCAGTGGTGGTACCTGTCAGTGGTGGTACCTGTCAGTGATAGTACCTGTCAGTGATAGTACCTGTCAGTGATGGTACCTGTCAGTGGTGGTACCTGTCAGTGATAGTACCTGTCAGTGATCGTACCTGTCAGTGGTGGTACCTGTCAGTGATGGTACCTGTCAGTGGTGGTACCTGTCAGAGACAGTACCTGTCAGTGGTGGTACCTGTCAGTGATAGTGCCTGTCAGTGGTGGTACCTGTCAGTGATAGTACCTGTCAGTGATGGCACCCGTTGTTCTCCCCGTTGACATGTTTTGGTAGTTGCGCCTGTAGACTCCAATAGTGGTTCGTCACGGCTCGTCTAAGCGAGATATGTCACCCATGTTCCTTGGCCATATTTACCTAGGTTTGTAACGCGGTGTATGGCTCATGAATTTGAGTGATGTGGTGTATGGCTTCATGTTATCATGGTGTCCAAGTAAAACACGAGCAGAACAGACCGCCTGCTCAACAATGATCTCCAGCGACCTGGCTACCTGACGTGGGGATTGAAAGGTATTGAAAGTGTGAGACCAGAATGACATTGGTCAGTCGTGCATTCATAAAAGGCAGGTCGTCTTTCCATGTTATATATATATGTCAAGCCATTGTTTCAGCATAGCTCACGTATGACTCACGCCTTCCATTTACAGTCAGACCCCGTTAATCCGACACATTCGGTTACACCCGAATTTGTGTCGGATAACGAATATGTCGGATTAACGAATTCAGAAATCCCGGGGGTGGGGGGGGGGGGGACTTACATAACCCTTCGGCAATGGCCGATTGTTTGTGCAGTCATTAGGTTATAGGCAACGGTAACTGTCTTGAGTCATTTTAATTTTTTTTAATTTAATTTTATTGATCTCTGGTCATATAGAAGTTGGGTTCATCGTATGTCAATTGGAAGTAGGCCTAACACACCATAGAGCAGGTAATGTGCTAATAATAAAGTAAACGGTATTTAACAATTCAAATATATGTATAAGAATTGGCGCATAAACATATGTAATCTTAACATATGCAATACTTGTGATTCGATGAACATCTGTTTAATCTACAAGTCTAGAGAAACTATTGCCATTTAGCCTTGGCCTACCAGCCAGGCTGACAAGCTTATAACACGACGTGAAATGTACCAACGTGTGAAGCAAGTAAACAGCTAAGTACAGAGTTGTTTTTTGTTCGAAGGTACTGAGCCTGTTATGCATGGCAGTTATATTATATTGTGTGCGGCCTGATATAAGACCGGTCTAATAATGTGCCCTAGGCGAGAAGACGCAACTTTAGATGAGAGAACGAACTTCTCGTCGATCACAGAAAGTCTAAATACAGTTAACGTGTGTACAGGTTATAGCTGTGCCGCTTGGTGGGGGTTGAGCAGCCTTACACGAGATTATGAAAAGAAATGTATTGGCCAAACAGGTTGGCTGCATGTATCCAGTGCATATAGGAATCAGAAAGGGAAACATGGCTATCCATGTTGCCTAAAACGAAATATCTGCATGTCTGCTTACAACTTGCAGGTTCGCAATGTGGTCGTATATATTCTGTTGCAAATTACGCAAAAGTCAAATTGGTTCGAAGAAAATGTTGATCATGTGATTTATTGCACGAAGTGTATGCCGGTTTGCGGAAAAAATATCTATAAACTCCAGTATAAGTATGGCTGATTTTAACATATTATCGTTCAATGTGAGAGGGTTACAAAATGACTTGAAAAGAAAGACAATCTTCCTTTGGTTAGCGAAAGAAAAAAAGGTTGACATAGCTTTGTTTCAGGAAACTCACAGTACCAGTGAAATAGAGACAAAATGGAAGCATGAGTGGGGAGGAGAAATATATAATGCGCATGGTCAAGGCAATGTACGAGGCGTATGTATACTGGTGCATAAGAGAATTGACATTGAAGTTCATTCTTGTATTAAAGATGAACACGGACGTTATATCATTCTAGAGGTGACCTTGGAAGAGACACGTCTGACACTGTCTTGTAAATCTATACGGGCATAACGAAGATAACACACTCTTCTTTAGTGACATATTTCGGGTTTTAGATGAAGACTTGTGTACAGAAAATAGAATAATCGGCGGGGACTTTAACTGTATCCTAAATGCTGAACTGGATAAAAAGGGTGGAAGGCGAGATCACTCGAATATTAAGTGTAGAAATGTTGTTCAAACATATATGGATGAGATTGGTTTAGCAGACGTTTGGCGTATCCAACATGAAAATAGCGGGGAATATACTTATTACACCAAATCCCCGAATTGATATTTACAAGGTTAGATTTTTTCCTTATGTCGTACAATTTAGCAAATATGACATTAAAATCGTCTATTTGACCGAAATTTATGTCTGATCACTCTCCTATCATCATAGCAATATCAGTGTTAAACTCTGAACGAGGAAAAGGTTACTGGAAATTAAATTGTTCCATATTGGAGAATGATGACTATGCTGCTCTCGTCAAACAAACGTTAAAGGAAACCATTGAAAGAGAGAAGGAAGCAGACGATCTGCTCCTATGGGATACCATAAAGAATAATATAAAGGTTCTAACCATGCAGTACTCTGGTCAGAAAAACAAGTACCAAGAAAATATGCTGATGGTATTAGAGAGACGACTGAAACGGTTAGAAAACATATATGTAAACGACAATAGTCAAAAAGTAGAGAGGGACATTAGATTGATTAGAGAGGATATGGACAATATATTGGAAGAAAAGACTAGAGGTGCCATTGTGAGAAGTAAGGTATCCTTGCACGAGGAAGGGGAAAAATGTACTCTTCTTAAATCTAGAGCGATGAAATTATAATAAGAAAGTGATAAGCAGTCTAAGACAGCCGGATGGAACGGTTATAACAGGTAAAACTAATATCTTCGAAGATATTGAGTCTTTCTATAAAAAATTATATAAACAAAAGAAGACAAAGGTTTCTTTGATAGTCGCCACCCTGTCTTACTAGACGCAGCGCAGTATAATATAGATGGAAAAATTACAGATGACGAATTATTCACAGCCTTGTCAACAAGTAACCGTAATAAGTGCCCAGGACCAGATGGGCTTCCTGTGGAATTTTACAGATTTTTCTGGAATGACACCAAAGTGTTTTTAACCAAGGCATGTGATCATGCTTATGATAAAGGTTTGCTTTCCGTCACCCAAAGACAGGGTCTAATTATACTTGTCCCAAAGGCCGGAAAAGATAGCGCATTACTGACAACCGGGCGACCAATATTACTTTTAAATGTAGACTATAAGCTAATGACTAAATGTATAGCGAATAGAATAATAACAATCTTGCCGACATTAATTAATGAAGATCAAACAGGTTTCATGAAAGATAGATATATCGGGGAAAATATTGTTAAGCTATTAAATATGTTTCATATAGCAGATGCACAAGATATTGAGGCATCATATTTATCCGTGAATTTTGAAAAGGCGTTCGACAAATTGGATTGGAATTATCTTAACAAAGCTCTCAAATACTTTAATTCTGATCCCTCGGTATTCCACTGGATCAATATATTTTACAACAATATAAGCAGCAGTGTAGCAAATAACGGTTGGATAACTAGTAGTTTTCAAATAACTAGAGGGCTCCGTGAAGGCTGTCCACTGTCACCCTATCTTTTTATTTTAGCAGCAGAAATCTTTGCGATCAACATCAGAAATAACCCTGACGTGATTGGCGTAACCCTGACGTGATTGGCGTAACCCTGACGTGATTGGCGTAACCCTGACGTGATTGGCGTAACCCTGACGTGATTGGCGTAACCCTGACGTGATTGGCGTAACCCTGACGTGATTGGCGTAACCCTGACGTGATTGGCGTAACCCTGACGTGATTGGCGTAACCCTGACGGGATTGGCGTAACCCTGACGTGATTGGCGTAACCCTGACGTGATTGGCGTAACCCTGACGTGATTGGCGTAACCCTGACGTGATTGGCGTAACCCTGACGTGATTGGCGTAACCCTGACGTGATTGGCGTAACCCTGACGGGATTGGCGTAACCCTGACGTGATTGGCGTAACCCTGACGTGACTGGCGTAACCCTGACGTGATTGGCGTAACCCTGACGTGATTGGCGTAACCCTGACGTGATTGGCGTAACCCTGACGTGATTGGCGTAACCCTGACGTGATTGGCGTAACCCTGACGTGATTGGCGTAACATTTAAAAACAAAGAATTTAAAACTATCCAATATGCAGATGACTTTGTTTGGATCATAATATATTCCGAACCGGTCTTTAGGAAAGTACTCGAGATGTTTGACACGTATTACGAAATATCTAGTCTTAAAGTAAACTTTGATAAAACTTGTATACTCACTTTTGGAAGAATAAAAAATAAATTCGACGTTCTACTGCCCGAAAGAGGTATCAAATGGACAATGGGCCCAATAACTTCTCTGGGCGTGCAAATATCAACAACTTCCAGCGACCTTCTTATAAATTACAACGACATAAGAAAGAAAATGACAGGGATTTTGAATATATGGCGACAACGTCAGCTTACGCTCCTTGCTAAGGCAGCGATAATCAAAACCCTGGTGATTTCGCAGCTAACCTATCTTATGGCAGTATTACCTTCACCTGATGCAAAGACGATGAAGGGTTTACAAGATGATATCTATAATTTTATGTGGAACGGTATACCGGAGAAAAGAAAAAGAACGGTCATGCATAATAGTAAAAACAACAGCGGCTTAAACGTCACGAACATAGAGATAAAAAATAAAGCATTAAAAGTCGCCTGGGTAAAACGCATTGTAAACAGTGAGTCGTGGGCAACATTGGTACATGGTTATTTTGGGGCAATTGGCCGACTATTTTGGAAATGCAATATAACATGTAAAGATATAATTGCCAAAAAACTGTACTGTAATATCAATAATTTGTTCACAAGGGAAATTGTCTGCGCGTGGAGTGAACTTTATTATCATGTTTCTATTAATGGGTCAGAAATAAGTGAGCAAATAATATGGTTCAATTCAAACATAAAGATTCACAATAGAGTTATTTGTTATGATAGCTGGATTGAGCTTCATCGCGGATAGCTTCAGCTGGATAGCTGGATTGAGCTTCATCGCGCTGGATTGAATCTATGTACGAGACTTATGTGACGAAAACGGGATCTTTTTATCTTATGAAATGATCAAGCGGAAATACAACTCAAAAGTTAATATATTACATTATTATGGAATGGTGCAGAGTATCCCTAGTAGGTGGAAAGAAATGTTGACAACACCGGACTTCAGACAAACAGTACAACGATCATTATATGAAACTTATTTAGAGACGAAACAATATACTAAATATGTTTATGATAAGCTCATTCAGAATGTGGCAACGAAACCGGTTACCCCGTATGAAAAATGAAAAGTCGGCATCGGTAACGAATTAACTGAAATGGAATTTTTATTTTGCTTTCAACATTTATATCAAATAACAAAGTGCGCACAACTGCAGGCCTTTTAGTTCATATATTTGCATCGCATTACATGTACTAACGAACAGCTGTATAAATGGGGTTATAAGAACACCGACCTATGCGCGTTTTGTGAAGAACACATAGATACAACCATAAATAGTGTTATTGAATGTGAAGTAACAAAACGATTGTGCCAAGAAGTAAATTAAACACAAAAATGCGCTATGACGCCCAAGAACTTTTATTTGGTAAAAACAATTTGGTGTCAGATTTCGTCTTCTTATTAGGTAGATACTATATATATTACTGTAAGTGTCACGGTGTGTTTCCTAAGGTCACCGAATTCATAGTAAGGTTTGAGCGCCATTTAGATATAGAACGAAACATTCCAGTAAAGAATAACAAATTTGGCTTTCAGAAACAAGTGGTTAAATGTTCTGTGAATGTCCTTCTTTTATGGTCCAGTATTAATTATGATTAGCGTACTGTAACCATTATACCCTTAGACTGAGCAATTTTATATGTAAGTTAAAGAACGAGCTGGAGTGCATTCGCCAGAAAAAAGCTCGAGACACGACAGCGTCGAGTGGTTTATTGGAAGAATGCACGGCAACGATACTGACTTCACACATATACTGATGTCACTACATTTGGGTTATTTCACATGTACTGACGTCACTACCTTCTAGTTATTTCACATGTACTGACGTCACTACATTCGAGTTATTTCACATGTACTGACGTCACTACATTCGACCAACGTCATGTTTCATGTTTCACGCTTTGCATGTTACATGCGATGTATGTTTCATGCGATGTATGTGTCATGGGGTGTATGTTTCATGCGATGTATGTTTCATGCGATGTGTTTCATGCGATGTATGTTTCATGCGGTGTATGTTTCATGCGATGTATGTTTCATGCGGTGTATGTTTCATGCGGTGTATGTTTCATGCGATGTATGTTTCATGCGATGTATGTTTCATGTTATGTTTGTTTCATGTTATGTATGTTTCATGCGATGTATGTTTCATGTTATATATGTTTGTTTTGTGTTATGTATGTTTCATGTTATGTGTGTTTCATGCGATGTATGTTTCATGTTATATATGTTTGTTTTGTGTTATGTATGTTTCATGTTATGTATGTTTCATGCGATGTATGTTTCATGTTATATATGTTTGTTTTGTGTTATGTATGTTTCATGTTATGTGTGTTTCATGCGATGTATGTTTCATGTTATATATGTTTGTTTCATGTTATGTGTGTTTCATGCGATGTATGTTTCATGCGATGTATGTTTCATGCGATGTATGTTTCATGCGATGTATGTTTCATGCGATGTATGTTTCATGCGGTGAGAATAAGATAATGAACACAATACGTGTCCGTTGATTTATTTTGTGGCGCTATTTAACGATCTTCATAATTTGTGCAGTCCAGCAAGTGCAACATTCACGCGGACCGCGGATTTTGCGTTCGGTTAATATTGATCCGCCTATTAGGGAAAGAATGAGTCCGCATGCTCCAAATATCCGCGCCGATTACTCCGATCGCATATCCGAACTCACCCAAGTTGTGTATGTTTCGTGTGATGTATGTTTCATGCGATGTATGTTTAATGTTGTGTATGTTTTATCTTCCCTTCGTGTAGTTGCCGCAAATAGTTCAGCCGCCACCGGTCTCCGAGCGTTCTGAGGCGAAATTGGCGTCAGAACGTGAAGCTCGCGATAACACGACACCGGACGATAATCTCGTTCCCGGAGAGGAGAAAATGTCCGATCCAAGAGCAAAAAGCAAAGCGAAGAATTTCGCGAAAGAATCGCCAGAATCCGTCACGGAACCCGTCGGCAAATCCCACTGGGGCAAAGTTCGGTCACTCGTGGGGGTCACTCGGTACTCCCGGAGCAGAAGCGGGCAGGACCATGATGATCTGGTGGCCTGCTCCAAATTCGGTGATTATACAGGGATCGCGGACATTCTGGCTCAACACCCGGACATCAATGTGAACAGAGTGGAGGACGAGTTGGGGCGATCCCTGCTGATAGTCGCTGTCAGGAACAACCAGCAAGAGGTGAGACCATTGGCATGTGGCGTTCGTCCTCTACGATTGGACTGTAATCATTGATTTTATGTTTTCTTCGGCTACCTCAAGAACTTCGGTATCAAATATGTGTTTTTCATCTATGTTTAGAACATTGGCAAAATAGTGGTAGCAAGTACAGGGCGAAGAGAAAATTGCGAATTAATTTACTTGTCCATCACCTCCTTCATTGTCGTGAAGTAATTGTCATCAATACCATGTTTTCTTCTCTGGTCAGGTTGTGGAGAGTCTGTTGGTGCGGAGCCATCCTTTCACAATTATGCAGGCGCTGTTGGTGTCTATCAGTTTCGCCAGAGAAGATATAACAGAACTGATCATCAGACACGAAAAATACAAAGAGGTAACCAGATCGTTTGCTTTATTACGATTGTTGAATCTGGCTGTTTGGTGGAGATACTATACTGCAGAATCAAGAGTTGATCTTTGGGTACAGCAATAGTTAATACAAATCAAAGCAATTAACACAAACAAGACAGTCTCATGTCTCATGTCCAGCATGAAGACCTCATATCACGTTGAAGATGAAGACCTGTTTGTGAAATCATATATACATCTTAGAATCTCAGTCGGTCACAGCACTCCCCCCTCCCCCCCCCCCCCCTCTCATTTAGTCATTACTGGAATCTGTATAAATACGTGTTATAAGTTCGTGTTGAAGAAGGAGACACGTACGACATGTGGCTTGAATCTTAAGAGTATTTGGACTATTTGACATTTCGGTGTTCAAGTGGTTGATACAGTGGTGTTAAGCCTGGCGTGGCTGGCCTTGACTGATAGTGGGGACGGTTCGACTTCATCGAGAGCCACTTGGTGTCCTACATTTGACACCACCAAACTTTACACAGGAACATCGGGTGGTACCTTTTTAACAGACTCTTTAGTTGGCTTTATTCACTTCACCGAGCCAACAACCCAAGGTTGTGATCCCCCCGGTCCCCCTTCCGGCACCCCGCCGCCGCCACCACGCTGAACACTTGAACGCGAACCCTATATCTAGCTCTGGTTTTTTTCTTTATGGTGTTGTGCGCTATGCCTTTATTCTACCTCACGTAGTTTGGTCTCAAATCCAAACATTTACCTAACAACGCTTTATTCTTGGTTGCGTTCTGTAGGTGCAAGCCCTGTCCACCTCCCAAGACAAGTATAGACGCCATCTCTCTCGCACGAACGATTTTGACACCACGGAAGACGTAGGGGCAGACGACTCCCTCTTTTCCGCTGACGTCACACCTCTCATTTTTGCCGCGCAAAGGAACCAAATGGAAATAGTTCAGATCCTTTTGTCGATGGGGGAAACGATTGAAGTTCCTCACGAACCAAATTGCAGTTGTGATCAGTGTCAAAAAATGCACGTGGACGTTTTACGGTGGGCCAAAACGAGGCTGAGCTGTTATCGCGCCCTGGCGAGTGAAAGCTACATCACCCTAGCGAGTGAAGACCCGTTGCTGGAGGCGTTTCAGTTGTCCCGAAAGCTAAAGTCACTCAGCAAAGCGGAAAAACATTTTAAGGTAGAGCATACCCCCGGATCTACCACTATGTCCATAACTAACCAGTATATTATATACCACAAGTCACACATTAATCTTAGTATGAGGCACTCATTGACAAAGCGTTGGAAATAAATAATTAAGCTTGACAAGAGATTTTGACTTGATACGAGTAATGTTTTCATATTCTATGTACATGTCAATGTGTTATGCATCTTATATGAGGAATACATGAATGTTTAGATATTATGAGCTCATAAGTAGTATTAGTCATATTATTAATAACTAAGAAGATTAGCCAGGAACAGTTATATTTACATGTGTTGAGCATCACTCCAGATGTTATAGAAATATGTTCAGATATCTATTAACTAACAATGTATATTAGTGGTAATCATATTATTATTATCATCAATTAGGAAGATTTGTCGATATCTATATTTCTTTTGAATCTGTATCTTTTTGTGCGCGTAAGCCTCCCTGGTGTGCGCTGAGGGCACTACCCCCAATATGTCGTAGGTTCGAATCCGGTACTGGGTCCTATTCTGTGGCATGTTTCATTTATTTATTATGAAGCGACCTAAAATACCACTTCATTTAATGTCTGGTCCCCGCTCGGTGGCAGAATGAGTACCTGAAGCTGGCGGACCAGGTCAGCGGCCTGGCGGTCAGCCTTCTGGATCGAGTCTGGGACGGCGAGGAGCTGGATGTGATCCTGAACGAGAAATCCGGAACGGCCGTGCGGGCGTCGTATGACGAGCTGGCGCGTCTCAGCCTGGCTGTCCAATACAGGGAGATGGGGGTAGGCAGGGCAACACGCCATGCAGAAGCGGGGGGAGGGGGGGGGGGTGCGGGGCGGGTCCCGCATAGTGGGGGGGGGGGGGGGGGAGTATTTGCTGGAATAATAAGCATCGTTATAATTGCTATTTATAATTATGATGTCAAAATCATAAAAGTACGTAAAAATATACTTACATTCTGCATCATGCATATCGGGGCGGATCCACAAAATCTGGATAGGGGGGGCCGGTTTCAGGGTCGGATCCAGATATGCTGGATAGGGGGGCCGGTTTCAGGGTCGGATCCAGATATGCTGGATAGGGGGCGCCGGTTTCGGTTTTCGTATGTGAAATGGTATAAATTTCGGCCCTAAAAGGGGCAACCGGGGCCGGTTCGGCCCCCACCCCCTAGACCCCCCCCCCCCCTGCATATATTAATTTCCTTTCTGGGAATTGCCATGTTAAGGTTTCAATGCTCTCAACCTGTTGAATTTTATTCATGGTATGTAGGTAATATGTAACAATACCGAAGCAAACGTGCTGGCTCTCCATATGGTAACACCATCATTACCTGTTTTTGCGTCGCCACAGTTCGTAGCGCACTCCAGTTGCCAGAAGAAGCTCTCGTCAATCTGGCACGGTGACCTCCCGGACATGGACAACCGTTTGCTCTGGATTCCACTGCTCTGCCTGTTGATCCTGGTCTACCCCTTACTGGCGATCGCATACTGGGTCTACCCCTACGGGAAAGTAAGCGTCTGTGAAGCTAACCCGGCGGAGGAGGATCACATTTGTGCCGATGGCCTATATGATAGAGACCCGCTTTATTTAAGTTTATTCTACAGCAAAAATTAGGTCACAGGGCTGTAACTTTATAGTTTAAATGTTTCTCGTATCAAATGTAAAGACTCCAAACAAAACTAATACATAGCCGGGTTTAAGATTAGCAACTCTCTATGATATGGACTATCACGGGCCCTTATCTGTCTTCCTGGTAAAATATGGACTCAATTCTTGATTCCAGCTGGGTCGGTTTATGCGTACCCCGAAGGTTAAGTTCTGGGCGTCCGCCTGCTCCTACCTCGCCTTCGTCCTCATGATCATCGCCTTCAGCGCCACCGAGCGGCCGTCGTCGGGGCTAAGGCTGTCTGACTACAGCCGCTGGTATGAACACTTCAGTAATAACGGGAGCCTGGTGGGCAAACACGGACTGGGCTCAGATATTCGCTACTACGAGATTGAATACGGCAGCATCGTCCTGATCATTTGGATTGCAGGTGAGTTTAGTTATCGGTATCGATTTGTCAATAGCCGACTCAGGCTCCGACACTAAGCCTCGACGACGCTTGAGTCCTTTTTTCTTTACTGGTGCAGTGGCGGATCTAGGGGGGGGTTAGGGGGGTTGCAACCCCCCCCCCCCACTTGGGAAGCTGAACATACACTGTTAAAGTCGGGTTCTCCAAGCCCCCCCCCCCGGTCACACGTCTTCAGAGCAGCCCCCGTCCCCCCCCCCCGGTCCCAAGGTTTCAGAGAGCAACACCTACCTTGGGAACCTGAACATACACTGTTAAAGTCGGCTTCTCCGAGCACGCCCTGCTACCCCCCCAACCCCCGCCCCCCGGTCGCAAGTTTTTCCGAGACCATTCCCCCCTGTCGGATATTTTCGGAGAGCAACCCCCCACCCCTTGGCAAATACCTAGATCCGCCCCCGTGGTGAGTATGAAATTGACAATCATAGCTGATGATAAGTACAAGTGAGTGAGAAGTACTCATCTCTGAAACTGACAAGAAAGTAAATGCGGCTTTGTTTGGCCGACTTGTTTGTCCGACATAACACACGTGGACGACGTTTTTTCACCACATGATTGGATAAAACCGACAGTGACGTCAGTGAATGATTGAAAGCCTGGATCGGCCTATTCTGAAATGCCTTGTCAATTTTAACTGGACCCCGTATTTACATAAAAAAAAAAAAAAAAAAATCGGTCACGCATTGCCATTTTCTTATTCACTGAATTTTTACCAGGGTGTTATTGGCTCTTTAACTATAATTAATATTACATATATTTTGAGATCGCATGACCTTGACCCTGCTATAAACTCCATTGAGCCCAACCGTAATGGGGGGACCAGCTATTTCTCCTCTGCCTTCGGGTCACCATTGGCAAGCAGGCAAGAATCGAAACACCACACGTACCTATCGATGTATTTCTACGTTATGGACACATGTTTAATTCGTAGGCTCCCGTGTTAAAAGCCCAATTTCAGCTAATGGTATTACCAAAATCCAGTCATCACAGCTCATAGACCAGGCTGGTTCCAGCGCATACGACAAGCAGTTGCGCCCTCTGCCGGCCGAATGTGTTCTCAACGTGCTGACGCCAGGGCAAATGTAGTGGCAAGCTGGCTTTTTTTTATCACCTTCAGCTGCATGTATTTCCTCTCTCTGTTATGGCAGGTTTGGCCTGGCAGAGCGCCATCCGGCTGTGGCAGGATCGTGGCGCATTCTTCACACAGAACTGGTACCACAGCCTGGATGTCGTCATGATCTCTCTCTACATAGCTTTCTTCAGCATCCGCATCTACATTTTCCTCAGGGCCTCAGGGTTCGTAGGCTACATCCATCGCATGCAATATACACCTACTGACTGACTGGTAGTTACGGAGTATGTGACGGGGTTCACAGCGGGGTGGTTAACAAGAAAGAGGTGGGCGGGAACGGTCCACTGCCATGCTGTTTTACAAGTCCAAGCTCGTCGAAAGCGGGGTGTGGGGAGGGGTGGGGGGGCGGGGGAGAGCATCCATCCACTAATCCTTGCCCTCCCCCTAAAAAAAGAAGACATCACTACCTTTGCCTCTCACTTTCAATTTGTTGCCGATGTTGCTGATTTCGGATTTAAAAAAAGATGGATGTGCTGAGGGGGGTGAGGGATGGGAGGGGGGGGGGTCGCACATATGAACACCCCCGGCGCCTGGATCTGCCAGAGTTTTGATCTCATTTATTGTAATCATGAAGACATTCAAACTGTATCGCTGGCAATCCATCGATGTACACCTTAAAGGAAATAGTCTCATGCCCATGTTATCCCCTTCACGTTATATACTTCAGGTTGGCGAGGCCGTGAACCATTTCTCGACGGAAGCCGGGTGGGATTCCTACCTCGCTAATGACAGGGTATCGCTCGGCCACGCCACCTGGCTCAGTCCTGGTGAGTACAAGTCGTTATGGAAACACGTGCTTTCTACACAGCGTTTATATACCATCGGATGACACTCTCCCAGCAGAGGGAGCTCGCGCAACAGCTCCATTGATCGCCCTCTGACGGAGAGTGATCAGATAGATAGCTATGATATGACTTTTTGGCATTACATATAAATGGGTGACTCCCAGTAAGGAAGTAATACAGAGGTAAAGTAATCGAGTATGGAAGAGAATTGTTAATTAATGTTAATGTTAATTGAGACCATTAAAGAGGAGGGATACTTTTTTGCGGTCTCCGCGATTGGCATCCAGGAATTCTTGGAGATTCGCGATCAGCTGTTGGCAATTTCGGGGGATCGTTATCCGTACAATTCCTGGTTCAACGCGAAGACCCTTTGCCTATTTACCGCGATCCATCATAGAAGTCTGTGAATTCCTCGATATTCGTGATATTACAATTAAGGCGTTTTTTTCGCGCCCAGCTTTAAAATGACTTAATCATGGAGATTCGATATTGCTCTCCCTAATTCTTGGTGATTCGCGATTTATATGGGGTCCCTCGCCAGGAGGCCCTGTTATAGAGCACTGTGATCCAGGTACAAGTCACTCTGACACAGGTTCGCAGCCACGCGGTGTCGATTCTCCTACTCACCAAACGCTTTTCTTGGTCTTCGACTTGTCTAACTGTCACATACGTGCCAGCTCCTTGGCATGAGGGCTCATTAACTCCCTTTAATATCACTATTATTACCTTATTTATATTGTGTTATGTGTATCGTCATATTGTATTGTATTGTGATGGAATATATGGAATCGCCTCTTGGGTTTCATCGTGAGAATACATATTTGATCGGCATGCGTACTGTAAATCACGGCAACAACATACTTAAGCCTTCGGCAACATACAGAGGTCATGCAGCTACACAATATGGATATATAGATAGACATATATATATATATGTCACAAAAACTGAAACGTGAGAAGAAATTATATTCTGGAAGGGGTAGATGGCGACACGCGACACCGCCATGTTCGAAAAATGACCTTGGACATTGACCCCCAAATTCCGACACTGAGAATCTGAAGTGACATCGATGCAGATAGTGGCATTTTAGAATAAAACGACACTGCACTTAGCCCAAAAGCGACACGGAACGTCCTCAAAGATCGATATTCGACACTGACAATTTTGATTAAAAAAACACTGGACACTGGACCCCCCCCCACCCCACACACACACTTCCAGACCACTTAATTGTATTGTTCTCATATGCATTTAATGGCATTAATCACTGCAATTAATTACCATTACAAGCACTATAATGCAGTTTTAATTCCTCGTATAGAATTTTCCCCCTCACCGTGGTCAGATCGCGCAAGGTGGAGTGAATCGGATCTGTCACTGATATCGGAGGCAATGTTCGCCATCGCCAACCTGCTCAGCGTCACCCGAGTCACCTACCTGCTCTCCGTCAACGAGAGGGTCGGGCCACTAATGATCACGCTGGCCAGGATGTTCCTGGTACGTTACCGTGGTGACAGACCGAACGCTGATAATGGTGGACTAAATGGTTTTTAGTCGTGTACATACCACAATATCTGAAGCTACTAATTGAAATTACATCCCCATGCGCCATATTTTCGTATGTAATAAGAAACAAACGAAGGTTTATGTCCGTGTTTGTAATTGCATCTATGTTGGATTAATACCGCCGATAACAATATGTTTCGTTCCGTACACGACTTGTTATTTGAATGTCCTAGTGTTATACATTATGCAAATAAACTACTACTACTGATTTCTCGAGAGGTGAAAACGACATTTATCTTCATGTGAAATTCACAATGGAGCTCTGCTCATAATATAAACACAAACATTTTAAATTCTTCTCAGGACGTCTTGGCATTCATGTTCATCTTCGGTCTGGTGATTGCGGCCTTTATAATTGGCTTCTACACCTTGTACTGGTATTCCTACTGGAATGTCAGCGACCAGCCCACTTCCACCGACGCTGACACCTGCAGTGATGACTCATACTTCAGCAGGTGAGAATGTAGACCTTTTAAGAATCGGCCGTCGGTACAGGTTAGGACTGGGGGCCGGCGCGACAGCTCAGTGGGCTAGAGCGCTCGCATTGAGTGCTCTGGTCACCTGAGCGCCTAACGGCACGTGGGTCGGTGGTTCGATCCCCGCTGTGGCCATGTCTGTGTGGTCGCAGGATAAAGATCCCATGTCTTTCTTCGTAAAGAGTAGGGGGTTACCCCCGGGGACTGGCTCCACTCTCTCTTCCTTCTCCCATTGACGCGATATGACCAAAAGTAGTTAATTTTGTTGGCGTCCGTCCGTCTGCGAAAGACGATGGATTTGCAGCTTTGTTTGGTTTAGGTTATACGATTTGTAACGCGGAATTTACGAATATGACTGAATAAGCCTATCTGTGATCGTCAGAGCTTTCCGCAGTCATCGCAACGGTGACCTGTCGATAGATCCTGGTTTGTGGTCGCTGGTGGACGCCTAGATTGGCGTTTCAAGTTCAGTTTCACAAACCAAAGCCCGTCGTGGTGGGCGATTCCGTCACGCACGACACGTGCCCATCCCCTCTTTTGGGATGTCAGATCCTCCCAAGAATAACAGAAGTAGCATGTTAACTACCAGAAGTAGTTAAAGCGTCCTGAATAACCAAGCAACCAACCGTGTTAGTACTGTTATGTGACGGGCAGATCGGCCGTCGGTACATGTTAGTACTGCTATGTGACGGGCAGATCGGCCGTCGGTACATGTTAGTACTGTTATGTGACGGGCAGATCGGCCGTCGGTACATGTTAGTACTGCTATGTAACGGGTGGATCGGCCGTCGGTGCATGTTAGTACTGCTATATAATACTAGACTAGTACTAATAACGATCCAATCAAATCAAGAGTCGACAAATATTTAACAAGATTTCTTCATGATACTATGGATACCACCACCTTCATAAATGGCGAGTACCGTCACCAATTTATCAAAAGATCGAACTACACGAGCGTACCTACTTAACTATCATGCAGCCAAAAAGAAATCGCGCAATTTATTGTTCGGATATTTTCGGCTATTCTTAAAAATTCTACATAATATGCTAAAATGAGAGATTAATTAATTATAGCAAAACTATGCCAAGCGCATAACTTGTGCTGATTAATACTGTTCCAGAAGCGCAATTTTCCATTGACGACTTCAAACGTTTGAAAATATGCATGCTATTCAACAGATCTGGTCGAATTATTTCTCGACAATGTTTATGATAAGCAAGCCCAAGACATTGAATTTTAGTGACAAAAATAGTTTATGCCGGGCCACGCACTACGGGCTATAAACTGTTATAATGTGAGATATTGACAAGATTTTTGATCAAGAACAAGTAGTTTGAAGCGTCAACGCATGATGTGCAGTACATGATTGTTAACTTTCCTTGCAGCGTTAGCGGCATTGTCAAAACGGTCTTCTGGTGTATATTTGGAATGGTGGATCTTGACATCAACAATTTTGAAACGTCATTGCAAAAACACGTGATCACGTCAGTCACAGGTCACGTGATGTTTGCCTCTTATAACTGGATCGTGGTCATAATTCTCATCAACATGTTAATTGCCATGATGGCAAGATCCTACGAAATCATCAAGGTAAATATGTAAATAGTATTGCTCACTGCTGGTCGTGTGTCTATGGTAATTTTAATGGCAATTTTTTTCTTGGGGTGTCGTTATTTGCTGGCCATGTTGATAGTTTACATCAGGATACGTTCGCTGAACTTCTCCAACTGGTAGAAAACGACGACGTATAATATAGGGACCTTGCAACATATTCTTGGAGGAAAGTCGGAGGGATAGTTTGTTTATTTTAAGCCACGTTTGTGAGCACTACTGTAGCCTTAATTGGAACAAAAGCATGAGCAGGAAATGAACTTACATGTATATATATAGGCACATCATTATGTATCTATTTTGACCGATATTATATATTTTTTCTGTCGCAAATTATGTATTATTTTGACGTATATTGCTAATTCATTTTGAGGTATATGCTGTATTTACGCAGACATATATATTATGTAGACCGCATTTTATATAATAATTATTTCTCTGACTTATATTATGTCTTTATTTTGATGCATATTATGTCCTTTTCTGATGTATATTATGTCTTTTTCTGATATAGATTATGTCGTTTTCTGATGTATATTATGTCTTTTTCCGATGTATATTATATCGTTTTCTAATGTATATTATGTCGTTTTCTGATGCATATGCCCTTTTCTTATGTTTATTATTTACCTCTGTGACGTTATTATTTTATTTATTCTGATTATATAATATACGGTTATATAATATACATTGGTCGATGCATTCAGGTGGTGGAGGACACTCAGTGGAAGTACACGCGCACCAAACTCTACATGGAGTACATCCAGGGTCACAATGTCCTGTGTGTGCCCTTCAACCTCATGCCCAAGTGGCACGGCCTTAGAGACTGCTACCGGTCCTGTCGGCGCCGGGACCCGGATGAGGACATAACCATCAACGTAAGTGACGTGGCGGTGGCTGAAGGTGACCTTCGGGCCCAGGTCATTTGCTTCGCTATTATATATATATATTATTATTATTATTCCTTAACATTGTTATTACATAAAATATTAAGACTTATAATGTTAGTAGAGGAATTTGTTCCGTCTGGGGTAGATAATGAGAGCAATGTTGCGCGCAGATAGACGCATGTTATGCTTATGCAGTTGTAGTCAAATTAAAGACTTTTTCGTTACGTGACTATTTACATGTTGTATATCCTAGTAACGAATTGTGGAACTTGAGTCGTAAATTGATCGCGCAAGCTCTTTTTTTCTGGCATTTATGTCTTTGAATGACAGGACAACTTGTGCGTCCGTTAGTACATTTGTGTGAGTGTCACCATTCTGCGTACATCTACCCAAAATGATTATTAATGTACAAGTGACGAGATATTTTGTTCATCGCAATAGGAATACGCGAACCGTGGTTCTTATGACGTGAATGACGTGACAACACAGGGGAAATACGATCATATCGCTACAGGACAAGGACAGGAACACGTAGCAAACAGGAAGAACAGGAAAAACAGCTGCCGCTCCTCTAAGTACAAGGTACAGTCCTTCAGAGGAGTCGCCTAACAATAGCTCTGTTGTAATAACGGCTGCAGGATCCATCTAGCCATGCGGACTAGATTTAGCCTTAATAAGCTCCTAAGTTGCTTTGAAGAACCCAAAGCATACACCAAACATGGATAATGATAAATATCCCGTTATCATAGACAATATTACCCTATAAAATGACTCAATTCAAATCAATCCAGACTTACATGGAATATTGCCACAGGGCCGAACGATAACCTGGATACGCTGGATCTACATACTCGGGTACACATCTGAAAATATTGATATGCAACAAAAGAACATAGGGAAAATAGTTGACAACACCGTAATGTACAATTATTTATTTATGGGTTCTTTACTTGCGTGAAAATATTATGACAACAATCGATTAAATAAGATCGGCCCGTAAATTGGGCATCTGACGTCACGGTGTATGTATGTATGTATGTATGCATGTTGCACTCTCTGCCGCCAGGTGGTGATCGGACTGGTGGTGCAGCGCTTCATCCGGCAGTGGAACCGCAGTAACCGGGGCTCCGACGGGGACGGCGACACTGACGGCGAGAGTGGTGAGTGTGCGGAGATCAATCAGATGAATCAGGGGTCAACCCGAAACAAATTGCAATAGTAATCATTTTTTTTTATTCCTTAGAGATCTGTGAATATCATTTCTAAATATACTTATTCTATTGGTTGGAAAATATGTTTACGATGGTAGTTCTCCCTACCCCATAACACCAGAATTCGCCTACTATATGTACTGGAGTGTTATTTAATCTAACAATCCAAGTCCAATCAATAGATCTTGGTAGATTTTGGAAATGCCACTCCTAGTTACATAAGGCATGAGCAGAAACATGTTTCATTATTATTGCGATTTGTTTCGGGTCCATCCCTAAGTTGCCCGGACTAAGAGGATATCCCCCTGGCATATATGCCGATAATAGACCGATCCCGGCTGTCAATCATTCATTGACGACACTCGCTTTTATACAATCATGTGGCGAAAAATGTCTTCCACGTGCGTTATGTCCGACAAACCAGCACGACAAACAAAGAAGCATGTCACTTTCTTGTCAGTTTTAGACATAAATACTTTTCACTTGTACCTAGCATCCGCTACGATTGTCAATTTCATACTAAGATTAAAGAAAAAAGGAATTAAGGTCGAGAGCGGGTGGGGGGTGAAAAAAAATTCGTCGACAGATTTTTTGGATTTTTTCTCTAGATAAGTATCATGTATGAATCTACCTGAAAATGTGATAAAAAATGTATGTCACTTCACTAAAAAAAAGTTTGGGGCATTTTTGTCAAATTGGCTTTAACATGGCGGTCAATGGGAAAATCCTATAAATTTTTCTCAATGTTTCGAAATCCCCTATAAAAACTGGTCGACAGACTTCCCCAAAAAACTGCTTGCCTAGCGTCATGGTGCATATAAAAAAAAACGAAAAAAAAAACGATATGTTACTGAATTAACTTTTGTGCTATAAGCTCTTTTGTAACCAAAATAGGCTATAAAATAGGCCAAAAATGACGAATTGTCACAATTGTGCCTTTCGGCGCATATATGCAACCACTAAATATCTTGGTATTTGCTTGTAATACATCAAATACATGCATGTATCGTCATGGTGGAGGAAATATTATTTGATGTGACATATATTGATATTGGTTGCCATTTAACCCTAAAAAAAAAATTTAGTTCTGAAAAAATCCGCCAGGCGCCACTCGCTCTCGCCCTTAAGCGTTGGCTGGGCTTAGTGGAGAATGAATCAGTCTCTATGAGACCGGTATGGTGAGAAGACATGCATTTGGCATTGGTTCGAGTTCCAGACAGACGAGAGCTGGCAGACTAGGTTTATGGGTTGTTTTTCGATGATGTTATAGTGAACAAATGTTTCAACATAGCTCGAGTATGACTCAATTAAGTCATTTACAATAAAGATCCACCAGAATAAAAAAAATTTTTGTCCTAACACGAAGTGGCAAAAAAGCGCTGGCCGAATTATGACCTGCTGTGTCGTATGCTATATTCGCCTACTATATGTAATAAAGATCCATTTCGTGTGCTCTGACATAGAAGGTTTATGTCATCACAAGTGTCATATCCTGTCCGAGCCTTGTCGGATCGCTTAATGGCAAAGCTCAGACCTGAGCTCTTTTATCTGCATTAACCACGGGTTACTTAACGATGTGATATGTGTTGTGTTTGTTCAGACTTGAATCAGCTGCGACAGGATGTGACAAACCTGAGACGCGATCTCTCCGCCAACATCGCCCAGCAAGAAAGACAGCGACAAGAAGTCCGTCAGAGACTACTTTCTCTGACAAAGGAAGTTCACATCTCCCGCAAGAGTGTTCAGAAAGATTTATCCGCCGTCGAGGTCTCCACGGTCAAGCGTCTTAATGACCTTGACGCCTCACTTGGGACTCTACAGGAAGGTGTTATTGGCCTGAAGGACAACGCTGACAAAGAATCCAAATACATCAATCGGGAAGTTCAGGAGCTGAGGGGGGAAGTAGTTGCATCAATTCGTCACCATCAACTGGAAATGAAGAATTCTCTAGTTGATATACACAACGCCATCTCTCGTCTGGCGGCAGGACTAAGTGAGACGCGTTCGTCAAGTACGGTGTGGGTTGGGGACGACCAGGATCTACCGCCCCATCACCGTCACCATGAGGCGGGAGGGGTGGCGTACAGCGGGTTGGTACAGAGCAGTCCCGGTCCCGGCCCACAAGGCGGATCATATCCTGATTACATTCCTACCGCCGATGGGATATATTCTCACCAGGGGTCGCTACGGTCTGACAGGCTGGGTTCCGACTCGGATGTGTATTCCGTGCAAAGCGTCGGCGCCACGCTGGTCGGATCGCAACTGACAGAGCACGCCACCGATGACACCGGAAGCACGCGTCCAGTGCGCGTCACAGCTCGGCGCGTGGTCTCCCGCAAGTAATTAACGAGTGATATAACAGGGAGTGATCTACCTAACATTTCCGATTTACGTTATAATTACTAGACTCCGGCCATAATTACTCTATTGTTTCGGTGGCTTTATTACCATCTGGTTTTTTTGTTTGCGTTTGGTAATAATAGTTAACTGTATGGGTCCTTCTTCCATGCAAGGACGAGCCATTGTTTCAACATAGCTCACGTATGACTCACGCGTACCATTTACTTGATAATCCCTTTCGTAGGCTCCAACATGGAAGATAGACCACTATGTCGAGGCTGCACTTCACATAACGGATATTTGTTTATAGGAGCACTATGGAAATGTATTTCGTTTTGCTGAAGAGACATATACATCAGTTTAATACGTTATGGACGATATATCCGCGTCAAAGCACAATAATGATAATAATAATATATATATATTAACTTTTGTGTTGTATGCATGCACTGCACTAGCTAGTATAACGACTGTTGTTTTGCCTCGACAGATATTTCCTGATCTATTGATCGTACACATAGCGCGTGGTTTTATACTAGATAAAACGCATTTGCTCAAATTGTGTAAGTGTGTTAAATTATGTTTACCTAATATAGAATATATTCTATAAAAGTTTTTATTTTTTCCTTCATGGGCAATTAAGCCGATACCGTTTAAATCTTACAAGACTTCATGATAACGAGTGGCTATCAGCACGAGAACAACCATATAGAGAGTAAAGCCATGAACTCAAATAATGATATATTACTGACGGAAGTACCACGTGGACAACCTTATTATGAGATGAATTATTTTATCTGGCCACTGTCCCATAAATATTTATATATGAATTAACCCATGACATTACATCGATATCCGTAAACAAGTATCAGAGATTTTAAACTGAATAAAACTTTTTATTCATCGACGAGTTCAAAATACGACAAGTTGTAAAAAAAAGCCCACAACCACCAGTATAGATATACTAACTATTGGGACGAGTAACGCGTGGCAAGACTTCTATATGTATGTGATCAGCATTGTGTCAGTGCTCCTCACTTTGATGGAAAATAAATATCAAATCAAATAAAGATGATCGACTTCATAAATATATGTTAATCAATGTTTAAAAAAATTCAGGTCGTATATTAGGAGGGAGGGAGTATACCCCTCTGAATCACGAATTCACAAGAATTAGGAGGAGTATATATCGAATCTCCAACTGAGACATATAAGAACTTAATTGTCAAGCCTGGGCGCGATAAAAAACGCCTTAAAGGTGATATCGCGAATATGGAGAAATTCACAGACTGCTATAACGGATCGCGGTAAATAGAGAAATTAAGGGCCTTCGCGTTGAACCAGGAATTGTACGGATAGGGATTCCCCAAAATTGGGCCAACAGCTATAATCGCGAATCTCCAGAACTTCCTGGATGCCAATCGCGGAGATCGGAAACGGTATTCCCTCCCCTCCCCAATGAACATTTTTTGTTGTTCATGAACATCTGTTGCGAAATCTTATTGCTGATCTAAAATCAAAACCGCCGATATCTAAACTTAGCCCTCGGCAAAATTACTTCGGTTAAATCATGTGGACCGAACTTCGTCGTTCTTATCAGAACGAAGGTTACAAAATAAAATTGCGTGATTGTTGACAGCCTCAGCTAAACCGCTGATAGAGTCAATCCAAGGCATAACACAACGAGTGCCCTCTGGAATAGTGTTAACCATGGCCGTCGGAAGACCTCTGACCTTTAGAACACTGCGATTTCCCCTTTTGTTCGGGTCTTTCTTGGCACTTTATATGACCGGTTACCACTACAGGTCTGCATCCAATCGAAATGTCCACGCGTCGTATCTAGACTAAAGTCAAAGTCATAAATGCCGTAGACTCACGTTTCGGCCTATATTTTCCGCGAATTTGCCGCGATCGCTCTAAAAATCACTGACGTGACAAAGCAACCCTGTGCAATTTTAATGATAGCAAACTTATGTGTGTACTGCGAGGTTATCCTTTTTTAAGACCCAAACAATATTTCTCTATGCTGACACTCCATTGGCAGCAGACACTTTGTAGCAAATAGACAAAATCACAGACAATGAAAGGCTCTATAGTTACCATGGCGCGCGTGGCTGGTGTAAATATAGCCTGTATTGTTCAGAGCACATTCGGCGCCATGGCAACTACATCATTTTATGACGTGTTTTAGTATGTTTGTGAAAGTGCGTTTGCTGCAAATGGAGTGTCGCCATGGAAAAATATTGTTTGTCTTAAAAAAGGATAACATCGCAGTACATACGTAAGTTTGGTATCATTAAAATTGCATAGTGTTGCTTTATCATGTAAGTGAATTTCAGAGCG
Organism: Arenicola marina; assembly: GCA_964019135.1. Classification (NCBI taxonomy): domain Eukaryota; kingdom Metazoa; phylum Annelida; class Polychaeta; family Arenicolidae; genus Arenicola; species Arenicola marina. The sequence continues at coordinate 30,839,958 of OZ025260.1, read as the reverse complement.
ATCGCGGCAAATTGATGGAAACTATAGATCGAAACGTTAGTCGACAGCATTTATGACTGACTTTAGTATAGGCCCACTTTGATCACTGTCCTCATTGACCGCTGGATGATTTGACTACCAGGCAAGAGAGGATAATCCAATGGTTAACCCTGATATATATGCTGCTCATACGCGCAATAAAGCCTAGCCCCTGGACTAACAACTAAAGATCTCAAGAGCCATGAAGTAAAACCCACATGAGACCAGGCATTGGTGTGGATATCTATGCATTGTGTAGCTTTTTGCTCTTCTTAATAATTCGCTTACCATCCAAAGTGATGAAAAGTAATTCTACAAGTATTGAACTTTTCTTTTGGCTTTTCATTAGATAACGTTAGTAGCCCCAACGTCATATCCTAGGTGTTACACCCTAATGCTGGGGGTCACTAGAAACCAGAAGGTGTATTGCAATCATTAGTAGGTCCCACCCTCCCACATTTGTGGCTGTTGAACCTCTACAGTTGTATAAATATACCATTCCATACTGTTTGCATCAATACAAACTCCTCCCATATCCTGCCCCCTACTCTACATCTGCCATTGTTGTCAAAGCGTCCAGCTGTCAAATTGGATGTAAACCCTATGGTTACTTTGTGGCTTTGCCCAATACAAGCTGTTCTCTGCAACAGTGTTACAAGTTTCTCTCAAATTGGACTATTTTAGACTTTACTCAAATTATCATGTTATAAACTTATTTATACACTGCTGGTTAGAGGTGGTTGAGAGCATCGTTACAATGAATCAATGGATGAAGGGAGGTGGGGGTTGCACCACATGTATACTGTGTCTCAAGACATTCACAAAATCTATAGGTGTTAGCTAGCCTACAAAATTCAGCTACATATTCATTAAGGGTTTCAGCTTCTTTTTGTATTAAACACATAACTTTTGTACCTTTCATTCAATGATGTGATTATGTAATCATTACATTTCTTAATTATAGTGTCAATTGTCCTCTTGTCTTCAGCAAATACTGTGCTATACAATTGCATGGAAAAGAAAAAGTGATACTTTGAATGCTTCTGGCTGTTGATGCAATGTGATAATATCTGTTTCTTCTTTCTTCTATGCATATGTATTGTAACTTTCTTTAATTATTTTGCTCAGCCTTTTGATGGCATAAATAAATGCAGTAACATCAGAAAGAATAAAGATCAAGTTTAAAACTTAAAACTTATTTGTCCCGCAATGACTGGCCAGTAATTCTTGTTTTGATGTTTGTAGGCATTTAATATGGAAAGAAGAACTGGACGTTTTGAAGGAGAAGAAGAGAGCAGAGAGTGTTCGAAATCAAGAAGTATTGTCACAGTTACAGGAAGAAGTGATGTCCAAGGCTAAACCCGTAAACTAAACTCCTGATTGTCATTTGAGGAATATTTGTCGCTATACCGCTATTTCTGGCATTTATGTAGCACCAGGGTCCTACAACGATTTATTCGCCAGAAAATACAGTATTAGTGGCTGTATTCGGTGCCGTGCAAGGACCATGAGTGACCACTGTAACATTTGTGCTATACACCTGGGCGCCTGGATCATTCTTGACATAATGAGTTAAGGGGATCCGTCAAGCTGTCCCTGCTTGAAATCTGGATCTCTCCTGGCTCTAGTTCTTCCGGATGGAGGCTACATGCAGATAGCAAGGGCATGCGCCATGGAATATAATAGCTAAATGTACCAGGTAATGTACCAGGTAATGCGATATATCCCCGCTGAGAAATCTACTAACGGGCCGGGTGGGGTAGGAAGTTTGTACAGTGTGATTGAGCCCCCTGACCTGCCCGGCCTCTACGTCCCTCTCTCTGTGACTAAAAGGGGACGTCAAACCTTCTCGACTTGATTTGATGCCAAAGTACCATTTCGATGTGTTAATTCTACGGCATGTATTTACAAAAAAATTCACATTGTGTGACTAAATAAATATTATTATCATGTACTGTGTTATTCACACGAATAATACTTAAAGACGATATCTGTCATTATATCTAAGGGAAAACTCTCGTAGTTGATCGGTTGTAACAAATCATTACTGAACTAAAAACGATTCATTTGGGCTTTCATCGATGGCGTTACCACATGGAGTAACATAGCAGATTCCGCTCAACTTCTATGCTCGCCAAACTCGCTCTATCAAATACTGTTCGACTGTATACAGTTTTAACTGACTAGGGCGCCGCCCGTATCCTACCGGGCGGTGAGGGACTTGTGATGGTAAATTTCATCCTACAAGTGTTAACACTTTTTAAGAATCGAGGGCCAGTCACAGGATACGAAGTGGACTTCTGTCCGAGCTGATGATTACAATGGTTGGTTGTATATTCAGGACGACTTTTTGTCGTATCGCATCAATGGGAGAAGGAAGGGAGAGTGGAGCCATGTCCCCGGGGGTAATTTTACAATAAGCCAGATTAAAGTGTATGAGTGAAGCATTCAAGTAGCGCGTTATGACAAAATTTCTTCGCGGCCAGCTGGTCATATCTAGTGCAGCTAAACCGGGAAAAAGGGGCAGCGTCCTTATTTAGACTAGAAGACTAATAATATATCTCAAACAATCGACAGATTCTGGTGCCGATCATTTGGTAAAGAAAATAGTGACGCGTAAAATGGTTCTGTGGGACGCGTCGAATGGTTGCTAAAGAGGGTGAGGACTCGTCGACTGGTTGCTAGGGAGGATGAGGAAGCGTCGACTGGTTGCTGAGGAGGATGGGGATGCGTCGACTGGTTGCTAGGGAGGATGAGGAAGCGTCGACTGGTTGCTGGGGAGGTTAAGGAAGCGTCGACTGGTTGCTAGGGAGGATGAGGACGCGTCGACTGGTTGCTGGGGAGGATGAGGACGCGTCGACCGGTTGCTAGGGAGGATGAGGACGCGTCGACCGGTTCCTAGGGAGGATGTCATGTTTTTTTTTTACAGCTTATTTTATTTTAAACTCGTTGATAAATAAAAAAACTTATTCAGGTGAAAATATCTGATGCTTGTTTACGGAAATCGGTTAGTGTCATGGGGGTAATTCATATCTAATTATTTATGGGACAGTCGCCAGATAAAATGATTCATCTCATAACATGTTTGTCCACGTGGTACTCCCGTCAGTAATATATTATTATTTGAATTTATGCATGTTGTTGACATGTGTCTGCTCTAGGACCAGTATTCGCGACATAACGGGAAATCACAAGAGCATGGCTTCACTCTATATGGTTGTTCACCAGTGCATGGCGTCACTCTCTATATGGTTGTTCTTGTGCTGATGGCAGCTCGATCGTTACCATGAAGTCTTTTAAGCTTTAAACGGTATCGGCTTGTCCATGAATCAAATAATATAAACTTATGACGTTCACAACGATACTCCAGAATATTTTATATATGAGGTAAGCATAATTGAACACACTGACATAATTTGAGCAAATGCGTTTAATCCAATATAAAACCACGCGCTATGTGTACGATCAATAGATCAGGAAATATCTGTCGAGGCAAAACAACAGTCGTTATACTAGCTAGTGCAGTGCATGCATACAACACAAAAGTTAATATATATATATTATTATTATCATTATTGTGCTTTGACGCGGATATATCGTCCATAACGTATTAAACTGATGTATATGTCTCTTCAGCAAAACGAAATACATTTCCATAGTGCTGAAAATATCTTATAAGTGTCCGTTATGCGACGTAGCAGCCTCGACATAGTGGTCTATCTTCCATGTTGGAGCCTACGAAATGGATTACTAAGTAAATGGTAGGCGTGAGTCCTACGGGAGCTATGTTGAAAGAATGGTTCGCCCTTACATGGAAGAACCACCCATACAGTTAACTTTTATTACCTAACGCAAACAAAAAGGCAGACGGTAACAAACTCACCAAAACAATAAAGACAAATTATGGCTGGAGTCCAGTGATTATAATAACGGTGACTGAACGTACATCGGAAATGTTAGGTAGATCACTCCCTGTTACATCACTCGTTAATTACTTGTGGAGGACCACGCGCCGAGCTGTGACGCGCACTCGACGCGTACTTCCGGTGTCATCGGTGGTGCCCTCTGTCGGTTGCGATCCGACCAGCGAGGCGCCAACGCTTTGCACGGAATACACATCCGAGTCGGAACCCAGCCTGTCAGACCGTAGCGACCCCTGGTGAGAATATATCCCATCGGCTGTAGGAATGTAATCAGGATATGATCCGCCTTGTGGGCCGGGACCGGGACTGCTCTGTACCAACCCGCTGTACGCCACCCCTCCCGCCTCATGGTGACGGTGATGGGGCGGTAGATCCTGGTCGTCCCCAACCCACACCGTACCCGACGAACGCGTCTCACTTAGTCCTGCCGCCAGACGAGAGATGGCGTTGTGTATATCAACTAGAGAATTCTTCATTTCCAGTTGATGGTGACGAATTGATGCAACTACTTCCCCCCTCAGCTCCTGAACTTCCCGATTGATGTATTTGGATTCTTTGTCAGCGTTGTCCTTCAGGCTATTAACACCCTCCTGTAGAGTCCCAAGTGAAGCGTCAAGGTCATTAAGACGCTTGACCGTGGAGACCTCGACGGCGGATAAATCTTTCTGAACACTCTTGCGGGAGATGTGAACTTCCTCCGTCAGAGAAAGTAGTCTCTGGCGGACTTCTTGTCGCTGTCTTTCTTGCTGGGCGATGTTGGCGGAGAGATCGCGTCTCAGGTTTGTCACATCCTGTCGCAGCTGATTCAAGTCTGAACAAACACAACACATATCATATCGTTAAGTAACCCGTGGTTAATGCAGATAAAAGAGCTCAGGTCTGAGCTTTGCCATTAAGCGATCCGACAAGGCTCGGACAGGATATGATACTTGTGATGACATAAACCTTCTATGTCAGAGCACACGAAGTGGATCTTTATTACATATAGTAGGCGAATATAGCATACGACACAGCAGGTCATAATTCGGCCAGCGCTTTTCTGCCACTTCGCGTTAGGACAAAAACGTCATTTATTCTGGTGTTATGGGGATAGGGTAAACTACCATCGCAAACATATTTTCCAATCAATAGATGTTAGTATATTAGGAAATAATATTTACAGATAGCTAAGGAATGATTTTTTTTTTATTACTATTGCAATTTATTTCGGGTTGACCCCTGATTCATCTGATTAATCTCCGCACACTCACCACTCTCGCCGTCGGCGTCCCCGTCGGGGCCCCGGTTACTGCGGTTCCACTGCCGGATGAAGCGCTGCACCACCAGTCCGATCACCACCTGGCGGCAGAGAGTGCAACATCCATCCATACATAAATACACCGTGACGTCAGATGCCCAGTTTATGGGCCGATCTTATTTAATCGATTGTTGTCATAATATTTTCACGCAATTAAAGTACCCATTAATAAATAATTTTATATTACGGTACGTTTTGTCAACTATTATCCCTATGTTCTTTGTTGCATATCAATATTTTCAGATGTGTACCCAGGTATGTAGATCCAGCGTATCCGGGTTATCCTTCGGCCCAGTGGCAATATTCCATGTAAGTCTTGATTGATTTGAATTGAGTCATTCTATAGGGTAATATTGTCGGTGATAACGGGATATTTATCATTATCCATGTTCGGTGTATGCTTTGGGGGTCTTCAAAGCTAATTAGGAGCATATTAAGGCTAACTCCAGTCCGCATGGCCAGATGGACCGTAAAACCTTGATTACGACACAGCTATTGGGGGCGACTCCTCAGAAGGGTTGTACCTTGTACTTAGCGGAGAGGCAGCTGTTTTTCTTGTTCTTTCTGTTTGCTACGTGTTCCTGTCCTTGTCCCGTAGCGATATGATCGTATTTCCCCTGTGTTGTCACGTCATGAAAACCACCGTTCGCGTATTCCTATTGCGATAAACAAAATATCTCGTCACTTGTACATTTATAATCATTTTGGGTAGGTGTACGCCGAATTGTGACACTCATACAAATGTACTAACGGACGCACAAGTTGACCTGCCATTCAAAGACATAAATGCCAGAAAAAAAGAGCTTGCGCGATCAATTTGCGACTCAAGTTCCCCAATTCGTTACTTGGATATACAATATGTAAACATGAAAAGAAAAAGCCTCTAATTTGACTACAATTGCATAAGCATAACATGCGTCTATGGTCTCACAACATTGCTCTTATTATTTACCCCAGACGGAACAAATTCCTCTACTAATATAATAAGCCTTAATATTTTATTTAATAACAATGTTGAGGAATAATAATAATAATATATAATAATAGCGAAGCAAATGACCTGAGCCTGAAGGTCACCTTCAGCCACTGCCACGTCACTTACGTTGATGGTAATGTCCTCATCCGGGTCCCGGCGGCAACAGGACCGGAAGCAGTCTATGACGCCGTGCCACGTGGGCATGAGGTTGAAGGGCACACAGAGGACATTGTGACCCTTGATGTACTCCATGTAGAGTTTGCTGCGCGCGTACTTCCACTCTGTGTCCTCCATCACCTGAATGCATCGACCAATGTATAGCATATAACATAAAAATATAAAATATAAAAATATATAATATGCATCAGAAAAAGACATAATATACATAAAAATAGACATAGCAAAAGACAATGAAGTAATTATTATGTATAATGCGGCCTACATAATATACGTCTAAGTAATACAGAATAAATATAATATTGGTCAGAATAGATGCATAATTATGTGCCTACATATATACATAATGATGTGCCTACATATATACATAATGATGTGCCTACATATATACCTAATGATGTGCCTACTTATATACATCATGATGTGCCTATATATATACATAATGATGTGCCTACATATATACCTAATGATGTGCCTACATAAAAACATCATGATGTGCCTACATATATACATAATGATGTGCCTACATATATACATAATGATGTGCGTACATATATAAATAATGATGTGCGTACATATAAATAAATAATGATGTGCCTACATATATCTACATATTGATGTGCCTACATATATATACATAATGATGTGCCTACATATATATACATAATAATGTGCCTACATATCTACATAAAGATGTGCCTACATATATATACATAATGATGTGCCTACATATATATACATAATGATGTGCCTATATATATACATAATGTTGTGCCTACAAATCTACATAATGATGTGTCTACATATATACATAATGATGTCCCTACATATCTACATAATGGTGTGCCTACTTATCTACATAATGATGTGCCTACATATATGCATAATGATGCTTCCTACATATATACATAATGACGTACCTACATATATATATACATAATGATGTCCCTACATATCTACATAATGATATGCCTGCATATATACACAATGATGGGCCTACATATATACATAATGATGTCCCTACATATCTACATAATGATATGCCTACATATATACATAATGATATGCCTACATATATACATAATGATATGCCTACATATATACATAGAATGGTGGACTTTTAGCTCCAGGTCACGATTTCAATTCCTGCTCATGCTTTTGTTCCACTTTAGGCGACCGTACTGTGCTACTCACAAACGTGGCTTAAAATAAACCGACTATACCTCCGCCTTTCCTCTAACGATATGATAACAACGTGTCTATATTATATGCTGTCGTTTTATGCCAGTTAGAGAAGTTCAGCGAACGTATCCTGCTGTAAACTAGCAACATAGCCAGCAAATAACACATCAAAAACAAAATCGTTTAATTATAACTGTTACCATAGACACACGACCAGCAGTGAGCAATACTATTTACATATTTACCTTGATGATTTCGTAGGATCTTGCCATCATGGCAATTAACATGTTGATGAGAATGATGACCATGATCCAGTTATAAAAGGCAAACATCACGTGACCTGTGACTGACGTCACGTAGTCTTGCAAGGACGTGTCAAATTTGGTGATGTCAAGATCCACCATTCCAAATATACACCAGAAGACCGTAATGACAATGCCGCTAATGCTGCAAGAAAAGTAACGTTACCGCACATCATGCGTTGACGCTTCAAATTACTTTTTCTTGATCCAAAATCTTGTCAATATCTCGCCTTATAACAGATTATGCCCCGTAGTGTGTGACCCGGCATAAACTATTGTTGTCACTAAAATTCATTGTCTTGGGCTTGCCTATCCTAAACATTGTCGAGCAATAAATCGACCAAATCTGTTGAATAGCATGCCTTTTTTCAAACTTTCGATAAGCCGTCAAGGGAAAATAGCGCTTTTGGAACAATATTAATTAGCACAAGTGAGGCGCTTGGTATTATAGTTTTGTTATAAATAATTGCTTCGATCTTGGAATAAATTGGCACCGGTACTCACCATTTATTAAGGTGCTGGTATCCATCGTATCGTGGAGAGATCATGCAAGTATTATTTAAAACGCTGGTGTCTAGGTCGACTCTTGGTTTGATTGGATCGCTATATTTTAGTACTAGACGACCTAGGTTTACGTTCTACGACCGATCTATCCGTCACATAGCAGTACTAACATGTACCGACGGCCGATCTGCCCGTCATATAGCAGTAGTAACATGTACCGACGGCCGATCTGCCCGTCATATAGCAATACTAACATGTACCGACGGTCGATCTGCCCATCATATAGCAGTACTAACATGTACCGACGGTCGATCTGCCCATCATATAGCAGTACTAACATGTACCGACGGTCGATCTGCCCGTCATATAGCAGTACTAACATGTACCGACGGCCGATCTGCCCGTCACATAGCAGTACTAACATGTACCGACGGCCGATCTGCCCGTCGCAGGGCAGTACTAACATGTACCGACGGCCGATCTGCCCGTCATATAGCAGTACTAACATGTACCGACGGCCGATCTGCCCGTCACAAAGCAGTACTAACATGTACCGACGGCCGATCTGCCCGTCGCATAGCAGTACTAACATGTACCGACGGCCGATCTGCCCGTCATATAGCAGTACTAACATGTACCGACGGCCGATCTGCCCATCATATAGCAGTACTAACATGTACCGACGGTCGATCTGCCCGTCATATAGCAGTACTAACATGTACCGACGGCCGATCTGCCCGTCACATAGCAGTACTAACATGTACCGACGGCCGATCTGTCCGTCATATAGCAGTACTAACATGTACCGACGGCCGATCTGCCCGTCACATAGCAGTACTAACATGTACCGACGGCCGATCTGCCCGTCACATAGCAGTACTAACATGTACCGACGGCCGATCTGCCCGTCACATAGCAGTACTAACATGTACCGACGGCCGATCTGCCCGTCACAAAGCAGTACTAACATGTACCGACGGCCGATATGCCCGTCACATAGCAGTACTATCATGGTTGGTTGGTTATTTTTCAGGACGCTTTAACCACTTTTGGTCATATCGCGTCAATGGGAGAAGGAAGAGAGAGTGGAGCCATGTCCCCGGGGGTAACCCCCTACTCTTTACGAAGAAAGACATGGGATCTTTATCCTGCCACCACACAGACATAGCCACAGCGGGGATCGAACCACCGACCCACGTGCCGTTAGGCTCTCAGGTGACCAGAGCACTCAATGCGAGCACTCTAGCCCACTGAGCTGTCGCGCCGGCCCCCAGTCCTAACCTGTACCGACGGCCGATTCTGAAAAGGTCTACACTCTCACCTGCTGAAGTACGAGTCTTCACTGGTGTCAGCGTCGGTGGAAGTGAGGTGGTCGCTGACACTCGAGTAGTAATACCAGTACAAGTTGTGGAAGCCAATTACAAAGGCCGCAATCACCAGACCGAAGATGAACATGAATGCCAAGACGTCCTGAGAATTTAAAATGTTTGTGTTTATATCATGAGCCGAACTGTGTGAAATTTTCCATTGTGAATTTCACATGAAGATAAATGTCGGTTCCACCTCCCGATAAATCAGTAGTAGAATATTGTAACATATTGTTATCGGCGGTATTAATCCAAAATAGATGCTATTACAAACACTGACATAAACCTGCGTTTGTTTCTTATCACATACGAATATATTCCAAATGAAGATGTAATTGCAATTGATAAATTCAGATATCATGGTATGTACGTTCACGACTACAATACGAGGTGGTTAAGTTTAACACGTATCAGTTCAACACCATTATCAGCGTTCGGTCTGTTACCACGTTATCGTACCAGGAACATCCTGGCCAGCGTGATCATTAGTGGCCCGACCCTCTCGTTGACGGAGAGCAGGTAGGTGACTCGGGTGACGCTGAGCAGGTTGGCGATGGCGAATATTGCCTCCGATATCAGTGACAGATCCGAATCACTCCATGTTGCGCGATCTGACAATAGTGAGGGGGGGGGGGGGGAATGATGTACCAGGAATTAAAATTGCGCATCAATATTGTGTAGCTGCATGCCTTCTGTATGTGGCCCAGGGCTTAAGTATGTTGTTGTCTTGCCTTACAGTACACATGCCGATCAAATATGTATCCTCGCGATGAAACCCGAGAGCCAATTCAATTTAGGACGTCATATCCGGTCATCGTCTCCGCTCTCGGGAACGCTTGCCACCGACTTCACACATCCAGTGGATGATCACATTTACCTTATCATGATTACTTGTAATGAGGAGAAGGGGGGGGGCATCCTCTGAATCGCGAATCCCCTAAAATTAGGGAGAGCAATATCGAATCTCCAAGATTAGGACATTTTAAAGCTGGGCGCGAAAATAAACGTCTTAATGGTGATATCACGAATATCGAGGAATTCACAGACTGCTATAACGGATCGCGGTAAATTGGCAAAGAATCATCGTGTTGAACCAGGAATTCTGCAGTTTCTGCGGGATTGGGGGGCGAATCTCAAAGATGAACACTGCTCAAAGCTGGGCGCGGAAAAAAACGTTAAAGGTGATATCGGAAATATCGACGAATTCAAAGAGTGGTATAACAGGTCGCGGAAAATAGGGAAAGGGTCTTCGCGTTGAACCAGTAGTTGTACGGATAACGATCCCCCAAAATGTCCAACAGCTGATCGCGAGTAAGAATTCCTCGATACCAATCGCGGGAGATCGGAAAAGTACACCCCCCCCCCCTCCCCCCCCCCCACCCTCTTTAATGGTTTCAATTAACATTAACATTAATTAACAATTCTCTTCCATAATCGATCACTTTACCTCCGTTGTACTTTCCTATCGGGCGTCACCCATTTCTACGTAATGCCCAAAACTGATATAATATCCATTCGTCCATCCGATCACTCTCCGACAGAGGGCGCCAACTAGGGCTTTTGCGCGAGCGCCCTCTGCTGGGAGAGTGTCATCCGATGGTGTATACACGCTGTGTAGAAAGCACGTGTTTCCATAACGACTTGTACTCACTAGCATTGATCCAGGTGGCGTGGCCGAGCGATACCGTGTCATTATTGAGGTAGGACAGCCACCCGGCTTCCGTCGAGAAATGCTTCACAGCGTCGTCAACCTGAAGTATATAACGCGAATGGGATAACATGGGCATGAAACTTTTCCCTTTACATTGATGGATTGCCAACGATACAGTTTGAATGTCTTCATGATTACAATAAATGAGATCAAAACTCTGGCAGATCCAGGCGCCGGGGGTGTTCATATGTGCAACCCCCGCCTCCCTCCCACCCACCCCCTCAACTTTTTTTTTTTTGAGTCCGTAATCAGCACCGTCGGCAACAAATTGAAAGTGAGGGGCACAGGCAGTGACGTCTTTACGTGCAGTCATTAATTTTTTTCGGGGGGTGGGCACGGAAGGATGGGGAGATGCCGCCCACCCCCCACCCCGCTTTCGACGGGCTTGGAATTGGAAACATCATGGCTGTCAACTGCTCCCACACCACCTTTTTCTTGTTAATCACCCCGCTGTGGACCCCTTCACATACTCGGTGACTACCAGTCAGTCAGTACGTGTGTATTGCGTGTGATGGATGTAGCCTACGAACCCTGAAGGACATGTAGTAGCGGATGCCGAAGAAGGCTATATAGAGAGAGATCATGATGACATCCAGGCTGTTGTACCAGCTCTCTGTGAAGAATGCGCCACGATCCTGCCACAGCCGCATGGCGCTCTGCCAGGCCAATCCTGCCATAACAGAGAGAGGAAATACATGCAGCTGAAGGTCATAACAATAGCCAGCTTGCCACTGCATTTGCCCTGACGTCTGCACATTGACGTAGGGCGCAGGATTCGCAGGGAATCAGCCAATCCAAAGAATGGTACGAACCAATCTGTCTGCAAGAACACATTCGACCGGCAGAGGGCGCAATTGCTTGTCGTATGCTCTGGAACCAGCCTGGTCTATGAGCTGTGCTGATTGGATTATGGTAATACCATTAACTGTAATTGGGCCTTTAACTATAACGGGCGCCTACGAAAGTACTAACATGTGTCCATGGCGTAAAAATACATCGATAGGTACGTGTGGTGTTTCGATTCTTGCCTGCTTGTCAATGCTGACCCGAAGGCAGAGGAAAAATAACTGGTCCCCCCATTACGGTTGGGCTCAATGGAGTTTATAGCAGGGTCAAGGTCATGCGATCTCAAAATATATGCAATATTAATAATAGTTAAAGATACATTAACACCCTGGTGAAAATGTCAGTGAATAAGAAAATGGCAATGCGGGACCGAAAAAAGTATTTTTCTTATGTAAATACGGGGTCCAGTCAAAATTGACAAGGCACCTCAACATAGGCCGATCCAGGCTTTCAATCATTCACTATAACGTCACTGTTTCTTTTATCGAGTCATGTGGTGAAAAAAGGTCTTTTACGTGCGTTATGTCGGACAAACAAGTCGGACAAACAAAGCCGCATTTACTTTCTTGTCAGTTTCAGAGATGAGTACTTCTCACTCACTTGTACATACCATCAGCTATGATTGTCAATTTCATACTCACCAGTAAAGAAAAAAGGACTCAAGCGTCGTCGAGGCTTAGTGTCGGAGCCTGGGTCGGCTATTGACAACCCGATACCGACAACTAAACTCACCTGCAATCCAAATGGTCAGGACGATGCTGCCGTATCCAATCTCGTAGTAGCGGACATACATATCTGAGCCCAGGGTGGGGTCGCCCACCAGGCTCCCGTTATTACTGAAGTGTTCATACCAGCGGCTGTAGTCAGACAGCCTTAGCCCCGACGACGGCCGCTCGGTGGCGCTGAAGGCGATGATCATGAGGACGAAGGCGAGGTAGGAGCAGGCGGACGCCCAGAACTTAACCTTCGGGGTACGCATAAACCGACCCAGCTGGAATCAAGAATTGAGTCCATATTTTACCAGGAAGACAGATAAGGGCCCGTGATAGTCCATATCATAGAGAGTTGCTAATCTTAAACCCGGCTATGTATTAGTTTTGTTTGGAGTCTTTACATTTGATACGAGAAACATTTAAACTATAAAGTTACAGCCCTGTGACCTAATTTTTGATGTAGAATAAACTTAAATAAAGCGGGTCTCTATCATATAGGCCATCGGCACAAATGTGATCCTCCTCCGCCGGGTTAGCTTCACAGACGCTTACTTTCCCGTAGGGGTAGACCCAGTATACGATCGCCAGTAAGGGGTAGACCAGGATCAACAGGAAGAGCAGTGGAATCCAGAGCAAACGGTTGTCCCAGTCCGGGAGGTCACCGTGCCAGATTGACGAGAGCTTCTTCTGGCAACTGGAGTGCGCTACGAACTGTGGCGACGCAAAAACAGGTAATCATCGTTTCACCATATGGAGAGCCAGAAAGTTTGCCTCGGCAATGTCAGATGGTGTTAAATAAAATTCAACAGCTTTGAGAGCGTTAAAACCATTACATGGTTAAGGAAATTACTATATGCATGATCCAGAAGGGGACGGGGGGGGGGGGTCAATCATTTAGCCTGTTCCGGTGTACCTATGTATGTATATTATTACGTATTTTTAGGAATTTTAGGAATTTTTAGGAACATCATAAATATCAATAGCAATCATAAAGATGTTTATCTTTCCAGCAATACTTTACCCCCCCCCCCCCCCTGTATGGCGTGTTGCCGTGCCTACCCCCATCTCCCTGTACTGGACAGCCAGGTTGAGACGAGCCAGCTGGTCGTAGGACGCCTGCACGGCCGTTCCGGATCTCTCGTTCAGGATCACATCCAGCTCCTCGCCGTCCCGGACTCGATCCAGAAGGCTGACCGCCAGGCCGCTGACCTGGTCCGCCAGCTTCAGGTACTCATTCTGCCACCGAGCGGGGACCAGACATTAAATGAAGTGGTATTTTAGGTCGCTTCATAATAAATAAATGAAACATGCCACAGAATAGGACCCAGTACCGGATTCGAACCTACGACCTATTGGGTGTAGTGCCCTAAAAAGATACAGATTCAAAAGAAATATAAATATCGACCAATCTTCCTAAGTGATCATAATAATATGATTACCCCTAATATACATTATTAGTTAATAGATATCTGAACATGTAAGTTTCCATAACACGCCTCGAGTGTTGCGCAACACAAGTTGATATAACTGCCCCTGAACAATCTTCTTAGTTACTAAGAATATGACTAATACTACTTATGAGCTCATAAATATCTTAACTTGTATGTATTCCTCATATGTCTTATAAGGTGCATAACACATTGAAATGTACATAGAATATGAGGACATTGCTCGTATCAAATCACAATGATATGTTCTTATCAAGCTTAATTATTTATTTGTTACGCATTGTTAATGAATAATTACTAAGACTAATTCATGACTTGTGGTATATAAAATACTCGTTAGTTATGGACATAGTGGTAGAGCCGGGAGTATGCTCTACCTTAAAATGTTTTTCCGCTGTGCTTAGTGACTTTAGCTTTCGGGACATCTGAAACGCCTCCAGCAACGGGTCTTTACTCGCTAGGGTGATGTAGCTTTCACTCGCCAGGGCGCGGTAACAGCTCAGCCTCGTTTTGGCCCACCGTAAAACGTCCACGTTCATGTTTTGGCACTGATCACAATTGCAATTTGGTTCGTGAGGAACTTCAATCGCTTCCCCCATCGACAAAAGGATTTTGACTATTTCCATTTGGTTTCTTTGCGCGGCAAAAATGAGAGGTGTGACGTCAGCGGAAAAGAGGGTGTCGTCTGCTCCTACGTCATCCGTGGTGTCAAACTCGGCTTGCGTGCGAGAGAGATGGCGTCTATACTTGTCTTGGGAGGTGGACAGGGCTTGCACCTACAGAACGCAACCAAAAATAAAGCGTTGTTAGGTAAATGTTTGGATTTGAGACCAAACTACGTGAGGTAGAATAAAGGCATAACGCACAACACCAAGACGAAAAAACCAGAGCTAGATAGGGTTCGCGTTCAAGTGTTCAGCTTGGTGGTGGCGGCGGGGAGCCGAAAGGGGGAGGGGTCACAACCTTGGGTTATTGACTGTGCTCGGTGAAGTGAATAAAGCCAACAACAGAGTCCGTTAAAAAAGTACCACCCGATGTTCCTGTGTAAAGTTTGGTGGTGTCATATGTAAGACACCAAGTGGCTCTCGACGAAGTCGAACAGTCCTCAATATCAGTCAAGGCCAGCCACGCCCGGCTTAACCCCACTGATCAACCACCGGAACACCGATATGTCAAATACTCCAAATACTCTTAAGATTTAAGCCACATGTCGTACGTGTCACTTTCTTCAACACGTATTTATAAAGATTCCAGTAATGACTAAAGGAGGGGGATCGGGGGAGTGCTGTAACCGACTGAAGTTCTAAGATGTATGTATGATTTCACAAGCCGCTACGGTCTTCGTCTTCAAGGTGATATGAGGTCTTAATGACACAGGAGACTGTCTTGTTTGTGTTACTTGCTTTAATTTGTATTAATTATTGCCGTATCCAAAAATCAACTCTTGATTCTGCAGTATAGTATCTCTACCAAACAGCTAGATTGAGCAAGCGTAATAAAGAAAACGACCCGTTACCTGTTTGTATTTTTCGTGTCTGATGATCAGTTCTGTCATATTGTCTCTGGCGAGACTGATAGACACCAACAGCGCCTGCATAATGGTGAAAGGATGGCTCCGCACCAACAGACTCTCCACAACCTGGCCAGAGAAGAGAACAGGTAATGGTATTGATGGCAATTACTTCACGACAATGAAGGGGGGGATGGACAAGTACATTAATTCGCATCTTCCTCTTCTCCCTGTACTTGCTATCACTGTTTTGCCAATGTTCTAAACACAGATGAAGAACACATATTTGAGACCGAAGGTCTTGAGGTAGACGAAGAAAACATAAAGTGAATTATTACAGTCGAATCGTAGAAGACGAACGCCACATGCCAATGGTCTCACCTCTTGCTGGTCGTTCCTGACAGCGACTATCAACAGGGATCGCCCCAACTCGTCCTCCACTCTGTTCACATTGATGTCCGGGTGTTGAGCCAGAATGTCCGCGATCCCTGTATAATCACCGAATCTGGAGCAGGCCACCAAATCATCCTTGTCCTGCCCGCCTCTGCTCCGGGAGTACCGAGTGACCCCCACGAGTGACCGAACTTTGCCCCAGTGGGATTTGCCGACGGGTTCCTGGACGGATTCTGGCGATTCTTTCGCAGACTTCTTCGCTTTAGTTTTTGCATTTGGATCGGACATTTTCTCCTCTCCGGGAACGAGATTATCGTCCGGTGTCGTGTTATCGCGAGCTTCACGTTCTGACGCCAATTCCGCCTCAGAGCGCTCGGAGACCGGTGGCGGCTGAACTATTTGCTGCAACTACACGAAGGGAAGATAAAACATACACAACATTAAACATATATCGCATGAAACATACATCACACGAAACACACACAACATGAAACATACACCACCCCATGAAACATACACCACCGCACGAAACATACATCGCATGAAACATACATCCCATCAAACATACACCACATGAAACATACATCACACGAAAATATACACCACATGAAACAGGGGCTAAGCCGGCATGGACTTGCGCAAGTACACGCACTCAGGGGGGGTCAGGGGGGGGGGGCATTGTGATACAAACCTGGTGGGGGGTTCCGCAAGGGCCAATTGATGCCTGGGTGACCGGACAATTGTAGTGAAAACGATAACCCTATAGAGCGGACATTTAACATTTATGATGGAAAAGATACTCTTATTAAGCGGATATTTTAAAACTTGAGACCGGGGAAGTGTGGGGGGGGGGGGGGGGAGCTCTGAAAATGTGCGTTCGCAGAGCGGGTTTGCCGTGAAAAAGGTTAACCGAGCGGGTCTGCATGGAACTGCGACATATTGCGGGTCAACATCTGTAAATACCCCTTCCGAGCGGAATTTCGAGATGAAACGGCCCTTGCGAGGGGGTTGTGAGAGGTGAAATAGAGGGGCTTAACCGCGGACCTCCCCCCACCCCCCAACCCAGCAAGTACCACTTCCTCCTGCGTGTACGCACCTGCTACAGATGAAATAAAAAAAAACGTTTTTCTTCCTTTGGAGTTGGTAATTTTTTTTCTCGACTATATCTTCAAAATCGTTTAGCCGCTCCCCATTTACAAATTCTAAGGGTCTGCCCCTAACGTCATTATTAACTTGTTTAACAATATAAAATGCATGGTCAATTATCCCTCCACATCCGGCGCGTCGTCAGATTTTGAGCACAAACAAAAGCAAACACGTGGTGATTGTGACCTGTCTCACAGCGTGTCAGTGCACTGTGATCCAGACTTGCCATCAGAGGGAGCTCGTTCCTCACATCACTTCTGCCCCACGAAAAGTTGACCCCAAAGGTGCTGAGATCACGAATGATTTTAGAGGGTTGTTCAGGTTGAAATTTGTATTTTCGATGCAGGATTTGAAAAATATGGATATTTCGTTGTCATTCGATCACAATGGAAACAAAATAATTCAAAATAACACGGGGTCAAAGTTCAAAGCGCTTCACGCCTTTGACCTCGATCGAACTCGAAAACATAGTTCGAAAGTAAAAGCCTTGTAATTAATCACAATAGACCCCGCCAGTTAGGCTAGTGACATCTACCGGTAGAATCTGGAACCACTCTATTCGGGTACTTTCCCCGAGTGGAAATCCGAGCCATGAAACACCATCTATTTGTACGGCGAATCCACAAACAGAGGCCTCCACATTTGATTGATTTTATTAGCAAAATACTTGGAACAAGCAGCTACCAACCGATATTATGTTAGGTAAGATACTTTTGAAGACGCATTTTATAAATTATCTTGAATAAGCTTACATATTTGACGGAATTATTGATATTTGTTGATAGTATCGGCAGCGCCAGTACAATGTGCAGCCAGACAAGGGCGAAATCGCCTGACAGGGCTGTCATTTTACAAGCTATATCTCCGTAAAGAATGCATGTCAGAATAATAAAATGCCTGATTATATTCAGATATATACATATCTCAACAGGCATCAGGTTCTTATAATTGTGATATATTCAAAAAGCCAACTATATTGCATTTTTCTTCCAGGAATTTCACCGCCCTCCGCTGATGCTGTGAACTGACAGCCACTAGCCCCGAGGGACCCAGGAGTCACAGGCTCCTCCCCCTCGAGCCTGTGACTCTCGGGTCCCTCGGGGCTAGACAGCCACCAGCCAGGGGCGAGCTAAAAATAGCATCGCGCATGGCCGCATCGACACGGATTCGTGTTTCTACAATAGCCATGGTTTTATCCATAAAATATGAAGTGAAACTAGATACCAATCTATTCCAAACCAGTTTGACTGATAACAGAGATTTCAATAGTTATTTATATTTTATTTTGGTACGTTTATGGGTGATGTGGTGCCCATTTATCATCGATTTACCAATGTAAACAAACAAAATCCGGAAACATCCAACACGGCTGGTGAAAAGTCGAAGACTGATCCCAAGAGATCCCCCATTTCAATCACAATTTTCTGTATTTTATGTTGCATACCATCACACATTGTTAGTGTTTTTAGAAACATCATGATATATTATAATATTAATATGCATTTTATTGCCTGTATTCCAATTGTAAATGCAGTGAAGTCCGAAGCAAAATGTTGATCATAAGTGTACGCTCGCAGTTCCCATTGATTTTCACGCAGCGTCTGGCGCTTCACTGCTGGAGTGACCCGACTGCATAAAACGCGGGAAAATTAGCTGGCGGGGTGTCCGGTACGGTACCATTAGCACAGTCAAATTTAACCCGTGGTGTATTTAATGCCAAGTTAACTGCGAATATATCTTCGCTAAGAGTCATATTAAATTTCGGATATAAAGGATCATTCTGATGGTCAAATTTAACGTGGGGCAGAGGGATTATAGCCTTAGCGGAACGCCCGCTGCCGGAAGATCCGTCCATATGCGCCTGACGGGGAACCAAGGCCGAGAGGTCCGGAAGAGATTGAGTACACCGGGCGGCATACCGGTCCTGGCCCAAAGAAATGCACCCACTGACATCCGCCTCACTTAGTCCTGGTTGAGCCAAAAGGTGAAGCAAAGTACAATGCGTGCGAGCCGAATGCGGGCGAGGCAAAATCGTAAACGACGTGGTCTCGCGTGAGACGAATTGAATGACTTCATGCACATTTTTAAATGGTTCCGAGGCGAAAAGACTTTTCGTATAAAATTACGTTCTTGTACAACCCTGCGAAACATACATCGCAAGAAAACATACACCACATGAAGCCATGGCATGAAACACACATCGCATGAAACTTACATCGTATGAAACTTACATCGCATGGAATATATACCTCGCATTAAACATATATCGCACAAAACATACAGAGAGTGAAACATGAAACATGACGTTGGTCGAATGTGGCGACGTCGAATGTAGTAACGTCAGTAGCCTACATGTTATGACGTCAATACATATGACATAAATGTAGTGAAGTCAGTACATGTAAAATGACCCGTAAGCGCACAGCACGAGTCTCTGCCTTCGACAGTTAAATTGCCACAACCACAGCTATTGCCACAACCTACCAGTGACAATTAACTCTGCCAAAGGGACCCCCTCATTTGACGCATAGTTTAAGCGGCGTGAGGGAGAACAGGATGGTTTATGTCATTTTGTGTTACCAAGTTATATGTGGGTATCAGTAACGGAAGGAGACTATTTTAAGCTGGAATATATGCTTCAGAGTTTATCACAGTGATCAAAGTCGTATTCAATGCTGGGTGTTGTCTGTGCCAGGGTGTGTACACGTGTCATTTGGGTCATCCATCTTCTATCTCTGTTACAACCCACGAACTTTGATTATTGTAGTAGACGGAAGGGGTGAGTCAGACGTGAGCTATGCTGAAACAATGGCTCGCCCTATGTATGTAACATGGAAGGACGACCTGCCTTTTATGAATGCAAGACTGATGAATGTCATTCTGGCCTTACACTTTCAATACCTTTCAATCCCCACGTCAGGTAGCCAGGTCGCTGGAGATCATTGTTGAACAGGCGGTCTGTTCTGCTCGTGTTTTACGTGGACACCATAACATCATGAAGCCATACACCGCATCACTCAAATTCAGTACCTTTTTCTTGTTGCAAAGAGCCATACAACCGCGTTACAAAACTAGGTAAATGAGAATATGGCCAAGGAACATGGGTGACGTGTCTCGCTTAGAGGCGCGACGAGCCACTATTGGAGTCAGTCTACAGGCGCAACGGGGAGAACAACAGGTACCACCACTGACAGGTACCACCACTGACAGGTACCACCACTGCCATTACCACCACTGACAGGTACCACCACTGCCATTACCACCACTGACAGGTACCACCACTGCCATTACCACCACTGACAGGTACCAACACTGACAGGTACCACCACTGACAGGTACCACCACTGACAGGTACCACCACTGCCATTACCACCACTGACAGGTACCAACACTGACAGGTACCACCACTGACAGGTACCATCACTGACAGGTACCACCACTCGGTGAAGTGAATAAAGCCAACAAAAGAGTACCGTCAACATTAGGACAGGTCCTCTCCTACAGCCATAGAACTAGGGCTGAGCTCCCTCCACCTAAAGTAACCCCCCACCCCAACCCCTATCGCCCCAACGATACACATTCCTACATTCGTCCCCAGATTACGGTCTTGTCTGATAGAATTCAATAAGATGAGCGCTCGTCTCCAACCGATTTTATGTCAGAATAGAAACTGATATAGACTGAAGGCTACTACGTCAGGGGCGGATCTAGGGGAGGGGTTACGGGGGTTGCAACCGCCCCCCTTGGGAACCTGAACATGCACTGTTAAAGTCGGCTTCTCCGAGCACCCCCCCCCACCCGCTCCCCCGGGTCACAAGTTTTTGTTTTTCAGAGAGCAACCCCCCCCCTTGGCAAATTCCTAGATCCGCCCCTGACGTACTGGAATGGTTATCCACACCACCCACAACCTAACCTAGCTGGGTAGGGTGTGGCGACGGGGGGTGGGGGTGGGGAGGCGAGCGCTCGGGGGTCGGGAGATGACGACTTGTGTACCGTCCACCTGATCTGTGCACACATATGCACACATCCTAGCTTTCTCTTCGCCTGTTTGTCGACAGTGATGGGAACAAACCCGCCTGGAGATGCCCGGGTGGACGGGGTGGGCGGGGAGAGGGGTGGACGTAGGTGGGGAGGGGCATACTGACGATGACTGTCCCAGAGCCGGCATTCCGTAACGAGGCATATAGCATTCCATTATCTTGTGCCTTACAATGCCCAGCCCTTACACGGTTACTGAGGCGCAATGGGTGTGACTTGTCGGAATCTGGAGGGGGTGGGGGGTAGGAGGGGGGTCACGATGGTGTCGCCTAACTCACCAGGAATACAATGGAAACCGAACCCATACGGCACACATCGCATTCATATCACGACCCAGTGAAATGTCCTTGACCTTCAACGAGCAAGTGCAGGAGTACAAACGATCAACTGTTCCTTCCTGTGCATCACGAAGCGGTTCCTTTCTTAACGAAAAAATGTGTATAGTCACAAAGTTAGAACGTAAGTTAAATGTCCTTGAATTTATGGGTTTTACTAAGAACAGAACATCTACAACTACCCTTTGCGAAAAAAATGATGTTCATGCTGTAAGGCACTCGGTCCAGCGAGCGGAGGAATAAACATCTCTCATTCGTTCATTCCAAAGGAACGCGCGACGTTAATTCGCTCGAGCCCGCCCTTTCAAAGTCTACAAAACTACGAGATCGTTCCGAATGATAGATTTGTAAAGTCAAACTCAAACTCAATTGAAAATAATGACTGCAAACGTTTGTCAGTATTCTGAACTGTGACCCCAGCCCCGTCCGCCCTTCGGCCTGTTCGGTACCACTATACCGCCCCCGCCCCCCACTCCTTGTCACTGTTGTGCGCATACATATAGTTCGTTCCCGTGACAATGTAAAGTAATAAAGTGTGAAGATACAAGTATAAATATACATGTAACTAAATATTGTTTGTATGCAAAGGATCCGTGTTACAGGCTGCTATAACTTTAAGAACGTGTACAATGTAAGTTGGATTTTATTTCTCATGCAACGCAAGGTATGTATTTTAGTGAATACATACCTTTAAATAAAACCAAGAATTTATTAAAAGAACCTTTTTTACAAGACAAAGGGAGAGGCGTGCTTTCCTACCCTACGCACACTACGGCTCTGGCACTCCTTTGTATAATTAGATATGGTTGCTTTACAGGTTCTTGGCGATATAATCGGTTCCTTGGTAAGTACAAGATGCTTACGATGGAGGGATGTAATCTGTTTGTCGGTAACCATAAGATCCAAGGTCTTGTAAAAAGGCTCGGCTTTAACAGGATTTCGGTTTTAATAGCGAGATCCTACTGTACTATATCTCGTCAATGGAAGAAGGAAGGGAGAGTGGAGCCATGTCCCAGGGTGTAACCCCCTACTCTTTGCGAAGAGAGACATCGGATCTTTATCATGCGACCTCACAGACATGGCCACAGCAGAACTCGAACCACCCACCCACGTGCCGTTAAGCTCTCAGGTAACCAGAGCACTCAATGCGAGCGCTCTAGCCCACTGAGCTACGGAGCCGGGCCCATTATGATGCGGGGGGGGGGGGGGTGCAAGGGGGATTTCCGTTCTTCGGGAATGGGGTTTACATTTTACTGTAAACTGGGAATGAGGCAAATAATTCTTCTTGAACTGGGAATAGGGTATTAGCCGACCATCGTAATCAAGGATTTTCGCTAATCGTGAACTGGGAATCTTAATATTTAATAATCGGGAAATCACTAATTTATATCACGCCCTTCCTATCTAGGCTGAGAGCTATCCTTTTTAATTCATCGTGACCTGGGAATGAAGAAATTTATTCTTCGTGAGCTGGGAACCGCACCCACCCACCGCCACAATTTATATCTTGGATCCGCCCTACTTTGCCTTGAGAACTTGATGTTTAATACTATGTACATAATTGGTTTTAAAGGGTTCCTGTGAACAACGGGAAGCCACTTCTACCAGGTTTACATTATGTTATTTAATAAATCAAGTCCTACCAGTAAGCAAGGCATTGGTAGCGGGCTTTATGTATGATAGCGATAGCGCGGGATTGTACATAAGGCTAGGAGTTATAAGTCAAAAGCTCACTATACCTGATATATTCTCTGTTCCGCTTCCACTTGAGTTACGGCTGAGGACGATGCCTCATCTTCGCTTTGCGCTGCCATATTTCCAACAGTTTACTTCTAACCGTTCGCTGCGCCGATTACCGCCGGCTCATAACCGTTCTCCAACAGATTCGACACAAGTGATGTCACCGACGAGCATTGGTATGCCAGTACGTATCCTTTATGTGAGGGTATTTATGGAGGCACAAACCATGTGTGACGGCATCAATCACGAGAAAAAGAAGTAAGTCGGTCGCATACCATATCATGTTCGTTCATTTTGTATTTAGTTTTCATTGGTTCGTTTATATGATGTACTTTGGGCCTGATGGCCTTGGAAACAGAAATAAAATCAACATCCAACATCCAACATCATATAGCGCTCTCCAAACTGACGTATGTCATATCGGCGACATCCGCTTATTGTATGTTTCGCGCAAGCAGGTCTGCCAGCCTGGGAAGTAAGTGTGTTACTGTTGAGGTGCACCGACAACAATTACCGTGTGTAAGGTAGCCTCAGCACAGCATCAGATACAATGCGCTCTGAATGGCAATTACACAGTGACGCTCGACTCGGACGTGCGTTTGGTGTTTCGTCGAACTGACTGGCGACCGTTGTTTGCAAGTACGGAAAAAAAACACGAACCGCAGCGGGGTGGGTTTTTGGGTGTGTTTGGTTGGGTGGTGGTGTGGGCTGTGTGTGGGGCGGGGTTGGGTGGAGGTGTGGGCTGTGTGTGGGGCGGGGTTGGGTGGAGGTGTGGGCTGTGTGTGGGGCGGGGTTGGGTGGAGGTGTGGGCTGTGTGTGGGGCGGGGTTGGGTGGAGGTGTGGGCTGTGTGTGGGGCGGGGTTGGGTGGTGTTGTGGGCTGTGTGTGGGGCGGGGTTGGGTGGAGGTGTGGGCTGTGTGTGGGGCGGGGTTGGGTGGAGGTGTGGGCTGTGTGTGGGGCGGGGTTGGGTGGAGGTGTGGGCTGTGTGTGGGGCGGGGTTGGTTGGAGGTGGAGGGTGGATGGGCGGTGCAAGGTGAGGTGGCCGCCCGCTGACCAGGCCCTTCACGGTCCCCTGGTCGGGGGTGCCCGCCCGCCAATGCGAGGCGACGTGGCCACAGTCAAGCAGGGAGAGTCACGGCCCACCTGGACGACCTAATGACCTACCCATCCATATCGGACAAGTCAGCGGCGGGATGGAGATGGTATGGGGGGTTGTGGAGGCAACGGGCGGGGACTGGAGGGGTGGGGTCTGGTGGAGCACAGGCAATGCGAGGTGGACAATGGTGGTTGGGTTGGGTGGGGGGAGGGGGGGGGCGGTGGATTGGTTGGGCACACCCTTCCCCCATCACCCTGCAGCCCCCCCCCCCCCACTGCCACCCACCCACGGGAGACGGCATGAGTCCGCCCCGCCCCGGCCTTCCTGTTTTCAATGGGGTTCACTCAACTGTACGTATTTAGTCTAAACGCAGGACAGAAGGGACGACAATGAAAGCGGGCTAGGTGACGCCTGGAACACGTACTCACCCTGAAAGGGCCCATTTCCCTTGCGATTGTCAACCTTCCTTGATAGAGATTCAATCTGGGAGCCGAAAAAAAACACCTTAAAGGTGATATCGCGAATGTCGTCGAATTCAAAGAGTGCTATAACGGATCGCGGTAAATAGCGAAAGGGTCTTCGCATTGAAGCAACAATTGTACGGATAACGATCCCCAAAATGTGCTAAAAGCTAATCGCGAATCTCCAAGAATTCCCGATGAAAATCGCGGAGATCGGAAATAGTGCACCCCCCCCCCCCACGCTCCCTCTGTAGTATTGCTCAAAATATTTACCGTCCCTTATAATTAGGTGTTGAGTGGCATCGTAAAAGCACATTACAGAAACAATTCCCATAAAACGATGGCTATAATGATTGCCATCCTCGTTGGAAACATTACTTTAAATGACGGCATCATTGGTAACTGGCATACTTGCAAAATCACGTTGAAAGTTCGAATGCGTCTTTATTTTTTTGCAATTTTTGGTATCCGGGCCTTGGTATGTTATACATAGAGCCACCTCCGTCGATCATAATCAGTACTCTGGCCGTCAGCACACGAGCTTAAAGCTCACACAGGGGGGCCTTGTCGGCAAAGTCCCATCCAATGTCGTCACATAATCCTTGCCCGGGCCGGAGTTGACCATGTGGATGCCTTCCCTCATGTCCGTGCCAAGTCGTGGACAGATGTCAGACACCATCACGGAGGCAGGTTTGTCCTTGGCAGCCAGGATGAGTTTGCTGAAGAAAAAAAAACCGAGGTGGGAGCAGTGCAAACTTCCACGACCATAATATAACGCGCTAGGACGTCTGGGGGATGGCCTGCAGTCATTCTGTCAGGATGGAAAGCGTCTCTCCAGAGACGCTGCGACGCTGGGCTCCTGTCCTTCAATCTTCTCTTGTCTAGGTACTGAATGTCAAACTTAAGAGCAAAATATTTTAAAGTGCATATATGCAAGCTTTTTTTTTTGCTTTGTTTCGCAAGACCCTCTTTAGTCCAGCCAACAAGTCGCAACTGGCCCAATGCCGGGATGAATAATGGCGTCCCAACGACCTAAAGTCAAAGTCAACACTCTGCCAATGCACAAATTTGCCAATTGTTAAAATTTGCTAATGATGTTAGAAAGACTGCCTGAAATATTACCCATAAACCTACCGGTGTTAGAAAATACAATATTCACAACTCAACATTTCAACAAATAGCATTTAGCCTATTAATCCCATGCTAGCAGACGTCTGCTTCCTTGTTGTTGTCGCCATTTTGCGATGTCATCACGCTGCCTTGCGCGGCGGTGCTTTGGCTGGACGAACTATATTGATCGTGTTACGCGTGATTTCGAACCAAAACGTTACTAAGCAACGCTAGACATTCATATGAACAAAGGAAAAGCCTAAAGTTAGAATGTAAACAAAAGCACGTGGTTTTGATAATCCGCAGGGGGGGTTTTAGCATCTTGCGCCGTGGCCCAACCATGCAACCCTTTACCTGTTAAATATTCCGTCACTCAATAATTCGTGAAACCGGGAATTCATTATTTTTAACAATCCCCCCCCCCCCTTTAAATGCAAAAAAAATTTGTTGTGCATATATTTTTTTAATATTTGTGTTTTACATATAGATTCTATCAGAAATTCACAAAGCATATTTTTACGGAACCAGTGAATCCGCCAGCTTGCTGCCGCAACTAATCGCCAAGCATGGGTCTCGTTCAAGCACATATAATCATAATGCAAAACTACAGGTCCAATATTATATGAGCATATTCAGTACGCAGAGCGAAATGTCTTAACTCACGCTTATTCTTTATTTTCGCTATATATACTATATATATATATGAACTGAACTCCTTATATTGGCTATTAAATAACATGTGGCATTAACATCAAGGTCATAAGGCTATTTATTGAATATTGTAAAATTTGACTACCATCAACGGCAAAGACAGCTTAATATAAATAATCAATGAATAGAATAAGTGAAAAATATCAGTGAACATGGTGTAAATTAAGGGGTGACTAGTTATCCGGGCGGTTCATTATGACTGGCAGCACGGATGTGTCGCCGGCCTAGAGCCGCCGTACCAAGCACAGCTCACACAACCAATCCTGGTTGCCTTCGGCGATCGAGCGATGCATGTACCCGGGCCAACGAAAGACTGAAACGATGCAAGAACATGTTCGTTAGTAGCTCATAAGTTCTTTAAGGCTACTTTACAAACACGCAATGATGGCGGAGAAAGTATTTGTGTATGTGAAATGAAAATTAGAAATAAACATTATAGACCCACAGCTACATACCCCTGCTAAAATGTCTCACAGTGTTTATGAAGAGGAACAAATCTATAGAGCATACCGTGTTCTATAGTCTTTCTATAGATGTCTATACAGTGTCTCTACAGGATACAAGCATTCTGTAGAATTTCTATGTAGCGTGTAGTGTTCTACAATATGTATATCAATATAGCGTCTCTATTGGATACAAATATTTTACAGAATTTCTATAGCACGCTTTTATATTAGAATTGTCATAGAACACGTACTGTAAATGTAAATGATGTCTCCGCAGAAAATATCTTATAGAATCTTTATATAGCTTCTATCGGTGTCTAAAAATTGCAGGTATATATTATCATACGTACCTTTTTACATGCATATTTTCAAAGAAAAGGCTATTGTTTTTAACATTTTCGCTGCAGGAGACATTCTATAGCAGCATTTCTACAGAACCAGTGCTTTATAGATATAACCTCTCCTCTACACATATGTAAAATAACAGCGTTAAATTCCTATACTTTTCAGTGTTACCAATCGTTTCATATAAACGACTATGTTGTTCTGCAAACATGGCTAAATACCTGTCCAGACACTGCTTGTGCCACCAGAAGTCGCATGTGTCGCAGCCGAACCAAGTCTCGGCCTCCTGGTTTCCCCAGAACCCACCACACGCCGCGCATAGGTAACTCGGCTAGTAACCGGCAGCTGTAACCACATCCGCCTCGTCCCCCTCACCACCGAGCGCAACCCCCCCCCCTCTCCCCCTCCCTCCGCGGCCGCTTCCTCCACCTCCATCTCTTGCGAGAGGTTAACGATCACGGGGGCTACGCCCTCGGCATCTTGGATACCGCCCAGGTTCCATTAGCTGACAAAAAAACAAATGGTGATAATAAAAATCATTGGTAACGCAGGGGATGGGTTGATGGGTGGGGGTACTGAATAGATTGCTGGGTTTGGGGGGATTCCGCGGTACAGCCCCTTTTCTTTACCTCCGAAACCCGCTCGCAAGGGGCGTTTCATCTCGAAAATCTGCTCGAAAGGGGCGTTTTCCCGCCAAAATAGGCTCGGAAGGGGTATTTTTCCGTTGACCCGTTCTATGTCGCAGTTCCATGCAGACCCGCTCGGTTTATGTTTTTTTTCACAGCAAACCCGTTCGGTTTAGTTTCCTTTCCCGGCAAACCCGCTCTACCAAAACACATTTGCAGAGCCCCCTCCCAGCCACCCCCCCCCCCCCTCACCCCCCTGTCCGGTCGTTTTAAAATATTCGCTCTATAGGGGTATCTTTTTCATCACAAATGCCTGCTCTCTCAGGTATCACGGGGCAGCCGCGGAACACGCCCCCCCCCCAACCACCATAGTTGCATAATAGTGCCACCCACCCCCCGCAGCCCCACGGGCAATTCGCGAAGCCCCTTTACGAAGTGGCTGCTAGTGTAGCCTGGTTCGGCGGCCCAACGTCGTTTTATAGCAGAGGTACTAGCTTTTATTGAGCATACGTCTCCGGTCACGCGTCACCAAGGATAGCCTGGTTCCTTGGTTACATTGCTCGCGGCAAAGGAGTACGAGTGGCGGTACTAGCTTTTCTACAGTGGGCAGTGTCTGCTGGTCTGCAGCGCATGCGTTGTGTTCCAGTTTTGATTTCTAACGCCAACGTCAACGGTCAAGCAACTTGTAACAGTGTGCGGCGAAGAGTAAAATCTTACAATGTATCAGGTCAAAAGTTTATCAGCTAGGTAGATGAGAGAATTTTTTTTCAAGTCTCCACTATAATATAGGTCAAACTTCCAAAACACTATAAAAGCGCATAAACTATATTTTATACATCAGAAATGAATGTGGTTAGGAAATACGCGGCAACTCGCAGTTATGGTGTCCCCCTCTCATATTAAAACAAGTTAGAAAAGAAACACAAAGAATGTTGATTTTGGCTCCATACTGGGGGGAGGGGCAAATTACATTTCGTAAGCCACACCGAACAGCCCCTAAACCCGACACTATCCTAGAATCCGCTCCCGTTACAATAATTGGGATCGATCCATGCAAGAATTGCCTCAACGTGTTATAAATTCTAATATTATATGGCATCTCCACTCTGTTGGTGGCCATGTCGACCTGTAAGTCATGGTTAAGCGCTGCTCCAAGCTATCTGGGCACGGACCATTGATAATCCTCCAGACAGATTTACAATTGGCAGATCAAGGTTCAGTCACATGAGGGTGACTCAATATCAGTGTCTCACTCTTGAGCCACGGGCTCACGTCATAGGGCGCATGTTGACTAACGTATTTGGTGGACCGATTGGTTGTAATTAATGCAAGTGCGTGTGTGTGTGTGTGTGTGCGGGGGGTTGGGGGGTTGGGGGAGGTGGGGTTGGGGGGGGGGGGGTCAGCTGGTCCACGTTGAGCATTTAGATCGGAGGATCCCCTATCTTTCATGCAGTATGCTATGTCATCCACGGCCCTAAGTGCTACTCACCCTCTTGATATGATGTCGCAACAAAAAGAGACAATTCCGAGAAAATTTTCAACGAAATATATTACAAGTTTGAGCTACCAACGCAAAAAGAATACTGTACTTGTTGCCAAATGAGATAAAGTAATAAATTCGTTTATCGGTTATTTATTTTTCGAACGTCAATTGCTGTTAATGCTTCATCCAGGGGTTCAAGGAGGGCTGGCATACCTTAGAACGGTTCAGGGTAGGATTGCGGCCCCGCCCCCATCCCTCTCTGATGCCCCGGGTCTAAGTACAGGGTCTAAGGGACAACTACCAATCATACTGCAAAAAATTGATCAACCCGCCCCCCTCCGCCGACCCTTCTCCTCCCACTCCAACAGTCTGTAGAAATGGCCTCAGTCGATTTATGTTTTTTTTGTATGGGTGGTCTTTTGCGCTGTCGAATCCCGGTCGAATACAGATAAAGCTAGTGTTAATGATTTTTATATTGATGTGTCTGAAAGTGGCTTCACTGGTTAACTGAGTCCAGTTGTTGCGCAAGACATACTGACGTTGCGTAGCTACAAGCGGGTAGTTACAGGTTGCGGACAGTGAGTGTGACGCACGGGCGAATCCAGGGATTGCGAAGGGGGGAGGGGGGGGGGCAGTTATATGTTGCATTTTGTGTTTTGCTGTGTCTCTCATCGCGTTTAGCACTGTCATACTGGGCGGAGACATACGCTAAACCAATCTCGCATATCCTTTGTCGGCCGTTAACGTTGAACGTGAGTTTCAAGTTATCGTTCTTGTCCAAAAAGACATATGGTTTATATTTATATGGTAACTTCGATGACAAGATAAGTATATGTTATTGTTTTTCAAGATGAATATATAATACGTCTCTGATGTGATTTCTTATTTTTTTCTACTATTTTAGCAATATGTGGGGTAGACCTCTAACTACAGCTAATTTATAAATCTTATTTATGAAACATTTCTTTGGCCTACCATGGAATATTGAATATAGTGTGGAACTACTATTTATAGCAATGTCGAGGTCGAAATGTGAGAATTATATACCGAGCAGTCAAACTTGTTACGGGTGCAATCAAGCAAACGGAATGCGCCTCAGCTGATGTGTTGTTTCGTTGATATTGGTACATATACTATATAAAAGTTACTCGTTAATGTTGAATGAAAGTTCTAAAATCACATATCTGACTACAACCTTGAAGTTTCTGAAAGATTTTACACCGCTGACTCTTGTTTCATTATATCATGTCATTTGAAGTATTTGATCCTCACGCCATGGATGACTGTCATTGTATCAAGTCCTTAGTTCATCAGTTATTAGATCATCACGCAATTAGATCATTACGCAATTAGATCATCACGCAATTAGATCATTACGCCGTTAATGGACTAGCGGCCCCCCAACAATCTATTTTCTACCCACGAGAGGCTTGCATGAGATTTTTCTGTCATCCAATCGTGTATAATAAAGACAGTTAAACCAAGCTAAGGAGTTTGATATCAGGTAAGTTTAGTGGCGGTTAAGTAGCCCACCTCCACCCCCACCCACTCAAAAAAGAAGAAGAAAGAAAAACGGTTGTGTAAAGCTTCAATGACAGTATCAAATGAGTGATCGAATATTTTACGGGTTGTAGCAACTATGATTGACTGCGGGAGTAAACACGGCGGTACAGTGGTACGTTGTTGTCTACGCATGTATGCAGTCCTACCCTACATAACCAGCTCTCCACGTGTGAAGAGCTCACCACTTCACTGGCCTTGCGTGATGAAGACCTTGCGATCGGCATATCACACACGCGAGGTATATATTGAATCATATACACACATGCTGCGTGGGTAATCACCGTTAATCCTCGATCCATATCCACCACCGCTCCCCCACCCCTCCCCCCTCTTCCCTTCGGCCACCAGACATCCGCCCCCCCCCGCCCTCCTCTGCGGCGACCACTGACCCCTTGCCACCCTACCCCACCCCACCCCACCACCGTCTCCCTACCCCTACTGCCATCCTTTCCCACTCAACACCCATGCGAGAACACACATACAGGAAATTATGACGCATGCGCAGGCAGATAAGACTTCCACCAAATGTCTCATCGTCTTGTGACTTGAGTCGGTCGCCAGGACGACTTGGCTGGCTGAGCGTCCGTCTGTCCGTCTCTCTGTTTGTGGCGGGGCATGCTGGAATGGATAGCTGGAGATAAAGCGGACGACAGTGGCATGCTCAACAGAGCAGCATAACGATACATACCAAGTAAGGTCTAATTCGCTGTTTACATGCACTTATTAAGTTAAACAATGATTATTGGTTCATTTTAATATTTTTTCATACACGTTTTTCCAAACAAATAGAATTATTTCTACCGGAATTAGTTGAGATATTTCGTTAAATATTTCAACGGATTTCAAAAGTGCTTTGCGCTGTTCCCAGGACATTGGTCGAGCGCGGAATAGTTGGGCTGACATGCGTCTCCTGACCTAAATATTGTATTTGTTCAAAATCTTGTCTAAACGGCGTGAGCAGATTCATATACATATATGACATTTTCATAACCCAATGAAGGTAGAACCTTAACTCACGGAGTTTGTGTGTATGTCATGCCCATCATCGCTATCCTTAACACACGCAGGACTGACGAAATACTGGGTTTGATATCGATTCACCTTAGGACTGCTGGCCTGTTGTGTATAAACCCGACAGAGTTGACGACCGTCTGAAAGGCCTCTGGAATACGTCGATCGCCGCGCTGCTCTCCTAACTTATTGTGAACCAAAGCTTCCACGATGGATGTTTGAAGCAATGCAACATTGTGTAGTATTGTGATATATAGCAATAAAAGACAGGATCGGGACCATCGGATACCACGTGGAGTAAGCGAGACTTCACGACAGCTATCTAAGTATATCGTCATCGACGTCACTTCCGGTTATTGGAACCGGCCGACGTCATGGGCTGCTCCAGACAACTACGCATTCTTCTGTGGAAGAACTGGAAACTCAAGAGACGCTCAGCCGTGAGAAACAACTAAAATATTTTACATTTATTAATATTATAACGTCATGACCATGGTTATATTTGTTATAGTATAGAAACAATGTGCACGTTCGTAATTATTTAATTATAATTCTGAATTACTATTATTTTTATTCAATACAAATTGGCATGCAACCGCCTACCCGTTCGATGCGCATAAATCCAGTTGTTATAAAATATTATTCTACATGTCACTAAAATACCGCATATAGAATTCAAATTGTTCGAACTTCGGTGTATATAAGATAATTAAATATATATATGTGGCTTTGTAATTATAATTTTTACTCCGTTTTCTGTGTCTACTCCTGCTTCTAGGTCGTAACGGTTGCAGAGTTCTTGATACCCATTACACTTATTGTGATACTGGTGGCTCTGCGGGCTGGGTCGAAGCCATATCCAGTGCAAACAGGTCAGGCATATCATTTATAACATATTTATAGTAAAGGTTTTTTTGGCTGTCGTTGTAAATAAGTAGCTCCGTCTAACAATGTTTACATAGGGTGGTCAAGAGGTAAACAGTGGCCTATTTCACGTATATAGTTTAGCCAGCTACAGGGCTTAGACGGCTAAAATCGCATTTTGACTAAGCCCGGCTGTCGGCTAAACTGCGTTCGTGAAATCCGGAACATGGTGTTATTCATAATGAAGGCGTAATTTATGCACGAAGAGGGTCCTGCCGTGGTAGCTTCTCTGTTCACAATCAGGAAATGATATTTATGCAAATGTTCGATCATAGCTCCTTCTGAAAATGCTCTCGGTAAGTGGCAAATATCTATTAGCGTTTGATGACGTAGATGTGTGTAACGGAAAGAAAGTTTTATTAACTTTAACCTTAAGTTTGACCTTTATTCATAAACAGGGGCGGATCCAGAAAATCTAGATAGAGGGGGGGGGCGGTTTCAGGGTCGGATCCAGATATGATGTATAGGGGGAACCCGGTTTCGGTATTCCTATATTAAATGGTATAAATTTCGGCCCCAAAACGGGGGCCGGGGCCGGGTTGACCCCTCCTTAGATCCGTCCCTGATAAACGCAACATTGCAAACCTACTTACAGTTGCCAATGTGTCAATATTGAATAAAATATACGCTTTAGGATTCGGAATACATCTTCCACGCGTTTGCAGACGTAAGTCTGCACTTTTCGTGCGTAAGTTACGACACAGTTACTATGGATACCTCCCAAGGTAATTATCAGTAACTAGAAGAAATGCAAAAACAATGTCACTGTGCTTCGAGCTGTAAATTCCACTAGTGACATACTGCAGGCATTTCAGACATCATATACTAATATGCCGGTCAATATAGCACGTAACGTTATTAGAAGTATCTAATGCCGTCTATAAATGCAGATTTAGCTTAGGGTCACGCAATCAATATGAAAGACGATAGAAAGGCATGGATAATCCATAGTCCGAACGTATGATCTTGTTGTGTGATTATAACTATTATGTGGTATGTGAAGTGAATCATCACCTTGGACCAGGATGGGTGTTTGGTTAGGACAAGGCCAATGAAGTGTCATTCGGGATCAGAGAGCTACGTTATCAGTTATTTGTTATGCTTCGATCATTAGGTGCGCGGGAGCTTCTTTTTTTTGAAAAAGGAAAATTTATATTAATTTAAGTTCTACTCAGAAAGGTCGTCACGACATGTTAGAAATTAAGCAAACAATGCGCTTTTCTTTGCAACCACATCGCATAAATGGACGAAAGATCTATAGAGCGGCATATATCTCATTGAAATGAATGTATAGCTCGTTGGAATGCCTTATAGCTGTTGAGAGAGATGTATCTCGCAAAAACAACTGACCTGGTCAGAAGGTCCTCTAGGTCGTCAGTAAGACTCATCTCGTTCAAATTCCTGATATCACCAAGACGACTTACAATCTCATTGAAACGACTCATTGGCTGGCTAAGTTCCAGATGGTGCAGTTCTGTTGACACGGTCCATTAAGACAGTATTCCAAAGGCCAATCATGGGGTTGTGTCATTGGTGTCTCCCGTCATGAATGGTACATTGGCCCGATCCCGATTTCATTCCGTGTGTCATTTAGGCCAACACTCTGCTGCTGGCTCCTGTGCCAGGCGGGTCTTATCATTGGTACATCATCATAAATAATGGGTCTAGGACAAGCCAACATCGCTAGTGGTCAAGATGAGCACAATACCCGCGAGCTAGCCTGATTACCAGGCCCAGCTGAAGAGCTAAAGATGTTTGCAAATCAAGGGCGCCGACTATGGTGACTAGTAACCTACCCTCGGGAGGACCGACCTACTTGGTATTGTTGGCTTATCTTGATCAGTTCGAGATTGCATGGTGCCCATCTCCACCACACTGCTGGTGATGCACTCCAGCTGGCGTAATAGTTCTAAAAAATTGGTATTCTGACGCTTTTTCATCGGATAATCCGGTCTGATTGAAGGGGTGGAATGCGCTGTTCGTTACTCACCGCATGTCGTCGCCTGACCACTGCCATGTGTCTGCCTCATTAGCCATAGAGTACCCTGCCATGTTTCTTTGTTGTTTACCGCGAAGTACTGCCATGTTGTTTGCCATGCACTGTTTCCGCACCGTACAACCCAGTTTTTACACCGTTTATCATAATGTATAGACTAATTCTAATAATACGTATTTGGGATTTAGTACGTCCCTCCCTGTTCCCCGTATGTGACTGAGTACGTATCTCTCTGTTGCCCGTATGTGACAGAGTACTTCCCGGCGCGCCCCCTGCCGTCGGCCGGCCTGCTGCCACTGCTGGAACTGGCGTGTCCCGCCGGAACCCAGGACGACTACGGCTTCATCAACCAGGAACACTCGGTGTACGTAGTCCAATGGCCGCAGTAACATCAGTGGCACGGTGAGAGCGAAAAAAAACAGAGACGAAGACGAGAGAGAGAGAGAGAGAAAGAGATAAAGAGAGAAAACTGAGAGAGGAAAACACCAAACAGAGATGGATATAGGGAGTGAGATAGTTGAACACTTGTTCTGAACACATTTGTCTGCATTCTAAAAAATGTCACTAACGGAAAATATATATTATATGTGTAACGTTTCTTTCTTTCGTTTCTATGGGGTGTTTTTTTTTCTTCAGTACAAACCAGGTTCTCGGTATTCTGGATCGGATGGGAAATCTGATTCTGAATCTCACGGATCTGCGCTCTGGTCCCGGGAATGATCCGGAACTGGATATAATCGACACAATACTGCAGTCAGACTATTGGAAATCAACTTCTTTCGCCACTGATGGTGGGATATATAAATATAATTATTTCTGAAGCTAAACGGTACAGTACTTTGATGTAATGCACCCTTCAAGAACACTTGTGTATTAGAGGACAATTTACACAATAAAACACAATTAACAATGCCATCCGAATAAAATTAGCACTAGATTTGAAATAGAATAGGATTTAATATTTGTTATAATACATTCATTGTTTTGATATTGTTAGGCTACTGACTGCTGGTGAAAAATTATTTCTTTCCAGCTGGTAGCTAAATGTGGGGGCCTAGTTAATGTTTAAGCATGGACTAACCTACTACTTTAGAAATATACTGGACATGCTGTTGCTTAATACAACGTAAAATTCATACAAGGTTTTGAATTGCCTCATGTGTTTACAGAATTCACCTCTAGCAGTGTTACTCCCATGCTTGCATCCATCCTGAAGTATGCAGAGAGAGTGTCCAGTCATAAAATGGAGACATCGGTGTGTGTAATCCATGTGTAGCTACTGTCTCGGCGGCAAACAAACAGGATTTAAATGAGACCAGGAATGTTTTAAAATAAGCAATTGATCTAGCTGTCAAGTTACCTTCCGCGTCTTCCCACCTACATTGAGACGTTGTGGGCTTCTTTTAAGTAATTATTTTAATTAAATTTTTCTTTGAAGTAGTACGGTTTATCCTTCGCAATAGTTTGCAGCATGTATCACGACATGGATGTCATATTCGGGGGCCATACATATATGCATTATCCATTGCAATATATGGGACGTTCTTTGTCCAATGAGGGGTAATGATTTTTGCTATCGTCTTGACAGAGCGCCGCCTGGTGGGAGGTGACGCAAACTATCCGTGACGTCAGAGATGAGGCTTCCTCGGGAGACCTCCCCGCCCAGTGCCCGGATGTGGGTCAAACAGAGGCGCCTCCCTATACCGCTGTCAGTATACCAACCCCGCACAAGCATTCTCCCCTGCGTCTTGCCATGTGTGCTTCTTTACTGTGGCATGGACATATAAACTTTGGGTAGATATAGTGAGGTCTTTTACGGCGACGGGGGAGGGGGTCAACTCGCAATCGGAGGCGTCTGCAACAAACATTAGGCTCTTGTAAAAAAAACGAAGGGCGTTCACAGCTCATGTGGCGTACATTTCGCATTAAGAAAGCTCATCTTCGCCCCCCCCCCTCCCACCAAGAAAACAAAGCGGATGGGGGCGGGTGCGGGCCCGCATCACATCCCCCCTTGGAAGTGGTTACTAATGCGGCAATGTTCTCACTTACTGAACATTTGTTCTAATCATTGTTGGCATTATTCTGCATCTTACTTGGGCTTTATAAATTTGGATTTTCCCAACGAAGATTCAAAAACGTCATTTTCATTTGAGCGATTACCAATATTCCTCCGTTGCAAATAAATATGGAACAGCTTTAGGCGAGGTTCGAGGCGTCAGATGTTCTCTCAGTTACATCTGTGTACATGTCAGCTGGGTTATGTACATGTCCCAAGGTCCATATAATAAGATGGAAACATGCAAGCTCGCGCATTATTGCTAAAATTCGTCGATGTGCAGTGTGCCGGGCATGTGGCGACACAGGGGCAGATCCAGGAGTTTGAAAGGGGCGGAGAGTCCATTACAAATTGTGACCTAGTGGGGGGGGGGGGTGGGCACGCCGCCCCCTGGACCCGCCCCCTGGACGCTCCCCCTGGACGCTCTCCCTGGATGCTCCCCCTGGACGCTACCCCTGGACGCTCCCCCCTGGACGCTCCCCCTGGACGCTCCCCCTGAACGCTCCCCCTGGACGCTCCCCCTGGACCTGCCCCTGGTGACAATTTTGATTCTGATTCGGGTTCTACCCTCAGGCTGGACCAGCTGACAGGTATCTCCAGTTCAGCAAGATGGTGATGTACATCAAGCGGCTAGTGTGTGACCCAATGGTGAACGGGACGTCTCAAGAGGCGAGGGATGTGGAGGAGGAGGAGGAGGAGGAGGCGGAGACACAAGGTTGGTTTGGCGCAAGTGCCCCCAGGCAAGCCCGTTTCTCTAGGGGCACACCGGTATCAATGCTAAAATCCTTAGACGTCAGTAGGGAATCGACTATAGCTTTTATTATAATGTGTGCTCGAACAATGATAGCGTTTACGTATTCTATATACCTTGTTCTATCATCTGACATCAATAAAGTCTGTCAAACACGAGGTTGTTTCGGTTATATTTTCGCGAAGAAATGTTGGAGCACACAACTGTTCCCAATCAGCCGTCCGCCATATTTGTTGTGGGTGGGTATCGGTACCTGTGATTGCGACTTGGTTCCTCCTCTCCGTTAGCATATGACTCCCCACTAGAGGTCCTTGTCAGTCGCTCAATTTGGACTTAAGGACAACAGCAGAATCGCCCTCGCACAGAACCAACAATTGTTCAAAAGTGTTCATCGGTATACCAGTGACATTGTCATAATTTCTCGATTTATGGTCACCTGCCATCACTCTCCCATTTTTGCGTCATTGGATGCACCATTCCTTATTTAGCCAATCATAACAGCAATATACACAGGATGTGGAATACTTTCAGATAAGGCAAGTGTGGCATCCTTCAAACGTGGACTTTGCCAAAATATATATTGTTGAGATTATCATGATCTTCTGTTTTGTTTCCCAGATCCCGTTTCATCCGTTCAGAAGGCCTTGATGCGTCTAATAGATTACCCGCCTCGCATTCTGTACGCTCCAAAAGATACGGAGGCCGACATCGTCATTAGAGAGGTATTGTCCATTGTATAAATACTTAAAGTTATTCTTAAAGTTATTCAAATCTTCTTAAAATTATTCAAATCTTCTAAAAATTATTTAAATCTTTTAAAAATTATTCAAATCTTCTTCAAATTATTCAAATCTTCTTTAAATTATTCAAATCTTCTTTAAATTATTCAAATCTTCTTTAAATTATTCAAATCTTCTTAAAATAATTCATCTTTTTAACATAATTCATGACAAATATTATGGAATCTACGCCAGCATTGAAGTCATTGTTTTTTCACTTCATTAATTTAGTATTAAACACAAAGTACAACCAGGGCAAAAAATATCACAGTGCTAACTGAAAGATGGCTTTGAGGTTTGACGCATATGTATCAGTCAATTTTTTAACAAGATCTCAGTGAGACACTGACGCTGAATGATAACAATCGACGACGTTGGCTGTTTTCCCAGGTGGAGGACGCCATTTCGATCAAATAAGTCCGAATCCCTACTTTCAACGACCCTTATTAATCTGGATACGAGCTAATCCTTTTTCCCGTGGACTCATCAGTCGTAAAGGGATGGTCCGAAAGAGCGCCCTCAAGCGTTGAAGCTCGGGCTAAAATCTGATGCGAAATATCAATCAAATTCGACGTTTTCCCGTCATTTCCAACCGTCGTTTGACTCCCCATTGGCTTGCCAGCAGGCCGGTTGCCTCTCTTTCGACAAACTCTAGCGGCTACATTACGCGTCCTACATCACATGTGAGCGCCGAGGTCTCTCAAGCTGCACGTGGTCTCAGATTGGACGAATTTCTGAAAATGGCCGTAAATACACCGTACCACATAAAATCGTTTTCACGTTGCAAAACCATCTTGGGGAATTTTTTTCCTATCCACGCCCTTAGCAATACTTTGGAATTTGCTGAGGAAAACTCAAGCGAAAGTGGCTGGATCCAAATAACCATGATGTGTGTCATTTGCGCGAAAATGAGCATTATTCAACCAAAAACGACCCGCTCTAAAGTGTTCCCACCCCAATGAGTAGAACATTTTGACACCAATGACATCAGTCTACGCCCTTCTCTAAGCAGACGGCAACACTTCCAAGAAAAATCATTTAATAAATGACCTTGAGGTTGACGTTGACCTTGACCATGACCTTGACCGTACATGTAATATAGGTACCATGCTGTAGCAATGTCGCAAGCCGAGTATAATCCTCGTACTTGAGAAAATGCTCACAACCATCGCACACAAACAGTCAATGAAACCCTTACAAGTCTCAATGGTCGTCGCCTGTACACAGGTTGAGGGCATTCTCGCCATAGTAGACGATCTCAGCAAGATGGCGACCGACTGGCTCCAAATATCTGATGACGTCAGAGAAATGCTGAAAGAAAGCTTCGGCGGCGACGAGAGTTTGAACGAGACCACCTCGGTGATGCCAGAAGAAGACGACTCCAGAGTCACCGGCCACGTGAGGAGTCAACGGGACATCACTGGGGGGATCGAGGGGGATTAGGGGGGGGGGGGTGTAAGGGGTGGAGGGTAACACACGACAGTTCTGAATATATAGGAATGGTTTGACTCACTGTATACACCGTATACACACGGCATACATATGCTGTGCACATATGTATAGACTATTCAAGTGTGACAAGCATCACAATTGTTTCAATAAATTTTATCTGTAAATAACATAAGTTCGGATGAAATGAGTTGCAGTTAATTTATTAAATTATAAGGGTAACTTTGAAAAGTTACCTTTGAAATATTTTGTAATAGATTCCCTCAACTAACTTTACGAGCATCAGTTGACCCAATAGGATTCAATCATAACGTCGTTTATAATACGTCTGAAGGTGACCGAGGATGGTGGAGTCCAGCAGTTGCTCGTCTCGCCTGCCGCATCCCCTGCACACATTCCATCCCCGGAAGTGACGTCACCATCGTCGTCAATACCGCATAACTCCTCACCCACGTCGACCAGACCTACTCAGCGCGTCACGATGACGTCATCACAAACATCATCATCGCCATCATCATCGTCGTCATACCAAGACAATTACTCACATGCAACTGACAGTGAATTCACGAGAGACGACTTGCAACCGACGCGACCCCCTTTCGCCTGGCCGACTGACTTCCCTGTCATATCGGACGCTATCCGGATCGCCCTGTACGAGCTGACAGAAGTCCTGGACACCATGGCGTGCACCTGGCTCCAGGCCGTCGACGGCAACTTCCAACTTGACGACGTCTTCCAAGGCTTCGACAACGAGGCTCAGCTGATTGAGTATTTCCTGGAGGATGCCTACAAGGATGACGTCACCGTGCTCGCCGGTAGGTCGGGGGGGGGGGGGGACATTTTTACAAGTATTCATTATTTAATCATTAATGGCTTGATGAGAGTGTGGATATTAATACAAAAAAATCAAATTTTGATAATAACTAGAATTTTTTCTTCACAATTCAATTTTCTCGCATTGGCTCCAGTTATTACGTTTTTTACTGGATGGGATTTTCAAAGTGTACAAATAAATACATAAATAAATCAAGAACTAGGGCTAGATGCAGTCTGTTCCCACTTAAATATATATTCTGACCATTTTCCTTGGTGTCGCAAAAAAATAGCGGGACAACATATCCCGCCCACCCTCGTGCATTTTCTTGCATCCGGCATATGACGTCATATTTAAATATTCATGACTGGTCTGTCGCGCATATTTAATTTTTATCTGTTGTTATGAACAACGATATATCATATTTGCTCTTAGATATATTGTGATTTTCTTTCGTATGGGATGTGTTTTGACAGGTATCCTGTTTGACATGTTGTGTTAGATGTATTTTGGCAGGTATCCTGTTTGACATGTTGAGTTTGATGTGTTTTGGCAGGTATCCTGTTTGACATGTTGCGTTAGATGTGTTTTGGTAGGCATCCCATTTGACATGTTGTGTTGGATGTGTTTTGGCAGGCATCCTGTTTGACATGTTGTGTTGGATGTGTTTTGGCAGGCATCCTGTTTGACATGTTGTGTTGGATGTGTTTGGGCAGGTATCCTGTTTGACATGTTGGGTTTGATGTGTTTTGGCAGGCATCCTGTTTGACATGTTGTGTTGGATGTGTTTTGGCCGGCATCCTGTTTGACATGTTGTGTTGGATGTGTTTTGGCAGGCATCCTGTTTGACATGTTGTGTTGGATGTGTTTTGGCAGGCATCCTGTTTGACATGTTGTGTTGGATTTGTTTTGGCAGGCATCCTGTTTGACATGTTGTGTTGGATGTGTTTTGGCAGGTATCGTGTTTCACACGTTGTGTTGGATGTGTTTTGGCAGGTATCCTGTTTGACATGTTGTGTTGGACGTGTTTTGGCAGGCATCCTGTTTGACATGTTGTGTTGGATCTGTTTTGGGCAGGTATCCTGTTTGACATGTTGTGTTGGATGTGTTTTGGGCAGGTATCCTGTTTGACATGTTGTGTTGGATCTGTTTTGGGCAGGCATCCTATTTGACATATGTTAGATGTGTTTTGGCAGGCATCCTGTTTGACGTGGATCCAGACGGCCACTTGCCGCGCCCTGTGACGTACAAGATACGCCAGAACGCCAGCATGACGCCCACAACATCCCTGGTGCGTCCGCCCTTCTGGAACCCGAGTCCGGATCCCACATCCGACATGTACTACTACCTGGGATTTGCCTGGATCCAGGTAAGAACATCTCTTTGCTTGAATTTCTGTCAGCTATGGCAAGCTACCGCGGTAGAGAAAGGGACACACACAAAAACTATTGTGTTAATATTTATTTATCAAACAGTACTTGATTGGGGAATAATCAGGATTTCAATTTCGGTACCAAAGTCCCTATATAAGCATATATGGAACAGTGATGATATCCCTCATGCTAGACTCTGCCTTCAGGATTCATTATGACAAACTTCACAAAATGTCCCCGTAAGGTATTGATCGCGAGCCGCTCACTTCTTCACATTGTACCAACAAATTAATCAAAGGCTTCATCTCATTGTAGGCGGATGTTCTGTTGTTGAACTCAACATCTTAGCAGTTCTAGTGATGCCAAATGCTATCATGATACGTGACACATTCACTAATTACTTCAGAAATGTAGAAAATAATTGATATCATAAACGTATTTTCTCTCTGATTCATTGATGGTCTCTTTGTCACTTGTATCTTAACTATAACTTTATTGCTATACAGGACCTCGTAGAACGAGCCTTGGTCAACGTTGTCACAGGAGATCAGATATCGGAGCCCGGGGCTTATGTCCAGAAGTTTCCACAGCCGTGCTACAGAGCTGATGAGTATGTTCATGCTAAATTCGCTACATATGAAATAGTGCATGTTATGTGTGATCAAATAGCAGCAAAGCATGATAAAGGAATCTGCTGGGTAGTCATGGAGCATATGGCGGAAGGATTGCGCTAGTTGTCATAAACGAATTTTTCTCCATACTTGTTGACTATCGTTAGGCGTACCAACGGCTTTAATTTATGCATAACTTGCTGTATGTGTTTATGAATAATTATATAAAATGAATAACAGTTTTCAGTTCAACATAGAGTACGTGCTGCCGCTATGTCTCATGGTGTCTTGGATGATGATCGTGGCATCACTGACCAGAGTTATAGTCTACGAGAAAGAACACAGGCTCAGAGAGGTAAGGTTTCGGTGTAGATTATCAGTAGCGTTTCAAAAAGGATGGAGGGTGGGGGGCGGAGGGAGGGCACTGGTCAATAAATTTGGAAGTAAATAAGTTATAAGGCCCCCCTCGATTCTTTTTTTCTGCTGTATGGCGCCTGGATTCATCCAACATCACCCGTTTCTACTACAGTGTTTTTGTGCTAATTAGTTCCTTTTGATTGCATATATATAGATTTTATACGACGTCTCCTTTGCGTTATGTTATTTGAGACAACATTTTCAGATTTATACAGCATTGCATAGATACTAGATACATTGCTCGGGACAATTACATGACTAGTTAGAATCATCCTATGACATATTTTTATTATCATCATATGAGTGCTAAGACGTTAAATAAACCTTTACCTTATATTATCTATAAATATATATACACACTGTAGATGTTCACTCATTAGACGGGCATAAATAGTTGACACGAATGTGTTGCTTGCCGAAACAGCTGTTCTCGAGGACAACAATGTCACTAGGATTAACCACCACCCCACAAGGTAAAGGGTGACAAACAAATGAGCGATAATTCCACGACTTCTCTTCTTCTAGGTGATGAAGTTAATGGGTTTGCGACAGTCCGTCCTCTGGGCGTCGTGGTTCATAACGACCACCATTCAAAGCACGCTGATTGTAGCCGTTATAACGATGCTGCTGAAAGTGGGTCATGTACTGACCTACTCCGACGGGTTTCTCATCTTCGTCTTCCTAGAACTCTACGCTCTCAACGCCATACTCTTGGCGTAAGTAATAATAACAAACACCTTCTAAGTGTAAGTAATAATAGAAAGCATCTTCTAGATGAAAGTAATAATAGAAAGCATCTTCTAGATGAAAGTAATAATAGCAAACACCATTTAGATGTAGTTATACTGGAAATAGCAAACACCGTCTTGATGTAAGGAATAATAGAAACACCATCTGGATGGAGGTAATAATAGATGTCAGGAATAATATCAAACACCATCTTGATATAAAGAATAACAGCAAACACTATCTGGATGTAAGTAATGATAGAAACATCCTTCTATATGTAAGTACTAATAGCAAACATCATCTTGATGTAAGTATAATAGAAAACATAATCTAGATGTAAGTAATAATAGCAAACGCAATCTGGATGGAAGTA
Source organism: Arenicola marina (assembly GCA_964019135.1). Lineage (NCBI taxonomy): Eukaryota > Metazoa > Annelida > Polychaeta > Arenicolidae > Arenicola > Arenicola marina. The sequence goes on along the minus strand of OZ025260.1, from coordinate 30,795,209 downwards.
ATGATAAAAACAACCTTCTAGATGTAAATATAATAGCAAACATCCTCTAGATGTAAGTAATACTAGCAAACACCATCTGGATGTAAGTAATAATATAGCAAACACCATCTGGATGTAAGTAATAATATACAGCACCTTCTAGATACAGAACTAATCATCACGTTCGTGAACTATTTAGGTCTAACAATTAGAATTAAATTGTAAAATTGGTTGACATCTTCAGATTCTAGACAGAAAATTGAGAAGATACATAAAATCTACGAAGTAACTAATAAAACAAATCTGATTTTAGAATTAATGCGCCATGGCAATCAGAATCTACGACCAAGTAACAAGTTAATTGTTTAATAAATTCATTATACTATCATGACCCATTTATTGTTATTAAGCTTTATTGCACGTTTAAATCGTTTCTTACACGTTTGGCAATATTGACACATTGTCAAGTTGCCAAAGTATATGTTTGAAAATATTGACGCATTGTACATGGCCAATCGCCAAAGAAACTGTTTCATCAACTTTTCATTGTTTCCTGAAACTAGATTCCTGGTGAGCACTGTCTTCAATCAGGCGAAGATAGCAGCGGCATGTGCCGGGATCCTGTACCTCATCTCCTACGTCCCCTACATGTACATCGGGATCCTCGAGGGGGCCGGACAACCCCAGGTCTACTGGGCCAAGTGCCTCGTGGTTAGTACGACAAATTCAAATTAGACGGGGGCCGGCGTGGTAGCTAAGTGGGTTAGATCGCTCGCCTTGAGTGCTCTGGTCATCGATGGTTCGCGGATAAAGATCCTATGTCCTTCTTCGCAAAGAGTAGAGGGTTAACCTCGGGGACATGGCTCCACTATCCCTTCCTTCTCCCATTGACGCGATATGTCCAAAAGTGGTTAAAGCGTCCTGAATATACAACCAACCAACCAATCAAATTAGACGCGTTTCATAACAAGAAATCTGATAATTGAAGACAATGGCAGGTTGTGATGCGGAGCACATCAGGCAAAGCCTTATTTTTTACATGAGATAAATATAGCTTATAGGTCTATAAAGGATAGTCTATTTCACGGTCCCCTCCTTCTAGTACGAAGCGTAATTGAAATATAGAAACTTGCCGTGAAAATCATTATGGGGCAACAAAGAAAATACGATTAAATGCGTATTGATTCAAGTGTGCGGAAATATTTTTATGAGCATTGCCTTGAATAAAAAAATTTTTTTTGTGTGGATGCCATTTAAAGTATGTTCCGAAGCTTGGCGAACGGGAGAAACGTTTGTAGGAACGAACGCTTTTACATATTATTCAGTATATTATAGCGTTTACAATATCTACTGCACCAAAGCGATAAAAGGAACTGACCCTACTTAGTATTTTATGGGTTCAGAGTATCTTTGGAACCACGGCGGTCGGTCTATGTTGCAAGCACCTTGCATACTTTGAGATCAGCGGACAAGGAGTCAACTGGCAGACTATGCGCGAATCTCCGCTGAGCGACGAGCCCTATAACATGATGGTGGGCATGGTCATCATGGCCGCCAGCACGCTGTTCATGGCCCTCCTCGTCTGGTACATAGGGGAGGTCCGTCCAGGTGAGTGACGAGCCCTATAACGTGATGGTGGACATGGTCATCATGGCCGCCAGCACGCTGTTCATGGCCCTCCTCGTCTGGTACATAGGGGAGGTCCGTCCAGGTGAGTGAGTGACGAGCCCTATAACATGATGGTGGACATGGTCATCATGGCCGCCAGGACGCTGTTCATGGCCCTCCTCGTCTGGTACATATGGGAGGTCCGTCCAGGTGAGTGAGTCACGAGCCCTATAACATGATGGTGGACATGGTCATCATGGCCGCCAGCACGCTGTTCATGGCCCTCCTCGTCTGGTACATAGGGGAGGTCCGTCCAGGTGAGTGAGTTACGAGCCCTATAACATGATGGTGGACATGGTCATCATGGCCGCCAGCACGCTGTTCATGGCCCTCCTCGTCTGGTACATAGGGGAGGTCCGTCCAGGTGAGTGACGAGCCCTATAACGTGATGGTGGACATGGTCATCATGGCCGCCAGCACGCTGTTCATGGCCCTCCTCGTCTGGTACATAGGGGAGGTCCGTCCAGGTGAGTGAGTGACGAGCCCTATAACATGATGGTGGACATGGTCATCATGGCCGCCAGGACGCTGTTCATGGCCCTCCTCGTCTGGTACATATGGGAGGTCCGTCCAGGTGAGTGAGTCACGAGCCCTATAACATGATGGTGGACATGGTCATCATGGCCGCCAGCACGCTGTTCATGGCCCTCCTCGTCTGGTACATAGGGGAGGTCCGTCCAGGTGAGTGAGTGACGAGCCCTATAACATGATGGTGGACATGGTCATCATGGCCGCCAGCACGCTGTTCATGACCCTCCTCGTCTGGTACATAGGGGAGGTCCGTCCAGGTGAGTGAGTGACGAGCCCTATAACATGATGGTGGACATGGTCATCATGGCCGCCAGCACGCTGTTCATGACCCTCCTCGTCTGGTACATAGGGGAGGTCCGTCCTGGTGAGTGAGTGACGAGCCCTATAACATGATGGTGGACATGGTCATCATGGCCGCCAGCACGCTGTTCATGGCCCTCCTCGTCTGGTACATAGGGGAGGTCCGTCCAGGTGAGTGAGTTACGAGCCCTATAACATGATGGTGGACATGGTCATCATGGCCGCCAGCACGCTGTTCATGGCTCTCCTCGTCTGATACATAGGGGAGGTCCGTCCAGGTGAGTGAGTGACGAGCCCTATAACATGATGGTGGACATGGTCATCATGGCCGCCAGCACGCTGTTCATGACCCTCCTCGTCTGGTACATATGGGAGGTCCGTCCAGGTGAGTGAGTGACGAGCCCTATAACATGATGGTGGACATGGTCATCATGGCCGCCAGCACGCTGTTCATGGCCCTCCTCGTCTGGTACATAGGGGAGGTCCGTCCAGGTGAGTGAGTGACGAGCCCTATAACATGATGGTGGACATGGTCATCATGGCCGCCAGGACGCTGTTCATGACCCTTCTAGTCTGGTACATAAGGCGGTAAGGGGTCCCAAGTAATAGAGGAGCTATACCAATACAACTATTTGCCTTAACATGGAAGAATCAACTTTCGGGCCTAGTTCAGCGAACATTCTCCAATAATAAATTAATTCACCAAATGTTTTGCTCATTAATGAAGTGTTGTATTCCCTTGTACATATTTTCTTCGACATTCATGACCTGTGCGATAGGATCAGTTCGCGGACTAAAAACTATGATAAAGTCAAATAAACCCACACTACGAGTGTTGAACTTTGACTACCAAAAAATCTCGGCGGTAACTTGTTGATTATTCTATAGTTTAAGTTTTTGCATCGATTCACTAATTATCCGGACTTCTAGGACCCGTTGGGCAGCCTCGGCCGTGGTACTTCCCCTGCACCCGTGGCTATTGGTGCAGGCCTCGCTCTGTCAGGTCGCTGGGCTCAGAGGCGGGACTACCAGAGGGCGGTCAAGTGGATGACGAAGAAGATAGAGACACGCTGAGCCAAACCCAAGACAGCAGTGGCGCTAACAGCATCGATCGTACCTTTCTGCAGAACATTCTGCAAGCCACGCACAGAGGTATGTGTGTGTTTGTCACATTAATTCATAGTTATTATCCTATACTTACCGTGTGTACAATCGCATTGTAACCCTAGAGTTAGTGGTCTTTATGAAAGCCAAAAGACTATGGCACCAGTAACATTAAATAGTATATCTATATTCGTTACTTTATTGATTATGCACGGAAAATTACGTAAAATGTCAGGGAGATTGACAGTTAAAATTAACGCAGTAGACATACATGAAATGCATTAAGCTGCAGAAAACGACTTAACGATATGATTTATTAAACAAAGTTGTTTGCGCAATCACGGGGTAGGGAACGATATACGGATATGACTTACACAAACAGTTCAAACGTTAGGACAGTGGTTGCTGTAGATACTTTAGGCATGAACGTGACAGATAAGCACATTACAAATGTGTCTTGAGGTTTATTACGGAAATATCCAACAGATAGATCACATTTATACAGAGCTAGAAGTCTGTAGTCATTTGAAAGCTTCTTCATGGGGTCTTTATATGCTCAGATGTCCGTGTCACATTATATAACGGATTCTTTGCAGTGTCTGCTGAACTCATTGAGGAAGAACCAACTCACCTACCGAAAACAATAGAAATGGAGTGCCTGACGAAGGTAAGAACCTAACTTAATTTGCATCGCTGCTGCGAAGTCAGCGATTATAATATAACTTTTTTTATATACGTTACGTATGACATCAAGCAGGCCTGTGTGTGCGCGGTTGAGCGTGTTTTTTAACCATTTTCTAATTTATTCAGGTGTTTCCTCCCAATAAAATTGCGGTGAATGGGTTGAGTCTGAAGCTGTATGAAGGACAGATCCTATCATTCCTTGGACATAACGGCGCGGGCAAGACAACAACCATGTGAGTACAATCCAGTCGGTGCAATTCGGTTGGTAATTGTTGTACTGCAATTAGACAACTTTGTGGCAACTAGAGCGACTACGGTATTCTCAGATAGTTTTAATCGACTTAGCTACAGACTAACATATCATTGATTCGAGCTATGGCATCTGCGTCTAGGACAAATGGCGCCTAGTAATCGTATGTCATTGCACCGCTCTCCTGGTTCCGTTTAACCTTCGTCGTGTTCACCAAAGACGCCTATAACAGTGTATTAAATTTTCAATCATCAGAATAACATCGACGCTTTTGGAAGATGGAAAGGCTCCGTATTAAATCTTCTGCCGATCGACGTTTGGAAGTTTGTGTCTCGGATTCACTGATTCCACTTGAAGGACATGTTTTTGTTTCACAATCCCACGTTCCATATTGAAGTTGAATTTGTCTCTTATTCCAATACAGTATTTGATGCTGAGATTTTGCTCCACGGGCTTACTATTTACTTGGGCGATGATGAGAACAGCGCGCGTCAACCAATAGCTACCGACAACTATTGTATTAACAAATCCTTCCTCACATATCACTTATCTCAAGGCCAATTCTGCATCCAGGTCTGAGTGCGTACTGGGTACCAATCTGGATCAAACTTTGACCAGATTCCTTCTCTCCAGGTCCATGTTGACTGGGATGCTTCCCATAACGTCCGGCTCTGCCAGTATATACGGGCGTGATGTAGGGAGAGAGATGGACAGCATCAGAAACCTGCTGGGCATGTGTCCGCAATACAACGTTCTTTTCGACAGGTAAGGGGTGAATGGTTCCAGACCCTGCTCAACACATGGTCTGCACAAAGGCGGCGTCAAACACAACATTTATTATTTATTCATTGTCCGATGGATATATGGCACAGGTTATTGTCTATCCATTGAGAGAATGCAATTCAATTTAGGTATTTTGCAATTTACGTCTGTGTTCACTTGCGTTAACTTGTCCTCCGAGTGCACAATTCGACACGAGAGAAGCCAAAACCGGTTTGTTCGAAACCGTGATGTCCTCTTGTAACCGAGTTCGACGAGCTCGACTGTTTTGAGTGTGTAAAACCGTAGCAAGTAGTTTCCGAAATCGGTTTCCCTTTCTCGTCGATTTCATGCACATCAAATGCGTCTTTATTTTACAGCCTGACTGTTGAAGAACATTTGATCTTCTACGCGTCCCTGAAGGGTGCTGAGGGCGAGTTCCTGAGGAGGGAGGTGAACAGGTAATGGCCAACATGCATGGTGTGCTAGACTGTAAGAGTTATGAAATCCATTGAAATAAAATTGGCGGGGGAGGGTGCCGTCAGATCGGAGGGAGGCGCCTTCACTGTTGGAACAGCAGTAACGGAAACACTCTCCCGGTCGGTGAATATAGGCAAATGAGAAGTTTTTGCGCCATCTGTCTGTTTATTCATGCGGTTTACGTCAGTGCTCATCCAATGTTTACTTTTGATTGGTACACAGGGGAGAAACTTTATATATAACTTTACATATCTGATTTTGCTTGATTGGTAGTGACCGGAGCTTTTCAGACCGTGTAAGTCTACAATGTATCAATATGGCAGATAATAAAAATCGGATTTTACCTTAAAAAGTGATTTAAATTAAAAAAGGATTTTAGCGGTTTAATGCTATTGTACTATTTAACACGACAATTAACTCGTAATAGTCCATAATTGGTCCAAATGTTCGAATTACCTTTTACTTTTTAATTCCCTCCGTCACTTCATCGACTTGGCAATGCGTCATTACAGTCTCGTCCTTGATCTTGGTCTGATGGACAAGCGACAGTGCGCCGCCAGCACGCTCTCTGGCGGCATGAAGCGGAAGCTCTGTGTGGGGATGGCCTTCATTGGAGGGTCCAAGGCCGTCATTCTGGATGAACCCACGGCCGGCGTGGACCCCTGCTCCAGAAGAGACATCTGGGACCTGCTGCTCAAATATAAAGAAGGTCCCAATATTGCTAGTTTTATTAGGGTATCGATTGGTAGCTGAGCGATCTATCACAAGCGCTTTGTTTGAGCAAACTGTATTTAATTATTGTTGCTTGCCACTTTGGTGTTTTAAAGAATTGCCCAAAGGAATCCGTCATCAGATTGTTGATTGATGCCGTCGTCCGTCTTTAAATGCCGTCTGAGCCCGATTGTCGCATTATTGTTGGCAAGCCCTCCCTCCCCTCCTCTCCAGACCGTACAATCATGCTGTCCACGCACCACATGGATGAGGCCGATCTGCTCGGCGACCGGATAGCCGTGGTGTCGGCCGGCAGACTGCTCTGCTGCGGCTCATCCATCTTCCTGAAGAGTACCCTAGGCGAGGGGTACCACCTCCGCATCGTCCGAAGTCGACCACCCACCCCCTCCCAGCCCCATCAGCATCCACCTTCCGTATCCTCAGGTAAGTCACTTCGTGCTTGGAAGCTTCCCTAGCTCAGCTGGTAGCGCCATGAGCTTCTCGTCAGATTCTCGACATCTTCATGGCATGCGAACCTGATCATTCATGCACCGATCACCTATATTATCTTTTAATGCGTCAGACCTAGACTACCGTAGAACCGCCATTGGGCTATCACGCACTTGCAGTTCTACGGTAATCAGGCGGCCGACCTTCCGGCGCATGCAAACCGCTACGCACTACAACACAAATATGCAGTTTAAAGGAAATAAGGCTTGTTTCACCTTACATCGCCGTCCGTCAAAAGAGTTTATACGTTATATGTTATGAAATATTATGAAAGCGGAAACCGGTGATAAAATTAAATTTTGCCTTACCTTAGGCATTATGAGTATACCCCCTAGCACTTAATATGATACGTTATAAAAGCATCATCGTCAACAACAGAAGAAAGTGTGTCCCAAGACGACGTTGACCTTGAGATGAAGGTCGTGAGTCCCAGTAGCAGTACCTCATCCGTCGATGACGACACACGCAGCGAAGGTCAAAGTTCAAGCCAGTCAGCTTCGCCCTCCGCCGACTCCTCGAACAGACGGTCCACGCTGTTGAGGCTCTCCATGTTCATCAAGTCCTACGTGCCTGGCGCCTACATGAAGAACGAGGCTGGGCGGGAGCTCCACTTCGTGCTGCCTTTCACGGGGCTGCAGCACGGGGCTCTGCCCGCCCTGTTCGAGGCGCTGGAGGGCGACAGAGACAGCCTGAACATCGAGACCTACGGAGTCTCCGACACGTCCCTCGAGGAGGTCTTCCTCAGGATCGTTTCCGGCGGCGTGGACGTCGGATATGGTGGAAAAGGTCGGTGTGCTCATAAATATAATTTATTTATGATTTATAAATATAAATGTTATCGGCCGCCAATTCCTCCCTTGATGTGTGAGCGACATTAACTCTTATAATCCTAATACTGATTATTATAATATTATGAATGGCAGACCGGGATTACAGAAATATGCATGTTATGTCAAAATATCCTGGACATTCTACCAAAGCATCGAAGTTGCCAACATATTAGTTTCTGACACATATTCAAGTATATATTCACATTAAATTTCATGTAACAAAACCTTGCATAATAACCATCATGCATAGTTGACCCATGCTGTATAAACTTTCTTCAGGCTCCAGCAATATGAGACTGGACTCGGATTCGTCGTCAGATAGCGGCTATCACGGCATCCGCTCGCTGGGTGAGGAGCCCTTCGACGGGGCCGGGGCACAAGGTGGGGCTCTGCCCGGGTCCCTGCCCGAGTCCCTGGGCGGGGGTGGGCGGCCTGCCTACCGCCGCCACGCCAGCGAGGCCCCCTTCCGGGCATCCAGCACAGCGTCCCTCGCCAAGGCCGCCTTCCGCAGGGCTGTATCCTGGGACAGTCGGGACAGACGCCGAGTCGGGCCCTACGCCAGGATGCACGAGGGGCTGGATGACGTCCTTGGTGAGTTCACCGTTACAACGGCTGTCAATATACGTCGCAATGTACGTCATGTCGTTATAGTAATATCGTTTTTACTCAAATTGCCAACACTTTTATTTCGAGTGCTTCAGATTGAATGCGTCGACCGCTACGCGACAATCATAAGTTTATAGATGGTTCTTCCAGCCAGTACATATCTGCACAAAAATAATTATAGTCAAACGTATTTTTGGACATATTTAATGTCGTTAGAAGAGCATCATTTTGACAGTTTTGAATAACTAGTATAGGCCTTCAGCAACTGATTGAGAGGTTGAGTTCTTTTAACAAGAACCCTTCAATGGACAGGACAACAGGACACTTCCAGGCACTATTTGGCACTGATTACCGCTTTTCATGCGTCCTCAGTGGAATTATCGTAGGGATGATTCATTATCATTTCTTTTTATATTTTGTATAACTATATAATTTGTAGAAAATCACACCGTCAAAATTAATTTTGATATGAAAGAGAATATTATAATTATTGTATCTAGCCGTGCAGAACAAGAAGCAACAGCGTGGTAAGTGACACGGTTGAGCGCTTGTTTTTGCCACCGTCTGAAAAGTTTTGCCATGTCGGTTTGCAGTGTTTGCTCTTCTTGGTGTAGCTACGCTATTTTCTGCGTGTGGCCTGACAATTAAGAAGGATACCGATTCAGGCTTTTCGCATAGAACTTATAGCAGCCACCATGGACTACTGCTGACCGATGTGGATGATGCCGCAATGCCATCTATATTGTTGTTGTCTCACTCAATGATGCCGAATTCTCACGTCCCTTCTGATATCTAACTGGATGATTTCGTAATTCCAACGACTTATTTGTTATCTACCTCGATGACACCACAATTTCAACCACTTATATTTGTTATCTAACCAGATGAGCGGCCTACTGAAATTCAAACTATTTATTTATTTTGAATTTATGTAACTAGATGATGCGGCATCTTCCTTTTTCATTGTTATCGTGTGTGTATTTTCACCATACACTTAAAATCTCATCATTGAGCGTTGCCGTGGTTATTTCTCTGGCCATACCAATTATCTGTTCGATCACGTTACCGCTACATGAAAGTAACCGTGTTTTTTTTGTCCCGTTACTGTTCACCGTCGGGACTATATTATGGTGTATGCTATTTGTCAACCTAATTATACCTTAGCTTAACATATAAATCATATCAGAACAAAGTGGCGTTTTATTGAGTAAACCAAAAGTTACTTGTCGATCTACCCCTATAATTAAGTCATTATTTAATTCCTAAACAGTTGCAGCAGAATATTGTAAGCATTTCTTTATACATCAAATACAAGTCAATGGAGCATGGAAGTACCTGCAAAGCATTAACGACATCGTTTCGTTATTGTCCTCAGATATGGACACCATGGACAACGTCCCGACGACGCGAGGACATTCCCTGCTAGACGGGTGTAAACTCGGGGCACAACAATTTTCCGCTTGTCTCCACAAACGCTTCCTATACACCATCAGGAACTGGAAGCAGCTGATCCTACAGTGCCTCCTGCCGACTCTCTTCATCGTCATCGCCATGGTGATGGCCAAGGCTGGCGGCGGGGGTCTCAGCGAGGACCCCGGCCTGGAGCTGAGCACCTCCCAGTACAACACCGTCTCCATGCCAACCGGCTGGAATGTCCTCCCCGTCGCCAACCAGGCGCGTTATGGCAACACTTCTCGGAGCGCCGGCGTCTCGGATTTACTGCGGACCTTCAATATGGCGCCGGGTTTTGGCGCGCATTGCGTTCTGAACTCCACACATCCCGAGGACGATGAGGGGTATACCTACGCCCCTGGATGCGAGGAGTACCTCCCTTATGATAACCCCCCTTGGGCGGTGCCTCCTCTGGCTATCAATGGGTCCGTGATGCCCTATCCGCAGTGTTTTTGTCTCCCTGATCAGCGTTACGTACAGTGTGATTACAGGGGCTTCCAGTCGCCGCCCAACCGAACGACTGTCACCAGAGACATGTTGCAGTTCACCGATGACGTAAATGAAACTGAGTTCTTATTCAACACTGACGGACTCTACGTGAGAAGCAGGCAAGCAAATATACACTGAACTCCACTCAAAGAACTGTGTGCGGCTCAGATTAAGCAGAATATAGGCCTAGATCTATATATTATGTAGATGTTCGCATCTGATAATATGCAATCTTTCCATTTTCAAGTTAATAGGAACGCGAGGGAGGGGGTGTGCGATGGGAGTATCATTTCTCAGTGTCGAATATCGATTTTTCACGACGTGCTCTGCCGCTTTTTGGCTAAATTCAGTGTCGTTGTTTTTTTCAAAAATCTGTGTCGTAGTCGCTTTTTTCAGATCCTCAGTATCGGAATTTGGGGGTCAATGTCGAATGTCGATTTTTCAAATATGTCTCTGTCGCGTGTCGCCATTTACCTTTTCCAGATCCGTAGTTGTCGCATTCTGTCCCTCGACCCTCTACCCCGCTAGCCTCCAATTTGTTCTCCCCAATCCGCCCGCTGCCAAAGAAACGCTTCGTATGTAATTTGTTAAAGGTTCTCGCTGGTTACTTACAGATACGGGTCTTTGTCCTTCGGTAACGTGAGACCATACGTACCCACATGGCTGGGTACGACACGACTGAGACTGGATCGTATCATCACAAGGAATGTGGCAAAGGTAGGTATATGCAGTCGTATGTAGATCATTACTTGTGCATATTTTACACATTTTCTACAGTAACAGTTGTCTTATATGAGCAGCCCTTACCGCTTTCCTGTACCAGCTGCCAATATATGTTTGCCACAGTCACCACATCGATGTCCTGTGGGTTTGGTCTAGACTACTCGGTCTGGCGTCTGACCCAATGGGAAAAGTCTTTTGTCATATGAAAGCCCATAGGATATAATCGACCTCGTGTGGGCGATAATAGAGATGAGGTATGAAACCGCAATGACCATTTGCGCGTCACGTTGGGATAATTACTGCCACCGACACGTGTCTGAGAGGCGAAGACCGACAATCAGGTTGCATACGTAGAGGGGCACGGCAAGATAATGAATAGTACGACCACAGCGCCTATGACGTCAACTACATTCTCGTTCATGAGGCGTCGCCCTCAGATAGCGCGTTCAGCGATTGTCGAGTGAGTCCTGCTAAGCCAGCCTAAGCAGCCAACTGCAAATATTTGTGCAGGATAAATATCCCATGCGAAGAGCAATGGGTTTCAGTACTCCTGGAAACATCTCAGCCTTGATCCTTCCTAGCCCTAGCCCTGTTGCATGCCCCTCCCTGGCTTATCCGCTCTGGGGAGCGGGCCGGAGGGCCATGAAGTAAATATTCAAATTTAGCGTTGATTACAAAATGTGCACACTTCGTGCGGCGACTACAGAAAAGTAGACAAATAAACGGTCCTTATCGATGTGTCAAGTTGTTCTTCATACCTTCATAGTTCCGTCGGCAAATGATTGAATACACACAAATGTGATCACTGTCATCTCCCGGCAGAGGGCGTTACGCTTATGCCATAGTCCTAGGGAAAAGTGTGATGTGAGGAACGAGCTCCGTCTGCCGGGAGATCGACGAGAACTGTGACGTAACAGCAACATGGCTGTGAGGAGACGTTGTAAAAAATTGTTGTTGGAAAGTTTTGCAAGTACAAAAAGTGATCACATTTGTGTGTATTCAATCACTTTGCCGACGGAACTATAAAGGTATGAAGAACAACTTGACACACCGATAAGGACCGTTTATTTGTCTACTTTTCTGTAGTCGCCGCCCGAAGAGTGCAGATTTTTTAATCAGCGCTAAATTTGAATATTTACTTCATGGCCCTCCGGCCCGCTCCCCAGAGCGGATAAGCCAGGGAGGGGCATGCAACAGGGCTATCCTAGCCCCAGTTGTTTTGTAGCTGTAGGTCGGGCAAAAATCTCACAGGGCCCTGTCAGATTTTTGCCTGTTCTAAAACCACAAAACTGGAGCTATGGATCCTTCCCATTGTCGCGTTATGATTAACAGAAGTGTCCTATGTTAACCCATCGCTTTGATGCTGACAGGTGCTTCACCACAGTCACGGCCTCCACTCCATGCCCGCGTACACCAATGGGCTGAACAACGCTATTCTCAGGGCCAACATGGCGCCCGGTCGCGGAGACCCGGGGGCTTACGGCATCCGGGTGACTAACCACCCCATGAACGGCACCACGTCGCTCCAGTCAGTCATGTCCCAGTGAGTACAGCACAGTCGGATCGGGTTGGGCATTGTAGACATCATGAATCACGTGATCGGTTTTAGGAAACGCTTGCACCCGCGCATGGCCATATATTGGGGTGTTTAAGTTATAATCATTGTTTTTATACTTGCTGGTATTTCAGAACTTCCGTTTCGTGTTGCATTCTACTCCTGAAATAAAAAAATAGGTTCTCAAAATAAAGATATTTCTGTGTGTTAGATTGTTAATTACAAGTTAAAAACAAAAAATGTAAACAAAATAACTTTTCTGATTACTATAGATCTATAGACTATACATATCAGAAAATATAGCTAGTACATATGTAATGCAAAACGCGGCCGACCACTGTTGGCTATGCATGCGCATAGCAAAACGTTAAAACACATAGAATGTGTGCTATATTTACTCAATGATAAACGCGAAACTGTAATCATCCATTGTCTTTTTTAACTTACGAGACCCCCTCCCCCCTTACCACTACCCCCCCCGCCCCCCAACCTCGCTTCTCACCACTACCCTCTCACCCCCAGTGCTGCGAGCACTGATCTCGTGGTGGCCATCTTCGTGGCTGGCGGCATGGCCTTCGTGCCGTCCGGATTCGTCCTTTTCCTGGTTCTGGAGCGGACGAAGAAGGCCAAACTGTTGCAGTACGTGAGCGGCCTCGGCCCGTCCATCTACTGGGTCTCCGTGCTCCTGGCAGACCTCGTGAGTGGCGTCTACACCAAGTACTATCTCGTGTAATATATATATGCATTGACGTCCATAATGTTGTCTCAGTCTGCTGTCCGTATATTCCTTTGTCGTTTTGGGTCTTTAGGGCTATGCATGTGCCGGTTTGAATTTATGGTCGATGGCCGTTTTCGTTAATTTTGGGGTCAAAACTAAATATTGCTCTTGAAGCTAGTTAGTTCATCGATTTGAGACATATATGCCTGAAGGACAAGAAATGAAGTTAAAAGTAAATAAGTTTTGTTTATGCATCAAGTTATGTAAAGTTAAATTTATGGATTTCACCAAGTATTTGCCCAAATACAAACGTGCGATACAACACAGTATAGGGGCGGATTTAGCGGGGGGGGGGGTTACGGCCCCCCCACTGGGAACCTGAACATTTTCCGAGCACGCCCCCCCCCCCCCGGACGCAAGTTTTTCAGAGAGCACCCCCCCTCCCCTTTGGCAAATTCCTAGATCCGCCCCCTCGCTAAATCTGCTGTTCAACTGTGCAAAGTATTATATAGCAACGGCTAAAATAAAACATATATTTATATATATGAATACTTAGCCAATATTTTGTGTACCTAAATTCCCAAAGACACGTAGTCTTTGCTGCAAATGATCCCCCATTATGTGTCCTAGTTTACGGCATGGTTCAAGCTGAATAAAGGGGCCGGCGCGACAGTTCAGTGGGCTAGAGCGCTCGCGTTGAGTGCTCTGGTCACCTGAGAGCCTAACGGCACGTGGGTCGGTGGTTCGATCCCCGCTGTGACCATGTCTGTGTGGTCGCAGGATAAAGATCCCATGCCTTTTTTCGTAAAGAGTAGGGGGTTACCCCCGGGGACACGGCTCCCCTCTCCCTTCCTTCTCCCATTGACGCGATATGACCAAAAGTGGTTAAAGCGTCCTGAATAACCAACCAACCATCAAGCTGAATACTGCCCGCATATTCCTTTCCTCCAGATTGTGTACTTGGTGCCTGCCTGGATAGCCTTAGGGATCGTGAAACTCTTCGATGCCCCGGCCTACGCCGAAGGGGAACACTTCCTGGCCATCATTGCACTCTTCATGATGTATGGGTACGTAACATGATGAGACTCCATGGGTCGTGTTCGATTATGGAAACACTAATGATCCGATAACTCGAAATACGCATTGCGTCAGTTAATTGTTATCGTGTTGTTGCTAAACCGAACGCTTGGGGCGCGATCGTGTTAAAGCGTCAATATAGAAGCTGTTGCGTCGCTTCGCTAATCCGCCATCTTGCTCATGCATGCACCCAGTCGAATCACGGCACGATGTGTTCGATTTACGTGCACTCAGGCCTCGAACACTCCTTTCGCATAATTGAATACGACTCATAGACCGATACTTACTTCAACACAAAGCCCCGCCCACGTTTGAGTCCTTTTTCGTTAATCGTGAGTACGAAATTGACAACCATGCATAGCCGACGGTAGGTACAAGTGAAAAGTACTCATGTCTGAAACTGAAAGTTACATGCTGCTTTGTTTGTCGAAATTGTTTGTCGGATATACCGCCGGTGAAAGAACTTGTTTCGCCACGTGATATGGATAAAAGCAACAGTGACGTCAGTGAATGCTTGGCACCCTGGATCGGTCTATTCTCATTGGGGGACATGTATGTGATGTTGCGGGAATATTCATGCCGAATGTTACCAAATGGCGTACATATAATACATTCAAAACGACATTGGTGAATAATTAAAGAGAGACACAGTTTTACTAAACTGCAGCTTTTATGTGGCTGCCTACCGGTTTACAAACCTTGCTCGTTACCAGCATCGTTTTGCCATGTTAAGAATGGCACAAATATATAGTCTAATTGTTTATACCTATATGAAATAAAGCTTAATTAAATTGCCATATACCCGGTATTTAGTTTATACGCGACGAGACAAAGTACGGATATGGGGAGATGGACTCCGATAGGCTGATACACAGCATTGTTGATTTGGCCCGTTCAATCCATAATCTGATGTTCCGACCATGGACTGTGTTACAGTGTTATGTAATCGTTGTCCTTGGTCTGGCTTTGGTCTCCAGTGTTGGCTGCGTCCCCCTGATGTACCCGACCAGCTTCCTGTTCGATGACGCCAGCACGGCCTACGTCTTCGTCGCCATCTTTAACATCTGTACCGGGATTGCCCTTCTCTTCGTCAGCTTCGTCCTCCAAAATCTACAGAACGGGGTAAGTTATAAACAATTTCATAGTAATGGCATAAGCTATGCACAAAGAGTGACTGTTCACGCGATCATAACCCAGCAAACACATAACGTTTTTATAACGTTTTAAAATGGTTCTAAAAGCGTTAAAAGCGTCTTAGAAACATTATAACAACGTGATGTGTTTGCTGGGAGAGGCGGCCTTAAACATCGGTTGTTCTCAAATCATCAAAGACCGCTAGAGTTCTACATACTATATTAATTACAAGGGGAAGGTAATTATTTTCACTTCACATTTCTAGAGGAGATGATCCGTTTATTTCAATATCGTGTTCATGGTAGCCGCAACGCCTTCAGCACTTCCAGCTTTAACATATGATATCCCGGGACCCCCCCCCCCCTCCACTCCCGCATGCTCCGCTGTGGACACCATGGCGGATGTACGGCCTGTGTGGATGCTGACAAGTCCTAACTGAGTCTTCGTGCTATCATGAGATTTATGTCCGTTTTTCTTACCCTCTCCATGTGTTTATCCTGATTGTACCAGGCCTTTGCCAGTGTCGCTTCCATCATCGACGACGTTCTGATGGTGTTTCCCAGCTTTGCCTTCGGTCACACCCTGATGGATATCTCAAACAACTACATCGCCAACCAAATACGGGTCTCCATAAGTAAGTGAATGAGTCATAGTAAGCATTTATAAGTGATTAAATGAGCATGAGAAATTTAAGTAAAGGCGCTAAGTAAAAGTAAACATACACATTTTTTTAATTTAAGCTCTATTTCTTTAAAGAGGTTTACAATACGTACACGTACACATGAATGCTCAACCTAACTTTGCGTTCGTGAAAGCCTAGTCCAGATTTCATAATTCAATATAAATATTGACAAAAAGTATGGATCAAAATTTAGGTATAATCGAACCGTTTGCTCGCGATCAGATACATTTTTTCGAATAATGTACAATTTTGAGAAAAGCTTAAATCACGGCTACAGTACATGAGGAGATTGGTCAGGATTTGCAGTTCTTTCCTTAAACATACACTTATAATGTGTGCTACCACTGCTACTTGACCAAACATGGTGGGCCACCAGACGATCACTCACCACAGACAATACTCTTGGGACGATGTATCCGTAGACAATAGCTCACTGGACAACCATATCATTAACCACTCGCTACAGACATGGCACTATATATGAGTGTTGGACTCACCTATATGCTCGCTCTGCCCCCAGCCCTGGAGGAGCCCATCTCCCCGCTCTCGTGGGGTGTATCCGGCAAAGCTTTCGTGGCTCTCGGGGGCCTGGGCGTCATCAGCTTCATCATCGTCATACTGATGGAGCTTGACATATGCGCCGATCCAAGGTAAAACTGGAGTGTTAATTGTTAGATTGCTCATGTCCGACCGAGTTAATTACTAATGCCTGCTTTGTGTTGGTATAGATGTTTGCTGCTCACCAGTGTGATCTATTATCACATATTACAGGATGTCGGGTACATCGTACGTCGATGACAACACTGACATGTTACCATGCATCATGCGGCAATAGTCCATGAGTTAACATGGTATAGTTTTTCCATGTTAAGGCGAGCCAGTATTTTAACATAGCGCGCATATGACTGACTGCTACTGTTGACTAAATCATAATCCATATGGTGGGTTCTAATATAGAATATGAATCATTAACTTAGCAATTCCAGTTGATCTTTCATTGATAAAAAATACTCTTGCATTACTATCAATATTACCGCATTTGGCGGGCCAATGGCCTACTTTGGTTCAAAGTATCTTATAATATTATCCATTAGCGCCTTCTCGCGGAAGACCCGTTACAGAAAGACGCAACGAAATCAGTGGTCATTAAGTATTATCATCCGTCCTTGACCTTGACCAGTTTCTGAAAATGTCCTGTCGGTCTAACTTTCTTGTAAGGAGCCAAGCGGCGAAGGCGCCGGGTGAGACATCCAGAGACCCGGATGTGGCGGCCGAGAGGCGGCGAGTCCTCCAGGGGGCGGCACCTCACGACATCGTGCGCATCGAGAACCTCACCAAGATCTACAAGACCGGCAACGGCAAGAGACACCTGGCGGTGGACCAGTTATGTCTCGGTATCCCCCGAGGAGAGGTAAGGGAACACTCTCTACCGATAGAGGTCGCTCCTCATCACATCGCCTCTGCCGTGCCTAGCGGTAAGGCTAGCGGGTGACCTCAATGGTGTGGTGTCACGAACTGTTTCCAAAATGTTTCTTATCCAATTATTGACATATCGACCATTATTGATACAGAAAGTAAGCGAAGATATAGTCAAAACTCCCCTTGAAGGCGCTTCACGCTTACTACTTACTTATCGTTACTCGTGATGAGCTAATTGTGGCTGTGTCCGTGGATTGTGGCTGTGTCCGCTTTCATTTATAATGCTACCCAAGATACTAATAATCATCTATATGCCCTATAACTCAGTGCTTTGGCATGCTGGGAGTCAACGGTGCTGGCAAAACGACGACGTTCCAAATGCTCACGGGAGACCAAGTGCCTTCTGCGGGTGACGCCTTGATAGCCAATCACAGGTGAGTATCTCCTGGTGTGACGCCTTCATATCCAATCGCAGGTAACTACTTTATGGTGGCATCCAATCAGAGGTGAATGAACGATTTGATATCCAAACCCACGTGAGTACATGTTGGTGTAAAGATTTGAGAGTCAATCCCATGTGAGTGCCTTCTGGACAGGATCTCCAGTCACCTTCAGGTGGCAGGTGACTTTGTTATGGGGATGACGCGTTGCTATCCTATCACATCCGGGTATATTCTAGTAAAGTTCTTCTGTCCAATCAGATTAGAGTATCGTCCGCTGAGCACTCGCACGGCACTCCATTGTTCCCAAATTTTCTCTCTCGCAAAGATCTTTAACTATAATAACGTTAATGATAAATGCAGACACTTCTTTCTATCAGTCATATAACATGTCTTTTATGTCTTTGTACATAGTATTGTTCGAGAGAAGAACATAGTGCGCCAGAACATCGGGTACTGCCCCCAGTTTGACGCTCTGTACGAGGAGTTAACGGCCAGGGAACACCTGACCCTGTACGGGAGACTGCGGGGGATACCAGGCAGCCACATGAAACAGGTACAGCGCACTTCACCCGATGCAGTATTGGGCGCCTTGTCTATATACGTGTATTAAAATTGCAAATCTAGACAAACACGTACTCTATAATCTGATTGTCTTACATTCTCTGGTGATCAGCAAATCGACTTCGATGAGGCATGACTGCTTCATTAGTCTAATGATTTAACATGTCACACAATTTTAATGACTTTCTTGTCGAATATACTAAAGCAATAACTTCGTCTTCTACCACCTTGTCTCATCATGATGACAATGCTATATAGATCCCAATTACATGTAGAACCGTGTCTGTTCCGCACTCCAGGCCGTGGACTACGCACTGAACACATTGCAGCTCGGACAATATGCGGACAAGAAATCCGGAACCTACAGTGGCGGAAACAAGAGGAAGTTGTCGACGGCCATTGCACTGATGGGAAATCCAGAAGTAATCTTTCTGGTAAGTTGTTGATTTATTATGCATACGTAAGAGACATTGATGCACATAAATCCATAAATCGAAAAACCATCTAACTGTTTCTACGAATGATATATTTACAAAGGGGACTGATTTTCGCTAGTCTGTCACCATATAGAGATGCGACAAAGTTTATCGTGTTTATCGAGTCGTAAACTAACAGTAAAGGGCTTATGCCGACTTATAATGTACCAGAAAGGCCAATATTCATGCCCCTGCAGCTCGTATTGGCGTGTTATCTGATAGGCGACACCATTTTGAAAGGTATGTATCGGAAATTTGTATATTTTGTATGCATTGTTACAATATGAGGCAATTAAATATCGGTCCTTTGAGCTTACACAGGTTAATTCACTCCTACGCATGTGTCAGGATACTAGGCGCGGGTTCATGCCGACGTTTTGCAGCCATATGTTGAAAATGGTCCTTTTAAGGTTAGAAAGGTTAGAAATGGGAATCCTGCCCCCCCCCCCCCCTCCTTCGGTTTGCAACTCATGATGACGTTTTTTACTGTGAGTAGCTAGAGACCCGCGGTGCTGTATGACTGTGTGGCATACGCGCGTAACACACGCGTGAACAATCGTTTTTCCTAATTAGGTCAAGCCATGCTCTGACCTTTATGTCCAATTTGGAAAGACCAATGAAATGCTGGGTCCCGCAGTAGACTGAGAGCCACTTTACGCTTTGTGCTTGCAGGATGAGCCCACGGCCGGCATGGACCCCTACGCCAAGCGCTTCCTCTGGGACGTCATCCTGGGGCTCATCAAGGCGGGCAAGTGCCTTATTCTGACGTCACACAGGTGCGTAGTCAGTGACCACGCGAAGGAAATAACGAAGAAAATTAAAGAACCAGAGCCATGACATCGTTGTGGATCTTAAAATAATAAGGGAGTGTCAATCTGCTCTCTGATCTTCAAGGTTATGTTTAGCTTGGCGTGTATGTTTTTCGCCTATAATTTGCCAAATGTTTGAATTACTACGCTGTGTGGAACACTGAACCATTTATACTAGAATCGCGGGATGTGGACGTGAACGTCTCAGTCTCATTTTGAAAATCCATCCATGCGAGCTGCTGCTAATCAGGGCGCCTTCCTATTGTGAATAACGATCATCTTACGTCTGGCGACGCGTAAAGCTTCCCCCCACCCTCAAAGTGTCATAGGCTATGTTCAAATACCACCAGACATGAACGGTTTTGCATACCAATGTGTTATAAACTTCCTTAGTTCACTACAACATATATCCTACGTGTTGCGCATGTACTTGGACTGTTGCCGGCCTCAATACATAATTACAACAACTTGAAGAAACTATTAATATGAGGTTGCTGTCAATCACGCATTTTACATTCTTTAATATAACCTATAACCCAAAACGCATACGTGCGAAATGTTTGAAAAGACATCCCAAAGTATCCGCCATTCATTGTTATGACGTCGCTTCTTCACGTAACCATGACAGCATGGAGGAATGCGAGACGCTCTGCACGAGGCTAGCCATCATGGTGCGAGGTCGGTTCCTCTGCCTCGGCAACGTCCAGCACCTGAAGACGAGGTTCGGGGACGGTTACTCGATCCACGTCACTGTGGGGGGTCCGGACTTCGCCCGGAACGTGTCTGCCGTGAAATTCTACATGGAGCGGGACCTGCAGGAGGCTTGTCTAAAGGTCCGTCTCACATAGATCCAGACTGATTGATCGAGTTAGATATAACGCTTTAACCTTTGTACCATACCATATCACGACAATGGGAGGAGTCAAGGTAGCGAGGGGCCATGCATATATCTGAGAGTGACCCTTTGGCGAGTCTTTGCGAGGAAAGACATCGGGTCCTTATCTTCACCAAGAATACACTGCATAGTTGCTACATATTATATCAAAGCCATTCGCCTAGTCTCGAAATCCGCACAGTCTTCAAATAGCGTCCACTTTCAATTGACGTATAGTTTATAAACATTTCTTTCCAATTAGTTGTTTTTGAAGTCATTTGCACACATTTCTGATATAGAGCCCTAACATAATATATATACTTCTTAATTAGAAGGACCGGCGTTTGTTAGCCAATATTGGTATTCGTCTATCCTTGTGTTCTGGCATCGTTGGCGAATACATACATATAACGCAATATCGCTGAGGAATTTTACTTTCTTATGTTTTCTTTTGTTACTATACATGATTGTGCCGGTACGAATTGCGAAATAAACTCCATTTTATAATCTATTACATACATACGTAGACCTATCTAAATAATTTCATATCCTCGCTTTGGGCACGAGGATCTTGTTAGACATGCCTAACAACCGTTGGCTGTACCGTCCTAATTTCAGGAGGAACACTTCAAGATGCTCCATTATGAAATTCCCAGAGATCAAGTTTGCCTGTCCAGAATATTCAGGAAAATGGAAACTGCAAAGAAAACGTTCCCAGTTGAAGAATATTCCGTATCTCAAAATACTCTTGATAACGTACGTATATATGAAATTCTCTATTGCGTTTGATAATGCACGTACAACGGGATGAAATGCAACATTAACATATTTACGTATAAAGGGGTGCCATTTATAATAAATGTTCATGTGTGTGTAGCGATGTGCGACTTAAGGTTCAACAGTGTGCATACAAATATATAATATACTTTTTAATTCGTAAAAAACTAATGCAAATGTTCACGACACAGCAGTTTAGAACCTATATATTCGCCTTATATCTTGTATAATAAATGTATAATAACAATTCATGAATGAAATCCATTCCCCAACTACATCGATGTATATACTAATAATTATATGTTAGTAGTACTCCGAAAGCATGGAAATACTCGCAACTCACGATTAACAGTCCGCCATCTTGGATTTTGCATGGGATCACGCTGTTTGTGCCATGTGCCGATTGCAGGTGTTCGTGAACTTTGTGAAGCAGCAGCCGACGGAACCCGAAGCTGGCGATGACATCCGGGCATCCATAGGGAAGGACGACGAGGAGGCGAGCGTGACCACGGTTGGCTGCCGGGCGAAGCACGCGCCCAGACTGTCACACTCCGTCTCCCTGGGTGAAACCGCTATAGACATGGAGCCACAGGTCAGTGTACCAATGAATCTTTGGCTTTAAAATGATAGTTGATAATAATAATTAAAGCTGCTCATATTCCCATGAGAGACGTTGGTAATCTTTTAAATGGTAATGGTAAAGGCATTGGAGTACAATATTTAATTTTTTTGGATAAAGACAAATTTTGCCAGACTGCATCTTAATTATATAAGGGAAAGAGTGCCTTGTGTACTTTGTCATCAAAATGTTATACATTGCTGTCGTGAATTCCCGTTAAAATAAAAGCAAAACATATGATGCATACCTTTCATTCGAGAGTGGGTGGCGTCTGGCGTTTTTCAGAACTAAATTGATTTTTTGTTTTCATTTTAAGGTCCCAATGGCGCCTAATATCAATCTATCTCACATCAAATAATAGTTCCTCCACTAAATTTGCATGTATGTTATGTATTACAACCAAATGCACAAAATGTTCAGTGATTGCATATATGCGCGGAAAGGCAAAATTGTGATAATACTGCATTTTTGGCCTATTTTATAGCCTATTTTGGTTACGATCGAGCTTATAGAGCAAAACTTAGTTCAGTAACATATCTTCTTTTTTTTGTATTTACCATGTTGGTATGCTTCAGTAGGCAGTTTTTTTTGTAAGTCCGTTGACCTGTTTTTTCAGGGGGCTTCAAAATATTGAGAAAAAAACACATTTACAGCAGTTCCCCATTGACCGCCATGTTAAAGCCAATATGATAAAAATGCCCAGAACTTTTTTTTTAGTGAATAACATATATTTTTATTACATGTCCAAGTCGATCCATACACGATACATATTTAGATAAAAAAGAAAAAAAAACTGTTGACGAAATTTGTTTGACCCCCCCCCCCCCCCACCCGCTCTCGACGGTTAAAGGGGAGACCAGACAATTGATATTTATTATTCCAAAACGCTTCACAACTTGACGGGTGTAATTGATGCCAAACTGCGAAAATATCTTCGATTAGATACATTTCAATTTTTGCCAACGAAGTATAAATTCTGATGGTTAAATTTGACGTGGGACTATATAGCGTAAGCGGAACGCCCTCTGCCGAGAGATCGGTGCAAAGTATGACTGACCAACGAATTGCTCTCCTACAGTCACATACAGTGCCTATACTCACCGGACAATCAATATAAACCAGGGGCATCTGCAGGAATTCTTGAATGGGGTGGGGGGGGGGCACAATAGATTTATCCACAAAAACATGAAAAAATGCTCGCAAAAGCCTGAGACGACCGTGGTGCAGGTTACGTGTTATTTGCACACTTTATAATCGTTGGTAAGGCGAAGTAAGAACACGTAAACTACAAAGCTTGATGCAATGTAATATGCGAGAGGAGAGGCCAGGGGGGACAGAATTTGAAAAGGTGGGGGCACAGATGTACCCCCCCCCCCCTCCCTCCTCTGGACACGATCATGTTAACCGTTGATTTTTCTGCTTCAGAGAGACGTATCGGACAACGATACTTTTCGATCGACAGCATGCTGACCAACACACAAATGCAACGCATTTTGCTCATCACAGTTGCCCGAACTACACATTAGTGCATAGCTCGGGAGGTAGCCCTCTTAGCTTCAGGCAGCGTGACAACCTCGGGTAAAGCCCGTCGGGTAACTCTATTCCGCGTACTGCATGAATGCCGGCGTATATAGCCCAAGAAATGAGCTCCAGAGAGTGCGCGAAATGAGAGCGCGATGTAATGGCGCGAAATGAACTTTAGAGAGTGACGTTATAAGATTGTATGTTAGACATATATCGTATACCCTGTCTCCATCAGACGGTATTTTCTCGTCACCCGGTTGCAATACTGTTACCTCACACAATTGATCAGTTAGCTACGAAATGGCTCACTAGAGGGCAGCACCATATTTGTACTGTGCCCGTGGGTACTTCATCAAATTTGAGACGAACAGTGTCGCCATCTGGTGAATAGGATCGCGTGGGGACAGTTGTATACTTCATTATCCCAGTCACAGCGTAGCAGGTCGTGAATCCTATAGGTCTTGCATTTGTGCCACGTTTCAGTTTCATCCATTCCAATGAAATCGTCCCTGGAATTTGCTTTTGTGCCTTCATGTGCACATAAGCGATCCAAAATGCCAAAGATTCATTTCGTCTCGAAAACGCGACAAAGGCACACGCTGTAGGTCGACAGATCTTCAAACAGTGATAGCTTTCATCACATGACGCATGGCATGTTAAAGGGGATTACATGTGTGTGCCGTTTCAATGCAATTATTAACCAAAGCCATTGTTATTGTTTACCGTTTCAAAATGTATGTTTACCGTGCCAGAACAATGCAAGCGTTATGTACAAGGACAATAAAGGAATAAACATGGGCCGCGTTGCGTTGTCCTCATCATATCCAGACTGCAACCGAGTGAGACGCGTTGGATGTTTCAGATATTTATGGCAAACTGGAGCGTAGTCTTGTTGGTAGCAGGCCAAACCGGTAAGCCCGAGTGGTTAGCCCAATGGCCGCTGGACCTGCCATGGTGCCTTAGTTCAGGGTTTAATTGGTAGACATATGTTAGGGCCAAAAACGAGGGGGTGGGAACATAAGCATGTAAAAATTGGGCATTCCGTTTTTCCCCGCAAAATAAAGGCCATCTGATGCGTAGACCAGATCTACGAAATTTATTTAGTCGAGGGCGCGATTATTAATTCCTGAAAAAAATGCCCGTGTGCCCAGGACGTACTATCCCGCACAATCTGCCCATGTGAACCCGGAATACGTTTGAGAAGGAAAGCCGTGGCTAACGTGAAGGGGGGGGGGTGCATGATGTAACAAGGCATGGGAGAAGCCTTGCCTCTGTTTCAGTGTTAAACTGTCACAACATGTAGTGTAGGAAACATCCAGATCAGAATAGCTGCTTCGAGAAAATACCCGTTCCCCCAAACATCACTGTGTTCTGCTTAAACCAACCAAAATTCGAGGATAGAGTCGTGGCATTGAGCTAGTATTATGGCAGGCCGACAGCGCCATAAAGTTAAAAGCTTTCCTCGGAAGCCAAAAGCTTTCCCATGAAGCCACAAATTCATCCCCAGGCAATAGACCAATCACAGGCCGTATATTCGTTCCGAGGAAAGCAATGCCTTTCCTAAGAAAAGAAATGGAACCATCACAGGTGTGTGTAGCCCTGTCGGCCTGCCTTACAGTATAGAGGCTGCAGCGATATCGCGCCTCTCCCCCCGCCACCCTCTTGCCGGCCGGTACATGCACAGCATTGCGGGAACCGACCTCTGAGCGTCATTGGACTCGTCATGGCATATTTCGCATATATAGGGGTCTGAAGGGCTTAAATGGCGACAGAAAGTGCCCTTTTTGAAAAATGGACACTCGACATTGGCATGCACATTTTTCGCCGCACAGGTAAAAAATGGAAAATTATTCTCGAAATGGGATTTTTTACAAATGGACATTGGACCCCCAATTTAAGCCACCTTGCTATATATACGCAGATGTGTGTGTGTGTGTGCGTGTGCAACGGACTAAATCGCATTTACGGAACATTCAATAAACGTTCTTTATTTCAATATAGTTAACCGATATGGGGTAGTAATAAAGTCATTTATATACAGATCATGCGAATCTCGCCATAGCGTTCTGTTGCCTTCATCGAATATTCAGTACATCTTATACCACACAGGACCGTTCAGTATGTTATACCATATGTCATTAAGTAACGTATCCCTCAGCCCTCTCTCGATGCAAACACAAATCTGCCAAGCTAACATTCTAGATAAACCAGATTACTAATTTCATAAAATAAGTTTGGATTAAAAAAGCTAAATATATAGATAAGAGCAAATATGACCTATTGGTGGTCTATGATGTCTGTAACAACCATTTGTAGGATCTTAGTACGCGCGACAGGCCCATTAAGAGGTAAAGACGATATTTGAGGATTCTATAAAGCATAAATATATAAATATGACGTCATGTACTTGATGCAAGAAAAATGGCTACACGATCGAAGGTGCTATAATAACAATAATAATAATAATAATAAAACAAACAAAAAATCCATTGAAGATTACCTATACTGTATATTAGCATTATATATATCATGTTATTTATTGGTACTAAAATCGCACTAGTCCACTCAAAAGGAGTGTTTAGTAGAAATCAGGCACCTTCGATAGGGGTTGTGTGTGTTGAGGGCGGGGGGGATGCAGAATACCCCTCCTCCTCCCCCCCTCAGCCCCTTGTTTTGGACCTTAAATTAAAAATAATAAAATGAACACCCGTATATTTCTAAACAGCGTTTGTCTTCCAACAATTATGTGTTCAGGTCAGAAGGCCAACCACCGCGCGCGGATCACACATTTGAAACGCAACCGTTATGACGTCACAGGCCAACAACCAATAAACGCTTCGGATAAATCGGCATCATGTCCGCGCTGTCATCTGGAGAATAGTGTTCACCCGGGGAAGGGGGGGGGGGATCTCAAGATAATCGACTGCCGGGGACGTGCCGCTGGAAAGGGTGACATTTTCGTGCATTTTGGTACGCCAAATGATCCTAATGTATGCCCTTTTGGTCCATGCATGGGTCTACTTATGGGACGCCAATGGGTCCGCTCAGTTTTCAAGCTGGAGCTATTTGACCCGTAAGAGGAATTATATGCAATTTGCCTTTCAAGTGACTGAATATATATATATCATTGCACTGATGCCCTGATGCAGGAACTCTAATTGTTGCCAATCTGAATGTTGCTTTCTTACTGAATTGTAGGACCTTAATTACTCCCCGCCAACAAAGTGCAAGTCCCTTGACCTAAAGTCGCGACTGCCACATGGCATCACATTCAACGGATCACGGCTGGAGCATGTTACGTGCTAGACTCCATCGGTCTTCACGTCAAGGCAGTCAAAATCAATGGTAATCTGTTTATTCTTCGGCACAAAGCGACTGAAAAAAACAAAACAACATTTAAGCAATTTTGCTACAATTTTATCCCGTTCATTACAGAATAAGTACGTTGTTCTCACACATAACATGCATAACATGGCGAGGCTGCCGCAGATCTATTGACAGGTGCCTATATCATTTAAACCGCCGTAGCGTTTGAATGCGTTGTGGTTAGTAGGAATCACAAACGCTCCAACACGGAATGACGACTCTGTCACCTGTATTTGACGCCAGCCATGTCCAGGAGTCGCCTGGAGGCCCTGTACTTTGGCTTGTCGTGGTACTTGTCCGACATGTAGATGACCTCGCTGATGCCCGACTGGATGACGAGCTTGGCGCACTCGTTGCAGGGGAACAGCCCCACGTACATGGTGCAGCCCTTCAAGTCCGCCGCGTACTTGTTCAGGATGGCATTCAGTTCCGCGTGGCAAACTATAGAAAGGTGGTCATGAACATGTGCCTTTGATATTAAACATCTTGAAGTAAATAATTAAAAAACTAAATTTGGAAACAAATCTTGATAGTTGCTATGACGAGGTTTAAGGGGACTGAGCATTAGTCATGCATATTCCTACCAAGGCTCATATCAAGACGGTCGATCCATTAGTACGTTAGGACCCATTAGTACTTGAGAGAGAATTGCTGATTTCTTGACATATTTCTTCTTAAATAAATATCTATATTGTAATTACGAATAGCAGTTAATATATATTTATGGTATGCATATTATATTCTGATAAGAACATGAGTCACCTGTAACGCAATTGAGTTGCAAAAACGCTTGCTTTAATCAAATGCAATTTGTTGCATTCTTGCAATGTCGATTACCCGCTACAGATACTGGTAACAGGTATTCTGACAAGGAATAGTTGAAAAAATATGACAATGCTCAAGTTGTTCACAATCTGCCAACAATCTGCCAACAGGGCTTTGTGTATGTCAAATTACCCTTAAGTATTCAGTTATATTAGTAATATAAATGGTAATTAAACTATACTTGTGGATAGTCAGCCATGTGAATGAAAAACTGTACATTTCAATGTTAAACCATGCTTGTGAATAGGCTATTAGTATAAAAATAGTAAGTTTGTGAATAGTAAATATTAAAGTAAGCATATGAATATTAAAGTATACATACGAATGATATACTATGCAAGTGAATGGTAAGCATTTTAACAGTTTTCCATTTCAACAAACCACTTTCTGTTTGCAATATACTATTTGATGGCATATTACAGCCATTAGGCCCGACAAAGTCGTCATACATACGAGGCTTTCATAGGATGATGCATAATTTAGGAATATATAAATTCTTTTAGATGGAGGGGGCAATACCATTATGTGGGCGAGGGGGGGGGGGGGGGTGTCATATACAATACAACAATGTCATAGAACTGCTTACTGTTAAGATTTTGACAAGTAAACCATATTTTTGCTCACCATAAAAGTTTTTATTGTCAAGCGGATCCTCAACCGCTCGCTGCCATGACAACTTGTCGTCACTACAGGCATTGGGCATGCCATTATAGCCAGTCCCCACTATCCTTTTATCCGGGTTTATGATGCAGGCCCCAACCTGAAAATGGAAAAAAAAATACATTTAATGTAAATTGGCAGTCGTTTTACTCCATTTTAGACAAGATAACAAAACAACACATACAACCCACATTGGTGCAGTAAAACCTCCCCGCCCGACCGCCTCTCTAACCTGATCGCCTCGCTAACTCGATCGATTTAATCCAGTCCCGACGGTCAGTCTGTGTTTTAACATAGCAACAGTATTCTATAACCCGACTACCTCCCTACTCATACATCAGACTTGCATTATTCCGTGTTACAGCCCTAGCTCTTGGCCACAATCGTATATTGCCACCATGCGGGGTGCTACAAGGAGCGGATCCAGATATGCTGGATAGGAAGGGGTGGGGGCAGTTTCGAGAGATGGTCTGGCTTTTGGTTTTAATGTGGTAAATAGTACACTGCAGTGGCGTAGACATTTCGGCCGGGGCCGGGTTCGGGTTTCACCCCCCCCCCTTTGGATCCGCCCCTAGCTATACAGCCTTGTAAACCGGTCATATTAGCCCTACATGGTACCATACCTGTGATCTAGGGTCTTTACTTCTCTGGGCAGAGAGAAAAGCAATTGCCATAAAGTAGTCCGGCCATTCAAGGTAGCCAAGACGTTTTTTGTTTGGGCTTTCTTCATTCGTATAACTGAAGAGATACAACAAATATATACATCCATGCAGTGATTGTCACCACTGCTTACTATTATTGCATACATCAAACAGTTTCAATATGATATGAATATGAAATTATAAGTGGTAAGATATAGTGAGAAAAAAAATTGAAAATAATGTACTTGAGAAATGATCTCCGACGTGCAAACTAAACATTGACAGAGGGGAGAACATGCAAACGGTGGTGATTTTTTGTTTAGAAATGAAGGGCCAGGAGGCACCATTTGAGATAAATCCAGGCATTTCTATACGATACATTTCTTGAGACTTTAAAGACAAAGCCGATTATAATTATTTTTGTTTATGTAGCTCTTGAACAGGCGTGTGCGTTCTAGGCTTGACGTAATGCCAGATCTGTCGTAATAAGCTGATTTTGATGCCTAGAGCAAAGTCAACGGTTCCATTCCAGCATGTTATCCGCTGCTATTGTATCCCTGCTATTCCAAGTGACGTTAAACGAAAACGCCAGCTTGGCCTCTAACGCTGCTTTACCGATTCATAGAATACCCAAGTGTATATCTTCCAAAGTACAGAATTTTCCGTAGTGTCTCAACATAGAAGTTAGAAGTGACCGCCAGCCACGATTTCGCCGCTTAACCAGGCGGCAGCCCTTGTTGGAGGTGTGCAAAACAAGATCTCGTGATCATCGCAAATATAAATAGGTGCGATTCTTACTACAATCATGGCTTTTTAGGGGGTGGGGAATACCCTCCTGAATCTCGAAGACTGTTATAACGGATCGCGCTAAATTGGGAAAGGGTCTTCGAGTCGAAACAGGAATTGTACGGATAACGATCCGCAAACATTGCCAACAGCTAATCGCGATTTTTTTGTCTAACTTCGCAAATTAGCTGAATTACGGACCCTATATAGTGCGTTTAATTTACCCCCCCCTCCCCCCTCCCACCCTCCCCGGGCCATATGGAGGCTATAGCGATACGTTATCAACCTTATTGGCTCGAGTCCAACTTGTACGGATCGGGACTTTGTTCCCCGATCAAACAAATTACAAAAAAAAAAAAAAAAAATATTTGCCTCGATAGCGATAACTTCTGAAGATAACGAGCACACGCGGCGCTATCAAGATGAGTTACTTCATCTAACACATTCGATTCTCCATTGCAGCTCGGTCATATATGAGTCCGCATCACGCTGCGTTGGTGCCTTGTGGCGTGTAGGTTTGTCTGCACGCTTGTATCAATTATGGACTGATCAGGCGAGGACATGGTGTTCTATTTGTCGCAGAAATCTAAACATCGCTGATATTTTTCAAAATACGCTTCTAACGGTCTGATCGAAAGGGCGACATGCAGTATGGAGAGAGCAAAGTCTTCTCCTTAACTATATTATGACTTTATAGCCATGAATGCTGTGAGTAGTTAGAGATACTAGCGTGGCTACAGTTTTTCCAGAAGACCGACGCCGACCCGGGCCTTGATATCAAGGCCCGGGTCTCAAATAATATGAGAAACCTAATGGAAATAAGTGACACGGGCCCGATTTGAAACCATGAAAACATTTCATTCAAATCCCAATTGCTTAAGAAATCCCACTTGAAATAATAAGGTGTTTGACACGGATTTACATTTTACACGCGACATGGACCTTCAAGCAGCCTACTTACATGCGCCATCTTAGATTGTTTTACATTTTAGAATCTAAACTAAAAGTATCTCAAAATGATGATGCAAATATGTTATATCGGTGAGTCTGTAAAACAAGAATTTCAACATAAAACTGCGAAAACTAGTTAATCGCGCGCGAACGTGATAGCGAGCCACGGTCGACATCACACAAAATGGCAACAGCGAACAGGAGCAGGGATAGCTAGGGATATAAAGCCGGCCACCAACTTCTGTCCGGTGAACAGATTTGCTTCTCTCCGGATAGCCCACAGGCTTTCAGGATTAAAATTCAAGACAGGATATATCTATACTTATTTGACACGGAGAAGAGATTGGTGACATAAAAATTACAAAACATATTGCTTTAAAATCGACATGCGAGTAAGTCGACTTATCACCAACTTATCACGGGGTGCCGTTAGAACCAGGCAGCATAGGGCTATAAAGTCTCGTTCGCTTAGACTTCCGGTTTACTCATTTTGGGGACAAACAAACGAAGCACGTGTTCGGAACGAGTTTAGAATCTCTGCGCACACTGGTATCCGGACTATCTGTGACGAAGGCGTGACGTGTATGTTACGCAAAGAGAGAGACTGGGAACCAGACTAACTGCGCAAAAGCCAGGCGCCGAGGGGTGGGTCTATTGCGGAAGGTCTAGAGATATGATTAAGAATATTTAAGAAATATAGCTTCACAAAACGGATAGACGACATATTTTTTATTCGTTTGCGCCATCACAATGACGAATATTTGTTACGACGGGACAATACGACTGAGAAACTAACGTTTTTTCGCATTTCCTACGAAAACGAGGCATAATGACGTCACACGGATTTTCCCCGGTGACAACGTTGGCGCAACGCTTCAAACAGAAAACTTACAAAAAAAAAGAAACTTGGTTTTTTCGTGATCCAAAAGTGATACGAAAACAACCAACTGGTCTTATTTTACCTTTACCATGTGGTTTAATGACGCATCCGTGTGCTGTTACTCCATGCACAGCACATTTTGACAGCGGAATGGTTAAGTCGATCACTTGCTCTCGCCATTTTTGTTACCGCGGAGGCACGCGAAACTCTGTGACGTCACTCGCTGTTTGAGGAACTTGCGAAAGCCCGGGTGCAGGGCTAAATTTAGAACGTTATTTTTAGCTTTCGTGTGTTTTGAAGACGGATTTTTCCTTGTACATTCCTAAAGTTCTGCGCTTCATCGCCCCGAAATATTTTAACGTATATCTCCCATAGCCATGTTTAGTGAAATGGTACTCATAGTCTTTAGAATAAACCTGGAAAGAAATTGCCTGATAGCTGCCTATACTTCAACATGGAGCACGTGTGTTTGTTTGTCCCCAAAACTGAAGTCTCGTGGCCCGATCGCGAGAACTGTATAGCCCTATTTGCTCTAACGGCACACATGCTGCTTAGAGGCAGGCCTGGTAAACATGCGACATGTCACATGGCTAACCCCCCCCCCCCCCCTTCATGGGTCCGCGTTTAAAGGTCAAACCTAACCTGAACGACTGTCTGCGTTCCATCCAGATGGCGAGACCCACTAACAGTGTACGTAGTGTTATTCAGGCCGTCGCTATACCGGGGGCTACCAGCTCATACGCTGTAGCTCCCTGTAGAGACTATGGAAGGCCAACCTATGCATAAACGTCGAAGAACCAACACGTACAAAACCAACACGTAGGTCTGTAACACGTTACCGTTTTAGCCTATCACAGCGCTATGCATAGGTTGGCCTTCCATAAGAGACGGGTATACAATCGTATACTGTACTGTTTACCTGGTACCATTTACGCCATTGCCGTTGCCGCTCTTCTTGGGAAGATTTTGCTCCGTTGTGTTCTCTTTCATGACCTCACTTTCAACTTTGTCTATGGCTCCGTAAGAAAACACAGACGTAAAAGCCTGATAAAATCTGTATCTGAATCTCATATTGTTAAGAGCTTGTGACTTCTACCGGGAGTGCGTAGGCTATCGTAGGACTGTCGCCAACAGGAGCGCTCAACTTCAAGCCCCTCATAGTCAATAGCTCGTAGTTTATATAGACTATGAGATAATGAGAGGCAGAGCAAATAATGGAATGGAGGAAGTTTTAGTGACACTGGTTGTTATGACGTAATCAAGGGCCTCGTTCGCGAGCGACCGCTAGTCGACTAATGGTCGACGATTTCGCTGCCGAACAGTGACTAATCCGACCATCTGTCGATCGGAGCGAACAAGATAAGATAAGATAAGATAAAGTTTTATTTAACGTCGGTATGTAAAAGTCAACAATAAACATTAGCACACGTGCTATTGACCGACAATGATAAAATGACATGAGCGGATGAGATATATATACATATGACAATGAAAATTTAACAATCTTTGCATCTCATAAAACCTTACCCATTAGCTATGTTACATAATGTGCACGAATTACAGTGACACAAGAACACATCCGAGGTTGACAGCGTTGTTTTAAATTGCTTGGCAGATTTGGCTAACTTCGTTTCCTTGTTGAGCATGTTCCATAGCTTGCTACCTTGATACTTCAATGAATTATGGCCATAAGCTGTTGTCTTAACGCGTGGCATACATAAATTTGGCCCATTTTTTAAAATGTAATTGTTTTCCTTCACGTTATACATGTCCTGAAGATAACTAGGCCCAATCTTGTTGATACTCTTGTAAACTTCTAATGATATGCAGCGCAATCGTTCAACATATAGCAATGGTCTACCCGCTCTCTTCCTCAACTCTGGGTATTCTGATCTAAAGTCATTAAACACATACCTCAATGCCCGCTCCTGTATCTTTTCAATCTTACGCATATTTTTCATATCACAAAAATGCCATACAACGGGACAATAATTAAAATGTGAAAGAATAAAAGCATGAAATAACGTAAGTTTGCTATCAACATCCATTAATTTAGAAACTCTAGCTAAGACATTGAGACTTTTTCCAGCCTTCTTGCATAAACTTGATATATGGTTGCCGAAAGTTAACCTAGCGTCCAGTTGAATACCTAGTAATGTTACATCCTGTTGTGCTGCCAGTTCTGTTCCAGAAATCGAAAACGATCTGTGCTGACTTAATTCGTTTCTCTTTTCAAACACGATTGCCTGGTACTTACTTGGGTTCGCTTTCATGTAATTGTCGACGAACCACGTTGTTATCTCCGATAACGCCTTCTCTAGAGTTACTTTAACTTTGTTAAACTCCTTACCTTGAGCCGCCACAGTATTATCATCAGCATAATTATACTTATCGGTTCCCCGTGCGGTGGATACAAGCAGGTCATTCGTAAATACATTATACAGATGTGGACCAAAAACAGATCCCTGTGGTGCTCCTTTCTTGAGGGTAAGCCACTCGCTCCGATTATGTCCTAGTTTTACCCTCTGTTCGCGGTTCGTAAGATAGCTTGCAACTAGCGTACATGATTGTTTACTTGTGCCATAAGCGTTCATCTTGGTAATCAATAATCTATGTGGAAGACAATCGAATGCTTTTGAGAGATCCATTAGTATAGCTCCCATAACTTGATTATTATCTAATGCATTTTTGGAGTCTTCAACTAAGCGCATCAGTAGACTTTGACAACTGTGTCCCTTTCTAAACCCAGATAGTCTGGGTGATAACCTGGGTTCCATAAAGGACATAAGCTGGTCACACAATATTTTTCCATATATCTTGGAGATACAGGGGAGAACACTTACTGGCCTGTAGTTTTCCTTATTTAAGTTGTCCTTCTTCTTGAAAATTGGTGTGACTTCAGCGTATTTTAGTTCTTTTGGAAACGTATTACAATTAATCGTCATATTTAACACATACCTTAATGGCTCACACAGGATGGCAGCTCCCAGCTTGATAAGCTTCTGAGGTATCTTGTCGTAGCCACTAGCCTTCGACACGTCAATGCCTTTAAGTGCATTGTATATTTCGTGGCTACTTACTGCCCGAAAGTTAAAAGTTTCCGTTATACCTTGGTTACCTTCCTTTATAGCCATAACGGATTTATGGTCTTTGTGATAAAGAAGGGTTTCGTCTATTGGTTGATCATCTGGTATGTCATCTTGTTGGCCTATGTCTTTGGCAACGTCTATGAAATATTGATTAAATATGTCACTTACCTTTGATGGATCTGATATTATTTCGTCTCGCTCTTTCAGTAACACGTTTCCGCTGCTTGCGTTTTTTCTTGATATCAGTGGTTTTACAACTTTCCAGAATTCCTTCCCGTTAGTCGTAGCTTCGCTACATTTCCCCTTTATGTACTTTTGCATGCTTACTTTCCGAAGACGTCCTATGAGATTCCTTTGCTTTCTGTATTTTTCCCAATTCTCTTGGCTACTCAATTGCTCGTACTTCCGTCTCAGCATATTTTTTACATTTATGGCTTTGCGAAGATGGCTATTCATATAGGGCACACAGTTATTCTTAACTACCCGTTGCTTGGTTGGTGCATGTCTATCAACGACCTCTTTGATCAATGTGCTACAAAACCAATATGAATCATCAACATCTTCAAAGACTTCACCTACATGAAAAGGTACCGATGCTAGATCGTCTTTGTATTTAATCTCATCAAAATGTTTAAAGCTTCGATAATAGACACGTTTCTGCTGCCTAATGGGAACTTCTATTTTCGTTGCTACGCAAACCATATGGTGAAAATCGCTGAGGCCCGTATCTATACATGATACATCTCGTAAGCGCTTCGACACATTTGTAATCACAACATCAATTAAGGTCGGTATTTTACCTTTGAAACAAGTTGGTGATTTAACGATATTTTTAGTACCATAGACCTCTAATACGTCATTCAGACAATTTTTATGGTTTAACATGTTTACATTTAAATCTCCCAACAGTACAAGGTTAACCTGTTCAGCAGCGATTGCATTCAGAAAGCTATCGATCTTTGTCACAAGTAATGCGTTTTTTACCTTCGGCTGCTTGTATACACTGAGAAAGAGCCACTTTTCAGCATTCAGCGTCACTTCTATTGCCAGGGATTCGATACGCCCCTTCTCGTCTTCATTAATTTCTATATCCTTGCGCCGCCGGTGTGGTATATCGTCTCTTACCTGCACCATTATGCCTCCAGAGCTGTCTGTATTATCATTTCGGTGGAACTTGTACCCATTTAAAGTAAATTGGCCTGCCGGAAAGCTATCGTCCAACTTAGTCTCTTGAATGAACAAGACATCTAATACGCCTTTTCCCAGTGCTTGGCTAAGCGGTCCAAACTTATGTCGTAAGCTGTTTATGTTAATGTGGGCTATCTTGAGATTTTTTACATTTCTCTGATGAAATGGCGCGAGCCCAAATAACTCTTCATCTTCGTTGGTTTCGATCGCTGCCACTAAATTCTCCTGTCGTTCACTTACCTTTTCATGATTGCGGCAGTCCTGGACAGATGTGGGGTCGTACCTTACTTCATTATTCTTGGGTGTAGCTATTATGTCGCTAGGGGCACATGTATGATCCTCATTCATCATAAAAGGCTGATCAGGCCGGTATCTTACACTATCTGCAGCACGGCTTAAAATATCTTTTGACTCTTTTACCTTGCATGGTATCGTTAAAACATCACGTGACATGTCATCTTCCATAAAACAAAGCTCATCATTACAATGTACAACATCTGTGTCGGTTAGATCGCTTAAAATATGGGCTTTACTGTCTAGTTGCCCAGTAAAATCACATTGACAGCTCCCCTCATTCATAAAATGTAAATCAGACTTGCTACATAATATTAAATCGTCAGTGGAGCCATCACTTAACATATCGGTCCTTCCTCCGTTGCCGAATACCTATTTACAAAACTTGGCCTTGTGGCCCGAGCGACCACAAGTGTAACAAGTGACGTAGTGTCCATGTCGGCAGTTGTCAGTAACATGTCCTTCCTCCGCGCAGTAGTAACACCTAGGCTGGTCGTTCGTCTTCTCTGTCGCGCGGGATCTGTCTGTCACCTCTCGTCGGGCTCGGTGCCGTCGCTCTACATGTGTCCACTCGCCTCCGTCACGGTGCCGTCCCTCTACCTGCGTCATAGTGTATGATATACAACAACACCGCCACCCACGGTTCCTCTGGTCGATTGTCGTCCAAGATGGCGGAGGGAAATGAGCAGTAAGCGGTGTTCGCGTCACATTCGTGGTGTATCATACTTGATCTGTAACTTCGTTTGCAAGTTTATATACATTTAAACGAATTAAAAATATAGCATGGTTCATACAAAATGGCTTATTTTGCCAATTTATCATGTTTTCGTGCTAAATGTTCATATGCTCGAACTAACTGTGAGCTCGTTTACAGTACCCTTATCTCTACTGTTTAGATTTTTTTGGGGGGCGGAGGGGGGGGGGGGTGGTTTGGTGTTCCTCCGGTCACCAATCCGATACAGTGAGGCTCTAGTGAAAGAACACAGGGTAAGATGTTCTCTGTGATATAATTCAGTGACGATCCAGGATTTTGCACAAGAGGGTCAGGACACACGCGGCGGTTGAAGGTGCTTGTTATTGTTGTTACTTTCGCCATGAGACAGATTGTCAACCCTTTTCGACTATCCCGCGTTCGGCATTAGGCTGTAATGCGCAGGCGCAATGGCGAAATCTAGGTCAAGAAATAGTCGACCAGCTGTCCAGATGACGAGGCACAGATGACGTCATGCTGGGGGGGCGTTATGACGTCTCCTCTGATGCTTGTGAACAGCTGTGTGCTTACATGGGTGGCTTGCCAGTTTCAGGCGCCAGTGCTTCCCGGGCAGTGCATACACGAGGACGCCCTGCTCATGATGCCCTGGTCCTAAGAAGATTTAGATGTCGCGTACTCGGCTTAACAATTCGCGGTTTCAAGATAATAAATCGTGGTTTCAAGATAATACGCCGCTGTTTCAAGATAATACGTCGCGGTTTCAAGATAATAAGCCGCGGTTTCAAGATAAAAAGCCGCGGTTTCAAGATAATATGTCGCGTTTTCAAGATGACAAGTCGCACCCTCGACTTAGTAAATACGGAGGATTTAATAAACGTTATTTATTTCCATATCATTAACCAACATGTAGTAAAAAGCATTTATATACACATCACGCCAATGTCCTGTTGTAATATAGCATTCTGTTGTACAATCCTTCATCGACTGTTCAGTACAGGTCATATCGTACACTATGACAGGTCAGTATGCTACACCATACACGAGGGAAGGTCAGTATGTTAACCGTACGTCAGTAAGTAACGTATCCGTCAGCCCTCTCTCGATATACAAACCCAAATCTGCCAAGCTAACATTCTAGCTGAACCAAATTAGATCTACTTGTTAGCACTATTGTCATAAAATATGCTTGGATTAATGACATACATTTCACATGTTAGTTTTGTTTGTAATCCCCTGTGTTACTAATGACCTATACTTAAAATGTTAGCACTAGTGACGTACATATTATATATTATTTATGGGTACTGATATCGCAACACGACTCCCCTGACTACAACCATGCAATATAACCCTCAAATATACCTGAAATGAGCGTTCCTCTCCTGCCTATCTCAACCCGCTGTCTTCGACTTTTAATTGTAAACGAATACCCGTATATTTCTAAACATGCTCCATGTCGTAGACCGAGGTTTGTCGTAGATCAGCTTGCAAAGCTGGATAAACTTTGGTCGACGACATTGTTCGGGAGTGAGACGGCTCCCGGAGCTTTTACCCTAATAATAACTCCATAACTAATCAGTCCATCCACAATGTCAACCGAGGTACGCTAAACGTAAGTTGTGAACACCAATTCCGTAGATGACATAGCGCGGACGCGATGCCGCATTATGCAAAGCGCTCATTGGTTGGTGGCCTGTGACGTCATAACGGTCGGGTTTCAAATGTGAGACCCACACGCGGTGGTTGACCTTCTGACCTTCTGAACACATGACGGGGCAAGGCAAACGCTGTGGCTGAGACTGCCACGTGATATCACATTCAACAACACTTCGGGGATCATGACTGGAGCATGTTCAGTCCTAGATTTCGGTCTTCACGTGGGTCGCTCTAGAACGTTGTGGATGGAGTCAAAATCAATAGTGATCTGCTTTTTCCTTGGCACAAAGCAACTGAAAACCGAAAACAAAGAGGCGATTTAGCAACTATTGCATCCCATTCTTGACGGGAAAATACGTCGTTCTGACGCATACCGAAGTGGAGACTGCCGCAGCTCTATCACCAGATACCTATATCCTTTATACCCTATAGCCGCCGTTGGCGTGTTCATGCGGTGTACACGTGCAGGACCCAAACGCCCTCCGTTTGGCTGTTTATGGAAACGCTTTTGGACGCATTCACGGTTCTAGGGCACTTAGCCGGCCGTCCGCCCCCCCCCCCGGGGGCATGCAAGCCGCTATGCCTTACAACGCAACGGTGGTTTAGAAGATATCCGGAGAGAGACATTCGTAGACACACCTATATTGTAACAAGATGGAGCTACAAACTGAGTCTAAGCTAACTAATACCTATATTACAGACTACAGACTATTTCCCCAATAACAGCTACCAAGATCATAATCATAAGAGGAGTGTGTGTGGGGGGGGGGGGGGGGCAGCTGCTATACATTCAGTCCCTGTCACAGGTCCGCCTTCCATGTTAGAGCCCACCAAATGGCCTATTATAGCAAATACGGGAGGCGTGAGTCATACATGAGCTATTTTGAAGCCATGGTTAGCCCGAACACGGAACAACGACACTGTCACGGGTCCGCCTACCTGTGTTTGATGCCAGCCATCTCCAGGAGTCGCCTAGAGGCAACAAACTCCGGCTTGTCGTGGTACTTGTCCGACATGTAGATGACCTCGCTGATGCCGGACTGGATGACGAGCTTGGCGCACTCGTTGCAGGGGAACAGCGCCACGTACATGATGCAGTCCTTCACGTCTGCAGAATTCTTGTTCAGGATGGCATTCAGTTCCGCATGGCAAACTACAAGAAACATGGTCATTCACATGGGTTATTGATAACCTGTTTTCTGATTTCTTGAGCACCTATTTCTTATTAAATATTTATATTATACATACCGGTAGCAGTTAATACGTATTGATAGCTTTAGGGCTAGAATTTTATATTCTGGTAAGAATATTACCAGAATATCGATAATTATCGATTTAACGAAATAAAACTCAATTATCGCTGATTTTTGACATTTCAACAAAACAGTTTCTGAAAAATATTTACAACTTACCGTAAGGATATTTGGTATCAAGCGGATCATCAGCTACTCGCTGCCATGGCAACAGGTCATCGCTACAACCATTTGGCATACCATTGTAACCAATGCCTACTATCTTTTTCTCCTGGTTGACGATGCATGCTCCAACCTGAAAATGACAAATTAACTCTAATGTACATGACACGGATGGCAGTAGTTATATTCCATTTTAGGAAATCACTACATATAACCTACATTGTTATTCTATTGCATCACTCTAATTTGCTGCTAGTCATATGGCATCAAAAAATGAATACTTCTTTACCATCCATTATTAGTCAGTAATCGTGGTTGGCATCCATCCATCTGCCTCAATGGCTACAGCCTTGTAAACTTTGTTATATTGGCCATATATACCACACCATACCTGGGATGCTGGGTCTTTACTTCTCTGGGCAGATAGAAAGGCAATTGCCATGAAGTATTCCGGCCATTCAAGGTAGTCACACCGTTTTTTGTTTGGGCTTATTTCATCCTTATTACTGAAGAGATAAAAGAGTACATCTATACAATGATTGTTAACACCATTACTGTTTGTGAATATAACAGTATTTAAATAAACATCAAGCCAAACTTTTTAGTAGACAAACTGACATAGTTGAGCTAATATTAATTGCAGCAAATTTATTTCACTTAGACACTCCTAGAGGATAATGTTCTGGAACTTAAATAACTAGTAATTAGAGGTAATTGTTTTATATCGAAACCAGAAACTTGTAAAGTGGACTTCTCACTGTGCAATTTACGATGCGGTTATTATAGAAATCGAACAATATAAAATCCATAACAAGCCATATAATGGGGCTAGTGGCCATCTTGTATTGCTGCTCCCCTGTCCAATTTTCTATGCCCCCCACCAGCAATAATAAATACAATAAACATTACAATCGCCAATTTCACACCTTGATTGACACCAGTCTTCCTAAATCCCCTCTGAACGCTTCAAATGTCAAATCTCAACACCACCCCTGAAGGTGACATCCATTTTTATTTGACCGCCAGTGGGGGGGGGGTGAAGTTTGTATTGATTATGGTGTGGGGGGTTTAGTAGTCAATGTTTGAGGGGGTAGAGGCATGCCCACGTGAAGTGGGATTGAGAAAATATGACGTATGTGGTGTTTGGGCGGCGGCACCAGCCACATCAGCTCGGCGACATCAGCTACAGAGGTGCGAATACAGGGTTTGCCATCCCTAGGTCTGATGAGCTGGCTGCCTATCTGGAGTAGTGAGACAGGGTCTCAATTCCCAGCCACAATAGACTCTGTGTAGCCATGCGCGACATATCCAAGTTGTAAGTGGGCTGCATTTAATTTGTTGAACTACAGCCATATACAAGGCCTGTACCCGCTTCCCCGCCATCATTCCACAGTACAATCATCCAGCGGTGAAAACGGACCACAGTCAAAGTGGGCCTAACACCTCCCTCCCCCTATCAGTAGCAGACAGCGCTGGTGGTCCTAGATCAGGGTATGTCATTCCTAAACAAAATTTCTAGCACGCCAGTGCCAGGACGTTCAAGTGGATATACCGAATAACGGATCTTCAGCGATTGCATACCTTGCTTGCCATTGTTTACCTTCCTTGGCATTGTATACCTTGCTTAGCATTGTATACAGCGACATGCCGACAGTGGGCCCATTTCTTTGGTAACCCGGGTATATAAAAACTGTTCAAGGTACACACACAACATGGCGCCAGCCGACCAGGTCACATGTAGTTCTCGATGTCATATAAAATTGTGAGCGCCATGATTTTCTTCTAAACCTCCTGACAAAAAAGCCCTTTATGGATGGGTAAACAGGATCTGAGTGCCTGCCAAATTGAACATCTGCCTGCCAAAATTGAAGCTGCCCGTACATCCGGCAGGTAGGCGGACCACTAAGACTACAGACAGTAGGCTACATGGTTTACACCCATTTTGACCATAGGATGTTTTGTCCGCCAGTGGGTTGGGTTAGGGGGTAAAAGTTGTGTTAGGCATGGGGGTTTGGTGGTTAATGTTTAAGGGGTAACCCAGGAGTCACGCCCCGGTTTACCGAGCGTGCCCAGAGAGGCATGTTTCAGGGCTACCCACCATCCACCACCACTACCGTCGCGCAAACGAGATTTCCGCAAAGGCGCTACCGAGAAAGGTGTCATTTGAATAACAGCCCTCGACAGAAATGGACATACCCCAGTTAAATGGATACTAACTGTGTTAGATTTTCGTTTACAGCTAGCAAACAAGTAATTCTTTACGATCATATCTATTATATGTACGTACATACCCCCGTCACTGCCACAGAAAGGTGGTTGGTACTATTCCGCAGCTATTCCGGGTTTTATTCAGTGCCGGCATCAAGGGCAACAGAGCAACTCCACGCCCCCCCCCCCCCCCTTACCAGATTTGTATAAAAGTGTCCCTCCCTCCCCCCGGGGCTGCGACAGTGCAACCATCTCTTCGGTTGAGTATTGCAGTGACTTTCTACAGCCGGGTAACCAAATTACGCCCCTCTAACATCATCTCGCAAGAGTTTAATTTGTAGAAAAGATACTGAGTCTGCCATGTAGCATGCATCAACCTGGGCATCTGCTGGTTTGTTTGCCCGGCAATCCGGAGCCGCACGCGTGTGCTAAACCGGTCACCGGTTTGTGACGTCGGCAGACCCCTAAGTCTGATAGGGGAAGGTCGGCATATATATATATTTCGATCACTTTTTGACGTAACCTTCTCTCGGCGAGGCCTGCCGCAACGCACGACCACAATCTAAGCAGTACATAGTGCAGTACTGGGTCGCTTTCTGTTTAGTCATATTGGCCGGTAAATTCGATCACTTAGTATTTTTTTTAAACAATTCTACATTTTATGTGTAGGTCTATGTGGGAGACAAAAGAGAGAACGTGCCAAATTGCGTCGGATTAGACCAATCTTTCTAGACTTTTCGCCCGCAGGCTCTTTCGCCCCCACCGGAGAACGCTAACAACCAAGCCGGCTGTTTCGCCCCCTTCGTAGGGAGAGCCCGCTAAATCTAAGGGGTGGCCCCGGCGGGGTGTGCTTGGCCGTGAGGTCGCGTAGGGCGAGGCCGCGGCCGATGGGTCTGAGGGGTGGCCCAGCGGGGGTCTCGCGTATTAAAGGGAACCACCAGCCTGGCATCTAACGCTGCTTTACCGATCCATATAATACCCAATTGTCTATCTTCCAAATTACTGAATTTTTCATTCAATCTGTAGCTCACAATAAAATTTAGAAGTGACCGCGAGGCACGATTTCGCCGCCTACCCAGGCGGCAGCCCTTTTTGGAGGCGGGTCTGTGATTGACCAATCAGGAGGCGATACTCTAATTTATTCTAACCGGAAATTGCGCCTATTGTGCGAGCAAAAAAAGAGCGCGTGATAATCGCTAATATAAATAGCTGCGATTCTAACTCCAATTATGGCATCGTTGCGAAGTCAATCGTCGCAAGACGTAAATCAATTTGTTTGGACGGTACTTTTCCAAGAAAGGCTAAGATCTTGCGCTGGAACTGCAGGTGTTCATCTGTAAATCGCGGCCCTGATCTCTCTCTCCGCGAGTTATAACGTAAGGCGGCGCCATATGAATAGTCACAATATGCGTCACTGCACCCGGCAAAATGGCGCTCTGCTTGACATTGCTGGGGGCGGGTTGCCTTAATTTTGTTCTCCTAACCAGTCGGTCGAAACGAAGCGTTAACACTCGCCAATTTAATTTTAAGATGTAAACTTTCGGTGCAGATCGTGATTAAATTAGGTTGGACACGCGCTTTAAGGAGACGGGGCGGGAGTGGGGGCTTCGCGTAACCACGTTGTGCAGAGGGGCTTGCGTAGTAGGGAGTGGCAGTGGGGTGGGCTCCGGCTGGGGGCTGGTGTAGCATGACGAAGACAAACATACCAATCGGCCTAATTGTCACCTCTTGCGACCAGAGAAATGAAACGACTCGTGAGGAATTGGGGGGCGGCGGAAAACCAGACAAAAGATGTTGATACACTGGAGAGTAATTTATTTTTTAAGACTGAGCATTTTTTAACAGAACATGACGATAGAAACAAAAGACTTATGGTTGGGCAGTTGGCCAGCTGGGGTCGCACAGTTTCAAGCATGCCCGAAGAAGGGAGCTTGTGGAACGTTGACCTTGGCTGTACGAGTCCCACAGCTCATGTAGCTTCTTTTGGAGCGTCCAGTATTGTTTTCTCTGATACTGGCAAAGTTTTTTCTCACACACCAGCTTCGCGTTAAGAGAAACAGTGCAGGCCTTGATGTCCAACAAAGGCACCAACTCGTAGAAGCCTTGCTCGTGCA
Organism: Arenicola marina; assembly: GCA_964019135.1. Taxonomy (NCBI): domain Eukaryota; kingdom Metazoa; phylum Annelida; class Polychaeta; family Arenicolidae; genus Arenicola; species Arenicola marina. The sequence continues at coordinate 30,750,680 of OZ025260.1, read as the reverse complement.
GGTTGTCGACATTCAATACATGCATCAGCCATCTTGTCTCTATTCAAGTCTAGACTTCACGAAATGTGGCTGCATAATGAAAGTTTAACCATTCTGGCCTAACTATATAGTCGCATAGTGGGTGAACTGACGCATACTGTGTGTAGTATTAACGTTCACTTATTGACAATTATAAACTTCTGTCATTGTTTTGGGTGTTACCTCGATTATTAAAGTGCGCTGATCACAAGTGTTAAGTCATTTCACAGCGTGCGCTGATCACAAGAATCACCGTTATTGACAATTATGTATGTTTTTCATTGTCATGGGTGGTTACTCGGATGGTGGGCCATGTTCCAGGGCAAGTATGTGGGGGTGGAAGAATGTCCCTGTGAAGACTGATAGATTGATCAGCCCGGTGTTTCTCATCAAGCGACTAAAATATCTTGCTATCACAACAGAATAAAAGATTAGGAACAAAATGTTTTCTTTAACAAGCTCTATCAACGCTCTATCAGGTTGCGCACGTGGTCTAGTCGAGATGTAGGAAGTAGTTTATGCGCTCTACAGCTTTCTCGACACGGCAAGGGAAAGAGGCGGAATATCTGAACCATTTTAGGACCAGCGGATAGGTCTTGATTCAAGGACTCTTCAGACTCGAAAATCACCGTGAAATTTGGATTATTTCGTCGTTTTCTGGTGAGAAACATTTTGGTATTTGATTTTGGTCAGACAGGTGCGATGAACCTATTTTTGACATGGCACAAGGCTCAAGGTTACACGGCATTGCTTGTAGCAATAAGCTGTCAAGCTCAAAACAGTGAACAACTCCCACGGGACTCTCCGAAGTGGGGCAGAAGGGATTACGAAGCTTGTACATTTCCGTAGGGGGATATGACGAACAACCTTCAGAGAGAGGAGCTCGAGCGATCGGCGCTGCTTGAGCTGAGCGATGTCTTGGCTCCCATCGAGGTGGTGACCTACTTGGGCAGGCAGTTTGCTGACAGTCTGGAGGCTGTCATCCCGCTTCAACGACTCCGTTACCGCCTTGTCTTTTTCGCGGCATGTCAGGCGGAAATGGCCATAGTGGCCGGGGTTCAAGTGCGAGACCGCCACTACCAGCTTACGGCGCCCGGCCCGCCCCCAGTGTGGGTATCCATCAGGGGTCTCCCCCTACAAACAGCAGGAGAGGACGTTGAATTTGCCCTCGATGGATACGGCCACATTGTCCGAGGCCCTCTCAACAAGACATGGGAGGGCCTAAGAATAAAAACAGGAGACTGGCAATGCCTGATGCAAATACGTCAACATATTCCTGATAGGTTTACCGTATGGCACAACTCAACAGACAGAACCACGGCCACAATACGCTATAGGGGTCAAGTTCCCATTTGTTATGGATGCATGGAACCGGGGCATATCAGAGCGGAATGCGGCCGACGAGAAGATAATCAAGGCAACAACAAACAATATAATGACGACTTTCCCCGTCTCAAAACGAACATGGCCATGGAAGGAGCCGGGGCAGCCGAGGGCCCCCTTTCAGCGGCGGCTGGGGAGACCCCTGCACGGGACCCACCTCCACCGACAGCAGAGCCCCCCCCCCCCACCCCCCCACCAGCGGCTGGGGAGACCCCTGCGCGGGACCCCCCTCCACCGACAGCAGAGGGCCCGCCTCCATCAGCGGCGGGGGAGACCCCTGCGCGGGACCCCCCTCCACCGACAGCAGAGGGCCCCCCTCTCCCAGCGGCTGGGGCGACCCCTGCGCGTGACCCCCCTCCACCGACAGCAGAGGGCCCCCCTCCACCAGCGGTGGGGGAGACCCCTACGCGGGACCCCCCTCCACCGACAGCAGAGGGCCTCCCTCCAGCGGCGGCTGGGGAGACCCCTGCGCGGGACCCCCCTCCACCGATAGCAGAGGGCCTCCCCCCAGCAGCGGCTGCGGAGACTCCTGCGCGGGACCCCCCTCTACCGCCAGTAGAAGGCCCCCCTCCACCAGCGTCTAGGGAAACCCAGGCGGCGGACCTCCCATCGCCGACAGCAGAGGGCCCCCCTCCACCAGCGTCTGGGGAAACCCATGCGGCGGACCCCCCCTCATCGACAGCAGAGGGCCCCCCTCCACCAGCGTCTGGGGAAACCCATGCGGCGGACCCCCCCTCATCGACAGCAGAGGGCCCCCCTCCACCAGCGTCTGGGGAAACCCATGCGGCGGACCCCCCCTCATCGACAGCAGAGGGCCCCCCTCCACCAGCGTCTGGGGAAACCCATGCGGCGGACCCCCCCTCATCGACAGCAGAGGGCCCCCCTCCACCAGCGTCTAGGGAAACCCAGGCGGCAGACCTCCCATCGCCGACAGCAGAGGGCCCCCCTCCACCAGCGGCTGAGGAAACCCATGCACGGGACCCCACACACTGGGACGCCCAGATGGACGGTAGCGCCGGGCGTGGAGCCGCGGAGGGTCCCAGGGGGGTCCACACTCCAAACAGGCCACAGGGGATTCCCCGGCAGGCAACGCCTAAGAGAATGAGGAGCCCACAAGAAACAGTAGCAAATAGAGGCGAACCGTCCCCCCCGTCGAAACAACAACGTCAGACATCTGCAGAGGTAAAGGACACACCCCGATGACAGACTTGGAGACAAACCCACATCAGGCTCAGGACACCACCCCCGGTTGTAAGGAAAAACTCTCTCTGATAAAATCAAGTCTATGTCATTTTGCCAAAAAACATATATATATCGGGTGTATCAGTTATCATATGAGATAATGAAATGGTGTTTTGTAATTTCATCGGTTTAGATCATTGTTTGCATCACCATTATTATACATGGCAGGTAGCATTACTTTTGCCAGCATGAATGTTAGAGGTTTAATTGACAAAAGCAAACGTGCAGATATTTTCAATTGGCTAAAAGAAAAACAATGTTCAATATACTGCTTGCAGGAGGTCCACTGTGCAAAAGGTAATATTGCTCAATTTGAAAGAGAGTGGGGGTATAAAGCGTTTTTCAGTTCATATAAAAGCAATGCTAGGGGGACGGCCATACTGTTCAATAACAACTTTGAGTTTAATGTTAAGGAAGTGATAAATGATACGGAAGGAAACTATGTCGCCATTGATTTAGATTTGATGGGTCAATCGATAACAGTGGTATCAGTATATGGGCCAAATACAGACACCCCTGCTTTTTTTAACCTCATATCAAATCGGATCAAACAATTACAAAATGTGTCTATACTACTATGTGGTGACTGGAATCTTGTTCAGAATTTTGAATTGGACACGAAGGGATACTCCAGACAAAACAATGTAAAAGCTAGCAAAGTTGTAAATTCTATGTGTGAGGAATTTGACTTGGTTGATCCGTGGAGATCACAAAATCCTAGCGCCAGACGTTTTACTTGGAAGAGTGGGGGCAGACCCAAAAAATATGCAAGGTTAGATTTCTTTCTGGTAACCCCAGATCTACTGGCAAATATGGTGGATATAGATATAAACATAAAATACAGATCGGACCACTCGCTAATTAGGTTTGCGATCAACGACTCTGCAGAAAAAAGGAAAAGAGGCTTTTGGAAATTAAACTTTTGGAAATTAAATGTCTCCCTCCTGAAGGATAAAAACTATGTCGAAATGGTAAAGGGGACAATAAGACAAGTGGTTGAGCAATATGCCGAGCCCGGAGAAATTTTAGAAGATCACGATATCAAGCTAACGGTTAATGACTCATTGTTTTTGGACGGTTTGAAGATGGAAATAAGAGGCAAAACCATATCGTATGGGTCATATAAGAAACGTCTAATGAAAGAAAGAGAAACAAAGCTAGAGAATGAAATACGTCAAATGGATAAAGAAGAAGGCGACAGAGACAATATGTTAAACGAAAAGAAAGACCAACTTTACGCCATAAGAAATGACAGACTAAAGGGTGCGATAGTGAGAGCGAGGATAACTTTGTATGAAGATGACGAAAAGCCTAGTAAATATTTTTGTCAGTTAGAAAAGCGAAACTTTACTAGTAAACTCATAACCAAGTTACAGATAGAAGGTCGTGAAATTAGAGAGGCCAAAGACATACTAGATGAACAATATAACTTTTATAAGAACTTATATGCCACTGGTAAAACACAGTGGAATACAGACACTGCAGTATTTTTATCCGAGGAAAATGTCACCAAAATTAAAGAATCAGAAAGGTTATTTTGCGAAAGTGTTGTGACAGTGGAAGAAATTAAACAGGCTCTGTTAACTATGAAAAACGGTAAATCGCCGGGATCGGATGGTTTCCCATGTGAATTTTACAAAAAAAATTGGAATGATATGGGCTATTACCTGACCAGGAGCTTGCAGCATGGCATAAATGAGAAGCTCTTGTCCACAACACAGCGCCAGGGAATCATTACTTATATACCGAAGCCAGGAAAACCAAGGGATCTCGTGAAAAACTGGCGTCTTATTTCTTTATTAAATTGTGATTATAAAGTGTTGTCAGGGGTACTTGCCTCACGTTTAAAGCATGTTTTACCCAAAGTTATAAGCTCGGACCAAAAAGGGCTCTTAAAGGGCCGGTTTATCGGTGAAAATACTCGTCTGATCTATGATGTGATGGACTATCTTAACTATACAAAACAGGCAGGTTTACTTTTATTGATAGATTTCGAAAAGGCATTCGATACGGTTGATTGGGAATACATTAATAAAACTCTACGAGCTTATAATTTCGGAAATGAATTCGTGAACTTGTTCCAATTACTTTATAAAGATGCCGAAAGTTGTGTGATCAATAATGGCCATTTTTCCAGATTCTTTAAATTGGGCAGAGACTGCCGACAGGGGGACCCCTTGTCCCCATACATATTTATCCTTGCCATAGAGCCACTTGCTCAAGCGCTAAAAAGGAGTCGAGATGTCAAAGGTATTCAAATAGGGAACAAGAGCATACTGCTTGGTCAATATGCAGATGATACTTTTCTGCTACTTAAGGATGATGAAAGATCGAAAACAGCGGCGTTGAAGATCTTTAGACTATTCTATTTGTGTTCTGGTTTAAGAATAAATATGGATAAGACGCAGGCAGTGTGGCTTGGGTCCAAAAAGAATTTGGAAACTAGATTATGCCAGGGTTACCCGTTACAATGGGTCAAGAGGTTTAAATTACTGGGTATAGTTTTCGACACAGAAATGGTAAAGGTGCTGGAAATCAATGTTGATAGTAAGGTTTTGGAAATGAAGAAAATATTAAGAAGTTACAGATCGAGAAATCTATCCATACTGGGAAAAGTAACTGTTATAAAAACATTGGTTATCCCCAAAATCATCCATATTTTGTCAATTATACCATCTGAAAAGATAACAATAGAGAGAATGCAGCATACTATAGATGATTTTTTGTGGGATGGGAAAAAATCAAAGATCTCCAGACGCTTGCTAGCCCCAAAATACGAAGATGGTGGGCTAAAATTGACACTCCTAACAACGTTAATACACTCACTGCGAGTGTCGTGGATAAAACGTCTCGAAACAACCGAAGGGAGCTGGCAACATGTGGCGAAATGTATTCTAATGGAAAGAGATACATCCCTAGTTTGGAGTCTAGATCCAAAATCCATCATCTGGCAGGTGAGGGGTGTCACAAATGCGTTTTGGAAAGGAGTCCTTGTAGCATGGGGTATATATAGAGACATATGTTATGCGGAGGGAACAGAAATGTATTATACTTTTTGGAATGCCAGATATCAAAAAAATCGTAATGTTAAGAAATATAAAACACAGCTGATTGCAAATAACTTCCGATTGGTCATGGATTTATTGGATAAGGGTGGTTCCCCACTATCACATAGGTGTTTTATAGAAAAATATAGGGTGGAAATTCATTTCTTAGACTACCTCTGCTTGAGAAAACGAACTACTTCACACGTGGTTTGGCAAAGCTGTAAACATAAATAATCCACCAAGTGATCGAACGGACGCAGTTTTGTCTGAGGTCACACGGGCAGAGAGATGCTGCAATTTGGTTTATTGGAAAATGATAAAAGATACCAGCTTAGTAGCAAGCAGGAAGATACGATGGGAAAAAAACCTAGGAACTACTATAGATGACAACAAATGGATAGATATCTTTTCTCAACCGTTTAAGTCTACTACTGAGAATAAGTGCCGGAGCTTCCAATATAAGATATTGCAAAGAATCACTGCAACAAATAAATATTTGAAAATGTGTGGCATCAAGGAAAGCAAAGTTTGTGCATTTTGTCAAATAGAAACAGAAACGATAGAGCATTTATTTTGGGATTGTCCAGTTGTACAGCACTTGTGGGAAGCTTTTATTACTTACCTCCGACCATGTATTGACATTTCAAAGCTTATTAATAAGATGAACGTTCTTCTGGGCATAACGGAACAGGAACATTTATTGGTAGACCACATGTGTATAATGGTTAAAAAGTATATATTTGCGGCACGATGTAAAGATAAAGGTTTAGACCTTCCAGCAGTGATAAGACAAATCAAAAGGTTATATAAATTAGAAACTTCAATTCTTTCTAAGGAGACAGAAAAAAAAAAAATATTATAACAAGTGGAAGAGTGTAAAAGAACTGATGGATAAAGGGTAAATTAAATGTAAGTTATCATTAGACTTTGTATGTACGCTCTGTTTTCTTTCATGTTGTATGTATGTTATAGTTATATATTATGTATATGTAGCAAAATTACTGTTACTGAATAAAAAACTAAAAAACTAAATAAAAAAAAACTCTATCAACGCCCGATACATATTGAAATTGGTGAAGAAGCAATGCCAAAGGCAGAGCTGGTTCAGTGCTACTTATTCTAATACTATATCTCCCCATGCAAAAACATTTACTATAGCCAGGTTGACCGAAACAAGCATTTGAGGCGGGAGTGCAATAATTGGAACAGCCTGCAACATAATTTGCATACAGTCACATGAAGTGACATGAAACTATTCCTCAGTTCGTAACCTCCTACCGTTCCCGTTATGAATGCCATTTATGCTATTAGACGTAAAGGTAACATCGTCACGCTACTTTATTTCTGTGAAACACACTCTCGTTCGTCGAAATAGTTTGATTTCTAGAGTTGATATAATCATGTCATCGATAACAGCCAATTACTGCACGATTTCGTAAAACAGCGCGAAACAAATCACCCAGCATGCAACTTGAATTAAAGAAGGCAAGATGGCTACCAGCTCAGGGCAAAATACTTCTCGACCTGGTGGCCAGACCTACCCCGCCAGGGCCATCCCTAAGACCCAGCATCCTCGCCCTACGCACCCTCGTGGCTAGGCCCACTCCACCCTTTAGATTCAGTAGGCTTGCCCTATGAAGAGGGCGAAATAGCCGGCTTGGGTATGGCTTGGTTGTTAGCACTCTCCGGTGGGGGTGAAAGAGCCGAGGGTGAAAAAGCCTGCAGGCAAAGTCCAGTTTCCTCAGGTTACAGTACTGATTCCACCAACTCTACCGCGACTTATGTCATAAAGCTCATGAATAATAAACATTTTTGGCCTTCACTACAGTACAAATTTCAAATGTGATTAAGAGAAACCAGTGATCAAATTTGCACGACCCTCCCCTAGACACTATATATTATAGTCTAGAGGCTATTGAATCGGCGGCCAGGTCGATTGACGGCCACGGGCACGGCGCAGTCACAGAGTTTTAGCTGTTTACCTGGGTATCTATTGAGTTCGGCCTTCGTTAGTTTCGGCACCGTGAGTTCGGCCCCCGCCTCGGCCCCATGCTGCCCATAGTGGCGGGTGGCTCGCAGGCAGTGACTTCGGCCCCCTCGGCCCCATGCTGCCCGTGACGGCTAGCAGGCATGCAGTGACTTCGGCCCCCTCGGCCCCATGCTGCCCGTGGCGGCTAGCAGGCATGCAGTGACTTCGGCCCCCACGTGCTGCGGGCTCTCGGACTAGGCGGGGGGTGGGAGCCTTGGAACAATGACCCCCAAACTTATATATCCATTTTTTTTTTCATTCCATCAATTCATAGAAAAATGTATTCTTTGTGATATGGGAACACGACCCCCACTCCCACCCCCCGCCCGGCCAGGCCGAAGGAGGGCGCAGAACTGTCCGGGCACCAAACATGCAGCCTGAGGCGAGGACCGAATCAGTCACTGGCCGCCAGCCGCCACCCCCACCAAGCATGAGGCCGAGGCAGGGGCCGAGGCAGGGGCCGAAGTCACTGCCCCTACTGCCCGCGAGCCGCCCGCCACCAAGCATGGGGCCGTGGCGGGGGCCAAACTCACGGTCCCGAAACTAACAACACTGAACAAGGGCCGAACTCAACGTAATTCGTTTACCTGTCACTGATACCATTCACGCCATTGCCATTGCAGATCTTTTTGGTAAGAGTTTGCTCCGTTGTGTTCTCTTTCACAACGTCAACTTCAACTTCGTCTATGGCTCGTTTGTTGTCCATGCTTATTGTAACTGGGTGTCAACTCTGAAACAGAAACAAAATGACCGGACTTCGTGTTGCCCGCGGTTCGGACATAGAATTAGATGTGCGAATTTTCACGGAGAAAGCTCCGATATCATTGCTTATGGCATGCCAATCGTTAATTAATCAAGGATGGATCCAAGGATAGTCTTGTTTTGCTTGTGGAGGGTAGTGCTTGATTGTGATCTGCTGATAGGTGTGCCTGTGGGTGAGTCCAAGTGTACCAGAGCGCCTTAAAATTATGGGACATCCGAAAAATAATGGGACATTATTTTAACTGAAATGTGGCGTAGTCTGCTCACTATATATGGATTTAGCATGCGTCACCATGTCCCCACACAGCTCAATAAAATGTGCGTCATTATTTTTATTTTTTTTGCGACAAATGACGCAGGATGCATACCTGGAGGACCTTGGGCGAGGTTCGTTTATTGATAACAATAGAAAAAACCCCACAGCGACGACGAAAAGTTTACGATAAGCAAAAAAAAATGTAGCCGCTTATTTAGAGAATTAGAGTGTGACCATCCCGGGACGAGATGTAGAAGGAGGGGGGGGGGGGGGGGGGGTCACCCGGCGCAGACCGCGCGTGTTTTTGACAACCCAAAGTTGAATATTGTGTGGCATCATATTTCTTACCGTATTCTATCCGCCCCCCCCCCCCCCCTATATCCATAGTCCGTCATAATCTCTTGCTGGCTACGTGAAAATCTGACATTTAAGATAAATATATAAATATAATTATGGTTGTATCTGGATTGCTGTAAATCGTCTTAATTCACCTGTTTTTCATTCGTAGCTGATGTAGCACCCGCTGATTCAAGCCCGTTGCGCGGCATGCTCCACTGCAGCTATTCCAAGGGTCCTAAAGTCAAAGTCATAAATGCCGTAGACTCACGTTTCGGCCCATATTTTCCGCGAATTTGGCGCGATCGCTCTAAAAATCACTGACCTGACAAAGCAACCCTGTGCAATTTTAATAATACCAAACTTACGTGCGTACTGCGAGGTTATCCTCTTTTAAGACACAAACAATATTTCTCCGTGCTGACACTCCATTGGCACGAAACGCAGTTTCGTAAACATACTAAAGCACACGTCATAAAATGACGTAGTTGCCATGGCGCCGAACGTGCTCTGAGCTATATTTGCACCAGCCACGCGCGCCATGGCAACAGCCTTTCATTGTCTGTGATTTAGTCTATTTGTCACAAAGTGTCTGCTGCCAATGGAGTGTCAGCATGGAGAAATATTGTTTGTGTCTTAAAAAAGGATAAGCTCACAGTACACACGTAAGTTTGGTATCATTAAAACTGCACAGGGTTGCTTTGTCAGGTCAGTGAATTTTAGAGCGATCGCGCCAAATTCGCGGAAAATATGGGCCGAAACGTGAGTCTACGGCATTTATGACTTTGACTTTATAGGTCCTATATTTGCTAGTATAGCAAATATGGACCCCTAATTAAATCCACGTGCAACTCTCCTCAAATGTCTTTTTGTGGTTTTCTGATAAAATTTGCCACATTAATTACTTTAGTTGGCTGCCTGGGCCATCGCAGTCGTGAACCGACCACGTGGCTCTATAGTGAAGTACCCTGGTTAAAATGGCCACTGTGACCTGGCTATACAAGGACTACATTGGCTCTATTCGTACTACCAACCTTCGACCATCTGGATCAAACGTCCATCTGGCTACATGTGCACAGATCAGCCATGTCAGTGATAATCATTGCAAGCAACAATTCTCGTCGCTCCCTGGGCCGTCGAGATAACGGTACAAACACTTTTTTGTTGTTTTGTTGTTGTTTTACGCCAAAACCTTAGGTAAAAACACACTTTTTAAATGACCGCCGCCGTATATAATTATGTTGCAAGCGACCCATACAGTGTTTTGGTTGAATCAATGTGGCGATTTGGCTTTCCATATATAAGCTTACATAGATGTGACCTAATATGTTCTTTGGTGCAAAATGGAGTCTGTGAAATCCGTTGGAAATACCACTTCCGTGTTGAAGGCGACTGTGTTTGTTTACGAATTATTATGCATTGACATTTATTGACAAATTTATAATTAAAGCATTCTGTGTTATTTAGATACTTCCCCTGGTGCAAAATCTAATAGGCGAGATTACTCTCTTCCATTATAATCGAGGCGGATTAAGTAAATCAGGCAGTGTAAAGCCACAAGAGTAAATATCATCTCCCGTTCTCGGACAGTGTTTTGACACTGCCCACCAGCCCAGGTAACACACTAACTGTGACTAAGGTTATTTGATACTAACGCTGTCACTCTTCATACTGTCTTCATGTGTGTAGCACCTGACACGTCGGAGGCTATGCATTATAAGCTTTGTAATAATCAGATAATGGGAACTACTATTGCCAACACAGGCAACAGGACGTAACAATTAATTGCTATAATTGGTTAGTCGACTCACTCCATAATGCCCATCATGCACAGAGGTTACGGAGTGGATGTCCCATAGCTTGAAGAACCCAGGCATCGCTACCACTTGGGCCTGGCTAAATGGTAGCGAGGCCTGGGTTTTTCAAAATTCCATTGATGTAACTTAGTCCGCTCTGATATAGGTCCAGTCACCACAGTGGCTTGCTTGCAGGACTAGGTTCTTCTGGATTAGGTTTCCCGGGACTATAATCATAATGTTTATTTAAAAATTATATTGCAAGGACATAAAATGCCTATATATGTTTCCTATATTTTATATGTGTATTATATGTTATTATTATGTCATTGTTAGCATAAAATGATAATCTTTCTTTAATTATCAATAATAAGTGGTATACCATATTGCATATATATTTTTGGACATCTCTTAAAAGCTAGGAAACTGCAAAAGGAAACTAGCTTTCAATCATGGAATGAATGGAAGCACTTATATAATTTATTTAACCAAATATCATACAGCAATATATATATCAGGCAGTTCAGAAGTCAGCCTTCAATTATTTCTCAATCTTTGATCTCATCAGCTGAGAAGCCTTCAAAGTCTACCTTGTCATATTCACTGTCTGTTAACTATAAATATTTGAACAGCTAGAAATTAGTTATTTTTTAAGTGTTCAAAAACATACATGAATTATGGTAAATAGCATTTGTAATTTTATTGAAATAGGCCTATAGCCAGAGACATTAGGATGTTGGTGAAAGGAAAGAAATGCAGTGATGTTATCTTCAAGTGTTAAATGGTTTATTCCCCAACTGTCTTACATCTCTGCAACAGTGTGATATAATTGAGGAACTATTCGTTACACCTATATATGGTAATTAAATCAGATATAGTTCTGATATTTTTACATTGCACTGTCTGATTTATATGTGCTGTCAATCTTTTACCCTTCAACTTAGTCATCATGGGTCAGACATTGTCAGAACCAATAACAGCAAAAGAGACGACCCATTGTGGCGATGCTTATGTACAAGTTGGAGCAAGTTCTATGCAGGGATGGCGAATCAGTATCTTTTCGTAATATAACATCTATGATAACTTATATTGTATATTGTTAGTGTATATATACATGTAGATATCTATAGGAACTTATAGTAGTTGCATGAAATGAACCCAGATCATTCTTCAGTTTAACGTTGAAGGAATATTATTAACTAATGCTTGTATAATAATGATGGCATTTTAAATAAAGTTTTATATAGTATTATATATAGTTCTGATAAATATTCTGCTATCAATAAGATGAAATTACAAACTGTAAATATATATAGCAAATATCCTATTGTCAATGAATGTATCAGCAGTATATGGATACTCAAAACATTTTACATTCTGTTTACAAGTTAGATCCTTCCTGACTGTATATCAGATATGGAAGATGCCCACATACAGCTTTTGAGCCTACCAGAAGACAAAGATGCTCGCTTTTTTGCAGTCTTTGATGGACATGGAGGTCAGCGGTTATAGTGTAGTCATTGAAGCATTTGTGAGGGTTCTGTAAATACTAAGGAATTATGATAAAAAAAATTATTTATGTCAAAATAAGGTTACATTCACTGATTTTCACAAGATTGAGATGGAAGGATTATTATTATTAGGAGTTACAGGAAGATGCCTTTGATAAAGAATCATCCATGTATTTGTTGCAAGGTTCTCTACTCTATAAGGTGCAATAGAAAACTAGTGACAGTTTACTTCCTATATCTTGAGCGAGAAGTCAGATACCATTTGATAAGCTAAGCATTACAATGTGTTCCATTTTCCTTCACAGGTGCCAATGTGGCACAATACTCGAGCAAAAAGCTTCATCTTCGAATAACTTCACATCCAGCTTACAGTAAGTGCCTTGAACAATGACTATCATCAATGTTATTTAACTTTAGACTATGTTCACTAGCACTGTTTAAAATAAAACATATGCATGTGGGATATCTCGGTCCCAGGCCCAGTGGATAAAAGACACCAAGTGCCTCGGGCCAAATGGGAAGTTCCCTTTAGTCTAATGCATTAGTTGGATGCGATGGGTCGCCGGTTCGAAACCCGCCCGGCCATTTGGGCCTGGGACCAGAAATACCACACATGTACTTGCAGTTTGAAACGGATAATCAACCAGTGTTTTATACTTTTCAAGGAGAGGGTGACGTGGAAACTGCTATAAAAGGAGGCTTTCTAGCTCTGGATGAAGATATGCTCAAAGGTACAATATGTTAGCATATAGATGTATATAATAGTAGATGACACAATTTAGCCTTGCAGGCTGAAAGGGCGGTTAAACCCCAACAAAATACAATTAATAGTTGTAGTAACATCGTACAGTGCAGATTTCTAGAGAGACAAGTCCATTTGTTGATCCTGGTGTCAATATTCTTCAAGAAATGTACACATGGTCTTATACTCTCTTCATATTAATCAAAGACTATGTATTTGGCCGCATAGTGCCCCAACATTCGCCACTTGTACCTTGTTTAGCATTCTCTACGTGAGACATTCCCGTAGGTAAATATGTGCAACAAGTTGATGTTATCTATTGCTGCCACCATGACAATCATTGTGTTTTTGAATTGAACCTCTGCTGGGTGACTTTACAGATGAGGAGATGAAAGATGAATTGGCCGGCACCACGGCCAACACAGTCATGTTGAAAAACGATAAAATCTATTGTGTAAGTGTCTCACGTATATGTGTTCGTTGGTTGGCTCGAGGAGGACAGTTTTAGCTATTTCGATGGGGTCATATCGCGTCATTGAGGGAGCTGACGGTGGACCGGAGCAAGTCCCCGGTGGAAGGAGGACGTGGGATTTGTAACCAACATAAACATACGCGCAGTGGACTCCGGATCAGCGATACCACGTGTCATCAATTATGATCGCTCTTTGTCGTTGAGACTAGCGATCTCCATCGACAGGTTGTCCGGCGATCTCTAGGTCTAACACAATCCCCAGCACAACATAGTTTGCTCGCCCGCCCGCCAACTGAAATCTCTCTCCCTGGGAGACCGAGCGCTCTACCGCGCACAATAGTGTCGACTTTTTGTCAGAGATTGGAAGGGTATCGGTTGGTAGTGCTGCATCTTTCCGCTGCGTCCTTGTGACTCAGGCAAGGCGGTTCTGTCGGACGGAGCCTTACAGGCTGAAAGTGCCGCTAAATCCCAGTCAAATCAAATCTGTCGGACGGAGTTCACTCGACGAAGTTGAACCTGCTCAGTCCGAAGCTTTTCAAATGGCCTCGCATGTGCAGTTTTAACTCGTTGTTAGTATGGAGACTCATTATTGCTTGAGATAGTAATATTGGCAGTAACATAAATTTGTGTGGAGATTAGTGGATTAGGCGAAATAACTTAACTGAGCTACAAGCAGGTTTACATATCCTTGGTTGATATTAAAGAGCAACGAGAAATTCTCTCTGACACTGCCAACTCCCGCCTTCAACGAAACAATACTGTCATTTAGTGGAATGGTAGTGATAATAACGCACGCGGCGGACCAATATAACTGAGCAACAATGTATGTACCAAAACCATGCACCAGCATAAAAATATGCATAGCAACATCATGTGATAGGCTCAAATTGATGTGGTCATGATATCACCGTTTTCGTGTGTTGTCTAGGGCAACGTGGGAGATTCACGGGCGGTGGCCAGTCTACGGGGTCAGGTCGACCAGCTCTCGTATGACCACAAACCCAGCAACGAGGAGGAGACGAAACGAATTATTGCCGCTGGTGGCTGGGTAGAATTTAACAGAGTGAACGGTAAGTGCTCTTGTTGTTGGCCACACTATTCAAAAAAACTGTTTTACGGATATTTTCCTGTAATGAAAAAGAACATTGCATATTAAAAACGAGATAAAAGTTCACCCTGAAAAGAAGTGCATGTAATGGTAAATTTGGCTCACAACTGATAGCTGACCGTCAGTTGGAAGCTACGTGCGTCACAGATTTGTGTGTAGTTCACCGATTTATTGTCTCATTTTACAGATACTGAGCAGGCGATGATTTTTTAGTGATAAGAATGGATAATATGTACTTGCAGTAATCAGGTCTTAACACGTCGGTAACACGTCAACAACTGTTTGAATAGCATTTTATGACGCGTGGAGATTATACTTTATATTGACATTTGATTTACATTGCGGCATGTGTGGTTTTTATTAAAGCGTTTTGTACTTCGTTCCAGGTAACTTAGCGTTGTCTCGCGCTCTGGGGGATTTTGTCTTCAAACGAAATGACAAGAAGACGGCGGAGGAACAAATTGTTACAGGTGAGTAAAGCGGTTCTCCGATACTTACTACCAATCCCATCTTCTGTTCGCTACACAAAATCGCTGTTCAGTATTGACCTTCAAGCCGTAATGACTTTCATTGCTCAAGTATCTTCCTTTCTCAATGGTCGGTTATTTAGGACGCTTTAACCACTTTTGGTCATATCGCGTCAATGGGAGAAGGGAGGGAGAGTAGGGCCATGCCTCCAGCGGTAACCCCCTTACTCTTCACGAAGAAGTCCTGGGATCTTTGTCCTACGACCACCCAGACATGGCCACAGCAGGGCTCGAACCACCGACCCACGTGCCGTTAGTCTCTCAGGTGGCCAGAGCACTCAATGCGAGCGCTCTAGCCCACTGAGCTATCGCGCCGGCCCTCCTTTCTCAATGGCCTTCCATTAGCAATTATAACTAAAACTCAATGCCTAACTGGGAGGGCTGGTTTCATCCACGAGTCTAGGGAGTCTCCCTAGCTCAGTCGAACTTAGCTGCAGAGCAACAGGTCAAGGGTTGGATCCCTGGCACCTACATCTAGGACCTGTTTCAATTCATCGTTTGTTTCCGGGGCTTCGCTGGCCCAATTTAGCTTCTAGTGGCCTAAAACTGCATTTCTTTCATTTCATTGTCCCGAAATTTTTTCACAATAAATCATTCAATATGTCATTTTTCAGACCTGTCCTGTTTGTCAGTGTCCCACAATTCATAAATCATCTTCTCTTACAGCCCGGGTCACCCCGTGGCTATCGTCCTATATAGATGAATGAATCAATCACACACTTGCAGCCCACCCGGACGTGATAACGCGAGACATCAGCCCCGACCACGAGTTCCTGGTGATGGCCTGTGACGGGATCTGGGATGTACTTACGAACCAGGAGGTCGTAGACTTCATTCGCGCCAGGATCGCCCAGAAAATGTTGCCAGAAATTGTAAGTACCCTCTGCGTGTACCATTCTCTCGTTTGTATTCGACCGGGCTCTTACTTTAATGTCTTCTTCGGTGTGTGGTTGTAGCAGTATTTGCACAAAAGTGGCCTGAACGGTATATCCTGTTAACCGCCGGACCTGAAGTACCGTAGAACCGCCGTTGCGGTGTTCGCCGCTATATCCGTGACTCTAAGCGTTTTGACATCGTCTGAATTTCTCAATTTATGGTTACCTGCCACCACTCTCCCAGAGGTGAACATTTACATGTACTATAACGTTGTTGTAAACCTCTTGAAATAAATAAAGCTTATATAAAAAACAAAGCAAAAAAAAACAAACGTGGCGTGCATTTGCAGGTCTCAGCACGCACAGGCCGTTCTACGCTCTCTTGCATCACAACGCCAACGGCGGTTAAAAGGATATGGCCAAAAAAACGCCGCGGTGCGTAATGTTCGTGTTTATGGCTCAGAACAAAGTTTACAAATGGGTCAATAAGGTTAAATTATGTTTACTCAATCGTGGGGCGCATCTAACGCCCGCGCAGCCGTTCTGCCCCCACCATACGCCGCCATTTTATTTTGCCTGTGTCCTCCCCCCCCCCCCCCCCGCCCCCCCAGATCTGCGAGGAGCTGATGACGCGCTGCCTGGCGCCGGACTGCCAGATGGGAGGCCTGGGCTGCGACAACATGACCGTCGTCCTCATCTGCTTCCTCCAGGGGGGGTCCTACGAGGACCTGGCCGCCCGGTGCGCCCGGCCCCCACTCACCACCGACCCCACCCCTTGCGAGGAGAACCCGGCGGAAAACCCTGTGGCGAAGTAACAGCGGCCCAACTACATGTGTATATTCATATATATATATATATATATATATACATATATCTATATACGTAGGTGTAAGTTCAGCCATCGCTGGTGGTGATATGATGGCGTAGGGGCGCTAGGGGTGTACGGCGGTACGGAGTACGCGGCGTGCCGTCTCATCTTATCATTCATATCTCTTATGCAGGGATGACGGAGATGTCTTTATCTGGAAGCTTTTGTGCAGGAACAGACGATAGCGAAAACAGCTGGATGTGGCTCATCGGGTATTCGGTATTTAGACAAGAGCGTGTCTGTGTGTGTGTGTACGTGTGTCTTTGTTGGTAGCGCAGGGTGTGTATGTATGTATGTATGTATGTATGTATGTATGTATGTATGGATGTATGTGGGTCCAGGCTGAGTGGGTGGGTGGCCATAGGGGCGTTATTAAATCGCCGAAAATATATTCAGAAGTATAGACGAAGCCAATTGTAGAATGGATGATGAACAAATCTTCTTTGGTAGTAGGTTATTACGGAAGTCTACTCGGGGTGTCTGGGGTTAGTGAAGTCAAAGAATGTGTAACACCAGCGCTACGGCGATACAAACTATAGTGTTAATTAACCACAGTGAGCTCTGCCAACGGGTAATAAACTAACCAACCTAACCGTCAGAAGAAAAAAAACGTTGCGACTTTCACAAAATCTGAGCCACTTATTAAGGAAATCTTAAGGAAAATGTCGCTTCGTGCGCTGCAGTAGCTCCTGCAATATGTCACTCTGTGAATGGGTTTTCCGGCACATATTTTTTTCACTATGTTTTGACTATGTGGTCTGTTGTCATCTGTTTCGATCACGTGGTTTTTGGATTACAAGTGTTTGTGGTTCCTTTGCATTCGAACTTCAGGCGACTTAATTTTGCTCCGACAAACGCCGCAATCCAATAATTGTGAAATTCATGATCCCTGACTAAGAAGCTCTTGCCATGAAATTTGCCTTACATATGACCGACCCAAGGATACCTGGCCTTAATAAATCCTGGATGAGATGTACATATCGTGCGTATATTGTTTTATGTCGGGTTTGTGCTATTGCCCCGGTCTGTACCTGGGTCGTTTTTGTAGTGTATGTGACAAGGGGTCGTCCATCGTCTAGTGCCTGCGTGCTCTTGTAGACGGCCATATTTCTTAATGTACAACAGCTGGTGAGGCGTCAGTCTTGTCATATTGGGTAATCTGTATAGCTTCATGTTAGTCCCAGCAATACGGTTCATTCCAAGTGGTCTCTACTGTTGATAGCAGTAGAGTCACCAGGCGCTATGATGCCCCCTGTTGCCCTGGTATGTCATGTTAGGGCATATTCTACAGTTAGGCGTCAGTGCGCGACGCGTTGAATAGCAGATAGCTTTGGCGCTTGTGTGAAGCCCGTTGCGATCGTTTTATATAGTGTTTGGCAAAAATCATGGATGTTCAGTATATATTAACAGATCCTCTAATTATTTAGTACTCAAATAATTATAAGAAAGGGGCAATGCAGTAATGGGCGTGGGTGTACATAAGTGTAGCTTCAACCCTCGCTTTTAAGATCTCTTGTATTTCGCTTTGTAGCGCGTTGTTGTTAATTGTTGGCATTGGCAGCGAATTTGTAGACCACTGTCGGCGTTTTATATGTTAAAGGTGTGACGATGCACGCTTTGGGCTTCGGATGCCAACGACGAAGGCATTATCCCAGGTTTCCCCGGCGATTCAAATGGATGTTATATATTTTATCACTAAGTGCTGTTTAGTTGCTCCACGTGGTGTCTACGGAATTCGGTAGCGAAATGAAAAATCTGATCATCCCTCATTAGGTTAATCCGATGGATGCGCGTTATAGAGAGTGTCTGTTCCTTATCTATTTTATATATGGAAGAAAGACTTGCCCGCCCTCCCCCCTCCCCCAGGGCTGGGGGGGATTGTTGAGGTCGGTGTAAGCGTGACTGTAAACTGCCTATACAAGGGTAACTCTTACTGTCTGTCCATCTGCGGTGGTGCTAGATGAGTATAGGACGAACCAGTTATCTAAATTATAATTGGAATAGTGTGATTAAATGTGGTAATAATCATTTTCACCTGATTAATGTCGCCTTATAGTATGGACCTTACCTTTAAAAGCGGCCAAGATCGAGCCCATGTTGTCCATGGTCTCTTCCTGGCTCATGGTTATTAGATCCTAATTATGGACTATATTCCCAAAGGTATCGATTTTGTATTAATGTGCGTTCTCACCTAACTTATAGATGTCCATATCTGATGTTTGTTATCTTCAATGATATTGTGAACTGCTTTAATGCGAAATTTGATGAACCCCACTGGTTTTGTTATCACGGTATATGTAAGGTAGATATATTATAATTATCACCATTTTCGAATGTGTGTTTTAACTACACGTGCCTGTCTATGAGGTGCAAATCACGATTGCCCCCACCCCTTCCCGTCATATGTGTATGTGGTACCCCCAGGTGTTTTCGTGTCAGCCCAAGAACACCCCATATGGCGGATTGTCTGATGACATGGAAGATCATAAAGTCCTTGCGCGAAGAAAGTCATTGCGGCCTGTAGGTCCTTGCGAAGGGCAGCTCCTTGCGAATTGAAGGTCTTTACGTAATGAAAGTCAGTTGCGGAATGAAGGTTATTACGGAATGATAGTCAGGTATGAAATGAAGGTAATTACGGAATATAATTCATTACGGAATATAATTCATTACAACATGAAGGTTATTACGGAATATAATTAATTACGGAATGAAGTTCATTACGGAATGAAGGTCATTATGGAATATAGTTCATTACAGAGTGAAGCTCATTACGGAATGATAGTCAGTTACGAAATGAAGATCGCTACGGGATATAATTTATTACAGAATGAAGGTTATTATGGAATATAATTCATTACGGAATGAACGTCATTACAAAATGAAGATCATTACGAAATGACGATCATTACGAAATGACGATTATTACGGAGAGAAGATCAATACAGAATGAAGGATATAACAGAATATAGGTACTCCTGTATTTGGTCCATCATTGCTGGTAATTTCACAATGCTTTATAACGCGTGACTTGTATCTCACAAAGCCGCATGCTGCCAGAGTTTCCCAAGCATCGCCTTGCCTTGAACACGTGTCTTTGGCCTTTAAGGAATACGACATCGACGGAGGTTACGCATGGGTTTTGCCCGTGGTGCATGCTGGGAGCGACCCATATTGTGTCTGTTCAAAAAGCCGCACGTGCCTCTATTCGATGTAAGCCTATACAATTTATACTTCAGTGTCTTTTGTAAACGAAGACATCCCCTTCACTTATGTTTTCACGAAGTTTGGTATAGTAATCCCAATCAAGGTGTAATTCTCTTGACATCAAGACACAAGCGCTGTGCACAGTCTGTTAAACAGTCAATTTCTATAGTTGGACAGGCCTCTATTGTCTGTAATTGTATGTAATATCGCTCGCTTGCTAGGCTTGTGCCAGCGTGTACTTCCTTTTTTCCGATTTTATTTCAGAAATGGTAATGTAGGCCTACACTTTGCCGTATTGGCTATTGGTATCTGGCTGTGCTCCAGGGGGGCCTTTTAGTTTCTGTGGATACTATTTTGGGATTCAAAGTGTACGCCATGTTAGCCCCCCCCCCCCCCACCCTTCTCCCCACCTTTTTTTCTTGTTGAGAGGACCCTCCACTAGATCGGCGAGTATCCCTCTTACTATGGGTTACACTCCCCGGTCTCTGAGAGCTCGTACCCCCGCGATCTACCCAAGTCTGCCCCCCCCCCTTTCCCCTCATGTTCTTGTTGAAGGCTGCGCAGAAGCTACGAATGATATTGAACGCAAATTAAGTATTGTCAATCGGCTAACAGGCTATATCTGGCTGCTGGGTAGGATGGACTTCATTGTGTGTGACACAGCGGACTGCCCAGAAACCTGAGACTGTGAGTGGGCGGAGCCAGGGGCGGGGTAACCTGTACTCCGTCACTGTAATAGAAACTAGGACCAGACCCGTGGGTCAAGCGCCTATGTCAGTCAAGGTTCGCGTAGATCTCTATCACGTGGTTATCATTTGTGTAACTGTAGCGTAACTGTAACTCTGACGTTCTCTGCCCCCTCCCCTCCACCCACCCATAATTTCTATTCCAGTCCTGATGGCCTTGCCGTCTACTAAATGCATCCACATATATATATATATATATATTTATATCCATTTATATGATATATATCTAAGTAGTCTGCCCTAGTCTGCTGCGCAGTATTGGCCCACAAAGACAAGAGACGACAACGATTTGGGTTGTCACTTTTTATTATGGGTGCCAGACAGTCTCTGCTGTGCTGTGACTGGATCAACGTGGCCAGATACACCGCGTGTAACATGTGTCTGTGCTGGGCTGTGACTGGATCAACCTGGGCCAGATACACCGCCTGTAACATGTGTCAATGCTGTGCTGTGACTGGATCAACGTGGGCCAGATACACCGCCTGTAACATGTGTCTATACTGGGCTGTGACTGGATCAACGTGGGCCAGATACACCGCCTGTGACATGTGTCTATGCTGGGCTGTGACTGGATCAACGTGGCCAGATACACCGCCTGTAACATGTGTCTATGCTGGGCTGTGACTGGATCAACGTGGGCCAGATACACCGCCTGTAACATGTGTCTATGCTGGGCTGTGACTGGATCAACGTGGGCCAGATACACCGCCTGTAACATGTGTCTATGCTGGGCTGTGACTGGATCAACGTGGCCAGATACACCGCCTATAACATGTGTCTATGCTGGGCTGTGACTGGATCAACGTGGGCCAGATACACCGCCTGTAACATGTGTCTATGCTGGGCTGTGACTGGATCAACGTGGGCCAGATACACCGCCTGTAACAGGTGTTGCGGGCATATCGATAAGGTTTTGTAGTATATGGATCGTGAGCCGCATTACATCGATGCTTACATCGCATCATGTATAAATTTAAGTGGATAAGCTTATCTTTGATATCTCGTTTGAGCGACCGGTGGGAGTGTTCGTTAGATTTATCTTCATTCGTTAGTAAGTGATGAGTGTTAAGCATGCAGCCTCGTGGGGGGTCGTGTTTTCCGCCGAAGCAACAGACGAGACTTTCGACTTACATGCTGTTTCATTGTACAGTTGTTACCATGGTTATCTTCAACAGAATGAACGTTTAAGACAAATATTTGTTTGGTGTTATTATTTTGTTCCCAATACCGTGAGGCATCACGGGACTGCTTTCACCGGCTGTTACCATAGTAAAATAATGGCACCATTCATGGTAAGTAACGTTGTAACGCTTCCACTGTAAAACTTACCCAGTTAGTCTATCAACGAATTCATTATTTTCTGGCAAATACGTCCCCTATCTCTGCCTTGGCTCCGAAATCAATCTTTAATTTTCTTCAATACTGGGTGTCCTTCGTGTTTACCTGTTCTCATCTTATTCACCCTTTGTCGTGAATGACAAAGACACCAGGGTTGTTTAGAAAATATTATTTTTTAGTTTTCTTCGGAGAAAATTAATCAAACTGAAACTCGATGAAGTTATTTTTCGCTTTCCCATAATTGAATACAGTGCAGGCTAAAAGGAAAGTCGCAGGTTCGCACCAGTGTGGCTTTCGTTCAGGCATTGCAATGATGATGGTTGTATATTAAGGACGCTTTCACGACTTTTGATCATATCGCGTCAATGGGAGATGGAAGGGAGAGTGGAGCTATGTCCCCGGGGGTAACCCCCTACTCTTTGCGAAGAACCGAAGACTTCGCGAACCACCGATCCACGTGACGTTAGGCTCTCAGGTGCACAAAACGCTCGACGAAGGCGAGCGCTCTAACCCACTGTACTGATGATCCTGATACATGAGCGACAAAAAGAAACCGACTGTAAAATTCAAGTTACATGTGGAGCTGACCGTTGCAACGGCTGTACCAAAATAAACATAAACAGGAAATGTTACCTTTGACCACAAAGCAGTGAAAAAGTGGCGCTCCGGACGCTTCTATTGTCTCATATAATTTAGCGCTTAACCCTGTCGGTGGCACCGGTAAACCGACTTGTGTACACACGTTTATGACGTTTCAAATCAGAACAAGTTTTCATTTTTGTGGCGGACAATTCATGAATTTGAAATGTTTTGCTCATTGGCAGATAATTGGTGAGCGATATGGTAGGTGTTTATTGTCTGTTATGAACCTTAAGGCCTTAGGTTTGTGTTCTTATACGCAAATTTGGCATTCAAAAACAGCTAAACAATCCACTTGCGACTTTAAGTTGGGAGCAATACTAATCAACGTTAACGTGAGAGTCTTGACCAGGTGCATCGGTAGAAGGGGATGAGAGTGTGTGGGGTGGGGGGTATGCATTAGTGTCTGGATCCGGATTCAGGCGGACGTCGGACTCGTGACTCACGCGCTTCCGGATCAAGCAGAAATAGTCCTTGTGGGCAATGGGGGGGGGGGGGGGGGTGGGGGTAAATACCGGGCTTGTTTTGACATTTCCGTGGTGTCGACCAAAAGCCGATTTGGTTTATACAGGTTCTACTGTATACTGTTTGTATGGGGGCTATAGGCCCTGGGGGCAAGAATTAGAATATCATTACATCACTTTAATTGCATGCACTTCGGTCGACAGTTTCGATATCTCACCGTAAGGACCTACTAAGCTTCAAACATAGGGGCGTTTTGTACTATTGTTGGCTATAGGAACATCAGAAAATAATGAAGATGCCGAATACGAAGATCTCTGTCCAGTCCATATATAACCCCCACTCCCCCCCTCGCCAAGTGCCGTTCAAATTTTCGATATGACGCCCGTCTACGTTGCTGCCAACGTTTGATGACCAGGAGGACCGTTATCCTGTTAATGCCAGGACAACGTACATATATCATGGCGATAACGCGCAGCAACGGCGTTGACAACGTCTGGTGGCCATGGCGACTAACCTCCTGTTGATGCCATGACAACGTACATATGCCATGGCGACGACTATCATTCCGGTGGCCATGGCGACCATCTTTCTGTTGATGCCATGGCATCGCCCAACGACGGTGTTGATAACGCGTGGTAGCCATGACGATCACCTCCCTGTTGATGCCATAACAGCGTAAATATACTATGGTGACATTTGCCATGGCGACATTTGCTATGGCGACGACGACCATCCTCCCGACGGCGTTGACAACGTCTAGTAGCCATGGAGACCACCCTAGTGTTGATGCCAAGACAGCGTGCATATGCCATGAGGAAATAACCCAACAAAGATGTTGACAACGTCTGGTGGCCATGGCGACCATGCTGCTGTTGATGCCATGACAACGTGAATAGGCATGACGACATCGCCCAAAGACGGTGTTGACAACGCCTGGTTGTCATGATGACCACCCTGCTCTTGATGCCATGACAACATACAGCGTCTGGCCATTGCGACCATCCTCCTGTTGATGTCATGACAACGTACATATGCCATGGAGATATTGTCTAGCTATGTTGTTGCCAACGCCTGGTGACCAGGACGGCCATTATCTTGTTGATGCCATGACAACGTACATAGGCCATGGCGACGACATTGAAAACATTCTGGT
Source organism: Arenicola marina (assembly GCA_964019135.1). Lineage (NCBI taxonomy): Eukaryota > Metazoa > Annelida > Polychaeta > Arenicolidae > Arenicola > Arenicola marina. The sequence continues at coordinate 30,726,163 of OZ025260.1, read as the reverse complement.
GGCCATGACGACCATCTTGTCGATGCCATATGGCAACGTAGATATGCCATGAGGTCATAACCCAACGAAGGTGTTGACCACGTCTGGTGGCCATGGAGACCATCCTCCTCTTGATGCCATGACAACGTACATATGGCATGGAGATATTGCCCAAAGACGCCGGGTGACCATGACGACCATTCTCATGTTGATGCCATGGCGATATTTGCCATGTTGCGACCCTCATCCCGATCGTTATGGCGTTATGGCATCCTGGTCGTTATGGCGACCACCCTTATGTTGATATCAGAAGAAGGTACAAAATGCCATGTCGACGACGTTGGCAACATTCTGGTGGCCATCGCGACCTTCTTGTTGATGCCATGACAACCTACATTTGCCACGGAAACATGGCCCAGCGACGGATGTTGACAGCACTTATTGGTCATGGCGACTATCTCCATGTTGGCGCCATGACAAAGTGCATCGCCTGGTGGTCAAGGCGACCATCCTCCAATTGATGCCATGACAACGTAGATACGCCATGGCGACGGTGTTGACAGCGCCTCGTGGTCAAGGCGACCATTATCCTGTTGATGTCATGACAACGTAGATACGCCATGGCGACGGTGTTGACAGCACATGATGGTCATGGCGACCATCCTCCGGTCGATGCCATGACAACGTAGATACGCCATGGCGACGGTGTTGACAGCGCCTGGTGGTCATGGTGACCATCCTCCGGCTGATGCCATGACAACGAAGATAGGCCTTGGCGACGGTGTTGACAGCACATGGTGGTCAAGGCGACCATCCTCCGGTTGATGCCATGACGACGTAGATACGCCATGGCGACGGTGTTGACAGCGCATGGTGGCCATGGCGACCATCCTCCGGTTGATGCCATGACAACGTAGATACGCCATGGCGACGGTGTTGACAGTGCATGGTGGTCATGGCGACCATCCTCCGGTTGATGCCATGACAACGTAGATACGCCATGGCGACGGTGTTGACAGCGCCTGGTGGCATGGCGACCATCCTCATGTTGATGTCATGACAACGTAGATACGCCATGGCGACGGTGTTGACAGCACATGGTGGTCATGGCGACCATCCTCCGGTCGATGCCATGACAACGTAGATACGCCATGGCGAAGGTGTTGACAGCGCCTGGTGGTCAAGGCGACCATCTCTCTGTTGATGCCATGACAACGTAGATACGCCATGGCGACGGTGTTGACAGCACATGGTGGTCAAAGCGACCATTATCCTGTTGATGTCATGACAACGTAGATCTGCCATGGCGACATTTACCATGGCGACGGCGACCATCCTCCCGACGGCGCTGACAACGCATGGTCGTCTTGGCGACTACCCTCATGTTGATATCATTATAAGGCACACATATCATGTCGACGAAGTTGGCAACATTCTGGTGGCAATGGCGACCATCCTGTAGATGCCTTGACAACCTACATATGCCATGGACACAAATTCCCAGCGACGGTGTAAACAACGCCTGGTGATCATGACGACCATCTTCCTGTTGATGCCATGACAACGTACACATGCCATGAAGACATCGCCCAGGGACGGCGTTGACAACGCCTGGTGGCCAGAGATCATCCTTCTGCTATTGCCATGGTAACTAGTGACCATGGCGATATATTCCGTTTTGCGGCATTAACAACAAGCTGGTGGCCATGGGAAATAGCATCCTATTGATTCCATGAGTCCGCCTGATGACTATGATGACATGTTGTGGTGGTTACATGCACTGACCCCGTGCAGTCGCCATGGGGACGCCATCCTGTTGATGTCGTGACACCGCCTACTTGCTATAGTGACATTGTCAATACAATGACAACGCTCGGTGACCATGGCAACAAGGTCCGGTCAGTGTCTCGCAAAACATACTGTGGTAATCAGGATCTCTGTGGTGAAATGGCAGGGCTGATTCTGGCAAAACCAGTGGTGTGTGTGATGGGTTGGAGCGCAACTTGCAGCTCTGTACATAATCTCAAGACACAGCGGGTGTGCCGCCCTTTCTAAACCTGCAAGGAAATAATAATATGTGTATGTCCGGCGCGCCTATGGAGGATCCATTCCTGGGGCCGGTTTCTTGAAGAATGGTCTTAACGTATGACCGAGGATAGCGCTAAGACTCTGAATTGATCATACTAAGGACTCGGTCATAAATTAAGACCAACCGCGTTTCATAAGCCAAAAAGCTGCCGGTCGGCACTAAGACCCGAGAGAACCATCTATTTTTAGACATGACTGGGTGTTTCCTCGAAATTGCGTCACGCCCACTGTATAGACAATCACATCATACAAGTCCAGTATGGTGGCATTTTTGTGCCAATCGCGATCTCGCCCTGGCGATCTTCCTCTCGCGTTCTCGCGATCTCGCCCTCGCTTCCCGAAGCTCGACTATAGCCCAAGCGCGGGCTATGGCTCTGGGCGCCGGCCTATGGCTCCGGCCTATGCTTCGGGCTATACCTCAGGGATGTGGCTCTGGGCTATGGCTCTGGGCTATGGCTCTGGGATATAACTCCGGGATGTGGCTCCGGGATATGGCTTCGGGATATGGCTTCGGGATATAACTCCTGGCTATGGCTCTGAACGCCCGACTATGGCTCCGGGCTATAGCTCCTGGATATGGCTCCAGGCTGTGGATCCGAGCAATGTCTCCGGGCAATGGCTCTGAACGCCGGGTTATAATGGCTCCGGGCTATGGCTCTGAACGCCGGGCTATGGCTCCAGTCCCCGGTGTAAGGCTCGGGCGCCGGGGTAAGGCTCCGGGCGCCGTAGTAAGGCTCCGGGCGCTGGGCTATGGCTTCGGGCGCGGGCTATGACTACAGGCGCCGGCTATGGCTCTAGGCTGTGGCTCTGGGCTGTGGCTCCGGGCTACGGCTCCGGGCGCCGGGCTATGACTCCGAGCGCCTGGCTATGGCTCCGAGCGGTCGCAGGGATATGGTTCCGAGCTAAGGCTTCCGGCTATGGCTCCGGGCTGTGGCTCCAGGCTATGACTCCGAGCGCCAGGCTATGGCTCCGAGCGGTCGCAGGACTATGGTTCCGGGCTGTGGCTCCGGGATATGGCTCCGGTCGCCTGGCTAAGGCTCCGGGCGCCGGGCTATGGCTCCGAGCACCGGGCTATGGCTCCGAGCGGGCACAGGGCTATGGTTCCGGGCTGTGGCTCCGAGCTATGGCTGCGGGCTATCGCCTCGGGCTATCGCCCCGGGCTATCGCTCCGGGATATGGCTCCGGGCGCCGGGCTATGGCTCCGGGCGCCGGGGTAAGGCTCCGGGCGTCGGGCTATGGCTCTGGTTGCTGGGCTATGGCTATGCATTAAATGGCACACTATTAAAATACATTGTTGACTTTTACTTTTGCCCTAATATGTGCATAACCGTTTTATTTGCATCGTGATCCTGCAATATGCCAGTTAATACACACTTGTACTTGTTAAACAACTGGCTCGTGCCCGGTCATAGTGTCGTTAAGACTGGGGGGTAGCTGTCATAAGTTAAGACCGCCACTATGAACAATTTACTAAGTGTAAGCGGCTATGACCGCTACATAAAACCGAGATTTGGCGCTATGACCGTGCCTGGTCGTAAACTGCGTTATGACTGCCCTATGACCGCTACATGAAACCGGCCCCAGTACTGTTTACCTTGTCCACTATACTTCGCGATAAACTGATCCATTCTGTCATGAAATTCACACCACCCACCATCGGTAACATCTTGTATGGAAGCCCAAGCCTATCATTAAAGGAAAACCAAGCTATATTTAAAGAAGTGCATGACTACAGTGCTCCGTCTGGCCGCTTCAGGAGAAAACATGTTACGCCTTCAATCTGATCGAATGTCATTAACGTGTTTGTTTAAGATTAATTAATGTTCTGCTTGTTATTTGTGCATCATATGTAAGCAAGAGGGATTTGTATAGGCATTGCCTGCTTCCTAATTGCAAAATAAAAATAAATTTAAACCAAGGAAATAATGGATAAATGCGCAACAGATCACGATATATGTCAGGAGCGGAGCCAAGAATTCGAAGGAGGGGGGCGGGGGGCGACGCCGCCTCAGATGGCGTTCTTCCTCAAAAACGGGGGTTCACGTGCATTAAAAACGGCGTTCTTCATAAAAAAGGGGGGGGGGGGGTCCGGCCCGGTCCTTCTGGACACCCCCCTGGATCCGCCCTTGTGTGTCCATATTATGCATTGACGTACTGAACGTCAACATAGCACATCCATCAGATTGGATGACACAAACACCATCTGAGCAGAAAATTTCATGAATATAAAACATTGAAGGGACTTCTAAAGGACAAATAGAATACATAGGCAAAGGGACCGAGCAAGTTTGAGTTTCATATCGAGAGGCGATATAATTAGACTTGATAACTGATGTTTCAATAATGAGTAGAAAAAAACCTGCTGCTAAAATCTATATATAAGAACGATATATAGGATGCAAAACAAAATAGCTAAACAAAATGAGACTTGTTACAGAACTAACTTTTGTTAGCCGGCTTATGAAATTGTTACCCTTATATGTGCGAAGATTCAATCTCTGTATTCAATATTTCTCTTGTATATTTGTCATTATATTTTTTTTCATATATATCTATATACGCATAGGTTACTGATCTGTCTATTCCCCTTTTGTCAATTACAAAAAAGGGTAAAAGGTATCACGCGCTCTTTTCAAAAAGGGCGAGCGGTTTCTACTGACTTTTAGATTGTTTTGCTTTGTCAGGTTTCAAAATGGTAAAGGGAAAGAAATTGCCTAGTCTTTGATGTCTCAAATGACGCCACGCGCAGCGATCCTGGCGATCGTTTTAGAAACTACGACCCTTCAAAACGACTTCGGGATTTGTCTCGCTGAACGGGACATTTTGATCATTTATGAAAGAAAATAATTTGTTTTTGCAATTGTCTTGTTTTCATTAAGAATGAGTATGGTTAATTTCACCTGATAACGTCGTAAAGAGAAAAAAAAAATTCTTTGCATGTGATTTTTAACCAACCCCTGTTCACCATTTGGAATCAGTTAAATAAAAGCTCTAGTCTACCGCCCATGGGGTCAGAAAATGCTCCAGATCTTCTTCTATTGCCTTGCGTTCCGCGTCCCGATATCTCAATCAGATGCATCCTGCTCCTTAGATATACCTTCGCACCATCGTCGTTTACTTCACTAGAAGCAAAGGCAGTACACCAAATGCAAGGTGTACTAATATCTTTGCTAGAAGCAATACTATTCATCAGTTGACTGCAAAATGGCGCCCAAAGGACGTTTTTTGTCCTGATTCTGCAGGGTACCTGTAGGTCCATATCTTCCATGTTAGAGCCTACGAGACGTATTCCGGGGGTGGTGGGGGGCGAGCGGTACTTACTACATTTCTGGGGGGTTTTTTGGCGGGCGGGAGCGGGGGGGGGGGGGGTCCGCAGTTAACTTTTTCATCATCCACACATGTCAGCTCTCTCAGGCATCAAGCGGCAAATTAGCCTGAATGTTCAGACGTTACAGTCTTGACACTTGTTCTTGTGACTAGTCACAAGAACAAGTGTCAAGACTGTAACTGCTAACATTCAGGCTAGCGGCAAATTTGGCGCAAGTGCCCCCAGGCAAGCCCGCTTCTCTAGGGGCACAACGGTAACAATGTTAAAATCCTTCGACGTTAGTAGGGAATCGACTGTAGCTTTTATTTTAATGTGTCCTCGAACAATCATAGTGTTTACGTATTCTATATGCCTTGTTCTATCATCTGACATCAATAAAGTGTGTCGACACTAGGTTGTTTCGACTATATTTTTGCGAAGAAATGTTGGAGCACACAACTGTTCCCGACCAGCCATCCGCCATATTTGTTTTGGGCGGATGCCGGTACCTGTGAATGCGACTTGGTTCCTCCTCTCCGTTAGCATATGACTCTCCGCTAGAGGGCCTTGTCAGTCGCTCACTTTGAACTTAAGGACAACAGCAGCGCCCTCTTTCACAGATCATTGACTGTTACGGAGTTTGGGACCCAGGCTACATATGGTTCAAATGGTGGCGGGATTCGCCAGGTGGCGCTGCATACACATGGCGGTTGGTAGGGAAAAGTCGCAAGCTCCAACATTTGTTCGCGAAAATATGACTGGAACAATCTAGTGTTGACACACTTTCTTGATGTCAGAAGATAGAACAAGGTATATAGAATACGTAAGCACTATTATTGTACGCGCTCGCATTATAATAAAAGCTACAGTCGATTCCCTACTAACGTCGAAGGATTTTAACATGGTTACCGTTGTGCCCCTAGAGAAGCGGGCTTGCCTGGGGGCACTTGCGCCAAGCGGCAAATATGATCGCAATCTGGTTTTCTTCTGTCTCATCATTATGATTAGTGGTAATAGTCATTGTTAATAAGTTAATGGCATAATGTTTACAATAATTCGTCCTGTTATTGGTGAGTTGTTAATGTTACTAACCTAACGATCATGTGTGTAACAAATCAGGACGCATATTACAATAAATAAAAGTCTTATATTTAGGACCAGAATATACAATCGATCGAGTGGATTTAGCCAAGTGAAACGTTCCTGTCCACCTAGTGACGTCATACACATTCCGGCGTGTATCGGAGGCAAATTAAGACACAATTCTCGGTTGGCGTGAGATATTTTATTTTACGTAACGACCACAATGGGCTTACAATGGAGCGGTCAAAATGGGTCGTCTTGAGACTACGAAGTATCACGACTAAGTATATGTTGTAGGGTAGAGTTATACTTATTTTTGCATGCTCGATCCCACGCTTGCAGAAGACGTTCGGCTATGATCACGTATGCGTCACTCATAATCTTCTGCTTCGTGTAAGTTACTGTCGTTTTCCGAGGAAATTGACTCGTGCAAATCCACGTCCTTTAGGACTCCAACACACTACATTACTGCCATGGCGTGAGGTCCATCTGGGGGATGTCGCTGCAGTTCACCGGGTCGTTGGTCTCCCCGTCGTAGAGCGCTGTGATGGCAGCAGCCTCGGTCTCACTGTGGTGCAGATGTAAAAAATGTATCATTTTCGTTTTAACGGGTAGGAAAGGAAACGTAGCAATAATCTCTGGGTGCTTTTTATCCGGCGAATATTACGTTATTCATGCGACAATTTTTGCTATGTAAACATTTTCAATCTTGTAATTGGAAATGCTGTATTTATGTGGTGATTGTCACATAAATATTGAGTGTGTAAATAACGTAGTTTCTGGTTGTAAGGCCGGAATGGTGAAGGCACCTAGCGTTCGTGTGCACTACGTCATCCAACAGGTGGTACGCTGCCATATGTTTCCCTATGTGACTTGATGCTAAACTTGACAACGCATTATAAGAATAATATGAGACAATATTCCAGTCAGTAAGCAAAAAGCAGAAAATAATTGTATAGGGGAAAATTGCTACATGGGTGGCCCGGGATGGGCTGCATGAAGACCCGCTTTGTGGTATACCTATGGGACGAGGTTAACCTTACCTGGCGTCCTGCAAGGCCACAGACAAGGGCTGCATGAAGACCCTCTTCTGAATAGTCTGCACATTGTCCAAGTTGTCACAGATGACTCTGGCTAATGTAATTTTGCGAATTTCCGCAAGTCGTTCTGTAATTTAAAAACGTAACTCGATCGTCATCAAGATCGGGATGTTGGGGTCGCAGTCTAAGATACTAAAATAATGAAATGACTCGCCTTGTACAACAACTACATCCGTAGAATTCTTCACACAACATAGGATGTTTATGCCATGGGTGATTTGAATATTAAAGACATTCTAAACTTTTAGACATACTTCAATAACGCAATCATATGTACTTACCGATAATATTATTCAGTAATTATATCGGTACTCTATCCATATACCATCGGCTGTTAATAATTACCAAAGAAGTATAAATAAGTACCGTCGGCTGTCAATAATTACCACCGGTTGTCAATAAGTACCGTCAGCTGTCAATAATTACCACCCGTTGTCAGTAAGTACCATCGGCTGTCAGTAATAATCACCGGCTTTTAGTCAGTATATCTACTATCGTCTGTCAGTAATTACATCGGCTGTCAGCAACGACCGATCCTGTCAGTAATTACCTCCGACTGTCAGTAAAAACCAACGGCGGTTAGCAACAACCTATCCTAACAGCAATTACCATCCACTTTCACTATCTATGCTGTAGGTAATTACTTCGGCTGTCAGTATTAAACTCGGCTGTCAGTAATTACCTCGGCTGTCAGTAATTCAGTACCTCGGCTGTCAGTAATTACCTCGGATGTCAGTAATTATCTCGTCTGTCAGTAATTACCTCGGCTGTCGGTAATTACCTCGGCTGTCAGAAATTACCTCGGCTGTCAGTAATTACCTCGACTGTCAGTAATTCAGTACCTCAGCTGTCAGTAATAACCTCAGATGTCAGTAATTATCTCGTCTGTCATAATTACCTCGGCTGTCAGTGATTACCTCGGCTGTCAGTAATTACCTCGTCTGTCAGTAATTATCTCGTCTGTCAGTAATTACCTCGGCTGTCAGTAATTACCTCGGCTGTCAGTAATTACCTCGGCTGAATCCGGTGTACCGGTTTCCCCGCTCATGCCAGAAGCGGTCGCCGTACTTAAGGTTGCGGAAGTGTTTGGCCAGGATGCACGCGAAGGTCGGTTCGACGATCCCACTAGAGACGCTGCTCTCAGACATGGCTCCCGCATAAAGGTCAATGTCATCCACGTCCCTGGGGGTCAAGTGAAGGTCAAAACTCTAGCGGTATGAGCTTGAGAGGTGTGGAGCAGTTCTATTGGTAATATATCGGGGATCACTCTGTTACGTTAATACCACCGTGAGAATGACTCGTGTGTCTACTTTCTCACGTCTAGTATTTTCACAATAAATCGATTTCGTTGGCATTAAAATGAGTAAAAACGTTCAAACGCTGCTTTTTTGTGTGCTAAGCTGTAAATAAATCTTTTATGATGAACCTGACTTGGTATGTATAGACTTATAAGTCACACGCACTCATATAGTTGTTCCAGTTTGTCTCTGACTGTCTGGCTTGAGATGGTATCCGCCAGGTCACTGAACCTGTTGGCCTTGGGAAGACCGCAAAACTCTCTCCATGCATTGTAACCTGTTGACATATCGATAAGAGCATTGATTTACTTCTTCAGGTGGAATATGGAGACGGGAACAAAACTCTTGCCAGAATCCTGGTGAATCCACGGCAGGCGACGGGATGGTAGGGTGGGAGACACCACACATCCAATATGAGGCCCCGAGTGTAGTTATATATATGCCCTGCCTATTAAGAACCCCACCCAACCCACTTTTAAATCAGAAATAGGTTAGAGACATAGGGCATAAAATTAGCCCCCACGTATGGCAAAAAACCAACGCAACAATCACTCTTTTGGGTGACACCTGTGTGCATACACATTAAAAAAAATGTGTGACGTCACGCCTTTGCCTTAAGTGTTCATTATCTTGAAGAATGGATCGAAAAACAGACCTAGCTGTGTTGTATTAACGCCACGTTAATAACGTGAGTGTTCGTTATTCAAATAAAGAAGGTAAAACAGTGCTTTATTTTGAACGGAAAAACTGTGCATTATCTAGATAATTAAAGAACAGTTGTTAATATTGACTTGCCAAGTGTCACGGTATAATCAGTCGAGCTGAGCTGAGCGGAGCCGAGTTGGCTAGTGTTGACACAACTTGCCAATTTCAAGACAAACAATGGAATGCGTAAGTCAATGTTCAGCACCAAAGTGGGGGGGGGGGGGAGAGGGGGGGGGGGTTAGATCAGAAATCTCACAATATGTGGAAATTTCACAGTTATCGATTGCATACATTTCTCATATCGCTTTTCAGGGGGAGATGTTTTCACGAAACTAAGAAGCAACGATTTCCAACATGTTTAGGCCTACTTCATCCACGCTGTCCCACCCCTACCTTCCCCCCTGGGGCTTCACAATGACGAACCGTTGTGCCTCATGTATTCGTCGGGCAGTGCAATTGACACAATAGTCAATTCCTGTGTCCAAACGTGAGCACATGTCATGCCTTGTTATAACAATTTTATAAGTACGTTAAAGAACTCGCTGTTGTGCATTCCCCAAATAAACCACTCGACGCTATCGCGTCTCGTGCTTTATTTTGGCGAATGCACTCCAGCTCGTTCTTTAACTAGTAAATAGAACCCCCTAAACCGAATTCCGGTACATATCGGATGTTCATTTCAAGGTCACGATTGTGTTAACCCATGCGTTAGCCTTGCTAAACAGGAAAGCTTTGTCAGCGGAATATATATCGCTTTGTCCCAAGGACATACATTTATATGGAATTTCTACTTACGATACAGTACCCCGCCTTCATTAACTCTTGATTAACTCTCATCTACCGCTCCTAAGCCTAATTATTGTCAGGGGGGGGGCTCTCTAGACCGTGCAGCAGGGCATATAGACACCCTATCTTGAGCATGCTTAATCCATTCATCTTTCATCGTCACAGGAGGCTCCTGCCAAAAAAGCGGCCTGAAACACCAACGGATTTCATTTCATTTCATTAATTACGCTCAATTCAGCAATTATAATACTGTCCCCTGAGAGTATTAATTGATCCATGCGTGAAAGGGGTGTATGGCTGGTACACCCACCTGGCAGCCCGTGATCCCGTCCTCGCTGGATGCTAAGGGCCGCGATGTCGGGGCCGGGACCGTTATCTCCCAGCTGGCTGTGGCCGAAGCGGAAGGCGGCAGTGGCGAACACATTGGGCGCATCTACGCTCAGTGTTTTATCATGGTCTGGAGGGACACAAACATCAAATGATATGTAACGGGGGTATTTCCGTTCCTCGAGAATGGGCTTTTCATTTCACAGTGAACTGGGAATGAGGAAAATAATTCTTTGTGAACTGGGAATGGGATATTAGCCGGCCGTCGTGATCAAGGATTTGCATTAATCGATCTGAGAATTTTACTATCAAATAACAATGAACTGGGAAATCGCCAATTTATATCAAGTATCCCCCCCTTCCATTGCATGCGGGGAGTGTTCTATTTAATACATCATGACCTGGGAGTAAAAAAAAATATTTCTCGTGATTTGGGAACACCTTGCCCCCCCCCACTCCCCGCCATATACATCCTAAGAGGAATTATATATTTACCGATGTTAAGGGCATCCTAGGAAAATAACGATAGGTTATCAGGGACAGCCTAAATGGTCTCTATCAAGAAACACTGACCTTACGTAATCAGACAGCGAGGCCTCTTTTTATACACTATCTTGCACATTATTAAAGAGCAACCATTGCATTGGCCATGCATGTGGGTTTTCAGTAGCCATAGCAGCTCCTCAATTGCATACGTGTAGCCTAAGTGTATTACTGCCATTGTGTACAACTGTGCCCTATATTATCTCATATAAGAACGCCGTAGTATTTAGTAGCCTCAAATTAGACACGAATATATATCTTAATTAGAAATAGTATATATCCTAATTAAACTTCCCATCTCGCTACTAAGTCTTAATTAGGGGAGTTACCCATTATTATGAGGCATTAGGCCTAAGTCTGATTTAATGGATGCATACAATTATGAGTCAATTAGGCTTGATTAGGAAAGACCGAAGAAGACGTCGATGGGAAAACATTGTGGCACTAAATTGTATTCTGTAAGACATATAAACTTTACTTTTGAACCTCCTTAGAGTCAGGTTGTAAGTCTCCATATAAGTGGGTCCCAGTACGACGGGCAGGTACTCCTGGTAGACGATGACCTGTAGCGAGGCGCCCACGATACGACGGGCCTCCTGGTAAAGTTTCTCGCCGTCCCACTGGGGGTTCAGGGCCGTCAGATCATCCGCGAGGGCGTTATGCATGCGGAAGAACAGCGTGTGGAGGGCAGCGATCGTGAGTCCCACCTGTTCCCACGCGCCACCGTCACCTGAAGACCAGAGGAAATATATGCTCCATATATACAGTGTTGTCTTGGTCTTATGATATATGTTGATGTGAGCTGCAGCCCAGAACTGAATTAGACACAGAACTCAGCGGGAACACCAAAGTGGTAATATGATAATTGCATAAATCCTCCCCCCCCCCACCTCCCAAAGAGGGGAGGTTTAAAGATCTCAATGAGCACGATGGGAACAGGCTTGTTAACCTTTCTATTGACGCACTACTTGTGTTATAAGTCCCGGCAAGTTTCTTAGCTCGGCTTAATTAGCTTCTATGGGTACAAAGGCGGCGTACAACACCAAAATGTATCACAATGTCGAAGCGTCTTGCATGGCCGGCAAACGGTGGATTCACTGACCTGCCACGTTGCACTCACTGACCTGCCACGATGCACTCACTGACCTGCCACGATGCACTCACTGACCTGCCACGATGCACGGTTCTGCGTGAGTTGTCGTACACCCAGAATCATCGAACGCCGGAAGTAGATTCTGGCCGCCGGGGTTTGTGGGATTGGCTCTGTACAGCAGACGTCCGGTGCCTGTGAGATAACAACAACAGGGGAATACATTGGGTACATCAGACAGTATATATATATTAGCAACCATTGTAACATATAACTCACTTTGTAACTGTGAAATGCCCATAGGCACAGTTGTAATTCAGAAAATTAAAGAAAGCGTTGTCGTGTAGAGAAGGAAAAGTCAAATACATGTTTCTCTGCAACTGCTTCATGCATGGCATATGTTTCAAAGACATATAAATAAGTAAATACTGAATCTTGTGATTGTACATTATTTGCCTAATAAGAGTAAAGCTTTGTTTCGTTGCATAACTGTTTTTCGCATATTATTTGTTTTTTGTTGTTGTTTTTTATCTTATTTTATCTTATATAATTTCATATCGTACATTTCACATTCGCCGGCTATGAATTTCTGGCGCACGCTCTCGCCCTTACGCTAGGTGGCGCTCTGACTTGTTGACAGGCATTGTAATAGATTCTAGGCCCGTTCCTTCTACCCGAGAGTAAGCCCATTCAGCCGTTAGATGGCGACAAAGCATAAGATGGGGGTAGCCAGAATCGGCGACGACGATTGAAGAGCTAGCGATGCAGTGGGTCAGTGGTGAATTTACAATGTACGAAGCGCTGATACTTTTTCTCTTCGACAATTACCGCAATAAACGTGAAAAAAATGCAACGTTTTGGCACTTTATTTGACCTAATATATAGCTGAATATCACAATCTGTTCTACTTCACTCAAATAAAAAAAACATATTTATAGGCAGGCCAATTCAGATCAATTCATGATACCACTACAATAACGGATTCATCCGACCACTACAATACGGATTCATCCGACCACTACAATACGGATTCACTACAATACGGATTCATCCGACCACTACAATACGGATTCATAATATCACTGTAATACGGATTTAGGATACGACTACAAGGCGGAGTCTCGGCCAGAGACAGTGAGGCCCGTGTTACCTACCTAGGTCCCTCAGGCTGTTGGCGTGGGCAGGGTCACTCCCGTATACATTGGAAGCGTCGATGACCGATGTGATCTGGTTGAGCTGTTGGCGCGGTCTTAATAATGTAACATTATTGCTTCAGATTATTCTTGCAAAGGTAACTCAATAAGGGCGCCCGGATTTGAAGATATTCTTAGCACAATTAATTAGCAGTATACGTTGACTTTGAACCGAGATCCAACGTAGTGAAGGGATCGAGGCTAGTCTAGCTAGGGAAGTCAACAGGACAATCATCTGCTGATAGAAACGTCATTACGTACTGTTACGATACCGCACGAGTGACATGAATGAATGCGTTATGACAGAATGATGATGATAACTGGGTCAGACGATTTAGGTAGGGTCAAGAGGTCAAGTGTGAAAGGTTACGTCAGAGTATCGTGACAAGGCAGAATGACAGATGAGCCGGTCGGCGTTGTATGCATGTACATGTGATAACTTGTGAATAAAGAATATAGAATAACAGCAAGTATCAAAACACGTGCGAGGCCAAATAATTTTAATGACCTACCTGCGCAGTCATCGTTTGTGCCTCCCTGGCTGCGGACGAAGGACAGACAGTCCAGATGGCCGAAGTCTTCGTCTCCGGGATTGAGGGAGATTGGGAAGCATTCCTCATTCTCGGGGCCATCAGTGGCACACCCGCCCTCGTCTGGACCGCCGCAGGTCGGATCCACCTTCGAACCGTCGTCTGCGAACAACATGCACGCGTCACGGTATCTTAGCAGGTCAGGTCTTATCAGGTGAGGTATGTTGATATAAGATATTTCTGTAATGATCTTTTGATGAACCATATTATACTGGTCGGCAAGAAATATATTGTCTCATGTAAGTGCAAACGGTTTATGCCACGATGCAGTGATTTGATCTGGTAATATGGAATTACCATATTACTTCCAAGAAGTCGAGAAGTGCATCATCTAACTAAACGGTGATCTTAGTAAACACATCTTTGCAAAGAAATGACAATGCATTATGTCGATTATATAATTTCTTTGTTCGAAAGGCTGTACATTTCACATAAACTTCACATGGAGATCTAACACGCCACTTTATCCCCTTTACCCCCCACCCCCCTCCCCCGCCCCCTACCATAACAAATGATTATATTCTCTTATCTACCACTTTTGCCTCAGACATGGCGGTGGGCGGATAGATCTCCTTTCATTCACAGAAACTGGAAGATAGACCAAAATGCCGACCTTCCAGTGGCCACGGCGGGGACATTGTTGCATCTCCCGGTCATAAAGGTCTGGAATGCCGCGACAGGGCGTTCGTTCCGAGATCCCATCTTGAGCCATGTGCACGATGTTGGTTCCGGGAACAAAAGCTGCGCGGCTGTCCTGTTAATATGTCCTGTTAATATCTGGACGCCCCGTGGGTGGCCGTGGGCTGTGACGACACACTGGAGGGGCCCGCCGTCATATGCGAGTCTGAAGAGGCGGACGGTGGTGAACGACAGGGGGACCAGGCAGCCAGGTTCATGTCCTTGCTGCAGACCTCAGCCGTCCTCTCGGAGCGGTCGTATTTTGCGGATAAGGGCCTAAGCCAAGCGCCTGTCAATGCGTTACCGATACATGCTGACCTACATGATGGGAGGCTGAACTATACGGCTGTGCCATCAGGATTGGAGCTGTACCTGCAAGGCTCGAGTGAGCTGTCTGGTGCTGCTGGCGGACTAGGGTCCAACAGGACACTGGCGTTACGAAGACCCCACGCAAACTGTCCCAAGTTCTGGGCAATGATAGGGGGCTAATGCTTCATGGTGGTGTCCGCCAATGCGTCCCTCTGTGAATGTTATACGCGTACTCGACCATTTCTTCCCCCGCATCCTGTTAGTCAGGAAATATTCAAGTCTTACTTCATTGTGCAACAATGGGTCAAGTTAAGCAAGCTGCACAATTGCCCATTGTGTTCAGTTCTGGTGATGCGGAATGACGAGCAAACGTTTGCCAGGTTCGCACTGAAAACTCGGACAGACTTGGGGCGGAAGGATCATTTACAAGTGGCACGAGACGTGATTGAATGCAATAATATCGGCAAGCAGGAGTACTTACTCTTAGGCCGTTTGCCGGATGTGGCGATCCAGTCTTGCGACAGCGGCCAATACCAGTGTCTGGATCACTCCTGAGTCCTGAACACCTACCTATGTGACGGACTACCCCATTGCCCTGGTGGCGAAGACGAAACAGCGTGCCCACCCATTTGCCACGTGACGGATGGTTTCTCGACCACGAAGACTCTCCCACGGAGGGTGACGATGTGGTGGGTCGTAGTGCCTGGTGCGCCACCCGATGCCGCATGCCAGCGTGTCAGTGCGACAGGGCGTTCTTCCCCTGTGCCAGGGGCGGGTGTGTCCAGCTGACTAAAGTGTGCGACGCCATCAACGACTGCGGGGATATCTATCTGATGAATTGTCTTGTGTCTACCCGCGCCATGCGCAGATTCAGCTGGCTGGTGGGAACAGGCCAGCAGAACATCGACCCCGCAGCGGAGGAGGTGACGGTAACCGCGCATAAGCAGGTTGCGCGGTTACCGGTGCTTCGGTATACGAGGACGTTATAAGCCGAGGTAATCGACATTGGCGGCTAGTTTGTCTCTCAGACATGCTAATATTCATAAGGCGCCCAAATCGCCCATGTGTTCTGCGAATTTCTTTTAAATAAAATACCTCGCTTTGGCCAATCAGGGTGAGGAAGTCAATGCCGCATAAAATGAAATTTGCTAAAGCCCGAGCGTGTTTGTGGGACGACGCCAAATTTGGTTATAATTGGCGGATTATCTGGTAAAATTGTATGTATGTTCAAATGTTCTGACAGATGTCTGTATTGAATATACTTCATAGGCCTACATAAATATTGAAAGGGGGTGAATATATATAATAGACAAGAAACAAATCTGTAATCATAAATCTGCAGTACAGTTGTTCTTGCCTCAGCCTTCTTTTCATAATGTCAATACAGTACATTACATCGAGAAATAAACATACAACTGTTACATAGAATACATGTAATCGAACACATACATTTAAAGCAATATACTTTCATGCACCATCTTAGATTTTTTACATTTTAGCACAAAGACTAAAAGTATCTCAAAATTATGATGCATATGTTTTAGATCTTTTTAAGTCTGTAAGCCAACAATTTCAACATAAAACTGCGCTGTTTATTTATATCGCGGACGTCCTAGCGAGCCGCGGTCGACATCTCACAGAATACCAATCGGGCCTCAATATAGCGCGGAATACCTGCGAAATCATGCGAAATACTGCTGAAAACTTCGGGGTTTCCGTCGCAAAGAAGTTTTCCGCAGTATTCCGCGTTTTATTGATGACCCTACCGAACAGCAAACAGGCGCGCAGGGATATAAAGCCGGCCACCAATTTCTGCTCCGGTGAACAAATTTGCTTCTCTCCGGATAGCCCACAGGCTTTCAGGATTTAAATTAAGGCAGAATATACTCATTTGACATGGAGAAGAGGTTGGTAATACAAAGAATTACAAAATATATTACTTTAATGGGAGACACATGTGCACATATACTAGGGGACCAGTGGAGCGGCCTTGACGGTGAAGGGGCTTATGATTGATTTTTGAGGGTCTGTGGTGAGTTGGGAGCGGGGAGGAGGGGGGCGAGCTGGTCGTGCGGTGTCACTGAAGCAAGCTTAAACCTTTGCTTCTTTCATTTGGTGGTTGCTTTATAAAATATTTCTAAAGTATTTTCTATCCTCCTGCATCAATTGTAGTGCTGAGCTGCTCTGACGATTTCATTTTATTATTTCGATGGTAACTCAGCGACTAACATTTTCAAGCTTCGGGACCTGTTTCTGTGGAAATTTGCACGGCTACCTATATTTTTCTTCAGTTTACTTACGCGAACTATGTTTGTAGATTGTTTAGAAGGGTTTTAAAAGTGATTTGGTGTCGAGATTCTCATGTTTGATGAAATTATAGCCAATTTTGTAAAGACAGTGATTTCGAATTTTATCAAAAACTGTCATGATTTTGCACAATTGCACTTTATTGTTACCATTCTGTCATTTTTTATGGCTACTATTTACATTTTTTAATATCCCAGATAACATTAGTGTAACGTTTCATAAGGGTCCGATTGGTTACTTTGGGGTTTACGTGTGCATGGTAACGCTACTACTGCGTTAAATAACAGTTCACATATTAAAGTTTGCATCGAGAGCGTTGCCACAACATTAAGTTACAGTTTGTATATTAATTTTTGCATTGAGAGCGTTGCCACAACATTAAATTACAGTTTGTATATTAATTTTTGCATCGAAAGCGTTGCCACAAAATTCGATAACAGTTCGCATATTAAAGTTTGCATCGGGAGCGTTGCCACAACATTCGATAACAGTTCGCATATGACATATTAACGTTTGCATCGAGACCGTTATGGCAACATTACATCTGCGTTCGCATCTTAATATTGCATCGAGACCGTTAGTTTAACGTTAGAGTACTGTTTGACAACAACTCATGGCCGGAGAAAATAGGTTAGATTACGGTTAGCATTTAACGCTAAATCGTAAACATCAGTATAACGTTATTTATATAACGGTTCAACCATGGTTAGATAATGGTTAGCATATAAGGTTAAATAGAAAACATTAATATAACGTTACGTCAAGTTAACGCTACTGCAAACGATAAGGTAAAAAAGGCATGCTGTTTGGGATCATTCCTGCATTGCACTAGGTTTAAGTTTTCTTTCCAAAGGAAGTCAAGTGGGTCAGCTTGACGCCTCCGCATTTAGTCCTGAGCCATCCGATTTAAAGGAAGCCGCCAGCCTGTCCTCTAACGCTGTTTTACCGATTCATATGTCCAATTAAGTGCCTAATCTTCAAATTACAGAATTTTCCGTCCTGTCTGTAACTCACATTAAAATTTAGATGTGACCGCCAGCCACGATTTCGCCTCTTAACCATCTACGATTTTCCGACATTTATGTATTGGCAAAGTCGCTCACAGTTTTCATTTAATGACCCTGTATATTATGTCATGAATGGCCGGTAGGTACCATTCATTTCGTCTGCAAATTGTGCGAATCGCCCTAATAGTGTTTTTGGAAAAAAAAATCTCAAATTTTAACATTGAACCCTAGGAGAGCATACGTAGGGCCCCTGAGGGGGGGGGGGTAGCCATGTCGCGTGTCGATTTTAAGAAAAGGTCCATGTCGCGTGTCGATATTAAGAAAAGTTCCATGTCGCGTGTCGCTAAGTTTTATGTCGCATGTCGATTCTAAGACAACCCCAATGTCGCGTTGTCGATTTTAAAAATCGCCGTGTCGCCGTGTCGAAAAAGCCCCTATGGGGCCCTATATGTGTCTCGGCCTTACTATTAACCGACATCCATCGCGTGGTAACAGCCAGGGCCCCCACACCACGGCATGGCTGATCATATCAAAACGAGATTGTAAAGCATAGCTTGAGAAAGACAAAAATAGGGGTGACAGATGCAACTTGAACCGGTCAGTACCGACTGCGACTATGTACCTGCAATATCGATGGGGTTATAGGCCGAAACGTCATCACGCCGTCAGTCATTTGGCGTATCGAGGCTTTATAATGGGATTGGCCATGTTAAAGTGTGATTATTTGCTAGCGTCCAAACCACTGGTTCGATGGCATTTGGCATACATGATGCCAGTAATATGGGTACGTATTCCACCACATATGAGTCATCTACCTGCATTTATGTAGTCACAGCGAATTCTTTGCCCTTTCGGCAATGTCAAAATTGATCATCCAATAATCCTCGCAATTAATAGGCTACAAGCAAACGTATGTTCTCGTGTTCGCTTTATGAATAGACCGATCATTCACAGTCACTGTTGCTTTTATCCAATCATGTGGTGAAAAACCGTTATCCACGCTCGTTATGTCGGACAAACAAAGCCGCATGCCAGTTTCTTGACAAATTTAGAGATGAGTACAGCTGCTCATTTGTACCTACCATCAGCTATGATTGTCAGTTTCGTACTCACGATTAAGAAAAAAAGGACTCAAGCGTGGGCGGGGCTTAGTGTCGAAGTGTGGATCGGTATATTTTGTGGCTGGTAGAAATATTGATTAGGGTATTTGTGGCTTCACAGCACACGTGGGCGATTTGGGCGCATTATGACAAAACAAAACTGGCTTCTGCTGAGCGGCCATCGGCCCACCAGTTATCCAGGAACACTTGTCGTAGTTCGTTATGAATGTTTGAAGACACCTGGGGGTTGGGGTTTAGGCGGATAGAACGCCACAGTGACGGCAATACCATCAAACTCCTAATATAGCACATAGCTTATTTAATGTATAAAACGGACCAATATGGATACAGCTAAAGCACACCAACCAAGTTAAGAAGAACGCTCTTGGCAGTTCCATGGATCAGCAGTTTTCCAGCCGCAGAAGGTTGCAGGCATGTACAACAGGGGCCAGCCCCTGGACACCCCCAATGACACTGGGAGTGCTGACAGTTCACAACAACACACATCGCGCCGTGGTTGTGTATCATAAAGGGCCCGTGATTAACCTAAACAGGGAATTATGATATACTATTCAGGCCTTTCTTAGGTGATTTTGAGCATATATATATTTACTTTAGGTGTTGAGAAGAAGATGGAGCCAACTGTTAAATTTCAAACTTTGCGCAATTTTCCCCCGACCCTTTGAAAAGTTACCTTTTCATAAACTGACCTACTAAACTGACCCAATAAGTCACGAAATAAACTCACAAACTAAGGAAAATCATCGAAGTTAGCTAATAAACTGATGCAATAAATTAATCCAATAAACTGTCTCAAAAAAAATTAACTAACAAACGGAACCAAGATACGGACCCAGAAAGATCTAATGAGCAAAACAAGGAAGCCATGCACACACAAACCTGCCTACACCCGATCTGCACTTCACCATTGGGAGGTGGCTTTAAAACAACCAAACACGTTTTCGCTATCGCATCGATTTCGCCACTGCGTGTTTTCGCCACTTGAATATAGGGATGAAACCACCGTGTTTACAGACAGCCGAAACTGTTACCAAGCATCCCATTCTCCGGGATATGGGTGCCATTTCATCACCCAGTGGTTTGGTGATGGGGCCAAGGAACTTGTCTGTTGAGTATGTCTTAGAGACGCCGCCTTTCGTTCAGACTCTAGTCTTACCATGCACTTTCTCCATACCCCCACCCCCCATCCTCCCCCGCGATGTCGTTATCTTTCTTGACGGATATCATCTAGTACCCATATCCTCGCGAAACCCTTTTGTTTAAACCCACTGCGCGACCTGCAGTAACTTGAAAGGCATCGCCCTGACATCCAGGGCGGCTAAAATGTTTTAGGGTGTGGGTGCATGGGTGGGGTGGCGGGAGGGGGAAGCCAACTCGCGTGGAGTCGATCTCGCCGGGATCAATGGAGGCAGGCCCAGTGTTTATTAACAACTAGTCGAGCCATTTGATAAGATAAACCCCGGTGCTTCCTCACGGCGGTGGGCTGGCTGGTTGGTCTCTCGTGGTGGCACGACGTGCCGTGGCCTCTCTTCTCGTGGATGGAGGGTGCCCTTCGGCGGTGAGGTATCGGGCGAACGCGGGTAGGTGACCCAATAAACTAACCCAATAAACTGACCCAATAAACTGACCCAATAAACTGACCCAATAAACTGACCCAATAATCTGACCCAATAAACTGACCCAATAAACTGACCTCAAAAACGGACCCAATAAACTGATCCAATAACCTGACCCAGTAAATTCTCTCAATAAACTGGCCGAATATACAGAGCCACAAAACTGACCCAATAAGCTGATCCAATCAACTGGCCCAATAAATTGGCAAAACAAACTGGCCCAAGAAACTGACCCAATAAAGTCACCCAAGAAACTGACCCAATAAACTGGCCCGATAAACTGGCCCCATAAACTGGCCCCATAAACTGACCCAATAAACTGGCCCCATAAACCGGCCCCATAAACTGGCCCGATAAACTGACCCCATAAACGGGCCCTATAAACTGGCCCCATAAACTGCCCCGAGCAACTGACCCCATAAACTGACCCCATAAACTGGCCCGATAAACTGGCCCAATAAAGTGGCCCCATAAACTGGCCCCATAAACTGGCCCGATAAACTGACCCCATAAACTGGCCCTATAAACTGGCCCCATAAACTGCCCCGAGCAACTGACCCCATAAACTGACCCAATAAAGTCACCCAAGAAACTGACCCAATAAACTGGCCCCATAAACTGGCCCGATAAACTGGCCCCATAAACTGGCCCCATAAACTGGCCCCATAAACCGGCCCTATAAACTGACCCAATAAACTGGCCCCATAAACCGGCCCCATAAACTGGCCCGATAAACTGACCCCATAAACTGGCCCTATAAACTGGCCCCATAAACTGCCCCGAGCAACTGACCCCATAAACTGACCCCATAAACTGGCCCGATAAACTGGCCCAATAAAGTGGCCCAACAATCTGACCTCGTAAACTGACCCGATAGACTGACCAAATAAACTTACCCAGGGGTAAACAGGGCTAAACAGAGCGCTCAATGCGAGCGCTCTAACCCACTGATCTATCGGGGGGCCCCTTTTTAGTATGATAGGTCGATTGGAGTATGTGGGCGAGGTTTCCACTGGGTGTTGGGCGGATTATGCGCCAAGTTCGAAGCAGTAAAGTTTGCGTGAAACGTAATCTGTATACGGTATCAGTCTGTCTTTTTAAATAATACTGACTACGAAGTCCAAGTGCAAGTCCAGAGTTCATAATGTGCATGTTTACCAACAGTAAATGGTGGATGCAAAATTAAGATAATGTTGACATTTAGGATGGGGTGAGACCATGGGGTCGCTGTCACCCGGGCTAGGACCATAGGGTCGCTGTCACCCGGGCTAGGACCATAGGGTCGCTGTCACCCGGGCTAAGACCACAGGGTCGCTGTCACCCGGGCTAGGACCATAGGGTCGCTGTCACTCGGGCTGAGACCATGGAGTCGCTGTCACCCGGGCTGAGACCATAAGGTCGCTGTCACCCGGGCTAAGACCATGGGGTCGCTGTCACCCGGGCTGAGACCATGGGGTCGCTGTCACCCGGGCTGAGACAATGGGGTCGCTGTCACCCGGGCTGAGACCATGGGGTCGCTGTCACCCGGGCTAAGACCATAGGGTCACTGTCAACCGGGCTAAGACAATGGGGTCACTGTCACCCGGGCTGAGACCATAAGGTTGCTGTCACCCGGGCTAAGACCATAGGGTCGCTGTCACCCGGGCTGAGACCATAGGGTCGCTGTCACCCGGCCTCAGACCATAGGGTCGCTGTCATCCGGGCTAAGACCATAGGGTCGCTGTCACCCGGGCTCAGACCATAGGGACGCTGTCACCCGGGCTGAGACCATAGGGTCGCTGTCACCCGGGCTCAGACCATAGGGTCGCTGTCACCCGGGCTGAGACCATGGGGTCGCTGTCATCCGGGCTGAGACAATGGGGTCGCTGTCATCCGGGCTAAGACCATAGGCACGCTGTCACCCGGGCTAAGACCATGGGGTCGTTGTCACCCGGGCCGAGACCATGGGGTCGCTGTCACCCGGGCTAAGACCATAGGGTCGCTGTCACCCGGGCTAAGACCATAGGGTCGCTGTCAGCCGGGCTAAGACCATAGGGTCGCTGTCACCCGGGCTAAGACCATGGGGTCGTTGTCATCCGGGCTGAGACCATGGGGTCGCTGTCAGCCGGGCTAAGACCATAGGGTCGCTGTCACCCGGGCTAAGACCATAGGGTCGCTGTCACCCGGGCTAAGACCATAGGGTCGCTGTCACCCGGGCTGACACCATAGGGACGCTGTCACCCGGGCTGAGACCATGGGGTCGCTGTCACCCGGGCTGACACCATAGGGACGCTGTCACCCGGGCTGAGACCATGGGGTCGCTGTCACCCGGGCTGAGACCATGGGGTCGCTGTCACCCGGGCTGACACCATAGGGACGCTGTCACCCGGGCTGAGACCATAGGGTCGCTGTCACCCGGGCTGAGACCATAGGGTCGCTGTCACTCGGGCTCAGGCCATAGGGTCGCTGTGACCCGGGCTGAGACCATGGGGTCGCTGTCACCCGGGCTGAGACCATAGGGTCGCTGTCTCCCGGGCTGACACCATAGGGTCGCTGTCACTCGGGCTGAGACCATGGGGTCGCTGTCACCCGGGCTGAGACCATAGGGTTGCTGTCACCCGGCCTCAGACCATAGGGTCGCTGTCATCCGGGCTAAGACCATAGGGTCACTGTCAACCGGGCTAAGACAATGGGGTCACTGTCACCCGGGCTGAGACCATAGGGTTGCTGTCACCCGGGCTGAGACCATAGGGTCGCTGTCACCCGGGCTGAGACCATAGGGTCGCTGTCACCCGGCCTCAGACCATAGGGTCGCTGTCATCCGGGCTAAGACCATAGGGTCGCTGTCATCCGGGCTAAGACCATAGGGTCGCTGTCACCCGGGCTCAGGCCATAGGGACGCTGTCACCCGGGCTCAGGCCATAGGGTCGCTGTCACTCGGGCTGAGACCATGGGGTCGCTGCCACCCGGGCTGAGACCATGGGGTCGCTGTCACCCGGGCTAAGACCATAGGGACGCTGTCACCCGGGCTAAGACCATGGGGTCGCTGTCACCCGGGCTGAGACCATGGGGTCGCTGTCACCCGGGCTACCTAACCAACAGGGATGTAATTTTTGTTAATTAACATCAAAATAGGAAAAAAAATTACTAATAACAATAATAATAACACCGGGCGAAAAGAAAGATAAGATAAGCGGACATAAGAGGTCGCCGGTACAAAAGTGTAAAAGCTTGAGCAGATTGAAAAATGAAAAATGAAACTCAGATTGAAAAGTGAGAAATAAAATTCAGATTGAAAAGTGAAAAATAAAATTCAGATTGAAAAGTGAAAAATGAAACTCAGATTGAACAGTAAAAAATAAAATTCAGATTGAAAAGTGAAACATGAAACTCAGATTGAAAAGTGAAAAATGAAACTCATGTGAGCAGAATGAATAGGAACAGTCTGTCAGCTTACAACCTAATCCCCGTTACGCCCAGCGACATCTAGTGTCCGCAGCAGTTAGGCCGGCGCACGACCTATTTCCAAGACGTCAACATTCGTTCGTTCTAGACTGGAGAGCATTTCACCGCAAAAAGTAAATCGCTTCCACGGCCGTTTTCTCCAGTTCCGCTTGTAAAACTACTGAGAGATGATTGCTGTCAGATAATGAAGAACTAATGGCCTGGGATGTGGAATGGGAGTGGTGTAGGAGGGGTTGGGGAGTGGGGGGGGGGGGTAACGTTAGGGGTGGAGACGTGTTTTCTATCAGATCGAGTCTATCAGCAAAGTAGTTTAGGCAAGTTGTTTGACGATAGCTGCACGCTGTGGTGGAATATAAATTGGGTTCAGCATTTACAATTAACAAAGCGCAATCCTGTAACGTGACTGTAACGCGACTGTAACGTGACTGTAACGCGACTGTAAGAAATCCATCGTGTTGGGCCTGGCCCACGAGGGATTGAACGTGGTTGTGATCTATGTACCCCTGAGGAGCACGCATTTTATGTCAGTCAGTCTATAAATCTGCCATTACGAATCTTCCATTACGGCAAGACAAGACAAGACTGGGGATGCCCCAGTGTACTTCTACCAGACCAATCAGTGGAGTTGCTTGCACTGGGTCCCATGGCAACCATTGAAATGCCGGTGGAAGCGCATTTCGAGATGATGGAAATAACCGTAGAGGTCACCAAGGTGACCATAATCCCGGTGATTAGCCTATTGATTTTGGATTTCCCGGCATTGATGATTCCGATACGCTGGGGGCCGTGCTGGCGACCCTCGATGGCTACAGGGCGCGAACGCTGACCTCAATATTGGACATACTCAGTTTGTTCTCCAGGAGGCGCCATTTGGTGTTACTGCAGTGATCCTTGCTGTCCGGCAGAGGCCCAGGCCTGTGCGTGGAGAGGCTGGTCGGCTGGCCGGCCGGCTAAATAACAGGATTAAAGTGCTTCATTCACATTCTTGTGCTCAAAAGAACCGGAATTGACGTCATCGCCATCCAGATAATCTCACTCACTCGCTTGGTGGCGCTCCGTGCTTTTGCCTTAGACAAAATGATCGATACCGCATTCCAAAACACCAACACTTACTAATTTATTGTCGGTCAAATGTATTGTTGTTGCAGAATAAAATGCAGAATTAAGGCCCATGTAGGATGTGCAGTAATTGATAGTTGATTTCAGCGTATTTTAATGAGCTGTCGTAGGTTACTACAAGAATAACTCGTCCCGTTCTCTGTATTGCTATGTATGTGAGTATTGTCTGTAGTTTGCTATAAGGTGGCACCTCGTTTATCAGGTTACATTCACACACGCACATCCAGCC
The DNA here is from genome assembly GCA_964019135.1 of Arenicola marina. NCBI lineage: Eukaryota > Metazoa > Annelida > Polychaeta > Arenicolidae > Arenicola > Arenicola marina. The sequence continues at coordinate 30,700,244 of OZ025260.1, read as the reverse complement.
GAACCGCCATCCTCCACTTCTTCCCACATTCTCCCAATGTTAAAGAAATCATCTGCATCCCACACAACCCAAGCAATAATGTCTGGAACACTCCACCCCTGCCCCCCACGGTTCTCCTACCCCCCCCCCCCCCACCACCACCACCTTCCCATCGGCAAATTTTGAGCGACCGCTAGATCAACAAAATCTTACCCTTTCCTTTGTACAACATCGACACCCCTCCCACCCCTCCACCCCTCTGGACCTCACTGCCCACCACTCTCCTCTCCACCACACACGCGCACGTTAGCTGTGCTTCCGGTGGTCTTGGCACGCCAGCGCCATCTGGTGAGTAAAACCGCAAAAAACGTCGTAGAGAGCGGCCATCTTAATCTGGACGAAATGTATCGCTTCCTCGATTGGCCCGACAGGATAATTGGCGCCAAAAAACTGGCGCCAAAGCGCCAATAATGGCTGCAAACCATCTATCGCTCACCTCTGTTTTGGCTCTGGCACGGCCACAGAGGTAATTAACAGTGAGGCAGTCACGCGATGAAGGATAAAGAGAAGTTATGTTTGCCACGCGTTGAGGCAACAGTGAAGTAGCAACGTAGCAAATTGTGGAACATTAATACGGAAACGAAGTAGTACCAAAGAATGTCAAAACAGCCATAGTCCTGTGTCGGTTTGCGCAAACGTCGTTCGTACATATAATGTAGCACAGATAAAATTTACAGTTGGCGAAGTGATCTTGTATAAAGGTCGACCCATTTTCACCCTATATATTGTTAGATATTAATAAACAATAAGCGGTTACTTAAAACCGTTGGTCCAGTAATTTTCCAACTGCATTATGATCTTTAAAATGTTGGTGACAAGTGTATACGTCATATAACTGTGTAAATGTTTACTAAATGGACTAAATAGATATGCTATCATTGTTCAAAGGCAAACATGGCAGCAATGCCTGCATTTTCAACAAGTAAACAAGAAAGCCAACATTTTCTCATACAAGATGAACCGATGCGTTTAGCCCAAAAAGTGTTAACAACACACGTGTAATGTATTGTGAGGTACAACAGGTGAGTACTTCAAGAACTTAAATACATAATTTCCCTTCGAGACATTTAAAGTCAAAATATTGCTGTATGAATCACTTTAATCATCATCAGTTAATACCTGGTTTCGGCTAATGTTTGTTGTTCTGCCTGCCCTTATCTTATCAGTATCTAATCATTATTAGGCGTTTTGGACATCAATGCGATGTAAGCGGTTGAGACTAGGCAGTATTTGGCATTCATCCCTTGGTCCACACAATAAGACAGATGAAACGGTTATCAGGCTAAAACGTTCCTCGGACAAGGCCCTGAGCCTATCCCTCTGGAGCCGACGATGACAAATGATTACGTGCCCATGCATATCAACATCAAGCTTAAAAACTACAAACTCTTCCATCTTTTCCGGTTTATTAATGATGTGTCAGCGGAGATGGGAATTGATCACCGCTGGGAAAAATGATCCATTTACACCTCCTTTCATGACTTGTATTTCTTTTTCTTTTATGGCCTTATCGGCGGCTGTGGGACGGCTTCAGGCTGTAAAACTGGGAGTGCTGACGGCAAGCCGCTCATTGGTAATGGTAACTTGGGTTGGTTGGTTATTCAGGACGCTTTAAGCACTTTTGGTCATATCGCGTCAATGGGAGAAGGAAGGGAGAGTGGAGCCATGCCCCAGGGGGTAACCCCTTACTCTTTACGAAGAAAGACATAGGATCTTTATCCTGCGACCACACAGACATGGCCACAGCAGGGCTCGAACCAACGATCCACGTGCCGTTAGGCTGTCAGGTGGCCAGAGCACTCAATGCGAGCGCTCTAACCCACTGAGCTGTCGCGCCGGCCCCTCGGTGTCTTGGGACGAGCGGCTCATTAATAACGGTGACTTGGGACGAGCGGCTCATTGGTAACGGTGACTTGGGACGAGCGGCTCATTAATAACGGTGACTTGGGACGAGCGGCTCATTGATAACGGTGACTTGGGACGAGCGGCTCATTGGTAACGGTGACTTGGGAGGAGCGGCTCATTGATAACGGTGACTTGGGACGAGCGGCTCATTGATAACGGTGACTTGGGACGAGCGGCTCATTGGTAACGGTGACTTGGGACGAGCGGCTCATTGGTAACGGTGACTTGGGACGAGCGGCTCATTGATAACGGTGACTTGGGACGAGCGGCTCATTGGTAACGGTGACTTGGGGCGAGCGGCTCATTGGTAACGGTGACTTGGGACGAGCGGCTCATTGGTAACGGTGACTTGGGACGAGCGGCTCATTGATAACGGTGACTTGGGACGAGCGGCTCATTGGTAACGGTGACTTGGGAGGAGCGGCTCATTGATAACGGTGACTTGGGACGAGCGGCTCATTGGTAACGGTGACTTGGGACGAGCGGCTCATTGATAACGGTGACTTGGGACAAGCGGCTCATTGGTAACGGTGACTTGGGATGAGCGGCTCATTAATAACGGTGACTTGGGGCGAGCGGCTCATTGATAACGGTGACCTGGGACGAGCGGCTCATTGGTAACGGTGACTTGGGACGAGCGGCTCATTGGTAACGGTGACTTGGGACGAACGGCTCATTGATAACGGTGACTTGGGACGAGCGGCTCATTGGTAACGGTGACTTGGGACGAGCGGCTCATTGGTAACGGTGACTTGGGACGAGCGGCTCATTGATAACGGTGACTTGGGACGAGCGGCTCATTGGTAACGGTGACTTGGGACGAGCATTGATAACGGTGACTTGGGACGAGCGGCTCATTGGTAACGGTGACTTGGGACGATCGGCTCATTGATAACGGTGACTTGGGACGAGCGGCTCATTGATAACGGTGACTTGGGACGAGCGGCTCATTGGTAACGGTGACTTGGGACGAGCGGCTCATTGGTAACGGTGACTTGGGACGAGCGGCTCATTGATAACGGTGACTTGGGACGAGCGGCTCATTGGTAACGGTGACTTGGGACGAGCGGCTCATTGGTAACGGTGACTTGGGACGAGCGGCTCATTGGTAACGGTGACTTGGGGCGAGCGGCTCATTGATAACGGTGACTTGGGACGAGCGGCTCATTGATAACGGTGACTTGGGACGAGCGGCTCATTGGTAACGGTGACTTGGGACGAGCGGCTCATTGGTCACGGTGACTTGGGACGAGCGGCTCATTGATAACGGTGACTTGGGACGAGCGGCTCATTGGTAACGGTGACTTGGGACGAGCGGCTCATTGGTAACGGTGACTTGGGACGATCGGCTCATTGATAACGGTGACTTGGGACGAGCGGCTCATTGATAACGGTGACTTGGGACGAGCGGCTCATTGGTCACGGTGACTTGGGACGAGCGGCTCATTGGTAACGGTGACTTGGGACGAACGGCTCATTGGTAACGGTAACTTGGGACGAGCGGCTAATTGGTAACGGTGACTTGGGACGAGCGGCTCATTGGTAGCGGTGCCTTGGGACGAGCATTGATAACGGTGACTTGGGACGAACGGCTCATTGGTAACGCTGACTTGGGACGAGCGGCTCATTGGTAACGGTGACTTGGGACGAGCGGCTCATTGGTAACGGTGACTTGGGACGAGCGGCTCATTGGTAACGGTGACTTGGGACGAGCGGCTCATTGGTAGCGGTGACTTGGGGCGAGCGGCTCATTGGTAACGGTGACTTGGGACGAGCGGCTCATTGATAACGGTGACTTGGGACGAGCCGCTCATTGATAACGGTGACTTGGGACGAGCGGCTCATTGGTAACGGTGACTTGGGACGAGCCGCTCATTGATAACGGTGACTTGGGACGAGCGGCTCATTGATAACGGTGACTTGGGACGAGCGGCTCATTGGTAACGGTGACTTGGGACGAGCGGCTCATTGGTAGCGGTGACTTGGGGCGAGCGGCTCATTGGTAACGGTGACTTGGGACGAGCGGCTCATTGATAACGGTGACTTGGGACGAGCCGCTCATTGATAACGGTGACTTGGGACGAGCGGCTCATTGGTAACGGTGACTTGGGACAAGCGGCTCATTGATAACGGTGACTTGGGACGAGCGGCTCATTGATAACGGTGACTTGGGACGAGCGGCTCATTGATAACGGTGACTTGGGACAAGCGGCTCATTGATAACGGTGACTTGGGACAAGCGGCTCATTGATAACGGTGACTTGGGACGAGCGGCTCATTGATAACGGTGACTTGGGACGAGCGGCTCATTGGTAACGGTGACTTGGGACGAGCGGCTCATTGATAACGGTGACTTGGGACGAGCGGCTCATTGATAACGGTGACTTGGGACGAGCGGCTCATTGATAACGGTGACTTGGGACGAGCGGCTCATTGGTAACGGTGACTTGGGACAAGCGGCTCATTGATAACGGTGACTTGGGACGAGCGGCTCATTGATAACGGTGACTTGGGACGAGCGGCTCATTGATAACGGTGACTTGGGACGAGCGGCTCATTGGTAACGGTGACTTGGGACAAGCGGCTCATTGATAACGGTGACTTGGGACGAGCGGCTCATTGATAACGGTGACTTGGGACGAGCGGCTCATTGATAACGGTGACTTGGGACGAGCGGCTCATTGGTAACGGTGACTTGGGACGAGCGGCTCATTGGTAACGGTGACTTGGGACGAGCGGCTCATTGGTAACGGTGACTTGGAATGAGCGGCTCATTGGTAACGGTGACTTGGGGCGAGCGGCTCATTGATAACGGTGACTTGGGACGAGCGGCTCATTGATAACGGTGACTTGGGACAAGCGGCTCATTGGTAACGGTGACTTGGGACGAGCGGCTCATTGGTAACGGTGACTTGGGACGAGCGGCTCATTGATAACGGTGACTTGGGACGAGCGGCTCATTGATAACGGTGACTTGGGACAAGCGGCTCATTGGTAACGGTGACTTGGGACGAGCGGCTCATTGGTAACGGTGACTTGGGGCGAGCGGCTCATTGATAACGGTGACTTGGGACGAGCGGCTCATTGATAACGGTGACTTGGGGCGAGCGGCTCATTGGTCACGGTGACTTGGGGCGAGCGGCTCATTGGTAACGGTGACTTGGGGCGAGCGGCTCATTGATAACGGTGACTTGGGACGAGCGGCTCATTGATAACGGTGACTTGGGACGAGCGGCTCATTGGTAACGGTGACTTGGGGCGAGCGGCTCATTGATAACGGTGACTTGGGACGAGCGGCTCATTGATAACGGTGACTTGGGACAAGCGGCTCATTGATAACGGTGACTTGGGGCGAGCGGCTCATTGATAACGGTGACTTGGGACGAGCGGCTCATTGATAACGGTGACTTGGGACGAGCGGCTCATTGGTAACGGTGACTTGGGGCGAGCGGCTCATTGGTAACGGTGACTTGGGACGAGCGGCTCATTGGTAACGGTGACTTGGGACAAGCGGCTCATTGGTAACGGTGACTTGGGACGAGCGGCTCATTGGTAACGGTGACTTGGGACGAGCGGCTCATTGGTAACGGTGACTTGGGACGAGCGGCTCATTGGTAACGGTGACTTGGGACGAGCGGCTCATTGATAACGGTGACTTGGGACGAGCGGCTCATTGGTCACGGTGACTTGGGACGAGCGGCTCATTGATAACGGTGACTTGGGACGAGCGGCTCATTGATAACGGTGACTTGGGACGAGCGGCTCATTGGTAACGGTGACTTGGGGCGAGCGGCTCATTGGTAACGGTGACTTGGGACGAGCGGCTCATTGATAACGGTGACTTGGGACAAGCGGCTCATTGATAACGGTGACTTGGGGCGAGCGGCTCATTGATAACGGTGACTTGGGACGAGCGGCTCATTGGTAACGGTGACTTGGGGCGAGCGGCTCATTGGTAACGGTGACTTGGGACGAGCGGCTCATTGGTAACGGTGACTTGGGGCGAGCGGCTCATTGATAACGGTGACTTGGGGCGAGCGGCTCATTGGTAACGGTGACTTGGGGCGAGCGGCTCATTGGTAACGGTGACTTGGGACGAGCGGCTCATTGATAACGGTGACTTGGGACAAGCGGCTCATTGATAACGGTGACTTGGGGCGAGCGGCTCATTGATAACGGTGACTTGGGACGAGCGGCTCATTGATAACGGTGACTTGGGGCGAGCGGCTCATTGATAACGGTGACTTGGGACGAGCGGCTCATTGATAACGGTGACTTGGGACGAGCGGCTCATTGATAACGGTGACTTGGGACGAGCGGCTCATTGGTAACGGTGACTTGGGACAAGCGGCTCATTGATAACGGTGACTTGGGGCGAGCGGCTCATTGATAACGGTGACTTGGGACGAGCGGCTCATTGGTAACGGTGACTTGGGACGAGCGGCTCATTGATAACGGTGACTTGGGACGAGCGGCTCATTGGTAACGGTGACTTGGGACGAGCGGCTCATTGGTAACGGTGACTTGGGACGAGCGGCTCATTGGTAACGGTGACTTGGGACGAACGGCTCATTGGTAACGGTGACTTGGGACGAGCGGCTAATTGGTAACGGTGACTTGGGACGAGCGGCTCATTGGTAGCGGTGCCTTGGGACGAGCATTGATAACGGTGACTTGGGACGAACGGCTCATTGATAACGGTGGCTTGGGATGAGCGGCTCATTGGTAACGGTGACTTGGGACGAGCGGCTCATTGGTAACGGTGACTTGGGACGAGCGGCTCATTGATAACGGTGGCTTGGGATGAGCGGCTCATTGGTAACGGTGACTTGGGACGAGCGGCTCATTGGTAACGGTGACTTGGGACGAGCGGCTCATTGATAACGGTGACTTGGGACGAGCGGCTCATTGGTAACGGTGACTTGGGACGAGCGGCTCATTGGTAACGGTGACTTGGGACGAGCGGCTCATTGATAACGGTGACTTGGGACGAGCGGCTCATTGGTAACGGTGGCTTGGGATGAGCGGCTCATTGGTAACGGTGACTTGGGACGAGCGGCTCATTGATAACGGTGGCTTGGGACGAGCGGCTCATTGATAACGGTGGCTTGGGATGAGCGGCTCATTGGTAACGGTGACTTGGGACGAGCGGCTCATTGATAACGGTGACTTGGGACGAGCGGCTCATTGGTAACGGTGACTTGGGACGAGCGGCTCATTGATAACGGTGACTTGGGACGAGCGGCTCATTGGTAACGGTGACTTGGGACGAGCGGCTCATTGGTAACGGTGACTTGGGACGAGCGGCTCATTGATAACGGTGACTTGGGACGAGCGGCTCATTGGTAACGGTGGCTTGGGATGAGCGGCTCATTGGTAACGGTGACTTGGGACGAGCGGCTCATTGATAACGGTGACTTGGGACGAGCGGCTCATTGATAACGGTGGCTTGGGATGAGCGGCTCATTGGTAACGGTGACTTGGGACGAGCGGCTCATTGGTAACGGTGACTTGGGACGAGCGGCTCATTGATAACGGTGACTTGGGACGAGCGGCTCATTGGTAACGGTGACTTGGGACGAGCGGCTCATTGGTAACGGTGACTTGGGACGAGCGGCTCATTGGTAACGGTGACTTGGGACGAACGGCTCATTGGTAACGGTGACTTGGGACGAGCGGCTAATTGGTAACGGTGACTTGGGACGAGCGGCTCATTGGTAGCGGTGCCTTGGGACGAGCAATGATAACGGTGACTTGGGACGAACGGCTCATTGGTAACGCTGACTTGGGACGAGCGGCTCATTGGTAACGGTGACTTGGGACGAGCGGCTAATTGGTAACGGTGACTTGGGACGAGCGGCTCATTGATAACGGTGACTTGGGACGAGCGGCTCATTGATAACGGTGACTTGGGACGAGCGGCTCATTGATAACGGTGACTTGGGACGAGCGGCTCATTGGTAACGGTGACATGGGACGAGCGGCTCATTGGTAACGGTGACTTGGGACGAGCGGCTCATTGGTAACGGTGACTTGGGACGAGCGGCTCATTGATAACGGTGACTTGGGACGAGCGGCTCATTGATAACGGTGACTTGGGACGCGCGGCTCATTGGTAACGGTGACTTGGGACGAGCGGCTCATTGATAACGGTGACTTGGGACGAGCGGCTCATTGATAACGGTGACTTGGGATGAGCGGCTCATTGGTAACGGTGGCTTGGGATGAGCGGCTCATTGGTAACGGTGACTTGGGACGAGCGGCTCATTGGTAACGGTGACTTGGGACGAGCGGCTCATTGATAACGGTGACTTGGGACGAGCGGCTCATTGGTAACGGTGACTTGGGACGAGCGGCTCATTGGTAACGGTGACTTGGGATGAGCGGCTCATTGGTAACGGTGGCTTGGGATGAGCGGCTCATTGGTAACGGTGACTTGGGACGAGCGGCTCATTGATAACGGTGACTTGGGACGAGCGGCTCATTGATAACGGTGGCTTGGGATGAGCGGCTCATTGGTAACGGTGACTTGGGACGAGCGGCTCATTGGTAACGGTGACTTGGGACGAGCGGCTCATTGATAACGGTGACTTGGGACGAGCGGCTCATTGGTAACGGTGACTTGGGACGAGCGGCTCATTGGTAACGGTGACTTGGGACGAGCGGCTCATTGGTAACGGTGACTTGGGACGAACGGCTCATTGGTAACGGTGACTTGGGACGAGCGGCTAATTGGTAACGGTGACTTGGGACGAGCGGCTCATTGGTAGCGGTGCCTTGGGACGAGCAATGATAACGGTGACTTGGGACGAACGGCTCATTGGTAACGCTGACTTGGGACGAGCGGCTCATTGGTAACGGTGACTTGGGACGAGCGGCTAATTGGTAACGGTGACTTGGGACGAGCGGCTCATTGATAACGGTGACTTGGGACGAGCGGCTCATTGATAACGGTGACTTGGGACGAGCGGCTCATTGATAACGGTGACTTGGGACGAGCGGCTCATTGGTAACGGTGACATGGGACGAGCGGCTCATTGGTAACGGTGACTTGGGACGAGCGGCTCATTGGTAACGGTGACTTGGGACGAGCGGCTCATTGATAACGGTGACTTGGGACGAGCGGCTCATTGATAACGGTGACTTGGGACGCGCGGCTCATTGGTAACGGTGACTTGGGACGAGCGGCTCATTGATAACGGTGACTTGGGACGAGCGGCTCATTGGTAACGGTGACTTGGGACGAGCGGCTCATTGGTAACGGTGACTTGGGACGAGCGGCTCATTGATAACGGTGACTTGGGACGAGCGGCTCATTGATAACGGTGACTTGGGACGAGCGGCTCATTGATAACGGTGACTTGGGACGAGCGGCTCATTGGTAACGGTGACTTGGGACGAGCGGCTCATTGATAACGGTGACTTGGGACGAGCGGCTCATTGGTAACGGTGACATGGGACGAGCGGCTCATTGGTAACGGTGACTTGGGACGAGCGGCTCATTGGTAACGGTGACTTGGGACGAGCGGCTCATTGATAACGGTGACTTGGGACGAGCGGCTCATTGATAACGGTGACTTGGGACGCGCGGCTCATTGGTAACGGTGACTTGGGACGAGCGGCTCATTGGTAACGGTGACTTGGGACGAGCGGCTCATTGATAACGGTGACCTTGGACGAGCGGCTCATTGATAACGGTGACTTGGGACGAGCGGCTCATTGGTAACGGTGACTTGGGACGAGCGGCTCATTGGTAGCGGTGACTTGGGACGAGCGGCTCATTGGTAACGGTGATTTGGGACGAGCGGCTCATTGGTAACGGTGACTTGGGACGAGCGGCTCATTGATAACGATGACTTGGGACGAGCGGCTAATTGGTAACGGTGACTTGGGACGAGCGGCTAATTGGTAACGGTGACTTGGGACGATCGGCTCATTGATAACGGTGACTTGGGACGAGCGGCTAATTGGTAACGGTGACTTGGGACGAGCGGCTCATTGGTAACGGTGATTTGGGACGAGCGGCTCATTGGTAACGGTGACTTGGGACGAGCGGCTCATTGATAACGATGACTTGGGACGAGCGGCTAATTGGTAACGGTGACTTGGGACGAGCGGCTAATTGGTAACGGTGACTTGGGACGAGCGGCTCATTGATAACGGTGACTTGGGACGAGCGGCTCATTGATAACGGTGACTTGGGACGAGCGGCTCATTGGTAACGGTGACTTGGGACGAGCGGCTCATTGATAACGGTGACTTGGGACGAGCGGCTCATTGGTAACGGTGACTTGGGACGAGCGGCTCATTGGTAACGGTGACTTGGGACGAGCGGCTCATTGGTAACGGTGACTTGGGACGAGCGGCTCATTGGTAACGGTGACTTGGGACGAGCGGCTCATTGGTAACGGTGACTTGGGACGAGCGGCTCATTGATAACGGTGACTTGGGACGAGCGGCTCATTGGTAACGGTGACTTGGGACGAGCGGCTCATTGATAACGGTGACTTGGGACGAGCGGCTCATTGGTAACGGTGACTTGGGACGAGCGGCTCATTGGTAACGGTGACTTGGGATGAGCGGCTCATTGATAACGGTGACTTGGGACGAGCGGCTCATTGATAACGGTGACTTGGGACGAGCGGCTCATTGGTAACGGTGACTTGGGAGGAGCGGCTCATTGGTAACGGTGACTTGGGACGAGCGGCTCATTGGTATCGGTGACTTGGGACGAGCGGCTCATTGGAAACGGTGACTTGGGACGAGCGGCTCATTGGTAACGGTGACTTGGGACGAGCGGCTCATTGGTAACGGTGACTTGGGACGAGCGGCTCATTGATAACGGTGACTTGGGACGAGCGGCTCATTGATAACGGTGACTTGGGACGAGTGCCTCATTGGTAACGGTGACTTGGGACGAGCGGCTCATTGGTAACGGTGACTTGGGACGAGCGGCTCATTGATAACGGTGACTTGGGACGAGCGGCTCATTGGTATCGGTGACTTGGGACGAGCGGCTCATTGGTAACGGTGACTTGGGACGAGCGGCTCATTGATAACGGTGACTTGGGACGAGCGGCTCATTGGTAACGGTGACTTGGGACGAGCGGCTCATTGGTAACGGTGACTTGGGACGAGCGGCTCATTGGTAACGGTGACTTGGGATGAGCGGCTCATTGATAACGGTGACTTGGGACGAGCGGCTCATTGATAACGGTGACTTGGGACGAGCGGCTCATTGGTAACGGTGACTTGGGAGGAGCGGCTCATTGGTAACGGTGACTTGGGACGAGCGGCTCATTGGTATCGGTGACTTGGGACGAGCGGCTCATTGATAACGGTGACTTGGGACGAGCGGCTCATTGATAACGGTGACTTGGGACGAGCGGCTCATTGGTAACGGTGACTTGGGACGAGCGGCTCATTGGTAACGGTGACTTGGGACGAGCGGCTCATTGATAACGGTGACTTGGGACGAGCGGCTCATTGATAACGGTGACTTGGGACGAGCGGCTCATTGATAACGGTGACTTGGGACGAGCGGCTCATTGATAACGGTGACTTGGGACGAGCGGCTCATTGGTAACGGTGACTTGGGACGAGCGGCTCATTGATAACGGTGACTTGGGACGAGCGGCTCATTGGTAACGGTGACTTGGGACGAGCGGCTCATTGATAACGGTGACTTGGGACGAGCGGCTCATTGGTAACGGTGACTTGGGACGAGCGGCTCATTGATAACGGTGACTTGGGACGAGCGGCTCATTGATAACGGTGACTTGGGACGAGCGGCTCATTGGTAACGGTGACTTGGGACGAGCGGCTCATTGGTAACGGTGACTTGGGACGGGCGGCTCATTGATAACGGTGACTTGGGACGAGCGGCTCATTGATAACGGGGACTTGGGACGAGCGGCTCATTGATAACGGGGACTTGGGACGAGCATTGATAACGGTGACCTGGGACGAGCGGCTCATTGATAACGGTGACTTGGGACGAGCGGCTCATTGATAACGGTGACTTGGGACGAGCGGCTCATTGGTAACGGTGACTTGGGACGAGCGGCTCATTGATAACGGTGACTTGGGACGAGCGGCTCATTGATAACGGGGACTTGGGACGAGCATTGATAACGGTGACCTGGGACGAGCGGCTCATTGATAACGGTGACTTGGGACGAGCGGCTCATTGATAACGGTGACTTGGGACGAGCGGCTCATTGGTAACGGTGACTTGGGACGAGCGGCTCATTGATAACGGTGACTTGGGACGAGCGGCTCATTGATAACGGTGACTTGGGACGAGCGGCTCATTGGTAACGGTGACTTGGGACGAGCGGCTCATTGATAACGGTGACTTGGGACGAGCCGCTCATTGGTAACGGTGACTTGGGACGAGCGGCTCATTGGTAACGGTGACCTGGGACGAGCGGCTCATTGATAACGGTGACTTGGGACGAGCGGCTCATTGATAACGGTGACTTGGGACGAGCGGCTCATTGGTAACGGTGACTTGGGACGAGCGGCTCATTGGTAACGGTGACTTGGGACGAGCGGCTCATTGATAACGGTGACTTTGGACGAGCGGCTCGTTGGTAACGGTGACTTCGGACGAGCGGCTCATTGGTAACGGTGACTTGGGACGAGCGGCTCATTGGTAACGGTGACTTGGGACGAGCGGCTCATTGGTAACGGTGACTTGGGACGAGCGGCTCATTGGTAGCGGTGACTTGGGACGAGCGGCTCGTTGGTAACGGGGACTTGGGACGAGCATTGATAACGGTGACTTGGGACGAACGGCTCATTGGTAACGGTGACTTGGGACGAACGGCTCATTGGTAACGGTGACTTGGGATGAACCTTCGAGACCGGAAGTGGCGGCATGCTGGCCCTGATGGTCGTGGCTTTCAAGCCGGGAGGATGGGGTGGCGATGCCAGGGGTGTTAGGGAGTCCAGATGGGGGTGTCCACGGGGAATGGGGGTATTTGGGTTGTAAATGGGACATTGATCATTGGTTGTACATAGGGGTGCGTAATAGGTTGATGCATTTTGGGAGCGGGTGCCAAGGATCTACACAGTGGGTTTATACTGGATGGACACATGATTGGGCATACATCGGTATACACAACGCGTACATCGGCTGTCCACGGAGACATGCAATGGTTGTACACACGATTAAATATAGGTACACACAGAATATACAGCGGCTGTACAAGGAGATATGCAATAGATTACACATGAGCGTACAGATATTATGGTATGCACATATCATACACATTGTATACTATACATCGGCGGCACACTGGTCTGTACGCAGGTGTAACTAGGGACTGTACACTGGCTGTACGCAGGTGTAAGTAGGGGATGTACACCGGTCTGTACGCAGGTGTAACTAGGGGCTGTACACTGGTCTGTATGCTGGTGTAACTAGGGGCTGTACACTGGTCTGTACGCAGGTGTAACTAGGGGCTGTACACTGGTCTGTACGCTGGTGTAACTAGGGACTGTACACTGGCTGTACGCAGGTGTAACTAGGGGATGTACACCGGTCTGTACGCAGGTGTAACTAGGGGCTGTATACTGGTCTGTATGCTGGTGTAACTAGGGGCTGTACACTGGTCTGTACGCAGGTGTAACTAGGGGTTGTACACCGGTCTGTACGCAAGTGTAACTAGGAGCTGTACACTGGCCTGTACGCAGGTGTAACTAGGGGCTGTTCACTGGTCTGTACGCAGGTGTAACTAGGGGTTGTACAGTGGTCTGTTGGCAGGTGTAAATAGGGTCTGTACACTGGTCTGTACGCAGGTGTAACTAGGGGCTGTACACCGGTCTGTACGCAGGTGTAACTAGGGGCTGTACGCTGGTCTGTACGCTGGTGTAACTAGGGGCTGTACACTGATCTGTACGCAAGTGTAACTAGGGGCTGTACACTGGTCTGTACGCAGGTGTAACTAGGGGCTGTACACTGGTCTGTACGCAGGTGTAACTAGGGGCTGTACACTGGTCTGTACGCAGGTGTAACTAGGGGCTGTATACTGGTCTGTACGCAGGTGTAACTAGGGGCTGTACACTGGTCTGTACGCAGGTGTAACTAGGGGCTGTACACCGGTCTGTACGCAGGTGTAACTAGGGGCTGTACACTGGTCGGTACACAGGTGTAACTAGGGGCTGTACACTGGTCGGTACGCAGGTGTAACTAGGGGCTGTACACTGGTCTGTACGCAGGTGTAACTAGGGGCTGTACACTGGTCTGTACGCAGGTATAACTAGGGGCTGTTCACTGGTCTGTACCCAGGTGTAACTAGGGGCTGTACACTGGTCTGTGCGCAGGTGTAACTAGGGGCTGTACACTGGTCTGTACGCTGGTGTAACTAGGGGCTGTACACTGGTCTGTACGCAGGTGTAACTAGGGGCTGTACGCAGGTGTAACTAGGGGCTGTTCACTGGTCTGTACGCAGGTGTAACTAGGGGCTGTACACTAGTCTGTACGCAGGTGTAATTAGGGGCTGTTCACTGGTCTGTTGGCAGGTGTAACTAGGGGCTGTACACTGGTCTGTTGGCAGGTGTAACTAGGGACTGTGCACTGGTCTGTACGCAGGTGTAACTAGGGGCTGTACACTGGTCTGTTGGCAGGTGTAACTAGGGGCTGTCCACTGGTCTGTACGCAGGTGTAACTAGGTGCTGTACACTGGTCTGTTGGCAGATGTAACTAGGGGCTGTACACTGGCCTGTACGCAGGTGTAACTAATGGCTGTACACTGGTCTGTACGCAGGTGTAACTAGGGGCTGTACACTGGCCTGTATGCAGATGTAACTAGGCGCTGTACACTGGTCTGTACGCAGGTATAACTAGGGGCTGTACACTAGTCTGTACGCAGGTGTAACTAGGGGCTGTACACTGTTCTGTATGCAGATGTAACTAGGGGCTGTACACTGGCCTGTACGCAGGTGTAACTAGGGGCTGTACACTGGCCTGTATGCAGATGTAACTAGGCGCTGTGCACCGGTCTGTACGCAGGTGTAACTAGGCGCTGTACACTGGTCTGTACGCAGGTGTAACTAGGAGCTGTACACTGGCCTGTATGCAGATGTAACTAGGCGCTGTGCACCGGTCTGTACGCAGGTGTAACTAGGCGCTGTACACTGGTCTGTACGCAGGTGTAACTAGGGGCTGTACACTGGTCTGTTGGCAGATGTAACTAGGGGCTGTACACTGGCCTGTACGCAGGTGTAACTAGGGGCTATACACTGGTCTGTACGCAGGTGTAACTAGGGGCTGTACACTGGCCTGTATGCAGATGTAACTAGGCGCTGTACACTGGTCTGTACGCAGGTATAACTAGGAGCTGTACACTAGTCTGTACGCAGGTGTAACTAGGGGCTGTACACTGTTCTGTATGCAGATGTAACTAGGGGCTGTACACTGGTCTGTTGGCAGGTGTAACTAGGGGCTGTACACTGTTCTGTACGCAGGTGTAACTAGGGGCTGTACACTGGCCTGTATGCAGATGTAACTAGGCGCTGTGCACCGGTCTGTACGCAGGTGTAACTAGGCGCTGTACACTGGTCTGTACGCAGGTGTAACTAGGGGCTGTACGCAGGTGTAACTAGGGGCTGTACACTGGTCTGTGCGCAGGTGTAACTAGGGGCTGTACACTGGTCTGTACGCAGGTGTAACTAGGAGCTGTACACTGGCCTGTACGCAGGTGTAACTAGGGGCTGTACACTGGTCTGTTGGCAGGTGTAACTAGGGGCTGTACACTGGTCTGTACGCAGGTGTAACTAGGAGCTGTACACTGGCCTGTATGCAGGTGTAACTAGGAGCTGTACACTGGCCTGTATGCAGGTGTAACTAGGAGCTGTACACTGGCCTGTACGCAGGTGTAACTAGGGGCTGTACACTGGTCTGTTGGCAGGTGTAACTAGGGGCTGTACACTGGTCTGTACGCAGGTGTAACTAGGAGCTGTACACTGGCCTGTATGCAGGTGTAACTAGGAGCTGTACACTGGCCTGTATGCAGGTGTAACTAGGAGCTGTACACTGGCCTGTATGCAGGTGTAACTAGGAGCTGTACACTGGCCTGTATGCAGGTGTAACTAGGAGCTGTACACTGGCCTGTATGCAGGTGTAACTAGGGGCTGTACACTGGTCTGTACGCAGGTGTAACTAGGTGCTGTACACTGGTCTGTTGGCAGATGTAACTAGGGGCTGTACACTGGCCTGTACGCAGGTGTAACTAGGGGCTGTACACTGGTCTGTACGCAGGTGTAACTAGGGGCTGTACACTGGCCTGTACGCAGGTGTAACTAGGGGCTGTACACTGGCCTGTACGCAGGTGTAACTAGGGGCTGTACACTGGCCTGTACGCAGGTGTAACTAGGGGCTGTACACTGGCCTGTACGCAGGTGTAACTAGGGGCTGTACACTGGCCTGTACGCAGGTGTAACTAGGGGCTGTACACTGGCCTGTATGCAGATGTAACTAGGGGCTGTACACTGGTCGGTACACAGGTGTAACTAGAGGCTGTACACTGGTCTGTACGCAGGTGTAACTAGGGGCTGTACACTGGTCTGTACGCAGATGTAACTAGGGGCTGTACACTGGCCTGTACGCAGATGTAACTAGGGGCTCTTCGCGGGGATGCTTTGGAAAGCCCTGGGGGACTCAATAATGTCTGTGAATGATGTAGGTTGAGGTCGTTATTACGCTGTATTGATTGGACCGATAACTGGGCCTGTGGCGTCGGGGAAGGCTCTCCTATACACCCGTCACGGTCAATCTCGGGGCTATAACTTGATAACAGCCCAATATTGCCATTAACTACGCTCCAGTGGTTCATAAAAGACCCGTATAATGTAGCCGGCCATGACACCACGGCCCCCCGCTCCCTATCGTTGTCTGGAGCCGACACAGCCATGGACAGAGGCGTGAACAGAATATCATGATCTGAAAGGTGTCGGCAATCCGAACGGTTGTTCCACAATCAATACGTCAATATTAAGGCACAATGATGGAATACATGAGATTGGTTAAAGGAAGGTCTGCATGTACAGGAAACATTGCAGAGGTATACATATCATCCTCCGCGTCTTCATCGTCGATGACTTTATCTCTTATGTTTTCATCCTCCATGTTTGCGTGGCTCATGCCTTCATCTTCCATAACTTCATCCCCAGTGTTTTTATCATTCTATGCAGTTCTTCATATTGGGGGGTGGGGGGGGGGACCCCCTTTCAATCGCGAATCCCCAAGAATTAGGAAGAGTAATATCGAATCTCCAAGATTAGGACATTTAAAGCTGGGCGCGACAAAAAACGCCTCAATGATGCTATCGCGAATGACGAAGATTTCGCAGACTGCTATAACGGATCGCGGTATATAGGGAAATGGTCTTCGCGGTGAACCAGGAATTGTACGGATAACGATGCCCCAAAGTGGCCAACAGTTGATCACGAATCTCCAAGAATTCCTGGCTGCCTTCACCCGCCAAGCCTTCAGCCTCCACGCCTTCACCCGCCAAGCCTTCACCCTCCACGCCTTCACCCTCCACAATTTCACCCTACATACCTCCACCCTCCATACCTTCACCCTCCTTACCTTAACCATCCATACCTCCACCCTCCACGCCTTCACCCTCCATATCTTCACCCTCCATACCTCCACCCTCCACACCTTCACCCTCCATACCTTCACCCTCCATATCTTCACCCTCCATACCTTCACCCTCCACGCTTTCACCCTCCACACCTTCACCCTCCATACCTTCACCCTCCATACCTTCACCCTCCATACCTTCACCCTCCATACCTTCCCCCTCCATACCTTCACCCTCCATACTTTCCCCCTCCATACCTTCACCCTCCACAACTTCACCCTTCATACCTTCACCCTCGACACCTCCACCCTCCACACCTTCACCCTCCATACCTTCACCCTCCATATCTTCACCCTCCATACCTTCACCCTCCACGCTTTCACCCTCCACACCTTCACCCTCCATACCTTCACCCTCCATACCTTCACCCTCCATACCTTCACCCTCCATACCTTCCCCCTCCATACCTTCACCCTCCATACTTTCCCCCTCCATACCTTCACCCTCCACAACTTCACCCTTCATACCTTCACCCTCGACACCTCCACCCTCCACACCTTCACCCTCCACACCTTCACCCTCCATACCTTCACCCTTCTTACCTTTACCCTCCATACCTTCACACTCCACACCTCCACCCTCCACACATTCACCCTCCACAACTCCGACCTACACACCTTCACCCTCCACACCTTCACACTCGACTCTTTCACCCTCCATGCCTTCACCCTCCATACCTTCACCCTCAGCACCTTCACCCTCTATGCCTTCACCCTCCACGCCTTCACCCTCCATACCTTCATCCTCGGCACTTTCACCCTCCATGCCTTCACCCTCCATACCTTCACCCTCCACACCTTCAGCCTCCACGTCTTCAGCCTCCATACCTTCACCCTCCACACTTTCACCCTCCACTCCTTTACCCTCCATACCTTCACCCTCCACGCCTTCACCCTCCATACATTCACCCTCCATACCTTTACCCTCCACGCCTTAACCCTCCACGCCTTAACCCTCTACACCTTCACCCTCCAAACCTCCACCCTGCACGCCTTCACCCTCCATACTTTCACCCTCCATACCTTCACCCTCCACACTTTCACCCGCCATACCTTCACCCTCCACGCCTTCACCCTCCACAATTTCACCCTACATACCTCCACCCTCCATACCTTCACCCTCCTTACCTTAACCATCCATACCTCCACCCTCCACGCCTTCACCCTCCATATCTTCACCCTCCATACCTCCACCCTCCACACCTTCACCCTCCATACCTTCACCCTCCATATCTTCACCCTCCATACCTTCACCCTCCACGCTTTCACCCTCCATACCTTCACCCTCCATACCTTCCCCCTCCATACCTTCACCCTCCATACTTTCCCCCTCCATACCTTCACCCTCCACAACTTCACCCTTCATACCTTCACCCTCGACACCTCCACCCTCCACACCTTCACCCTCCACACCTTCACCCTCCATACCTTCACCCTTCTTACCTTTACCCTCCATACCTTCACACTCCACACCTCCACCCTCCACACATTCACCCTCCACAACTCCGACCTACACACCTTCACCCTCCACACCTTCACACTCGACTCTTTCACCCTCCATGCCTTCACCCTCCATACCTTCACCCTCAGCACCTTCACCCTCTATGCCTTCACCCTCCACGCCTTCACCCTCCATACCTTCATCCTCGGCACTTTCACCCTCCATGCCTTCACCCTCCATACCTTCACCCTCCACACCTTCAGCCTCCACGTCTTCAGCCTCCATACCTTCACCCTCCACACTTTCACCCTCCACTCCTTTACCCTCCATACCTTCACCCTCCACGCCTTCACCCTCCATACATTCACCCTCCATACCTTTACCCTCCACGCCTTAACCCTCCACGCCTTAACCCTCTACACCTTCACCCTCCAAACCTCCACCCTGCACGCCTTCACCCTCCATACTTTCACCCTCCATACCTTCACCCTCCACACTTTCACCCGCCATACCTTCACCCTCCACACCTTCACCCTCCACGCCTTAACCCTCCACACCTTCACCCTCCAAACCTCCACCCTCCACGCCTTCACCCTCCATACCTTCACCCTCCATACCTTCACCCTTCGCACCTTCCCCCTCCACACCTTCCCCCTCCACACCTTCACCTGCCTTACCTTCACCCTCCTCACCACCACCCTCCACACCTTCACCCTCCATACCTTCACCCTCCACACCTTCACCCTCCATACCTTCACGCTTCGCACCTTCCCCCTCCACACCTTCACCCTCCACACCTTCACCTGCCTTACCTTCACCCTCCTCACCACCACCCTCCACACCTTCACCCTCCATACCTTCACCCTTCGCACCTTCCCCCTGCCACACCTTCACGCGCCTTACCTTCACCCTCCGCACCACCACCCTCCACACCTCTAACCTCCAAATCTTCACCCTCCACACCTTCACCCTCCATACCTTCACCCTCCATACCTTCACCCTCCACACTTTCACGCGCCACTCCTTCACCCTCCACACCTTCACACTCCACGCCTTAACCCTCCACACCTTCACCCTCCAAACCTCCACCCTTCACGCCTTCACCCTCCATACCTTCACCCTCCATACCTTCACACTCCATACCTTCACTCTCCACACCTTCACCCTCCATACCTGCACCCTCCATACCTTCACCCTTCGCACCTTCCCCCTCCACACCTTCACCCTCCACACCTTCACCTGCCTTACCTTCACCCTCCTCACCACCACCCTCCACACCTTCACCCTCCATACCTTCACCCTCCACACCTTCACCCTCCATACCTTCACCCTTTCGCACCTTCCCCCTCAACACCTTCACCCTCCACACCTTCACCTGCCTTACCTTTACCCTCCTCACCACCACCCTCCACACCTTCACCCTCCATACCTTCACCCTTCGCACCTTCCGCCTCCACACCTTCACCCGCCTTACCTTCACCCTCCGCACCACCACCCTCCACACCTCCAACCTCCATACCTTCACCCTCCACACCTTCACACTCCATATCTTCACCCTCCATACCTTCACTCTGCACACCTTCACCCTCCATACCTTCACCCTCCATACCTTCACCCTTCATACCTTCACCCTCCACACCTTCACCCTCCATGCCTTCACCCTCCATACCTTCACCCTCCGCACCTTCACCCTCCATACCTTCACCCTCCGCACCTTCACCCTCCATACCTTCACCCTCCGCACCTTCACCCTCCTTACCTTCCCCCTCCACACCTTCACCCTCCATACCTTCACCCTCCGCGCCTTCACTCGCCAGGCCTTCACCCTCTACGCCTCACACCTTCACCCTCCACGCCTTCACCCTCCACTTTCCACACCTTTACCCTCCATACCTTCTCCCTCCACACCTTCACCCTCCATATCTTCACTCTCCATACCTTCACCCTGCACACCTTCACCCTCCATACCTTCACCCTCCATACCTTCACCTTCCACACCTTCACCCTCCGCACCTTCACCCGCCATACCTTCACCCTCCATACCTTCACCCTCCATACCTTCACCCTCCTTACCTTTACCCTCCATACCTTCAAACTCCACACCTCCACCCTCCACACATTCACCCTCCACAACTCCAACCTCCACACCTTCACCCTCCACACCTTCACACTCGGCACTTTCACTCTCCATGCCTTCACCCTCCATACCTTCATCCTCAGCACCTTCACCCTCTATGCCTTCACCCTCCACGCCTTCACCCTCCATACCTTCATCCTCGGCACTTTCATCCTCCATGCCTTCACCCTCCATACCTTCACCCTCAGCACCGTCACCCTTTATGCCTTCACCCTCCGCACCTTCACCCTTCACACCTTCACCCTCCATACCTTCACCCTCCACAGCTCCACCCTCCACACTTTCACCCTCCATACCTTCACCCTCCACACATTCACCCTCCATACCTTCACCCTCCATACCTTCACCCTCCACACCTTCACCCTCCATACCTTCACCCTCCATACCTTCACACTCCATACCTTCACTCTCCATACCTTCACCTTCCACGCCTTCACACTCCATACCTTCACCCTCCACACCTCCATCCTCCACACCTTCACCCTCCACACCTCCATTCTCCACACCTTCACCCTCCATACCTTCACACTCCATACCTTCACCCTCCATACCTTCACCCTCCTTAACTTTACCCTCCATACCTTCACACTCCACACCTCCACCCTCCACACATTCACCCTCCACAACTCCAACCTGTACACCTTCACCCTCCACACCATCACACTTGGCACTTTCACCCTCCATGCCTTCACCCTCCATACCTTCACCCTCAGCACCTTCACCCTCTATGCTTTCACCCTCCACGCCGTCACCCTCCATACCTTCATCCTCGGCACTTTCACCCTCCATGCCTTCACCCTCCATACCTTCACCCTCAGCACCTTCACTCTTTATGCCTTCACCCTCCACACCTTCACCCTCCATACCTTCACCCTCCACACCTTCACCCTCTATACCTTCACCCTCCACACCTTCACCCTCCGCACCTTCACCCTTTACATCTTCACCCTCCATACCTTCACCCTCCACAGGTCCACCCTCCACACTTTCACCCTCCATACCTTCACCCTCCACACATTCACCCTCCATATCTTCACCCGCCATACCTTCACCCTCGAAACCTTCACCCTGGATACCTTCACCCTCCATACCTTCACACTCCACACCTTCACACTCCATACCTTCACCCTCCAAACCTTCACCCTCCATACCTTCACCTTCTACGCCTTCACACTCCATACCTTCACCCTCCACACCTCCATCCTCCACACCTTCACCCTCCACACCTTCACCCTCCACACCTCCATCCTCCACACCTTCACCCTCCACACCTTCACCCTCCACACTTCCATCCTCCACACCTTCACACTCCATACCTTCACTCTCCATACCTTCACCCTCCACGCCTTCACACTCCATACCTCCACCCTCCACACCTTCACCCTCCACACATTCACCCTCCATACCTTCATCCTCCATACCTTCACCCTCCACACCTTCACCCTCCATACCTTCACCCTCCATACCTTCACACTCCATACTTTCACTCTCCATACCTTCACTCTCCACACCTTCACCCTCCATACCTTCACCCTCCACGCCTTCACCCTCCATACCTTCACCCTCCATACTTTTACCCTCCACACCTTAACCCTTCACACCTTCACCCTCCACACCTTCACCCTCCGCACCTTAACCCTTCATACCTTCACCCTCCACACCTTCACCCTCCACGTCTTCAGCCTCCATACCTTCACCCTCCACACTTTCACCCTCCACTCCTTCACCCTCCATACCTTCACCCTCCACGCCTTCACCCTCCATACATTCACCCTCCATACCTTTACCCTCCACGCCTTAACCCTTCACGCCTTAACCCTCCATACCTTCACCCTCCAAACCTCCACCCTTCACGCCTCCACCCGCCATACCTTCACCCTCCACACCTTCACCCTCCACGCCTTAACCCTCCACACCTTCACCCTCCAAACCTCCACCCTCCACGCCTTCACCCTCCATACCTTCACCCTCCATACCTTCACACTCCATACCTTCACTCTCCACACCTTCACCCTCCATACCTTCACCCTCCATACCTTCACCTTTCGCACCTTCCCCCTCCACACCTTCACCCTCCACACCTTCACCTGCCTTACCTTTACCCTCCTCACCACCACCCTCCACACCTTCACCCTCCATACCTTCACCCTCCTCACCACCACCCTCCACACCTTCACCCTCCATACCTTCACCCTTCGCACCTTCCCCCTCCACACCTTCACTCGCCTTACCTTCACCCTCCGCACCACCACCCTCCACACCTCCAACCTCCATACCTTCACCCTCCACACCTTCACCCTCCATATCTTCACCCTCCATACCTTCACTCTGCACACCTTCACCCTCCATACCTTCACCCTCCATACCTTCACCTTCCACACCTTCACCCTCCATGCCTTCACCCTCCATACCTTCACCCTCCGCACCTTCACCCTCCATACCTTCACCCTCCGCACCTTCACCCTCCATACCTTCACCCTCCGCACCTTCACCCTCCATACCTTCCCCCTCCACACCTTCACCCTCCATACCTTCACCTTCCGCGCCTTCACTCTCCACGCCTTCACCCTCTACGCCTCACACCTTCACCCTCCACGCCTTCACCCTCCACTCTCCACACCTTTACCCTCCATACCTTCTCCCTCCACACCTTCACCCTCCATATCTTCACCCTCCATACCTTCACCTTGCACACCTTCATCCTCCATACCTTCACCCTCCATACCTTCACCTTCCACACCTTCACCCTCCGCACCTTCACCCTCCATACCTTCACCCTCCACACCTTCACCCCTCCACACCTTCACCCTCCGCACCTTCACCCTCCATACCTTCACCCCCCATACCTTCACCCTCCACACCTTCACCCTCCGCACCTTCACCCCCCATACCTTCACCTTGCACACCTTCACCCTCCATACCTTCACCCTCCACACCTTCACCCTCCATACCTTCACCCCCCATACCTTCACCCTCCACACCTTCACCCTCCGCACCTTCACCCCCCATACCTTCACCCCCCACACCTTCACCCTCCATACCTTCACCCCTCCATACCTTCACCCTCCATACCTTTACCCCTCCATACCTTCACCCTTCACACCTTCATCCTCCACGCCCAGATTATTACTGACTTCCTCCTTTACTTTGAACAATGCCGGCACTCGCTGCGCTTTAAGCGGTCTCCCCAAGCTAGCAGAGTCGTGGAGCTAACACCCGCCGTTCTGTCTCGAGGGTCATAACTCCAGCTCCGTAAGTAGGTGTTCCTGGCGCTTTTTGTAAACCTGAAGGATTACGTGTGCGCCTACTCCAAAACTACACCGGGTCACGTGACTTCACTGGATGTTGTTTGTTTCGCCGGCGGTGGCCAGCGAGAGGATGTACCGCGGGTGAGAGCCGCTTTTTCCACAGACAGCGACTTAATGCTTGGAGTAAGTTTTTCGCCGACAGTGTTTCATAGCGATGGCTCCACACACTCACCCACTCCAGCGGGAAGGGTTGCCCTGATGTGGACTGACGCGATGGCACCGAGACCCACTGACACTTACAACGGAAACCAGGCAGCCGGGGCTGAGGCATTTTGTTGGCGTGGCTATAATTTCTTTATTACATTCCCAGAATAAAGTCAGAATGCCTTATTTATTTGACAAAAAAAAACAGGCTCTTCTGTCATTATGTGTAGACATGAAACGAATAAACGAAACGAAATGGGCCGAATAAACGATTATACTTTTTCTTAATTATTGAATGCACAATTTGATCTTGATCTAATTCATGGTGCCATAAACACGTCAACATTCAGTGTTTCTCTGAATGGGTTTTATCTTCCAATTTTACCGGTGATTTCATTTAATCCAGCGGCAAACCCGTATGTTTCGTCATAGCCAGATGAACCCATTAGCCTTTCAAATATATAACGAACATAAAACGTTTCATTATAAAATATCATCTTCTTTAACCAATCGAAAAGTGGGCAAATTATATTCATAACATATAACTGATTACATGGATCAATTTCGTTTAGCCTTAGGTTCCATCCTATAATTCGCATGTATCACATGAAAATCACAATGAAATATTATATTTATTGAAAAATCACTGATATGGAAGACACCAGTGGCACAACGCCTTTGAAATATGAAATCTTCTACATGAGTATATTGTAATAAAAATCAAGAAATCACATTGAAATATATGATCAATATGCAGGCCTATGAATTGCTTTCATATATTGGGTGAAATGCTATTTCAAAAGCACTAGCACCCTCCCCCCACCCCACAAAGAAAAACAAGTATTCACTCTCGCCGGCATATTCTGCATATTGTGCGCATGACGAAGTGGTACACGGAGCAAATCTTTGCCCCTTTGCCATTGGCTGAAGCGTTATATTGAAGATGCGGCAGTCAAGTATAATTAGCATTACACACTGGTAAAAAATCCTGGATATCCCCGCTATGAAGCCGTCAGCAGGTATCGAACAGTATGTACCGACATCGCGATTAATTGCCTTGTGCGATGAATATTGATATACTGTGTAAATCTCCGAGAGGCCCTGTTCCTAGTTCCACAGCTCGAAGGTCTGCTGCGCGAGGTGTGCCCGGTGCAGTCAGCAAAGACGAGGTCACGTGATCGATCGACAGCCGCGCTGCAGCACAATTCCCATAATGCAGTTTTACATCCGTCTTCGTTTTGCGTCTAAACCAAGGCGAAGGTCAGTGCTTCACCGCAGTAAATCATTCCTGACAAGAGAGTAAAAAACTGGACCGGCAGGAAATTAATGAGCTTTCTCTTCCGATCATTTATATAATAATATATATGTTTACATATATATAGACATATGCTCTTGGATAATATACGTTTTCTGTCCTATCTAGCCAGCGGGAAATAATTTTTTTCAGATGTCACGTGGACCGTCAGACTGGCGTCCCCTTGTTGTTAGGGAGGGGGAACAGGGAGGGGAGGGGAGGGGACGGAGTAGGGACGCGTCGACGTCGTCACAAGATTGGGACTAACCAAGGAAGTCGTCTCTCTGTGTTTTCAAGTACAGTACGCCGGACATTTTGTCCCTGCCGCAGTATGATTTGTATGTAATCTTAGAGATTGTTCTCCTCTCAACTGATTAAATCCTCAGGTTACAGGGATTACTCCTTACACAAAAAATAACATTATACAGCGTACTGGACACTTGATCGTCGGATCACGCATGAAACCGGACTGGACCCTTGATCGTCGGATCACGCATGAAACCGGGCAGATTACACCCCAGTAGCAACGTATCATATGATATAAACGGGGCGCTTACCCTGAAAGGAGTATCGCAAGGTAAACGGTCTCGCATGACATCATTTACTGAGAATAAATCATCGCAATGTGAGCGAATCGAGATCGATGGAATTATCCTAATGGTAACGGAACAAGATACATTTATATACGCTGGGATGTATATCTTATTGTCCAGGGATTTGCAAAATCGCTTTCGTTAGATAATTAGGACTTAAATAAAAAGTTACTTAGACAAAATGTAGCGAAATAACTGCTGCGTCCGTAAAGAGGGAGAACACATCCCCTCCCCCTTTCCCTCCGCTGTGGGTCGACTTGTGGGCGAGTAGTTGGTGTATATAAATATATACCTACCTAAGTATGTATGCTTCGGGCCACCGGCTATTTGCGGCCCCAGCCGAGCAGTGATCTCACAGGGGACTGGGACGGGCTCCTGGGACCGGTGGGGTCGGTGTGGGGGGGTGGGGGGGGGGGGCCATGCAGTCCCGTCTCACTGCGGGGTTCATGCGCAAAACACGACCGTGGCGGAGCCGCGGGGCGTTGTGGCAAGCCAGAACAAGGAATAGGAAGATGGAAGGGACAGGCAGAAATGGAATGGAAACCCAGGCCGAAGACTTGGATATTTGATCAAAGGACGGGTTGGTCCGCTGTTTATCGCTCTTGCCATTAGTTGGTGGCCTCAACAGTGAATAAATACCTGGATCTCGTGTAGGATTATTAGATAGCTCCTGAGGTGGCCGGCGGACCGTGCGTCGGGGTGTGTGCCGTGGCACGCTGTCTATCTGGCTGGCCGGTTTGTGTACCATTGGAGCTGACTGCATCTGGGGACACAACATCAACGGTAAGGTAAAGCATTCTCTTTAGCGTTAGTACCCACGTCATCAGCTCGACCTACATTTTGAGTTCGGTGCAGCGATGGCGCCAAAGGGTAGGCTGGTAGGTAGGTAGACGATTCAGATTGTAATTTGTTTGTCAGTTTTGTGTGAACGGCACAATAACGTTAGAAGACACATAAATCGTTGTTGTTACCTTTCCGTGAATACAAAAACAAACGAAACACAGTTCTGAATGACAAACCCGCCGCGGGACCAATGGACGAAAATCATAAATAGTTCACAATTTCCGGTGCGGCAGCTAAATCGTGAAGTCGTGAATATCGCGGGATATTGCGAGATTCTAACCGACTTTCCGGCAGGCTGTATCGATCGAGAGACGTCACTCAATGCCAGTCGGTACGTAGCGTCATTTCCGGGGCAGGTGGAGGCTGATCGCCGTTAGGGGACGTTCTTTCTTGCAATTGTGCCAACGCCACCGCCGGGGGATATGGGAAACTATATAGGAGTTAACGCCTCTACTACCATCCACCCATCTATCCAACCATCCATTCTCCAACACCCACCCCCCCCATCCAATCACCACCACCACCCAACCCTACGCCACTCACAGACAAAGGGAACGCAACGTCACATACCAGTGTTACTGTTTCCCATCGAGCAAAATCTGCCGCGATGCTTTGCGGAATGCGGTGTGGACGAACCCTGGCACGGGGCAGGCAAAAGAACGAGACGATCGAGGTATCAACATAGTCATTGGGCGCCGGCCGCCTCAGTTTTACTGACAGCTGCTAAAGATTTGCGGATGTTGGACACGGTGTGGCCGAGTTATATATAGTCCAGACACCTTATTATGCGCATAATGTTGTGCAATGGTGAGGTCCTCAGCCATTGTGATGGGGGGGGGGGGGGGAGTAGGGTTTTTACTATGTACCACCGCGAGTTGATGTTCGGAAACTACAATTTTAGTCGATCAGTGTTTTACACCAATCACAAATAAAAGTACGCGTAAAGATGTATGAATGTATATTTATATATATCACTAGCGATGATAATTGATCCCAGACACAGACACGTACATGTAGAATGGATATATGAATGAAGCTGTGTTCTACACCATGTTTATGAACACATGGGCCAAAGCGGGCGACGAAATCGTTTTTTGATAGAAGTAGGGATGTGGTAACTGAACCCCAGAATAAAATATAGAACCAAGGCGCTCCGAGTTCTGAAATACTACGGTCAGAGCCCCAGAGCCAATGCTAGCTATATCTAGAGTGGACCTCTAGTACAATAGACCAACTCATCAACGATATCTTTATTATCACGCTTCAGCCAATGGGAAAGGGCCAAACATTTGCCCCGTAAACGCCTCCGTCATGCGCAGAATATGTCTGACTCACCACTTCAGTTCGCGGAGGCCATAAATTAACGGGCCGGAAAACGAGTCGGATGCTTTCGTGATGAGCGACGGATGCATAGACAGGACGGAGTACATAGGAGGTGCCAGTTAAGCTATGTGTCGAAAAAGCCCGAAAAACCAATCAGGTTTGCGATGCGTTATTTACCCGTGATACATATGGGAACGCGCCGTCAAAGCAGATAGGTTAGAGGAAGGTGTGGTTGAGTTACGTCCGCCATTTTGATTTAGAGGGAGGAGGGGCTGATTTTTTCCCGTCCGTTGTTTGTCGGCGATGCGGCTTATCGTCGGCACCTCTCACCCAGGTGGAAAGGTCGCACAACTTCGTCATCTATTATCGTCATTCCGTGTTATAGTACCTAGTGTCCGTCCGCCCTATTGTTTGGCAGGCAAAGAACCTACCATACAATACAACATACGTTAATAAAAATAAATAAATGCAATATATGTCATAATACTTGTATACCATACATTTCATGATATAAGTATTCTATAATACCGTTAAGTATAATATAATACTGTTAAGCATAATATAATACTGTTACGTCTAATAAAGTACTGTTGAGTATAATATTATACTGTTAAGTGTAATATAATACTGTTAAGTATAATCTAATACTGTTAAGTATAATACAATACTGTTAAATATAATAAAATACTGTTAAGTATAATATAATACTCATATACACAACGCCTCAATGCAACATACAACATTGATGACGCACTAAGACTAATCCGAACAAAATCCCATTCCCGTTGCAATATATATGGGTAGTGAGGCCGACATTGCTACTGGGATTCCGAAGAAAAGGTGACGTAACCCTGGTAACCGGAGGCAGTCACCTAGCTTAGGCTTAGCACCGGAATGCACCAAGCGAAAGTGATGATTCGTTTTTTTTTTATTTCTTTATTTTTGCTGAAGAATTTGATATAAGGCGTTATTACGGAAGCCCAGATGCATTTCAATTTGTCAAGAAGAGAACTTTACATTAAGGATCGTGGTGTGTGAGATTTGCATGTTGTCACCTTTGGTTCCTGGGATGACATACTCTGGGGGTAGTGTATGCGGGCATAAGCCCAAGCTCAGGGATGCCATCGAGGGTGGAGATGGGAAAATCCCTTAAGAAGGGGGAAGGATTGACCTGGATAACACACGCCACCGTAATTCATACGTTGAAACAAGGCTTTCCTTGTACCATAATTATGGTGTATGGTGCGAAAAGGAACAAACAGATATGTTCGTCGGAGTGGTACGTATCGGGATTGTGATAAGGAATCAACCAGCGACAGTTCACCTGCTTCCACACCACCTCAAAATACCCACAGTTTTATCATTGAGGTTATTGCATTTATTTTAATATTATTTGTTATTCTGCCGTTGAATACATATTAAACATGAGCACCACACCGGTTCCCGGTTCAGTCGCCAGGGGACCGCGTCGACGTGTCACTTGTCGTCGACGGCAACAAATCCATGAATCTGGAAATGGGGCCGCACATTTTGTTTTTATCACAACCCTCGTGTTATCGCCAGGCAGACACCGTGATTTACAAACATGGGATAACGCCACTTTTTATCCACTTTTCTCACTGACGCTCACAAGTGTACTACAAAAATGCCATGCCTTTAGGGCCCCCCGTGGTCCTATAGTCCAGGGCACGAGGCAGCGACGACAACCGAGGAACGCCATTGGTTGAAAATCACCGGGCGATGGAATGTGATAATTCCGAGACGGCAGATTTTCGCGTTCTTAAAAATCGAGAACAAAAAGAGTCCCGCTTAGCAGGACGAAAAAAAAGCCTCCCGACAGATGGAAGTTATTGATGGCCTTCCAGTACCAGACCAAGGGTTAGTCATTGAGCTCCGCACGGCCTCTGAAGTGATTCTCCTCCGAGCAGCCAGCTCCGGCCACGCAGGCAGAGAGCCCTTGGCCCTGGTAGCTAGCTAGCTCTGTGAGTCCATGATGGACGGTCTATGACCGTCATGGAATGGGATCAATGCCGCTGATGGAGAGGGCAAAGAGGCCAAAGTCTGAAAGGACTTCTGCCAGCAAGATTTGTACGGCTATGTCATTGGTAGGGGGCTCCGCGGGCGACGGAGCGGTCCGTGCCTCGAGTCTTACGCTCGACTGGGTCGGGGGTTATTCCCCGCGTGGTTAATGAGGCGTGAGTCGGCGACTTCGGGAGGGCGGCACGCTCACTCCCCCCGAGGTTGTCACCCTCTATGGCCTACAGCCACCGCCACTCTCATCAGCCGCCTGGAGAGGTTATCAAATAAATTATATAAAGTATTAAATGGAAAACAAAATGGGTCGTCAGACATCATCAGATCAATCTTAAGATCAGTCTCACAGGTTATCGTGCGACTGTTTCCGCGATGATTCCGTTACGTTTGTGACGTATCCGTACTCAGACCACGTGCTATTGAAGGTCGTTAGGTCACACATCCGCTCAGTGTGTTTAAACTCGTTCTCGGCTCAATATTGTCTGTCCTAGCTATGTCACGTGCGTGCGTGGATTATATAGACGGGGCGATGATAGGAATATAGTGTACTAGTAAGACTATAAGGTCATTCCATCAAACGTACGGCTGGGTCGCAAAAGACGTCTGATACGACGTACTATGAGATGTCTTTTCAAATGTTATCATAACTTGTGTACAGTGGCCTCAAGCAATCGAATATCGGCACAGTTGTCTGAGAGGCCGCCTCGATAGCGCAGTGAGTTAAAGCGCTGGCATTCAGCGCGCTGGCCACCTGGGAGCCTAACGGCACGTAAATCGGTGGTTCGCGCCCCGCTGTGGTCATGTCTGTGTGGTCACAGGATAAAAACTCCATGTCCTTCTTTGCAAACAGTAGGCGGTTACTCCCGGGGACATGGCTCCACCCTCCCTTCCTTCTCACATTGACGCGATGTGACCAAAAGTGGTAAAATTGTCCTGAAAATACAATCAACCATCGTCTGATCACAAACCCGCGTGTCATCAAATGATATTCTGCATTTCCACCAGTGGTAGAATAAGGCACAATGCTCAAGACAGATCTGTTTAAATATACACTATTCAATATCATGCAAACGAGGGACTCATTAGGTTAAGGAGAATGCCCATTCTTGAAAAATATCTATTCAATAATGAACGGTTACACGGGTATTTACTTAATTAAAGTACGGTGAGCCTCACTTGTTCCCCGTAGCGTGCGGAGTTCTGTTAAAAATGTACATTGCATCTCTCGCTTCCGAAAGCAATAAAATAGCCGACTGAAGCGAGTCCATCTTCCAACTCAGAACCCACGAACTGTATTATTGTACCAAATGGTAAACTTGAGTCATACGTGAGCTAAGCTAGAACAATGGTTCACCAAAACATGGAAGAACCGCCGCGGACCATGCAGTCAGTTTAGTTCGTTTACAGATTGCAAGAATGAAGTCGTGCTTCGAATCAAAGCGCGTAGGCTACTTAACATGGATTATGTATCATTATACAGACGATTATTGTCATTTAAATGTGGAAAATGATGCGATCGTGCAAATTATTGGATACTAAAGAGATGTGATATGCAGCGATGTTGCGATGGTATTTGAAACAATGAACCCGTTAAGTGCGT
This sequence comes from Arenicola marina, assembly GCA_964019135.1. NCBI lineage: Eukaryota > Metazoa > Annelida > Polychaeta > Arenicolidae > Arenicola > Arenicola marina. The sequence goes on along the minus strand of OZ025260.1, from coordinate 30,667,928 downwards.
TGTTGATGGCTAGAATACGCTGCAAAATGAGTTTTGTGTGATTCACGAGAAGAACAATAATTTATAGTGTGATTACTGCAGGATATAAGAAAATGACGGTATGTATTTTGCATAAGAATTATATACGATCTCAAGTGCAGTTGCTAAATTTGGATCTTGTGGTCTACGCTTGTAATAAAGAGAAATGTGTATCTTTTTTTTGCTAGAGCATTCCATCGGACGTGAAGCTTCCATTTCATCATCCATTGTGGTTGTGACTTGTCTCAGAGAAGCTCACTTATTGCTCATGATTGGCATTGACTGCGATGGTCGATTTCGTAACACAGAAGGAAGATTGTTCACCTGGAATATAGTTTGGTCTCGTCATTCTTGAAAAATAATGTACCGTTTAGACCATAGGATGACGTTATAACAGTACTATAAGAGATTTGAGGGCGTTTGCGCTATTGCGGCAGTTTGCTTTTTAGTAATTTCCTTTCTGTAATTATGTTACGTATTAAAGGTGCATTCCACTTCCTCTGTTATATACCAAAACGAGATTGAATATATCAGGTTTGACTAGAATGTCACGTTTCTTAGTACCATGTGGTTTGTCATTCCTTAGAATGCAATCTCGTTTTGCCTATGCCACTTAATATGTTGGGGTTCCTTCCTTCCTGGACGCTTTCAACGTAGAACTTTGGTTTCTTCGTGGGCGGCGTCGCCTTGTCGACGTATATTGATGGTTTATTCCTCGGTGGTTACATTCATCGACGTGACCTTGTGCTTCTGGGTTGCTTGCTTGGTTCCTTCGACGCTTTTCGACGTTAACAGATTCTAGACGTAGATTTGTGGTTTTTCCGCGGGCAGTCTCGTTTTGTCGACGTCGCTTTTGTGCTTTCTTTCTGGACGGTTTCGTTTCGTCGACGCAGCGTTTTGGTTTTGGTTATGCCCAGAGTCACGTTTTATCGACGTAATTGTGTGATTCCGTTCACGACGGTTATTTTTTTCGAAGTACCTTTTATGGTTCCTCCGTGGACGTTTTGTGAACGTAGATTTTTTGTTACTTCCAGAAGGGTCACGTTTTGTTGATGAAGCTAAGTCTTCCTTCCAGAAAAGTCACGCTTTGTCGATGAAGCTAAGTTGTTTCTTCCAGAAGGGTCACGTTTTGTCGACGAATCTAAACTTTCCTTCTAGAAGGGTCGCGTTTTGTCGACGAATCTAAGTTGTTCCTTCCTGGGCGGTTTCGTTTTGCCGACGGAATGCTCTGCCCACCTATGGCTGCATGGCTCCCGCTTGAACCGCGCGGTTTTCACAGTTAGCATTTTTACCGGTACTTGGAATTTCGCAGAGAGTTAATAGCAAAAGCTTCCGAAACCTCGACCTGAGCAGCAATAAACACGGGTGGAGCTTGTACAGACAATGCCCCCATCGCCTGTCGGTGCAGCGAGCAGCAAGAGTAATGAGCGTCTTCACACTTAAAGCTGTCAGACCGCAGTGGATTGTGGGTAACGAGCGAGGCCGTTGACCGCCTCCTTGTACTCAATGTCCCGTGATTTAACTGGCACACAGGAAATTGTCCTACCTCCCGACCTCCAGAAAAGAAATATGGCCATTATCAAGTAATCTCTCGCTCAAGAGTAGTACTATCGTAATTGGATCGCACGAACCCATTACTCACTATTCGGTGACATTAAGTAGAACAGCCATTCCCGGTAGGGGTCGCTCATATACAACTTCTGGGAAGACAAATGTCTATGCGGACAGTATCTTTATAAGAGTGTTGTTGTCCATTTTCATCCCATATTATGATGCTTCATGTTACCGCTTGTCATAGACGGATCGATTACATGACAACGTTCACGCAAAGCGTAGAATATCATCTAAATAGAATCTAAATGGGTTCTAATTAGATTCTTTATAGTATCTAAATAAGCTCCAAAATAGGCTCTTTAATAAGCTCTAAAATAGGCTCTGAAATAGGCTCTAAAATTGGCTCTAAAATGGCCTCTGAAATAGGCTCTGAAAAAGGCTCTAAAGAACATTAAAATATATCTAAAATAGGATCTAAATAACATCAAAATAGGCTTCATATATAAAAATTTTTTTAGTAGTTTTTTTGCGCTAGTAGCAGCGGCAGTAAACACGCTTCCTGTTGGTGTAGAACTGTCTATTGCGAGAGCTATTCTCTGTTGATCGTACAATGTGCAACAGAGTTAACAAAGGCCGGTTAGTTTCTATATATAACACAAGAATGAAAACAGTGTGTTACCACCAGCAACAGTGACAACACCCGACGAACCTCATAATGTATTAATGCGCCTCGCTTCGATGCGACAGCATTTCAGTGATATATATAATATATACATATATATACATATATATAAATCATGATAGCTATGGCAAACCTACCCGCGCCCCCACAACCCTACACAGCCTCACCCAGATCCACCCCGACTCACTGACCCACTGTCGTCACTGGTCTGCGTCATACATCACAGACATGTTACGGAGAGAGCAAAAGCTGCTGAAATAAGCAAGGTGGTACATTTCACGTACAGGTCACGTGATGATAAGGTCTGGACATCCGGGGCCTGTTGTGTCAGATCTCATCTGCCGGTGTGCTGCATTGTGGGAGAGCATATAATACGTCTCTCATTATGGTCATGGTGTCGGCATCGTGCGCCTGCATAAGGGTCCGCCAGATGGCGACACTGTCCGGTCTCCTGGGATGCAGGACGGGTATTTTGGGAGGTTGGAGGTGATGGGCGCAGGTCCCCAGTCGTTGCCCGCAATTATGTGGCCATCCGAGTCACCAGCTGGGGAGCCTCTACCCACAATAACTCCTCTCCCCTCTGTCTGTCTTACCCTCTCTTTCCCATATCTCTCGCTTCTCTCTCTCTCTTACCCTTCCTTCTCTCTTCTTCTCTCTTCTGTCACCCTCCCTTACTCCCCGTCTCTCCCGCTCCCTCCGTCTCTTCCGCTATCTCCGTCTCTCCCGCTCTCGTTCGCTTCTCTGACTATCCCTCCCTTTCCCACTCTCCTCTATCTGTGTCATCATCCCATAGCTTCCTTCTCTATTTCTGTTTCTCCAATCATCTCCTCACTCTTGTTGGCCCGTCGTCTCTTCCTCAGCATTTCTCTTTCTCTCATCATGTTCATTCTCACTCGCCATCACTCCATCTTTCTCTGTCTCTCACCCGCTTTCTCTTCCCGTCAGCCCCTCTCTTTCATCCTACATGTCACGCCTCTCCCCCCCCCCCGCCCCCGACCCCCCCAAGCCCGTCCTCCGCCACATCTCTCTCAGGGACTGACGTGACATGCTAACATTTCCCCTGGCCTGCCCCCGCCTATCATAGTCGCCCCGCCAAGCAGTTGTCCCACTCCCGGCCCGGACTTCCTGTTCCGTGCAGCCGGCCCGCGCGGCGATAGCAGCATTCCCCCGCCACAGCCTTAGCTGCGGCCCGGCCCGGCACCGTCCGCCGCCGCTGCCGCCGCCGCTGCCGCCGCTGTGCAGGGAGACTGAATACCCAGACAGGGCGCATCGACACAGCACGGCCCGGCGGCAGTCACTGGTCCGCAGCGTGTGGGTGGAGTCAGACTGCAGCATGACCACACAGCCACACACATCAGACGGACGGCATCTGTAAGGAGACCACGTGGCACCATATCACATTATCAACAACAACAACAACAACAACACCAGGAAGTCGCGTCATAAACTACGCCTGCGTTCGCCCTCGTGCTGGATAGACAATAGGATTAACAAGAGAATCGATGATACTCCATTGCTAAACAGTTATAAATCACTAATACAATATACAACAATGAGGTCAAGACTATGACGGCATTGGTGTACGGGACGTTGACCGCTAAGTTACATTAATCAGACGCCGCGAGAAGTACAGGGAGGTGAACTAATGACAGGAGAGTTGCCTGGAGTCTTTCAGTCTCGGCGGATTCACGCTACAAAGGATTTCTGCCTGTAGCAGACTGGGGATTTCTTTCAGATGTGTTAGGGGGATGCTTTCCGCCATGTGAGTATTTATGTGTATAGATCGGTGTTTTCCTTCAATTTTGCGTGGTTTTATACCAGTGGGGATGTCTCTTACGGGTAATTTTCCGGCTGGAATGTGTCGCTTTTTGCTTAAACTTTTATACAAAGCATGGCTGGCGTTTGTGAATCGTGTTTTTTATTACTCCCGCGAAATTGCTTTCCCGAGTCTGTCTGTCTCTAGGTGGCTTGTTTGTCTGTGAGAAACTCGGTGTGGTTACCCTGTCAAGGAAAAATCCACTAATTGTCAAAGCGGCAAACCAGAACAGATTGTCAATGGCAAACCCGAACTAACTGTTTATAGGTACAGCAGAACCGATTATCAACGATAGACCAAAACTGATTGTCAATGCGCAACCAGCTATTGCTGTAAATGGGAACTGATTGTCAATGCGAGACCGAGCTATTATTGTAAATGGGAAACCAGAACTGATTGTCAATGCGAGAAGAGCTATTTTTGTAAAATGGGAAACCAGAACTGATTGTCAATGCGAGACGAGATCTGATGGTCAAAGGCCGATGAGATCTCGCTGTCGGACTCTCGTGTCTTGATCCCTTGGGTCACGTGACGGAGCGGAGGGTCGGTACGTCAAGCACATCAAACACGAATAGATTTTTAGCGAGGAAGTGGCAGGGCGGGGGCCCGGGGGGAGTGGGTGGCGGTTAGGAGGTTTGTTTGGCAGTTATTTTTAGCCCAGCAGACAACCTTTTCATTGTTGCGGGTCACTCGTTGCATAGTGTACAGGGTGCGGCGAATTAAACAGGGCGTGTTTAATAAGGGTGTGTTTCGGAGCGGGAGGGATGGGGGAGTGGTGGGGGTGGGTGGCGGGGGGTCGTCCCGTGGTAACCCCCGTTACACACAGACCTATGTACCCCGACACTTACTGCCCGAGGGGGTAACTAGTCAAGTCAGTCCGAGAGAGTGATGTGGGGGTAGAAGGGAGAGAAAAGGTGGACGAGGTCACAAAATGCAACGATGGTTCGGTAATCAGCCCCTGGGGGCCCTGGGAGCTTTAAATAGTGCCCCGCACTGGCTGTAGTCGCCACACAAATAACAGAGGGCATTTGATTATGCCGGAGCAAATAAGGCCTCGGCAGGCTTTACACAGACCCGTGTACGTTGGAGGAGCTCTGGGGAGGGTGCCGAGATGGGGCGGAGTAGGGGAAGTTTGGCTGAGGGGGTGGCGGGGGGGGGGGGTATAGGGGACAAGGGTCGGGGAGCTGAGGAGAGGCTATACATTTTGGTGCCACTCCATTTGGGGGCGAAAAGGCACGTTTGCTTTGGTGTGAAAATTCCGGGGAAGCTCAAGTGACCCAAAAACTTTTTGGTCTGATCGCCATGGCCACTAAGGGCATATTCAGCCCGCAGCAGCTTTAAGTATGCCATCTATATACACGCGTAACCATGGACACAGCATAGGGGACCGGGCAGCGGCCGGATATACGCGTCACTATGACAGCATAGGGGACCGACCAATTGAAAACAAAGCCAAAACACAAAGTTAGCTGTGACGATATCGCTTTGGATGGTAACACACTTACGTCACGAGATGTCATTCAAAATATTTGAATTTCGAATTATACTGAAAAAGGCGGGTTTTTCAACTTTTAAAATATTCAAAATATTTGAATTTCGAATTATTCTGAAAAGGGCGGGTTTTTAACTTTGAAAATATGTAAGTATGCGTGGGCCACAAAATGAGGTTTCTGGTTCTGGTATAAACGCGTGTAAATGCCATAATGTGACGAGAGAGACATAACATAAGATCACGTTCAAATTACAGCGTTATGGGGCTTTGTTGTGACACAATAATAACTCCAGGAAGCTCACCAAGCGTCCTATAATAATCGACACGCTTTCTTCCTCAAATATAATCTCCTGCACCCACTTGACTTGATATGGAAGTTATTAAGTACATCTGAATATCGCTTTTCGGAAGAACAATTCTTCTCTCTGATGCCTCTTTCCAGTGGTAGCATGCACGATCCGGACACTCAGAGCAGGCAGACAGAACGTGGCAGCTTTATTGCTATCCGTCAGGGACAATAAATTATGGGTTGATGGCCCGGATCCAAGGAGATTTACCATATCACGGCCGGCAGACGACGATGCGGTCATCAGCCACGCGCATGCGCATTTGCTGACTGGACTCACTGGCAATGCCAACGCGAACGCCAATCTTGCACTGCCGCATACAGATCGAGAGACGCTGGATGCATGGAGTCAGTTTGGGGGGCACTCTTTCGCAAAGCGATGATAATGTTGGCGATTGTGCTTCACTGGCGCTTATATATTGGCTGCTTGGCCTGGGCTCTCTGTAACTGAAGGGTCTCGTGATGCGCGATACATTTACACAGCAGTCGGCCGGCTTCTCCCGATTATCTGGCAGGGCGCTCAAACAGGACTCCACGCGAGGCGTAATAACGAATGTCAGTGGCTTCATGGTCAGACGTTTGGCCTCTCCTACTTCTCCCTGGCGTTCCACGGGGTAGCTCTCTCCAACGCCAGAATGGCTTCAGTCTGATAAATCGATGCGCGCCACTTGGGTCGATACCACATTAATTGCTTGTATCGGCGGTGCGTTTGCCGTGGATATTTACTGGGGACACCATTTCGCGCGACACTGCGTGGCGGGAAAAAAGCGCTTCGGGCTCCATGCACTTCTCGACGAGCGATTAATAAAGAGACGCGCTGTGGAGTACATGGCAGGCTTCAGGGGACGGGGTGGGGGGGGGGGTGAGGGGGACCACGTTCAAATCACAAGTCCTCATGTTTTAGTGTTAACCGCAACATTTAATCGCAACATTTTCACCAGCAGTTAGGATTTGATTAAAAAAAAATCAGCAATACGGTTGTCATGTTCTTCTGATTTATTAAAGATGGCGGACGTTTTAACATCTCCCGGCGTCGTCGCGCCACTCTGCGCCATTGTCCGTCTCTGACCTTATAATCGGATGATATTTCTCCGTTCGACAATATCCACCCGAGATGTTTGAGTTCTGCCCTTTATAATGTGACGTTTCTCCCTCTATATCACCTGTTCTCGCTCTTTCTCAACTCCCCGGCCTCCCTCTATCATGCATTTCATGTTTATGTTCTGTCCAGCTGTCATTTGTTCGGCTTATATTCTGCTCTACCCCCCCCCCACACCCTCTCCTGCAGCATCTACATAGCTGTCATGTATTTCCTGTTTATCGCCTGCCCAGCCGCTTTTTCCTGTACTACCTTTTGTGTCTTGTGTCGCTGTCCCTCACTTATCGGCGCAGAGTTTGTTTTTATTGTCACCACCCTCCTCACCATCACACTCACCTCGTTCTCTGTTTTTCTTTCTTCCTCTAACTGCCTCTCGTCTTTTGAATAACTAGCCGTTCCTCTGATTTCCAATGTTTGTGTTACTGTTATTTGTGTTACTATATGTCTCACTATCCGTAGTTGCACCATCCCTAACATAAAGCATCTCAGTCTATCCCACTGCCTGTGTCCACTACCCTCTCTACCTGTAGCTGCCCCAACCCTTACATACAATATATCAGGCCATCCCACTGCCTGTGCCCACCACCCTCTCTATCTGTCCCATCCCTTACATACACTATATCAGGCCATCCCACTGCCTGTGCCCACCACCCTCTCTATCTGTCCCATCCCTTACATATACTATATCAGGCCATCCCACTGCCTGTGCCCACCACCCTCTCTTTCTGTCTCATCCCTTACATACACTATATCAGGCCATCCCACTGCCTGTGCCCACCACCCTCTCTATCTGTCTCATCCCTTACATACACTATATCAGGTTATCCCACTACCTGTGCCCACCACCCTCTCTATCTCTCCCATCCCTTACATACACTATGTTAGGCCATCCCACTGCCTGTTCCCACCATCCTCTCTATCTGTCCCATCCCTTACATACAATATATCAGGCCATACCACTGCCTGTGCGACACCACCCTCTCTATCTGTCCCATCCCTTACATACACTATATTAGGCCATCCCACTGCCTGTGCCCACCACCCTCTCTATCTGTCTCATCCCTTACATACAATATATCAGGCCATCCCACTGCCTGTGCCCACCACCCTCTCTTTCTGTCTCATCCCTTGCATACACTATATCAGGCTATCCCACTGCCTGTGCCCACCACCCTCTCTATCTGTCCCATCCATTACATACACTATATTAGGCCATCCCACTGCCTGTTCCCACCATCCTCTCTATCTGTCCCATCCCTTACATACAATATATCAGACCATCCCACTGCCTGTGCCCACCACCCTCTCTATCTGTCCCATCCCTTACATACACTATATTAGGCCATCCCACTGCCTGTGCCCACCACCCTCTCTATCTGTCTCATCCCTTACATACAATATATCAGGCCATCCCACTGCCTGTGCCCACCACCCTCTCTTTCTGTCTCATCCCTTACATACACTATATCAGGCCATCCCACTGCCTGTGCCCACCACCCTCACTATCTGTCCCATCCCTTACATACACTATATCAGGCCATCCCACTGCCTGTGCCCACCACCCTCTCTATCTGTCCCATCCCTTACATACACTATATCAGGCCATCCCACTGCCTGTGCCCACCACCCTCTCTATCTGTCTCATCCCTTACATACAATATATCAGGCTATCCCACTGCCTGTGCCCACCACCCTCTCTATCTCTCCCATCCCTTACATACACTATATTAGGCCATCCCACTGCCTGTGCCCACCACCCTCTCTTTCTCTCATCCCTTACATACACTATATCAGGCCATCCCACTGCCTGTGCCCACCACCCTCTCTTTCTGTCTCATCCCTTACATACACTATATCAGGCCATCCCACTGCCTGTGCCCACCACCCTCTCTATCTGTCCCATCCCTTACATACACTATATCAGGCCATCCCACTGCCTGTGCCCACCACCCTCTCTATCTGTCCCATCCCTTACATACACTATATCAGGCCATCCCACTGCCTGTGCCCACCACCCTCTCTTTCTGTCTCATCCCTTACATACACTATATCAGGCCATCCCACAGCCTGTGCCCACCACCCTCTCTATCTGTCTCATCCCTTACATACACTATATCAGGCTATCCCACTGCCTGTGCCCACCACCCTCTCTATCTGTCCCATCCCTTACATACACTATATTAGGCCATCCCACTGCCTGTTCCCACCATCCTCTCTATCTGTCCCATCCCTTACATACAATATATCAGGCCATCCCACTGCCTGTGCCCACCACTCTCTCTATCTGTCCCATCCCTTACATACACTATATCAGGCTATCCCACTGCCTGTGCCCACCACCCTCTCTATCTCTCCCATCCCTTACATACACTATATCAGGCCATCCCACTGCCTGTGCCCACCACCCTCTCTTTCTGTCTCATCCCTTACATACACTATATCAGGCCATCCCACTGCCTGTGCCCACCACCCTCTCTATCTGTCTCATCCCTTACATACACTATATCAGGCCATCCCACTGCCTGTGCCCACCACTCTCTCTATCTGTCCCATCCCTTACATACACTATATCAGGCTATCCCACTGCCTGTACCCACCACCCTCTCTATCTGTCCCATCCCTTACATACACTATATCAGGCCATCCCACTGCCTGTGCCCACCACCCTCTCTTTCTGTCTCATCCCTTACATACAATATATCAGGCCATCCCACTGCCTGTGCCCACCACCCTCTCTATCTGTCTCATCCCTTACATACACTATATCAGGCTATCCCACTGCCTGTGCCCACCACCCTCTCTATCTGTCCCATCCCTTACATACACTATATCAGGCCATCCCACTGCCTGTGCCCACCACCCTCTCTATCTGTCTCATCCCTTACATACAATATATCAGGCTATCCCACTGCCTGTGCCCACCACCCTCTCTATCTGTCCCATCCCTTACATACAATATATCAGGCCATCCCACTGACTGTGCCCACCACCCTCTCTATCTGTCCCATCCCTTACATACAATATATCAGGCCATCCCACTTCGTGTGCCCACCACCCTCTCTATCTGTCTCATCCCTTATATACAATATATCAGGCCATCCCACTGCCTGTGCCCACCACCCTCTCTATCTGTCCCATCCCTTACATACAATATATCAGGCCATCCCACTGCCTGTGCCCACCACCCTCTCTATCTGTCTCATCCCTTATATACAATATATCAGGCCATCCCACTGCCTGTGCCCACCACCCTCTCTATCTGTCCCATCCCTTACATACACTATATCAGGCTATCCCACTGCCTGTGCCCACCACCCTCTCTATCTGTCCCATCCCTTACATATACTATATCAGGCCAGCCCACTGCCTGTGCCCACCACCCTCTCTTTCTGTCTCATCCCTTACATACACTATATCAGGCCATCCCACTGCCTGTGCCCACCACCCTCTCTATCTGTCTCATCCCTTACATACACTATATCAGGCTATCCCACTGCCTGTGCCCACCACCCTCTCTATCTGTCCCATCCCTTACATACACTATATTAGGCCATCCCACTGCCTGTGCCCACCACCCTCTCTATCTGTCCCATCCCTTACATACACTATATCAGGCCATCCCACTGCCTGTGTCCACCACCCTCTCTATCTGTCCCATCCCTTACATACAATATATCAGACCATCCCACTGACTGTGCCCACCACCCTCTCTATCTGTCCCATCCCTTACATACAATATATCAGGCCATCCCACTGCCTGTGCCCACCACCCTCTCTATCTGTCTCATCCCTTATATACAATATATCAGGCCATCCCACTGCCTGTGCCCACCACCCTCTCTATCTGTCCCATCCCTTACATACAATATATCAGACCATCCCACTGCCTGTGCCCACCACCCTCTCTATCTGTCTCATCCCTTATATACAATATATCAGGCCATCCCACTGCCTGTGCCCACCACCCTCTCTATCTGTCCCATACCTTACATACACTATATCAGGCCGTCCCACTGCCACTCTGTCTGTATCACTCACTGCTAGTATCTCTTAATATCCTCACCTTTCATCTCCACCGGCGGTACTATTTACCCGTAAAGACTAGGGTGCGCGTGATATTTTGTCCAGCGGTTCTTGTTTCAATACCAAGGAGAAATGGTCAGGAACTAGTTAAGCGGACTCTGCACCTGGCCCTAGTTCTTGATCTATTTATACAATTTGGAGCTCCCATCCAGGACAAAAAGTCATACCTGGGGCCAAGGGCCTCAAAGCAAAAATGCCAAAAATTGTGACTAAAACATGTGTTAGTTATTGTCAAAACGATAAAAAACAAACGGTCTGGTGTTCCTGTATGTTTGAAAGTGCATCTGTCAACGCTCACCGAAACCATGGCGTGGATCAGCACTAAAACCATGGATCAACACTCAAAATGACTTGGATCAACAATGAAACCATCACATGGACTAACAGTGAAACCATCACTGGATCAACACTGAAACCATCACTGGATCAACACTGGAACCATGCCGTGGATCAACACTGAAACCGTGACGTGGATCAACACTGAAACCATGTCGTGGATCAACACTGAAACCATGATGTAGATCAAGATGGCAGGTTGGCAGCAGGAGAAGAACATGGGATGCCAGGACAGGAGGACGGGAGAGATATGGAGCAGGGCGGGGGTGTGGGGGCAGGTACCCCCCCCCCCCCCCACTGAAGGATTACTTCCCCTCTGTGCAGACTATAATAGCTATATTTAACAGATTCTTTATCAATCGCCCTACTGGGAAAATATTGATAAAATAATGATACCTGATGGCGCCATGAAGACTGCCCGATAATTGCTAAAGTCCGCTTCTTAGACATGGTAGAATGCGGGTCAGACAGACATCACTGTTACCTGCACTGGCCACGCCCTGACGGGATCGAATGTGGCATTACTGTGATATGCCACTTATAAATACCTCTTCCATTCAATCATGATGGCGTGCTATTAACAGCTGACATTGTCCTATATTTAACTTGCAGCGTTTATATATTAGCTGATATATACTAGCTGGTATATAACATCTGATGTATAGCAGCTGATATATAACATCTGATGTATAGCAGCTGATATATAAACGCTGATATATAACATGTGATATATAGCAGCTGATATATAGCAGCTGATATATAGCAGCTGATATATAACATCTGACATTAAAAAGCTGATTTATAACAGATTATATATAACAGATGATATAAAACAGCTGATATATAACAACTGAAATATAACAGCTGATATATAACAATTGAAGTATAATATCTGATATATAGCAGCTGATATATAACAGCTGATATATAACAGCTGATATAGAAAAAAAACTGAAATATAACAACTGATATATAACAACTGAAATATAACAGCTGATATGTAACAACTGAAATATAACAGCTGATATATAGCAGCTGATATATAGCAGCTGATATATAACCTCTGACATATAAAAGCTGATTTATAACAGATGATATATAACATTTAACATATAAGAGCTGATATATAACAGCTGATATATAATAGCTGATATATAACAGCTGATATATAACAGCTGATCTACCCACACATATAGATATGCAATATTTAGCCTCCACCTTAATGGTTGCGTTCCTTGGCTGAACGAGCATATAAATCTGATGCTGCGTGCTCAGTGACGGAAGGGTGTGTCACATTCTTATAGCGCTATGTTTCTACAGAGAGGTGGACAGCACAGGTAATAACGCGTGTTACCATGGTGTCCATTGACAACAACCCCCTTACCCGTGTCGGCTGGCGTGGACACTGGTATCTACGGCGCCGGAATGCTCTTCTTACAGGTGTGAGACCGCGTGCCCCATCACCTGTTGTGTGTTGTGTGTCTTCCTGCGCCTCCCGTCGAGTGGCCCACACCAACAAATGTGTTTGCTTTTCCATTGTCTGTGTTGTCATTGACTAGCCTACTGTTGTTGTTCTTGTTGTTGTTGATACTCAATAATACCTACTCAATGTATAATAATACAGCACGTGTAGTGGTGACCAGTGACGCCTTATTACCACCTGAATGAGCTGTCCAGATAAAATATGCCCGTTATAGGTCACATCCTGTATGAAGACATTTAACATTGAACAGGTGTCCACGTACATATACCAGCTGTATAGACAGCTGTTGAATGTGCTGTTGTAAACATTATTGCGATCTGCCATCGACTTATACTAAATAACTCGTGAGCAGCCGCTATATATCATCCTTGTATCACCGAATGTATTTATCAGCAAATACAGCACTGACGTCAACTTGCTAGCCTCACTATATATATATATATACACTGCTGCGTAAAAACACACAATTTTTCATAGCCGGGTGAGACCGTGGGGGGGGGCATACTTCTCCTCCCCCCCCCCCCTCACCCTCTCCATAACTGTTGCATTGCGGTTAAACCACAGCTATATCTGGTGGGGGGGGGCGGGGGGGGGGTCGTCCAAGGTCAAGGTCGCTTTCCAAGGTGCCATATCACGTGGATATGTATATATATATATGTCAGCCACGTGGCGTCGTTGGCATGGAATATTGAACAGCGCCACTGTACGTAATGATGATGGGCTGCTTAACTCTCGCTTAAATCTCGGATCGGGAGCTAATCGCCCCATCCAGTGATTGGATGGGAACTCCTGCTTTATTGCGACAACGAGGAAGGTCCACTCCCCTCCCCTTGCCCCCTTGACATATAGGGAAGGGGGGAGGGAGGGGGGGCTCAGGGAGCCGGACCGTTGGGGTTGGGGTTGGGGAAGGGGGAACTTTGAAGCATGCATATGGTTGATCATAGGAATGAAGAAGGGGGTGGGTGGGTGGGCATTATTATGCACGAGGGATAAATCGTGTTTCCGGTTTCTTTCTTAACCCATGATCCGGTAGATTGTTTGATGCTTCTAATGTTCATACAGTTACATGTGACAGATATTTACCGAAAATTGAAATTGTTTGTATTATATGCCGCAATCGAATTTCAAGCTTACATTTCTGCAAAATTTCAGCGACAAGAATAGATTATTCTTGCACGAATCAGGCCATAAAATTGCAACAAATTTAGATCCTGATATGATTTCGGCCGCAACAATCTGCCTAGCCTCAATCGGGGATAATACTCTATTCCATCTAAGGACAACTCTTTCGAGACTTTTGTCACGACACTCACTAATCGATTTACGTTGTAGAACAAATGATACGACAAAGTCCATTGGTGACGATCGTATGTCAATCGATGCCTCCTTTGAGGACAAATCGCGTCGCGTCGATATACTACTCAAAAATACTCCCGATTTTGGAGAAAGACCCTTTATGCCAAATATCAACCCTCGCCAGATGGTCGTCTGTAGTTGTTCTGTTTGTCTTCTTCCCCAAGGGGAAGTTTGTGGAAGCCGCTACCGCCTCTTACATACACCCAGGGAAGCCGTATATTCTGAGACATCTTGTGTTTTTGCGGGCTGGGGGAAACGGGATGTTTCTGCAGTGTTGTACATTGCCAGCTGTGTCAACAGGGAGGATTATCTCGTCTACTGGGGTCAGTGGGTGTTCGTGGTGGCCACGTGTAAACGAGAATCTCGGCCACGTGTTGTGATGAGTAAACGAGACTCTCGGCCATGTGTTATGATGAGTAAACGAGACTCTCGGCCACGTGTTATGATGAGTAAACGAGACTCTCGGCCACGTGTTGTGATGAGTAAACGAGACTCTCGGCCACGTGTTATGATGAGCAAACGAGACTGTCGGTGACGTGTTATGATGAGTGAACGAGACTCTCGGCCACGTGTTATGATGAATAACGACTCTCGGCCACGTGGTATGATGAGTAAACGAGACTGTCGGCCACCACAGACGAGAGAAAACAAAGAGAAGACGGGGAATAGTGAGAGAAGAGCAGAGATAGAGATAAAGATATGAGGAAACTGTGGCCTAAGACTCGCGTAGGATCACATTTGAAAGGAAATGTTGGTGTTTTCGGCCACTTTTGAGCAAACGAAGCCTGGACTATGTCAAGAAGCTTCACTGGACAATGACAGGGTTTTATTTAGAGTCATACCCCAGATGCATGTGCCAAGACACAAACCCCTTGACCTGTTGATCTGCAGCTCAGTCTGCATGATTATCAACAGATCCTGGGAGGCTACAGTTGGACAGGGATTGGATGGTTGGTATAGGTTGGTTTTGAGGGGGGCGGGACGACCCGGTGCTGACACCCAGTGAGGGCGGGGGTGGGGGGGTGGGGGGGGGGGGTGCCCGCTCCCCCTTGCGGCGCCCCATGATTCTTGACATAAATACCGCTCCCCACCCCGTCCATTTGGTTCGACTGTCCATTAGGCAGAGTGGTTTTTCCTCGTGTGGTGGTCATTAGCAGATAATATTTCCCCCCTACCTTCATCAATTTATAATGGCGTGTTTGGCACCGGGGTTCGTTGGCTGTTATAGCGGTGTGTGTATGCAGCCCTATTACGCGAACGGCTATGTCACAACGTGTTTCTAACCATAGACTGCGCCCCGGTCACAACTGTGACCCTCGGGCATGCGCTATCGTTCACTTACCCCCACATCCTCCATCCCCCCTCCCTCCCTCCACCCCCCTCCCTCCATCCCTCCCTGTCTCCTCCCCCACTCCCTCCATCCCCTCCTCCACTCCCACAACATCCATCCCCCCTCCCTCCAACCCCCCCCACCCCCTCCACCCCCCTCCCTACAACCCCCCCCCCTTCAGTGGCAGGAAGATCGTCATTTATTAATGTCCGATTTCCGGGTCCTGATTTGCCTTATAATGTGAAATGGGCTAGTTCTGCTAGTACTCTCCCTAATATCGCCCATAATTGCCCACGTGGCGCGAAAGGAAAAAAAACAGGACGTGACGCAGGGGGTTTCTGAAAATCGAAGCGCCTTGTCTCACTTACAGGCCAATGCCTCGGAAGTGTTTGCTCCGAGAGGGGAGAAGTGGGAAAGCTGGCTGGGTTGGGGTGGGGAGGGAGGGGGGGGGGTGTGCAATAGAGCGAGGTCTCTTAACATTCCTGCTCCCCAGAGGCGGGAACTATGAAAACTGGACCCCTCGAGCCGTGATGAGATTTCTCGTCTGCAATTAGGTGGTTTGGGTAACAACAGAATAAAAATCACATACCCTGGCAAACCACGCTACTTGCCAAGCTGTTTGCTACGCTACTAGCCACGCTACTGGCCACGCTACTAGCCACGCTACTAGCCACGCTACTAGCCACGCTACTAGCCACGCTACTGGCCACGCTACTGGCCACGCTACTAGCCACGCTACTAGCCACGCCACTAGCCACGCTACTGGCCACGCTACTAGCCACGCTACTGGCCACGCTACTAGCCACGCTACTGGCCACGCTACTGGCCACGCTACTAGCCACGCTACTAGCCACGCTACTAGCCACGCTACTGGCCACGCTACTAGCCACGCTGCTGGCCACGCTACTAGCCACGCCACTAGCCACGCTACTGGCCACGCTACTAGCCACGCTACTAGCCACGCTACTAGCCACGCTACTAGCCACGCCACTAGCCACGCTACTGGCCACGCTACTAGCCACGCTACTAGCCACGCTACTGGCCACGCTACTAGCCACGCTACTAGCCACGCTACTAGCCACGCTACTGGCCACGCTACTAGCCACGCTACTGGCCACGCTACTTGCTACGCTACTGGCCACGCTGTTTGCTACGCTACTAGCCACGCTATTAGCCACGCTACTAGCCACGTTACTAGCCACGCTACTGGCCACGCTACTTTCTACGCTACTAGCCACGCTACTTTCTACGCTACTGGCCAAGCTGCTTGCTACGCTACTAGCCACGCTACAAGCCACGTTACTAGCCACGCTACAAGCCAGGCTACTAGCCACGCTACTGGCCACGCTACTAGCCACGCTACTGGCCACGCTACTTTCTACGCTACTAGCCACGCTACTGGCCACGCTACTCTCTACGCTACTAGCCACGCTACTTTCTACGCTACTGGCCACGCTACTAGCCACGCTACTAGCCACGCTACTAGCCACGCTACTAGCCACGCTACTTTCTACGCTACTGGCCACGCTACTTTCTACGCTACTAGCCACGCTACTTTCTACGCTACTAGCCATGCTAATTTCTACGCTACTAGCCACGCTACTAGCCACGCTACTAGCCACGCTACTAGCCACGCTACTTTCCAGTACCAAACTGTCGCATCTCGTCGCCAAGACTTCATCCAGTTTAATCCCCAGATCATGTGGCAAGGTATTAAGGTCCGGATACGAGACGCTATAACTGACGAGGGAGGGCAGACAGGTCAGCCAGCTCGAATCTCCCATGTCTTCACTGCCCGGCAAGTGATAAAGTCTGCCGCTCTTAACTCCAGGCTTTCAGCGAGGTTAATGCGTGGGGGGCTCTTAACGCCTGATAGGACTCCCGTCACAGGAGGTTCATCGCAGGCCAAGCCTCATCACCATTACGGATATTATTCATGGCTTTTATCACTGATAAGTTGCATGCTGAGTTTTCAATCGCATGTTTTTGCTGGTAATTTCACCATAACGAACTACGTTGGGAGTTATATGACTGGCGACTAAAGATAAGTGGTTAATGGCTTGTCGGTGAGCTGTAACGTGAAACCTCCATAGCACCTCCATAACTGTCAGAGTAGAGACATAACAAGGCATAACTCTCAGAGCGGAGACCTAACACGGCATAACTGACAGAGTGGAGACATCACACGGCATAACTGTCAGAGTGGAGACATAACCCCGCATAATTGTCAGAGAGGAGACCTAACAGGGCATAACTGTCAGAGGGGAGTTCATGTAATACCGGACCGGGCTCAATTCAGGCTGAACGACGATGGCGTCATGTCCCAGACCGGACTCCGTACAAGAGGATAGCGTCATGTCCCAGGCCGGACTCCGTACAAGAGGATAGCGTCATGTCCCAGACCGGACTCCGTACAAGAGGATAGCGTCATGTCCCAGGCCGGACTCCGTACAAGAGGATAGCGTCATGTCCCAGACCGGACTCCGTACAAGAGGATAGCGTCATGTCCCAGGCCGGACTCCGTACAAGAGGATAGCGTCATGTCCCAGGCCGGACTCCGTACAAGAGGATAGCGTCATGTCCCAGGCCGGACTCCGCACAAGAGGATAGCGTCATGTCCCATACCGGACTCCGTACAAGAATATAGCGTCATGTCCCAGGCCGGACTCCGTACAAGAGGATAGCGTCATGTCCCAGACCGGACTCCGTACAAGAGGATAGCGTCATGTCCCAGGCCGGACTCCGTACAAGAGGATGGCGTCATGTCCCAGACCGGACTCCGTACAAGAATATAGCGTCATGTCCCAGACCGGACTCCGTACAAGAGGATAGCGTCATGTCTCAGACCGGACTCCGTACAAGAGGATAGCGTCATGTCCCAGACCGGACTCCGTACAAGAGGATAGCGTTATGTCCCAGACCGGACTCCGTACAAGAGGATAGCGTCATGTCCCAGACCGGACTCCGTACAAGAGGATAGCGTCATGTCCCAGACCGGACTCCGTACAAGAGGATGGCGTCATGTCCCAGACCGGACTCCGTACAAGAGGATAGCGTCATGTCCCAGACCGGACTCCGTACAAGAGGATAGCGTCATGTCCCAGACCGGACTCCGTACAAGAGGATAGCGTCATGTCCCAGACCGGACTCCGTACAAGAGGATGGCGTCATGTCCCAGACCGGACTCCGTACAAGAGGATAGCGTCATGTCCCAGGCCGGACTCCGTACAAGAGGATAGCGTCATGTCCCAGACCGGACTCCGTACAAGAGGATAGCGTCATGTCCCAGACCGGACTCCGTACAAGAGGATAGCGTCATGTCCCAGGCCGGACTCCGTACAAGAGGATGGCGTCATGTCCCAGACCGGACTCCGTACAAGAATATAGATTCATGTTCCAGACAGGAGGACTCCGTACAAGAGGATAGCGTCATGTCCCAGACCGGACTCCGTACAAGAGGATAGCGTCATGTCCCAGGCCGGTCCGTACAAGAGAATAGCGTCATGTCCCAGACCGGACTCCGTACAAGAGAATAGCGTCATGTCCCAGGCCGGTTACTCGGTCCACTGATTAAAAAGCACTATAGCTTAACAACGGACGAGGAAGAGTAACAAAAACCTCGTCCGTCCTGTCATGACGCGTTACGTCTAGAAGCCTTCTTACTTCTCCGAGCGCTAATGTTTTCAAAGTTTCCTGATGCATACCTTGCGTTAGGAAGAGACTCGGTTCGCCTGAAGACCGTATCTGGGGCCGAGCCTCCCTCGTGGGTTACGAATTCCAGGCAGTATGTAAGTTCACGGTCCCTATCCCATTGATCACTGCGGATGTGTGGCTGCTGCTCGCGGGGCGGAAGTCAGGGAGGTATTGCGCGGTAAAGCGGCAGGCAACTTTTTCGCATGAGACACAGATGTGTGTGTGTGTGAATTATCACTCACTCGTGGCCTCTCTATTGCGTGGCGGTGGTGGCGGTGGCGGTGGTGGTGCTAATGGTCTTAGCGGCGTTAGACGATGGCCCCTTCTGGTGTAGAGTCTCAGGAGCCTCGCGATTCCAGTTACGTTGAACTTCATCTCGGACGCCTCGTTTGTCTCTCGACGGATCGCCGGGCAGGGGTGAAGGGGGGCGGGGGTGCTGGGGTGATTGGGTAGGGTTCTGGGGTGGGGTGCTGGGGTGGGTGGGGGCGATGCCAAGATGTTGGCTAACTTGTTTAGAAATCGGTCGTCTTCGAGAACCAGGTCAATTCTTACGAGACGGAGGATAGCGTCATGTGCCAGACCGGACTCCGCACAAGAGGATAGCGTCATGTCCCATACCGGACTCCGTACAAGAGGATAGCGTTATGTCCCAGGCCGGACTCCGTACAAGAGGATAGCGTCATGTCCCAGACCGGACTCCGTACAAGAGGATAGCGTCATGTCCCAGGCCGGACTCCGTACAAGAGGATAGCGTCATGTCCCAGGCCGGACTCCGTACAAGAGGATAGCGTCATGTCCCAGACCGGACTCCGTACAAGAGGATAGCGTCATGTCCCAGACCGGACTCCGTACAAGAGGATAGCGTCATGTCCCAGACCGGACTCCGTACAAGAGGATAGCGTCATGCCCCAGACCGGACTCAATACAAGAGGATAGCGTCATGTCCCAGACCGGACTCCGTACAAGAGGATAGCGTCATGTCCCAGACCGGACTCCGTACAAGAGGATAGCGTCATGTCCCAGACCGGACTTCGTACAAGAGGATAGCGTCATGTCCCAGACCGGACTCCGTACAAGAGGATAGCGTCATGTCCCAGACCGGACTCCGTACAAGAGGATAGCGTCATGTCCCAGGCCGGACTCCGTACAAGAGGATAGCGTCATGTCCTAGACCGGACTCCGTACAAGAGGATGGCGTCCTGTCCCAGACCGGACTCCGTACAAGAAGATAGCGTCATGTCCCAGGCCGGACTCCGTACAAGAATATAGATTCATGTTCCAGACAGGAGGACTCCGTACAAGAGGATAGCGTTATGTCCCAGACCGGACTCCGTACAAGAATATAGATTCATGTTCCAGACAGGAGGACTCCGTACAAGAGGATAGCGTCATGTCCCAGACCGGACTCCGTACAAGAATATAGATTCATGTTCCAGACAGGAGGACTCCGTACAAGAGGATAGCGTCATGTCCCAGACCGGACTCCGTACAAGAATATAGATTCATGTTCCAGACAGGAGGACTCCGTACAAGAGGATAGCGTCATGTCCCAGACCGGACTCCGTACAAGAATATAGATTCATGTTCCAGACAGGAGGACTCCGTACAAGAGGATAGCGTCATGTCCCAGACCGGACTCCGTACAAGAGAATGGCGTCATGTCCCAGACCGGACTCCGTACAAGAATATAGATTCATGTTCCAGACAGGAGGACTCCGTACAAGAGGATAGCGTCATGTCCCAGACCGGACTCCGTACAAGAATATAGATTCATGTTCCAGACAGGAGGACTCCGTACAAGAGGATAGCGTCATGTCCCAGACCGGACTCCGTACAAGAGGATGGCGTCATGTCCCAGACCGGACTCCGTACAAGAATATAGATTCATGTTCCAGACAGGAGGACTCCGTACAAGAGGATAGCGTCATGTCCCAGACCGGACTCCGTACAAGAATATAGATTCATGTTCCAGACAGGAGGACTCCGTACAAGAGGATAGCGTCATGTCCCAGACCGGACTCCGTACAAGAATATAGATTCATGTTCCAGACAGGAGGACTCCGTACAAGAGGATAGCGTCATGTCCCAGACCGGACTCCGTACAAGAGGATAGCGTCATGTCCCAGGCCGGACTCCGTACAAGAGGATAGCGTCATGTCCCAGACCGGACTCCGTACAAGAGGATAGCGTCATGTCCCAGACCGGACTCCGTACAGGAGGATAGCGTCATGTCCCAGACCGGACTCCGTACAAGAGGATGGCGTCATGTCCCAGACCGGACTCCGTACAAGGGGATAGCGTCATGTCCCAGACCGGACTCCGTAC
Source organism: Arenicola marina (assembly GCA_964019135.1). NCBI lineage: Eukaryota > Metazoa > Annelida > Polychaeta > Arenicolidae > Arenicola > Arenicola marina. The sequence continues at coordinate 30,646,315 of OZ025260.1, read as the reverse complement.
AAGAGGATGGCGTCATGTCCCAGACCGGACTCCGTACAAGAATATAGATTCATGTTCCAGACAGGAGGACTCCGTACAAGAGGATAGCGTCATGTCCCAGACCGGACTCCGTACAAGAATATAGATTCATGTTCCAGACAGGAGGACTCCGTACAAGAGGATAGCGTTATGTCCCAGACCGGACTCCGTACAAGAATATAGATTCATGTTCCAGACAGGAGGACTCCGTACAAGAGGATAGCGTCATGTCCCAGACCGGACTCTGTACAAGAGGATGGCGTCATGTCCCAGACCGGACTCCGTACAAGAATATAGATTCATGTTCCAGACAGGAGGACTCCGTACAAGAGGATAGCGTCATGTCCCAGACCGGACTCCGTACAAGAGAATGGCGTCATGTCCCAGACCGGACTCCGTACAAGAATATAGATTCATGTTCCAGACAGGAGGACTCCGTACAAGAGGATAGCGTCATGTCCCAGACCGGACTCCGTACAAGAATATAGATTCATGTTCCAGACAGGAGGACTCCGTACAAGAGGATAGCGTCATGTCCCAGACCGGACTCCGTACAAGAGGATGGCGTCATGTCCCAGACCGGACTCCGTACAAGAATATAGATTCATGTTCCAGACAGGAGGACTCCGTACAAGAGGATAGCGTCATGTCCCAGACCGGACTCCGTACAAGAATATAGATTCATGTTCCAGACAGGAGGACTCCGTACAAGAGGATAGCGTCATGTCCCAGACCGGACTCCGTACAAGAATATAGATTCATGTTCCAGACAGGAGGACTCCGTACAAGAGGATAGCGTCATGTCCCAGACCGGACTCCGTACAAGAGGATAGCGTCATGTCCCAGGCCGGACTCCGTACAAGAGGATAGCGTCATGTCCCAGACCGGACTCCGTACAAGAGGATAGCGTCATGTCCCAGACCGGACTCCGTACAGGAGGATAGCGTCATGTCCCAGACCGGACTCCGTACAAGAGGATGGCGTCATGTCCCAGACCGGACTCCGTACAAGGGGATAGCGTCATGTCCCAGACCGGACTCCGTACAAGAGGATGGCGTCATGTCCCAGACCGGACTCCGTACAAGAATATAGATTCATGTTCCAGACAGGAGGACTCCGTACAAGAGGATAGCGTCATGTCCCAGACCGGACTCCGTACAAGAATATAGATTCATGTTCCAGACAGGAGGACTCCGTACAAGAGGATAGCGTTATGTCCCAGACCGGACTCCGTACAAGAATATAGATTCATGTTCCAGACAGGAGGACTCCGTACAAGAGGATAGCGTCATGTCCCAGACCGGACTCTGTACAAGAGGATGGCGTCATGTCCCAGACCGGACTCCGTACAAGAATATAGATTCATGTTCCAGACAGGAGGACTCCGTACAAGAGGATAGCGTCATGTCCCAGACCGGACTCCGTACAAGAGGATAGCGTCCTGTCCCAGACCGGACTCCGTACAAGAATATAGATTCATGTTCCAGACAGGAGGACTCCGTACAAGAGGATAGCGTCATGTCCCAGACCGGACTCCGTACAAGAGGATAGCGTCATGTCCCAGACCGGACTCCGTACAAGAGGATGGCGTCATGTCCCAGACCGGACTCCGTACAAGAGGATAGCGTCATGTCCCAGGCCGGACTCCGTACAAGAATATAGATTCATGTTCCAGACAGGAGGACTCCGTACAAGAGGATAGCGTCATGTCCCAGACCGGACTCTGTACAAGAGGATGGCGTCATGTCCCAGACCGGACTCCGTACAAGAATATAGATTCATGTTCCAGACAGGAGGACTCCGTACAAGAGGATAGCGTCATGTCCCAGACCGGACTCCGTACAAGAGGATAGCGTCCTGTCCCAGACCGGACTCCGTACAAGAATATAGATTCATGTTCCAGACAGGAGGACTCCGTACAAGAGGATAGCGTCATGTCCGAGACCGGACTCCGTACAAGAATATAGATTCATGTTCCAGACAGGAGGACTCCGTACAAGAGGATAGCGTTATGTCCCAGACCGGACTCCGTACAAGAATATAGATTCATGTTCCAGACAGGAGGACTCCGTACAAGAGGATAGCGTCATGTCCCAGACCGGACTCTGTACAAGAGGATGGCGTCATGTCCCAGACCGGACTCCGTACAAGAATATAGATTCATGTTCCAGACAGGAGGACTCCGTACAAGAGGATAGCGTCATGTCCCAGACCGGACTCCGTACAAGAGGATAGCGTCCTGTCCCAGACCGGACTCCGTACAAGAATATAGATTCATGTTCCAGACAGGAGGACTCCGTACAAGAGGATAGCGTCATGTCCCAGACCGGACTCCGTACAAGAGGATAGCGTCATGTCCCAGACCGGACTCCGTACAAGAGGATAGCGTCATGTCCCAGACCGGACTCCGTACAAGAGGATAGCGTCATGTCCCAGGCCGGACTCCGTACAAGAGGATGGCGTCATGTCCCAGACCGGACTCCGTACAAGAATATAGATTCAGGTCCCAGACAGGAGGACTCCGTACAAGAGGATAGCGTCATGTCCCAGACCGGACTCCGTACAAGAGGATAGCGTCATGTCCCAGGCCGGACTCCGTACAAGAGGATAGCGTCATGTCCCAGACCGGACTCCGTACAAGAGAATAGCGTCATGTCCCAGGCCGGTTACTCGGTCCACTGATTAAAAAGCACTATAGCTTAACAACGGACGAGGAGGAGTAACAAAATCCTCGTCCGTCCTGTCATGACGCGTTACGTCTAGAAGCCTTCTTACTTCTCCGAGCGCTAATGTTTTCAAAGTTTCCTGATGCATACCTTGCGTTAGGAAGAGACTCGGTTCGCCTGAAGACCGTATCTGGGGCCGAGCCTCCCTCGTGGGTTACGAATTCCAGGCAGTATGTAAGTTCACGGTCCCTATCCCATTGATCACTGCGGATGTGTGGCTGGCTGCTGCTCGCGGGGCGGAAGTCAGGGAGGTATTGCGCGGTAAAGCGGCAGGCAACTTTTTCGCATGAGACACCGATGTGTGTGTGTGTGAATTATCACTCACTCGTGGCCTCTCTATTGCGTGGCGGTGGTGGCGGTGGCGGTGGTGGTGCTAATGGTCTTAGCGGCGTTAGACGATGGTCCCTTCTGGTGTAGAGTCTCAGGGGCCTCGCGATTCCAGTTACGTTGAACTTCATCTCGGACGCCTCGTTTGTCTCTCGACGGATCGCCGGGCAGTGGTGAAGGGGGGCGGGGGTGCTGGGGTGATTGGGTAGGGTTCTGGGGTGGGGTGCTGGGGTGGGTGGGGGCGATGCCAAGATGTTGGCTAACTTGTTTAGAAATCGGTCGTCTTCGAGAACCAGGTCAATTCTTAGGAGACGGAGGATAGCGTCATGTGCCAGACCGGACTCCGCACAAGAGGATAGCGTCATGTCCCATACCGGACTCCGTACAAGAGGATAGCGTCATGTGCCAGACCGGACTCCGTACAAGAGGATAGCGTCATGTCCTAGACCGGACTCCGTACAAGAGAATAGCGTCATGTCCCAGGCCGGACTCCGTACAAGAGGATAGCGTCATGTCCCAGGCCGGACTCCGTACAAGAGGATAGCGTCATGTCCCAGGCCGGACTCCGTACAAGAGGATGGCGTCCTGTCCCAGACCGGACTCCGTACAAGAATATAGATTCATGTTCCAGACAGGAGGACTCAGTACAAGAGGATAGCGTCATGTCCCAGACAGGACTCCGTACAAGAGGATAGCGTCATGTCCCAGGCCGGACTCCGTACAAGAGGATAGCGTCATGTCCCAGACAGGAGGACTCCGTACAAGAGAATAGCGTCATGTCCCAGACCGGACTCCGTACAAGAGAATAGCGTCATGTCCCAGGCCGGACTCCGTGCAAGAGAATAGCGTCATGTCCCAGACCGGACTCCGTACAAGAGGATAGCGTCATGTCCCAGGCCGGACTCCGTACAAGAGAATAGCGTCATGTCCCAGACCGGACTCCGTACAAGAGGATAGCGTCATGTCCCAGACCGGACTCCGTACAAGAGAATAGCGTCATGTCCCAGACAGGAGGACTCCGTACAAGAGAATAGCGTCATGTCCCAGGCCGGTTACTCGGTCCACTGATTAAAAAGCATTATAACTTAACCACCGACGAGGAAGAGTAACAAAAACCTCGTCCGTCCTGTCATGACGCGTTACATCTAGAAGCCTTCTTACTTCTCCGAGCGCTAATGTTTTCAAAGTTTCCTGATGCATACCTTGCGTTAGGAAGAGACTCGGTTCGCCTGAAGACCGTATCTGGGGCCGAGCCTCCCTCGTGGGTTACGAATTCCAGGCAGTATGTAAGTTCACGGTCCCTATCCCATCGATCACTGCGGATGTGTGGCTGGCTGCTGCTCGGGGGCGGAAGTCATGGAGGTATTGCGCGGTAAAGCGGCAGGCAACTTTTTCGCATGAGACACCGATGTGTATGTCACTCACTCGTGGCCTCTCTATTGCGTGCGCACGCGTCCGCCGGTGCAAAAAGTGCGGCCTGCCTCGTCTGATAGAATGCAGCACCCTCACTCACCCACCATCCTGCACTCGCCACCCACACCGAAGGATGCATCCCGGAAGGATGGAGCAGAGCATGAAGTGACGAGAACCCTTGTCCCACTTGGCAATCCATCTTTGAATGGCTGTGGCGGTTGTGGCTGCTGCCTATGGTGGCAGCGGTGGCGGTGGCGGTGGTGGCTGTGGCGGTGGTGGCTGCTCTCCCCTAATCCCCCCCCCCCCTCCCACTCCCCCTCCTCCTCCCTCTCCCTCATCACCTCCCCGACCCCACACGCCGCTTGGTCCTCCCAGACTGAATGGTGGCCAAAAACGAGGCTAAAATCCAACATTCCTGGTATGGGGTTACCCCGTACATGAGAAAAAGGGTACCTGGGTGGATTGTGGATGGGTGGTGGCGGAGTGGTTGGGGTGGGCTTGGGGAGGGGAGAGGGGGCAGGTGGAGCGGATAAAGGCTCGAGGGCACGTTTGAAGGCAGTAACCCCCCCCCCCCCCCGGGGGCTGCAGCAGGGAGGCGGACAATTCTTGAGAAATGTGATTTAAACTTCTTTCAAGCACAGCTTGAATGCCAAGACGGTCGACGGGGACGGCTTAATATGTAGCTGATGTAACAACACTCCGGTAATGCGATTAATGAATGAACCCCAAACTCTCCCCTTCCACCGCCGTGTTTTCTCCCATGTACGTGGTCGTAACTCCTCATTCGGGGCTGTGATGAATTGGTTGCTATTGGAGACTGACCAGGAGTCGGGGAGAGCTGCATAGTGTGTAGAGGGTGGGGGGGGGGGGGGGGGGGAGTACGACGGCACCGAATTACATCGTGGTTTTCATTGTGGAAGAAAATAAGTGAAAATAATACAGGATCCAGTTGATGTAAATTATTCAAATTTGAAACAATATTTTGTGCCACAATCAGTCACTATTTTTCGTGTGAGGGACCATAGCATTGGCAGAACGCCCTCTGCCGGGAGATCTTCTGGTTCTTCGACTACTTGTACACGCGTATTTCAACCGAATTGTGGTTTCTATTAGTCTCTAGTTGATGTAAGATTAGTGGCTGCCATCCCTCCAGGTGTGTCATTTGTATAAGGCGCACATGGCGTTTTGTAACTTTTGTTTCCGTAATTTATCACTTTGAATTCAATGAACGTAAACTTACGTAGCGATCACGTAACAACGCAAAGTGCCCGGAAATAACGTGGTCGACTGCTGTTCATATAGAGCTGACACAGCGTGGGTGTCACTGCCAGGTGGCCGACACGTGGCCAGCACGTGACCGCCATGTGTACACCACGTGACCGTCACGTGGACACCACGTGACCGCCACCTAGTTTTCAGTCGACGATGTGAACACGTCCTCAGTGTACTCACATTAAGCCACTACTGATTTTGCTGTCATCTTCTGTTGATGATCATGATGCACAAAGTCTACACATGTTTGAAGATGTTGGTCAAGTTTACGAATACTTGGTGTAAACACTGGGCGCTGCCGTGGTCGAGATGTAACGAGATGTGACGAGATGTAACGTGTTATTTTGATTACTCTGTGCCTTTGTCATAACGTTTTCATGATCTTGTCACTTAAATGTTAATGTGTTCATGACCTTGTGCCTTGATCTCAAAGTGTTCATGACCTTGTACCTTTGACGTCAACGTGTTCATGACCTTGATGTTTAATGTTTAATGACCGTCTCTCTTTGATTCTGCCTGATCTTATGCATTCGATGTTAATGTTTTCATAAATGCGATCTTTCCATGTTTCCATGGCTCTGTGCCTTTGATCTTGTATTTGTACGGCCCTGGGCGCATAATGGGTTTCCATGACGACCCATACGCTGCCCTCGCCATTCTTTCACGGCATACATACCACCACCAGGGGGCATGTTGTCGGTCAACCAAAGCCCAACACTGTGGGACAATGCCTGTTGCCAAGGCATTTACCCCCAGGATATTTATTCAATGTATTATCTCAGAACACGGCTCGTTTTAAGCTAAATACTTGAATTCGGGCGTGTAATTGATTTGTAAATTACCACCTATCGACTGTCAGGTGAATCTGAAGTCAGGGCGATGGCAGGTTTATTGCGGTCGGATCAAGGATTTCGGTTCAAGGCGTGGGTCTGGAGGGTGAGGGGGTAGTAGGGGGGGAATTCTCATTACCCCCCTATTTTTACACGGGAATGTACGGCATCCTTCGGGGGGGGTGGGGGGGGGGCGCAGCGCATCATAGCGAGACCACACCACATTTTGAGTCCAATTTAGAGGAGGGCTGGGAGGCCGGGGGGGGGGCGGAGGCTGGTAGAGGACGCACAACCCTAATTTGGGGGAGGCGAGTTTGGAGAATAGGGGGTAGGGGGTTGGCGTGGGCGGGGGGGGGGGAACTCATAGCCCCCTGACCGGCGTGGGGCCATGACATTTTGTGGTATCACTAAGGCCGGGGCTCGCCCTATGGAGTACGCGACCGGGCGACGTACAGACCCATAGGGGGTGGGGCGTGTGTGGGTGGCGGGGGGGGGGGGAGGGGGGATAAGGGCGGGCCCTGCCTCCTGCTGGGTCAGATTGATCGCGGGACTGAAGGGATCTGATAGCTAATTATAATAACCACACGGCCGGTTATCCCCCAATACCCCCTCCCACCCACCCCCCTTCTCCCGCACTACCATCACCCCGGCTCCACTCCACTTCACTTTCCTTCCCTACCACCCCCTCCCCCTCTCCCCCGGGGTGCGGTATCGATAGCAGTAATATGAATACATGTATATATATCAACCGCGATATGCTGATATCACATCACATACAAACAGGAAACATTCACATATCATTACCACTATCAATAAACACCTATTTATATTCCGTCATTTGTGTTTCTGGACATGAATCCGAAGGACCCCCAGCTGATTGTAACCTTAGTAAACTGTTATCACGCGGCCACGCCTCTCACACCGTGACCCCCCCCCCCCCCACCCCCTGCCGAGAGGGGCGCCATGTGGCCTCGTTGCTGTGGGGGGTACAGGAGGAAGCGTGCTGCTGGGCAGGGGACTAGAAAACCGGGGCCCGGGGGGGGGGGGGATATTGGCCTACCACCGCTAGATAGCGATGCGATTAATTCCCTAGTAGGTTAGCTAGTATACTGTACAACACAGCCAGTGTAGAGAAGGTCTGGAAAAGCAACCAAGAAACCCCTTCACGGGCTAGCTATATTTTGTGGTTTCCTCATATCTCCCCCATCCCTCCCCTCTCCGCTCCTCTTCCCTGAACTTTCTCCTCCCCCGCCCCCACTCACTCCCTTCCCCCTACGCCTCCCCCCCCCCCCAACGCCCCCCGTCCCACCTTCTTACTCATCCATTGCCTCACACGTCGGTCGCGGTGGGTGGGGATATGAGGGTGGTGTTCGGTCCCCCCCCCCCACCCACCACCACCATCTCCCCCCTCTCGGCCGCTGGGGGTGAGGCGCCTGGCCCCTCCGGTCGGGGGAAAGAGGAGCCTCGCCATGATACCTTCCTACCGACAGCGCACCCCGCCCCCGCCCCCCCCCTCACGCCTACCCGGGGGCCTCAGCTCTGCACTACACAGACGCGCTGGCCCCTTTGTTTTGTCAGCCACTCTAGAGATACATTAGGTCGGTCAGTAAATGATTACTTGGTCGTGGTTGTCTGGCGCAGATTTACGCTGCGACGGTAACCCATGTGGACTAGGTGAGCGGGTTGGTCGGGATTAACGCATAGGCCACGCATCAGTTCACCGCGGTAAACTAAGGTATGTGCGTCAGTCATTGGAAGTAACTAAGGTATGTGCGTCAGTCATTGGAAGTAACTAAGGTATGTGCGTCAGTCATTGGAAGTAACCAAGGTATGCGCGTCTGTCATTGGAAGTAACTAAGGTATGCGCGTCAGTCATTGGAAGTAACTAAGGTATGTGCGTCAGTCATTGGAAGTAACTAAGGTATGTGCGTCAGTCATTGGAAGTAACTAAGGTATGTGCGTCAGTCATTGGCAGTAACTAAGGTATGTGCGTCAGTCATTGGAAGTAACTAAGGTATGTGCGTCAGTCATTGGAAGTAACTAAGGTATGTGCGTCAGTCATTGGAAATAACTAAGGTATGTGCGTCAGTCATTGGCAGTAACTAAGGTATGTGCGTCAGTCATTGGAAGTAACTAAGGTATGTGCGTCAGTCATTGGAAGTAACTAAGGTATGCACGTCAGTCATTGGAAGTAACTAAGGTATGCGCGTCGGTCATTGGAAGTAACTAAGGTATGTGCGTCAGTCATTGGAAACTGGTTACAACTGTGGCCGACAAGATCAGAAGATTGACGACATGGTAAGGATATCTCTATCCGTTACATCATTGGTGTTCTACTTAAGGTTCATCTTCCATGTTGGAACCCACGAAATGTATTATTGTAGTAAACGTTAGGCGTGAGTAATACGTGAGCTATGCTGAAGCAATGGTTCGCCCTTACATGGAAGAACGACCCTATTTAAGGCAGCGAACTTGTTGTCACTCCATGTTAAAGGCAAACATTCGCGTCGAAATGCAACATAGTCACCTATATCCGTACAACTTTATTGTGATTACAATAACGCTAACCGATGATATGTGGCAGAATAAAGTCTGACTAATTTGTGTTCATGTCATGTTTGTCGATCAGGAGTGACTTGACCTGACCTAGATTATTCTGACGTAGATGGGTCTCAGGTGTGTGCCAGTATATGGGCTAAGTTTATTATAATTATGAACGCTTCTTGGGCTGATTGTTACCATAATTGCCGAAATAATCGCATTTTGTTTGGTCTCATGTGGCTTGGTCTCAGATGGCTTGGTCTCAGATGGCTTGGTCTCATGTGGCTTGGCCTCAGATAGCTTGGCCTCAAGCGGTATACTTTTACGCTTGTTTAGGCCTCATTGATTTTGAGTTATCCCGTGGTCTTACCTTTACGTGGATAGATCTCATGCGGCCTGGTCCCACGTGGCCTGGCCCCACGTGGCCTGGCCCCACGTGGCTTGGCCCCAAGCGGACTCATATGTGGGAGTGCCATGGCGGCTTTACGTGGCTTGGCTTCACGGAGCGTAGCTTACTCTGGATAGATCTCATGCGGCATGGTCTTGCGTGGCTTGGTCTCACGTGGCTTTGTCTCACGTGGCTTGCTCACCCGTGACTTTGGTCTCTCGGGCTTTGGTCTGACGAGCCAAAGCGGAAGAAGGATCAGTTGCGCTTTGCGCGGATCAATACCGTGGTACCTCCTGGAACGATTCCCCCGATCTTGCACGGGATCTCCGCCAGGGGGCGTGCCACATGTATCCCTACGCCTACCCTGGGTGAACAGTCTTCGCCATTGAGACCCATCCGAGGGTACTTAACAACCCCCGCCAACCGCGCCACGGGGTATGTGGTTATTTCTGGGTCTCTGGGTGGTCAGGGATACGTGGTTACCACGAGCCAGACGTTATATCGCTCACAGTCGCTGCTTATATCAACACGGCACACACACCATTCCTTAGCTACGTTTCTCTCGCTATGTTAACATGAAATAGACACAACGTCATCCTCCACTCATCTCCTGTTCGACACCATTCAATAGTTAGTTTCCTCTATCTATATCAATGTCATCTGGGTATGTAAGAGATCTTGACCTGAAATAGACACCACGCCAGGTTTCATTCTTCTCTTGTCAGAAACCATTCAAATGTTTCGTCTATCTATTTTAATGTTATCTTGATTTGGAATAGACACCACACCATATCTTGTTCTTCTCTTGTCAGAAACCATGCAAATGTTTTGTCTATTTTAATGCTATTATTTCTTGACATGAAATAGATACCAAATCATGCTTCATTATTACTCCCTTGTCAGCCGCAATTTCGTTTAAATAATTTTTTTCTGCAGCTATACAAATACGAATTTGTTTCCATTTATGTCCATTTCTTTTATCGCTATAATTATACGAAACACGACTCCTTTAACCGTAATGCTAGCCTTGCTATGTCGATCCGAAATAAGCGCTGTACCATAACTGTACCATACGCTGTACCGTACCTGTACCATGCAGGCGGTATTAAACACCAATATACAGCATTCCACAGTCCATTTTTAGTCATCATAATATCTTCTTCTGTCACCTCTCGACAACAATATCGATCCTATTTGCTTTAAAAAATATGAAGCTGCTGTTAATACGCGTTAAAATAATACGCATTAATATATTCTATGAGACAGGGTATGGGATATCCCTGGGCTTATAACGATGATGCGCTTAAATGTTTACATCGTTATATGTGAAGTGGGGTCCTACTACACTGGAAAGGCAGTGCGGTAGATTAACCATCAGTAGGTTTAGGATATTATCATTAACATGATCCGCAAACGTGTTTTTTTTCACCGACGACCAAAAATGTGTGGAATCACCTTACTGCATTGCCATTCTGTATATATATATATATATATATATATATATATATATGGTGATATATTTATCTATCAGCACCTATGTACATGTATCGGTTTATATACATAGAAATATATCATCAGTCTTACTTTATGCCGGGGGGAATTGCACCGCATGCTATTTCGTCACGCCGATCCATTTTTTTGTTTTTATTAATGAGGGCCTGGCAGCTAGGGGCTGATGTGGATGTGCATATCGGTGTCCGTACGGCCACATGATACCCCCGGGTGACCACTCTGGGTGACCGCTTTGAATGAGGAGGGGGGGGGGGCGCAGATAATATAAACCCCCATGGTGTGATCAACGTGGCTTTGTCCCCCCCCGCCCCCACCACCTCCACAGCCACAGTCAGCCGCGCCTTACCGGTCGGTCACCATGCCTGCGGCGACCGGTGGCGGTGGCGACCGGTGGCGACCGGCGACCGGTGGTGACCAGTGGCGGTGGCGGTGGCGTCTCCTCCCGTCCATTGGCCGCTCAGTACATTTAGCGTAATAGAATCTGGCGGGAGCTTTCTGTGGACAGACGGAGACCGGTACACTAGATGAATGCCACACCGCAATGCGTTTTTCTCTCTCCCTCTCCCTCCCTCTCTTCCTCCCCAATCTCTCTCTCTCTCTCTCTCCGCCACCCCCCTCCTTCTCTCCCCCACTCCCTCTCACTCTCTCCCTCCCTCCCTCTCTCCTCCCTCCCCCCTCTCTCGCTCTCCGCCACCCCTCCCTCTCTCCCCCTCCCTCTACCTCTCCCTCCCCTATCCCTCTCCCCTCCCCTCTCCCTCTCTCTCCCCCCTCCCTCCCCTCCCCTCTCCCTCTCCCCCGTCTCTCTCCCTCTCTCTCTCCTCCCTCCCTCCCCCTCACTCTCTCTCCCCTCTCTCTCTCCTCCCTCTCTCCCTCCCTCTCCCCCCGTCTCCCTCTCTCTCTCTCCCCCCCCCATTCGGCTGTCCACTGGTGGCTGGGCGACATGTATAAGTGCCCGACGCCCACGTTTCTACTCATCGGGTAGCCTTCGTCGGCAGGGCGCCGCATGCGTTTAATTAATTAAGACTGGCAGCGCTGGCGACGCTGATACACATAGTCCATGTCTGTGTATAGACGAAAACGGCACGAGCGTTGTTAAATAGGTGGCCATAAACACAGCATTGCCCTTTGGTGAATGTTTACGCAATGTCAATTAATCAATTATGGACGAATCGGGGACTCTACGCGGTGGTGATGTGTGTGTGTGGGGGGGGGGGGGGGGGCGTATTGCTTGTCATATCTACCACACGCCAGGTAACAGGTATAAATGACCAGTTACAATTGTCCTCATTCATTATGTTGGGCTGGATGTATGATCTGGGTTTTCCGCGTATAGAATTTGATTAAGTTTAATGCAGATACGAACAGTGAAGTTTTGTGATGAATGCAGGTGCCATATTGGGGGCGGGGGGGGGGGGGGTCGTGTTCCCAAATCACGAAAAATAAATACCCATTGCCCCCCTCCCTCCCCCACCTCCCCACCGCCCATCCCCATATATTCCTGCTCGCTGTATGACATTATGAAGATGTAGACCTAGTATCAGAAGCGACTTCAATGAATGTAAAGTGTAATAATATTACTTTATCACTTTATTCCGCAGACACGAATCAATATCTCAGTCGGCGTGACCCGTGGGAAATCAACTGCGACGTACACGAGGATTTGAGGGGATATTAGAGCAGTGAACGATGTAAGCCCGAGCGAGAGACGTGCCTCGGGCGTGTGGCAGCGGCAACCACGACATTTCTGGGGAGACAAAGTTAGAGGCCCGCCCTATGGCCCCGGGTCCCACAGCAGAAGGATGGGCGCTCTCTACGAAGACGTGGAGAACTTCTTCGGCGACATCTTCGCCTGGTACGGTCGGTACGTGGCGCGATTTCCTTGGTTCTTCGTCATCTGTCCGCTGCTGACCTGCAGCCTGCTGGGGCTGGGCCTGCTCAGCCTGAAGTACGAGAGTCGGCTGGGGGTGCTGTACACCCCGGTTGGCAGCCAGGCGGCCCGGGACCGAGCCATCCTGGAGGACCTATTTCCGGACGCCAGCGCCGACAACTACTACGACCACCAGGAGGTCACCCAAGCGAGCTTCGCTGAGGTCATCATCACGCTGGGCGGCGCCGGCGGCGGCGGCGGCGGCGGTGGCGAGAACCAAAGCGGCGAATGCGACGGGGTAAACGACGTATTATCGCCCATGGCGCGGCGCGAGATCCAGCGCCTGCGTCGCGTGATCGCCAACGTCACGTGCTGGCACAACGGCGCCAGGTACGCGTACCCGGATGTGTGCGCCGTCCGCGACCGGAAGTGCGTCATCGAGGGAACGGAAGTGCTGGGGCGCGACCTGGAAGCCGACGAGGACTCGGTGAAGTATTCGGTCGGGCTGCCTGCCGCTCCGAACGACTCCAGACGGCGGCGGCGGCGGTCCCTAGGCCTCGCCGTCGTCGCGTCCTCCTCGCCCTCCGGAACCACGTGCCCGGAAGCCATTAAGCTGAGCTATAAGCTGCGCCACAACACGTCCGAGGAGCGCGTCATCAGCGTCACGTGGGAGGCCGCCTTCCGGGATAGCGTGTCCGGGTTCAGCTCTCCGGATATTGACGTCGCCCTCCGGACGTCGACCTCGCTGGACGTTGAGCTGCGGGATCACGTGGTCGAGGACACCCGCTTCCTGATCTTCTCCATCCTCGCCTTGCTCGTCTTCGCCACCATCATCGGCAGCGGCGCCAACTGCGTCACCAACTACGTCACCCTGGCCTACACCGGCGTCTTCGCCGCGCTGCTCGCCATCCTGGCCGCCTTCGGGTTATTCAGCCTCACCGGCCTCCGCTTTGTCGACCTGTGTGGAGTCATGCCTTTCCTCGTCCTAGGTAAGTACGCACCAGTAACCACGCCCCATCCCATGATATCGTATTTATGTTGTAAATTAGTTGTATACCATAGAGGCATTGGGTGAATGAAGCAAAGAAATGACGTTTGTACGTCAGGCCACCTTTTTATTGTAACATATAACAGGTAAACTGGACCAGGAAGTTCTCTAATGAATTGAGGTTGAGCGAAACATGCGCCAAATGTAATTATCAGGAAGCGAACCAGGGAGTTAGGGAGGCTGTCTGAATGAGGGATGTGTGTTTTAGGCGGTATTTCCTTTCATAGCTTATTATGTCATATGGTGATGATGATAATGAGGATGATGATGTTCCAACTTCAACAGGAATTTAAAGAGGGTAAAACGTCGAAAATTTGATTTATGGGAAACATATGTGGATGACTGACGTACTATGTAAGCCACAGATCAATGATCAACGAGTCATCTATGGCACAGATATTGTAGTTCACGCCAGCAAGGTCGACAGAGTGGCTCGGAGTGGCACCAAGGCCATATTGTGGGTGCAATCCAATTGTCTGGTACGCAATGGTAGCGGTTCACTCACTGCTGGCTGCTCCGTTCTGTCTCTATCTCGTGGGTATCAGTGGCTCTCGCTTCGCCGCCGGCAGTCCTTCATCCCGCCTCACAAACACCCCCCCCCCCCCATCTTCCCTCCTCTCCTCTCCTCGCCTCTAACCTTCCTATGTTTGGTTCCCTTTTCGGACAGCCAGGGGTGAGATGGCGGAGGGCGAGGGGAAGGGAAGCGGGGTGATACAGGCTGTAACTGATGTGCCTTGAGATTGCTTTACCGCAGTCGTTTTGGCAGTGATCTCCTTTGAGCCTCGTGGGCTTTAACGCTGGATGGAATCAATATGTCAGAGTAAAAGCGGCGAAGTGTGATTAGCGTGGGACGTAGACATAGGTATGGCTGACCTGGGGCTGCTTCCTTGCCCAGCCAAAGTGGCAAATATATATACCCTCCGCCCGGAACGAACGACGCCGTGGCACATATAAAAGGGCGCCTGAATAGCTTTCAAGCGCTAATTCTATTGCTTGCAGCTTTTGAGTTTCACTTCCACGAGAAAAGTAAATCGGCGCCGCGGGAATATGTTATGCCACAGAAATTAGATCTATCCGGGACTTGAACCGTCTTTACGGGATATAAAAGTCAAATCCCGTACTTCAAATTCATCCGTGGTCGCCAGATTGAATGGTCTTCTGGGGTCGGGGAAATACGACCGCTGTGCTCCCGTGCTTAGCATGTGAAGCAGTGATATTGCTGAGAAAGCCTTGTGGGATGACTGTGTTTCTGCCGTAAAGTCATTTGTGGGTACTGTCGTGAGCTGAGGCAAATCTTGCGTTATGGCTTTCTTGAACTGTCTGGACCCCAAACGGGTTGCAAATCAAAAGATATTACAGTTGCCTGTCTGTGCATATCAACGGTCACGTGACGTATTCACTAGCCATAAGAGCCGGCGAAAAGCCGTTTGCCCAGGAAGGCTGGGGAAGCATAGCCCAACGTAGCATACACGCAGGAAATTATATCTAAATTATATTACCATCACACGAACATAAATCACAATTCTGCAGAGTTTACATTAATAACGAGGGCAACGATTAATTGCAATTCTATCTCGACATGCAATTATATCATGATGCATACGGGACCTGATGAGCAATCATTGACGATCTAAATTATCCGACGATCTCAGAATCAACTTACATAGCTATATTACTACAATACAACATCTATAAACTGACTATGTTTGGGCTGCATCTGTTTTCGGATTGCCATTGATAATTGAACAACGGAATGTCCAAAATCTGATTTTTTTCAACGTTTTCGGATATAGGTTCACTCAGGGTTCGGTTAAAGGGGGTTCTACTAAATTTGTATTGCTATTAATGGCACTATTTCTGTGATAGTGCGTTTACATAGATACATCGACAAAAGAGCCCATAAAAATGTAGCATGGTTGAATACATTGAGATATGTTGACTGGGTCTGTGTGTGGTGTTCTTCAGGTATCGGTGCTGACGACATGTTGACTGGGTCTGTGTGTGGTGTTCTCCAGGTATCGGTGGTGACGACATGTTGACTGGGTCTGTGTGTGGTGTTCTCCAGGTATCGGTGGTGACGACGTGTTGACTGGGTCTGTGTGTGGTGTTCTCCAGGTATCGGTGGTGACGACATGTTGACTGGGTCTGTGTGTGGTGTTCTCCAGGTATCGGTGCTGACGACATGTTGACTGGGTCTGTGTGTGGTGTTCTCCAGGTATCGGTGGTGACGACATGTTGACTGGGTCTGTGTGTGGTGTTCTCCAGGTATCGGTGGTGACGACATGTTGACTGGGTCTGTGTGTGGTGTTCTCCAGGTATCGGTGGTGACGACATGTTGACTGGGTCTGTGTGTGGTGTTCTCCAGATATCGGTGGTGACGACATGTTGACTGGGTCTGTGTGTGGTGTTCTCCAGGTATCGGTGGTGACGACATGTTGACTGGGTCTGTGTGTGGTGTTCTCCAGGTATCGGTGGTGACGACATGTTGACTGGGTCTGTGTGTGGTGTTCTCCAGGTGTCGGTGCTGACGACATGTTGACTGGGTCTGTGTGTGGTGTTCTCCAGGTATCGGTGGTGACGACATGTTGACTGGGTCTGTGTGTGGTGTTCTCCAGGTATCGGTGGTGACGACATGTTGACTGGGTCTGTGTGTGGTGTTCTCCAGATATCGGTGGTGACGACATG
Source organism: Arenicola marina (assembly GCA_964019135.1). NCBI lineage: Eukaryota > Metazoa > Annelida > Polychaeta > Arenicolidae > Arenicola > Arenicola marina. The sequence continues at coordinate 30,629,688 of OZ025260.1, read as the reverse complement.
TTGACTGGGTCTGTGTGTGGTGTTCTTCATGTATCAGTGGTGACGACATGTTGACTGGGTCTGTGTGTGGTGTTCTACAGCTACCGGTGGTGACGACATGTTGACTGGGTCTGTGTGTGGTGTTCTCCAGGTATCGGTGCTGACGACATGTTGACTGGGTCTGTGTGTGGTGTTCTCCAGGTATCGGTGGTGACGACATGTTGACTGGGTCTGTGTGTGGTGTTCTCCAGGTATCGGTGGTGACGACATGTTGACTGGGTCTGTGTGTGGTGTTCTCCAGGTATCGGTGGTGACGACATGTTGACTGGGTCTGTGTGTGGTGTTCTCCAGGTATCGGTGCTGACGAAATGTTGACTGGGTCTGTGTGTGGTGTTCTCCAGGTATCGGTGCTGACGACATGTTCCAGCTGCTCACAGAGTGGCGTCAGACCAACGTTCGGGAGTCGATCGAGGAGCGGATGGCGAACACGATGCGCTCCACAGCGGTCTCCATCACCATCACCTCCCTCACAGACCTCATCGCCTTCTGTATCGGCGCCACCAGTCCCTACGTCAGCGTCCGCAACTTCTGCGCATGCTCGGGTAAGTCCTTATTTTTGCAACATCGTTGCCATGGTTTTTAGTTTTTAGAAGGCGCAATAGTTGTTAAATAATTCAATAGTTTTTAGTTGTGGCAATTTTCTAATCGTTTATTGTGAACGTGCGTACTTTTTCGCTGATAATGCTACAAATGTTGCTACAAAAGGGCCATAACGATAAGCATAAAATTGCTAGGGTGGGTCCAAGGGAGATTGTACCACTAGAGACTTAGAGCTCTCAAGTTGCAAGAAGTCAGAGAAGAGTCGTTTGTTTAAAATTCGGATTGAAGACGTAGTGATGAATAATGTATTGCACTGACTTTCACGTCATCAGGCGGGATACCACGGAATAGAGCAGGTATCCTGGACAACTGGACAAGATGAGAACGTGATGATGAACCATGCACTACACTCTCAAAACCTAGCTCTACAGTGCATCCTTTGAAATAAAATGGCATACTGGTACCGACTGAAGAAGTACCAATGAATAATATATTATACTCTCGAATGACATTTCGTTAAAGAATATCCTTTGATTTAAATATGCAAACCGCACACGATTGATGTATTTTAGAGATGTTAAACGGGTTGAGACTAATTTATCTGCCTTTCCTTTCCGTTGCAGGGGTGGCCATCTTGTTGTGCTACGTCAACCAGTTGACCTTCTACAGCGGCTGTATCGTCCTGCACGCACGCCGGGTCGAAGCCTCGCGACACTGGGTCACGTGTCTCAAAACCAAGTCTCGCGAGGAGTTGGAAGAAGAGGGTTCCAACCCGGTGACAGTGGCCCTGTGCGGGGGCAACCCGCCTCGGAGGGTGGGCGAGGAGGGCGGGGTCTGTAGGAAGGTCTCCAGGTTCCTCTATACGTATTACCCGCGGTTCCTGCTGCACTGGGTCTCCAAGATGGCGGTGTTCGGACTCTTCGTGGCCTACATCGCCGTCTCCTTTTGGGGCGCCACCAACATCCAGAAGGGAACCAAACTGGAAGCCGTCGTTCCGGACGATTCGTATCTCGTGAAATACTTCCAGCTGGATATGGAGTACTTCACCGCTAGGGGGCCGTATATCATGTTCGTGGCGCAGTCTACGCAGTCCCTGAAGTACCACGACAAGAAGGTGCAGGCGCACTTGGCGGCCATCTTGAGAGCGGCGGAGGCCGTGCCGGCCGTGGTCAATGAGTCACACGTGTCGTGGTTGGAGCATTATCTGGCCTATCGGCGCCATCATAACTACACATCGTCTCCGCCTTCCGAGCAGGATTTCATCCGCCATGGACTCATCGATGGCTTCCTCATCGAGCACCCGGAATACAAGGGCGACATCAACTTCAACGCGGATTATACCTCTATTATCGCCTCCCGGTTCTACGTCATGACGTACAAGCTGAGCCAAGCGGAGGCCGAGGGGCGGTTAATGGTGGAAGCCCGTCGCCTGGCGAACAGTTCCCCGCTATCAGTCATCGCGTACAGTCCAACGTTCATTTACTTCGAGCACTTCGTGTTGATCCTGAAGAACACGATGCTCCCGGTCGGGGTGACCATGATCGGCTTGCTGTTCGTGGCCCTGGTCTTCATCCCGCACCCCATCGCCGTCACCTGCAACACCCTGGCCATGGTCAGCATCGGGCTGGGGATGGTGGGCTTCATGCACTTCTGGGGGCTGGCGCTCAGCTCCATCACCGTCATCCAGGTCATCCTCAGCCTGGGTATCTGCGTCAGCTTCACAGTCCACATGAGCCACAGCTTCATGACCGCCACGGGGAAGAACCGCAACGAGCGGGTCACGGTGGCCATTGAGAAGGTGGGGATCCCCATCCTCAACGGCGCGCTGTCCACCCTCTTCTGCGCCGTCATGTTGTCCTTCGGGTCCTCCTTCATCTTCACGTCCTTCTTCAAGACCATGGTGCTCGTCTTCTTCCTCGGCATCCTCCACTCGCTGGTCTTCCTGCCCGTCATGTTTTCGCTCATCGGGCCCCGGCGGACCAGCAAGCCGCGTGTCTACGTGGCCGTATCGCCCAGTAGCCGCAGCCTGCAGGACACCTACCGGGCCAACTCGCTGGTCCCGGGCTTCGCTGGCTCTGACAGCCGCCTCGCTAATCATCCTCATCCACAGTCACAGCAGCAGCAGCAGCAGCAGCAGCAGGCAAAGCCGATTCCCCGGACCGACAGCGATCTCGGTCGAATTGGCGAGGAAGACGAAGACGAGGCTTGGAGGTATAGGGAGTCCGAAGCCCGACTGGAAGCGGTTTCGGGACCGGAAGTGGCGTGTAATGGCGGTCGACCTCCGTACCCGGAAGTGGTGATCGGGTTCCGGAATGATGACGTCATGAGGGCGCTCGACGTGAGTGACGTGGTGACAGGGCGGCGGTCGCCGTCGGAGCCGCGGGCGTCACCGACACCGACACCGCCACGGGAGGCCGTGACGCCACCACCTGCGCCACCGTCACCGTCACCGTCACCGTCACCGTTACCCCCACAGGAACCACAGGCGCCACCGACACCGCCGCTACAGACCCACGGCTCACACATGCCATCACAAGCGCCAGAAACAGTCGAACCTCAGTCGCAAACACAGCCATCACAACAGTCACACATAGCACCACAAGCACAGCCACACATAGCACCACAAGCACAGCCACACATAGCACCACAAACACAGCCACCACAACAGCCACACATAGCGCCACAAACACAGCCACCCCAACAGCCACATATAGCACCACAAGCACAGCCACACATAGTACCACAAACACAGCCACCCCAACAGTCACACATAGCACCACAAACACAGCCACCCGAACAGCAATACATAGCACCACAAACACAGCCACCCCAACAGCCACACATAGCGCCACCAACACAGCCACCCCAACAGCCACACATAGCGCCACAAACACAGCCACCCCAACAGCAATACATAGCACCACAAACACAGCCACCCCAACAGCCACACATAGCACCACAAACACAGCCACCCCAACAGCCACACATAGCACCACAAACACAGCCACCCCAACAGCCACGCATAGCACCACAAACACAGCCAGCGGCGGCGGCGGCGGCGGCGGCGCCGGCGGCGCCTGCGGGGTCACCAGGCGCCGCGCCACCAGTGATATCACACTCCCCAGACATATCTGGTGGAAACTCCAGGAACACCTCCCCCGGGCGTCGGGTCTCCTTCGCTACGGGGGACACGCCAGTGGCGCTCAGCAACTCACTCGTCCCCCAGGAACCCCTGGACGAAGGTCACCCCCAAAGCCACCCCCAAAGTCACCCCCAAGGTCACCGACTAGGTCACCCGCACGTTAACTTTGCCACCCGCGCCGCCCATCTCCAACCCCCATCGCCCACCCCTGGGGGTAAATTGGCCCCCAAGGCCAGCTTTGATGAAGACTCGGACCTGGGTCCTATCGGGGTGCTCGCCGGATCTCCACTCGGCCACGTGGCTGAATCGCCCTGCGAAAACCCATCGTAATTACCCTATTATCGCCCCCATGATATATTAAAAAATCGTTCCTCGTTGCGAATAAAGGGCTGTTTGTGATATATATATATGCATATGTATAAGTGTACAGATATATACATATGTATATGTGTACAGATATATACATATGTATATGTGTACAGATATGTGTACAGATATATACATATGTATATGTGTACAGATATATACATATGTATATGTGTACAGATATATGCGTATGTATATGTGTACAGTTATACATATGTATACAGATGTGTCCTATATACCCTGCTGGGTATATTAATTGCAGGCTTTTTATGTGTATTTATGTGTATATATCACCGATGATCGATTTGTGATTCGATTATGCGATGCATTGAATAATTAAATAATTAGTTGTAATTAAGTCATGAATGTGTTTAATCAGTTGTTAATTGCCTCCCCCCCCCCCCCCGGGTCGTCTCGACATGTCTGATGAGACGACTGGACAGGGTCTTTACCTCCTTTACCTTACTTTACCCTTGTTCAGACATAAAAATCTGTAAGTTAACCGGCGCGCATGTATATCAAATCGATTTACTCACTGGCCAAGCGTCTTACAAAAACATCTCTGTACGTAATCAATGAAATTCAGTTGATTTTGTCCGTTATGATCCATCCTGCTCTATTCTTCGGTGTCCCGTGGGATTATTTAATTACTCACCCAAGTCATGCTTGCCCCCCAGTAATAGACCCATCCATACTCCGACACTAAGCTCCGCCCACAATTGAGACATTTTTCCTGAATAGTGAGCATGAAATTGACAATCATAGCTGATTGTATAGGCACACGTGAGAAGTACTCATCTCTGAAACTGACAAGAAAGTTACATGCGGCTTTGTTTGTCCGACTTAGAGTTTGTTGCATTCTGGTAATTGGTTTGCTCACATGAGCCGCCCGCTTGGATGTGGGCGATAATAGATAATTATCAGAAATTGTTGTGGCGATAAACGATGCACGATATCAATGACTGATAAATTTACGCAAGAAGCCGGTCTTACCTTTCCTTTTCCTTCGGGAATCTGAAAAATGCCTGTCCTGGACATTTCTTTCGTGAATTCGCGCAATTTATGGCAGAACAAACTTTAAGTTGATGCCTGTCGACGGCGGTTCTGTGCAACACTACGCGCTCGCCGCTTCGCGGCGCCACCGGAGAACGATTACAAGGAAATCGCCGTATGACCTATCTTGGTGTACTAATATCTTTGATAATATCTATCCATGTCAGTGTACAGCACACATACATCCCATATTTGATAGAGGTAACTAAGCTAAGGCGGATATCTTGAAAAGATGGAGGGAGTCAATTGAGGCGGGATGAACCCTCAGAAACATTGCTGGGGAGAAGAGCGGGTAGTGGGCAGGTGTTCTGGACAATATAAAGCTCTCGACAAAGGCAGGATCACAACAACAAGGAGGGGGCGGGGCGTGGGGGTGGGGGAGGGATGGGGTCCACCCCATTCAAGATGTATTGGACCAACAAAAGGCTTCCACGCTCAACAGGGAGGGGAGGGGGAGGGGAAGTGGGGAATGGGGCTCGAGGAACCCAGGGGTTTTGGTCAAATATTAATTAATATTAATAATTGTTTGAACGTCTTAGCTTATAAGCCGAGTGTGAAATATATGTGTATCGCATCTCCGGTGTGTTCTCAACTGCTACCCACCATATGAAAAACCCTATTTATGTTCGCATTATGATAGCTGTCCTTTCCCTTGCTAAAGGATCGCGTTATGACACGTATAAACGTGGGGGCAAATGTCTCAGATACGGTTCTTTGTCGCCAGTTCATGCACATTCGGGTTGTCATTAATTAAACAAATCTTACAAAATTTACGGTTTTATTAAATCAAATACCACGACAATTGTAAAAAAAATAGTAACTTTAATGCGACTTGTATTTTACAGTACAATGTCAAGCTTATGTAAGCATACAAGATATAAGTATACATTAAAAAAGATTGTGGTCGACAATATTATGACATGCAGTCATCGTTATACAGGAGATCATAAGGGGACTAAGACAAATTTGATGTTCAAATGTTTTACATATTTTATTGACGTAAAGACATTCAACTACTTCACAATCGAACCGAAGTCATTGAAATAGATAACATTTGAGACGACTGATTAGTTAGCTTTAGCCTTGTTGTCGCTTCCTTCTCGCAGTAAAATAAATGCTGAATGTTGGATAATCTGGGATAAGGAACATTCCATGTCTATATGGGCTGGAATAGAGACCTGGATGCGGAAAATAACTTTATAATTATTAGTTAAATGGAGCAGGAACAGAAGTCGTAGTCAGTCTGCCATGCCGGACCGGCAACGTGTAAACCCCGGGTGTGAATATAACTCAGTATATATCATCATGTATATGTATTTTACTATGCATACTTATTGTTACTTGTAATCCGGAATAAATCCAATATTACGAAGAAAAAGAAATTATTGTTCATTTAATGGAAATTGCGTATTGAATGGAATAGATGACGACATTATATCCTGGCTTTCATTTGGGGGCTGTGCCATGAAAACGAACTCGTGCCATAACGCCACCGTCGAGGTTTTACAAGGCACGCAGCGAACTTTTAAGGGAATGCCTTATTTGGTTATTCGCCGAAACCGGTGCTAGTTAAAGAGTGAGTAAGTGAATCACATGTTTCCTCTAGAAAGCGGCGTTCTTTTGTATCAAGTCATTAGCGCATGGGGCCGGACGTATGGGACCTTAAAATCGGTTCCAAAGTATATACCCACGATGGTTTGTGCGCATATAATTCGCATTTAGGCATTGAAATCACAACAGATTGAGCATGGCATTATCAAATTATGAATTAAAGTGTAAACATTTATTCATTTTAAAAGCAGTTGGTCAGTCCGAGGTGGGCGAGCAATATCAGATCTTCAAGATTAGAACATTTTAAGGGTGGGCGCGAAAAAAAACCCGCCTTAACTGTGATATCGCGAATATCGAGGAATTCGCAGACTGCTAGAACGGATTACGGTAAATAGGGAAAGGGTCTTCGCGTTGAACCAGGAATTGTACGGAAAACGATCTCCAAAAATTTACTACAGCTGATCGCGAATCTCTAAGAAGTCCTGGATGCCAATCACGGAGATCCGAAAAGGTATTCCCTCCTCCTTTGTAAGTAGTATTAAGTATATGTTTGTGACCTGGGTATATATGTCAATGACTTTAATTAAATTAATACCTGATCTTCCTCAGACATGAGGGAAAGGAACAACATGTTTAATTTTATCCTGGTATATAGCAATTGTAAAGTTAATGGCTATTATCATGTATCGGATTTACGCAGAAATTCTTGATTATAAAAGTCTCAGGACAAATTGCTATCAGTCACGCCATAACCTAACGTGCCTAATTGGCTGTCCGCCGAACCTTGCATGTGTGAGCTGTGATTGTGTGACGTAGGAGGACGCTCGAGCGCGGCGTTGGGCATCGAATAGTAGCCACGCATGCGCATGACCATCCTTCTTGCCCGGCCATTCTGTTAGGTAAACGTGGCCCTTTGCGTGTGTTGTGGGGATGGAAGGGCGTTATTGAATATACCGAACTTACCTGCGACTGCGAAGATAATAATACTCATCCTATATCAAAAACATCTTTTGAGAGTGTTGGACTGTCAGCTACTTCCGGTCAGGTGATCACTTCCGAGGATGACGCAAAAACCGTATCCGGTAGCAGTCGTCGATGTAGTGCTAAAATCCCCCCCCCCCCCGGGGTCGTCTCGACATGTCTGATGAGACGACTGGACAGGGTCTTTACTTCCTTTACCTTACTTTACCTTTGTTAAGACATGAAAATCTGTAAGTTAACCGGCGCGCATGTATATCAAATCGATTTACTCACTGGCCAAGCGTCTTACAAAAACCTTTCTGTACGTAATCAATGAAATTCAGTTGATTTTGTCCGTTATGATCCATCCTGCTCTATTCTTCGGTGTCCCGTGGGATTATTTAATTACTCACCCAAGTCATGCTTGCTCCCCAGTAATAGACCCATCCATACTCCGACACTAAGCTCCGCCCACAATTGAGACATTTTTCCTGAATAGTGAGCATGAAATTGACAATCATAGCTGATTGTATAGGCACACGTGAGAAGTACTCATCTCTGAAACTGACAAGAAAGTTACATGCGGCTTTGTTTGTCCGACTTAGAGCTTGTTGCATTCTGGTAATTGGTTTGCTCACATGAGCCGCCCGCTTGGATGTGGGCGATAATAGATAATTATCAGAAATTGTTGTGGTGATAAACGATGCACGATATCAATGACTGATCAATTTACGCAAGAAGCCGGTCTTACCTTTCCTTTTCCTTCGGGAATCTGAAAAATGCCTGTCCTGGACATTTCTTTCGTGAATTCGCGCAATTTATGGCAGAACAAACTTGAAGTTGATGCCTGTCGACGGCGGTTCTGTGCAACACTACGCGCTCACCGCTTGGCGGCGCCACCGGAGAACGATTACAAGGAAATCGCCGTATGACCTATCTTGGTGTACTAATATCTTTGATAATATCTATCCATGTCAGTGTACAGCACACATACATCCCATATTTGATAGAGGTAACTAAGCTAAGGCGGATATCTTGAAAAGATGGAGGGAGTCAATTGAGGCGGGATGAACCCTCAGAAACATTGCTGGGGAGAAGGGCGGGTAGTGGGCAGGTGTTCTGGACAATATAAAGCTCTCGACAAAGGCAGGATCACAACAACAAGGAGGGGGCGGGGCGTGGGGGTGGGGGAGGGATGGGGTCCACCCCATGCAAGATGTATTGGACCAACAAAAGGCTTCCACGCTCAACAGGGAGGGGAGGGGGAGGGGAAGTGGGGAATGGGGCTCGAGGAACCCAGGGGTTTTGGTCAAATATTAATTAATATTAATAATTGTTTGAACGTCTTAGCTTATAAGCCGAGTGTGAAATATATGTGTATCGCATCTCCGGTGTGTTCTCAACTGCTACCCACCATATGAAAAACCATATTTATGTTCGCATTATGATAGCTGTCCTTTCCCTTGCTAAAGGATCGCGTTATGACACGTATAAACGTGGGGGCAAAAGTCTCAGATACGGTTCTTTGTCGCCAGTTCATGCACATTCGGGTTGTCATTAATTAAACAAATCTTACAAAATTTACGGTTTTATTAAATCAAATACCACGACAATTGTAAAAAAAATAGTAACTTTAATGCGACTTGTATTTTACAGTACAATGTCAAGCTTATGTAAGCATACAAGATATAAGTATACATTAAAAATAATTGTGGTCGACAATATTATGACATGCAGTCACCGTTATACAGGAGATCATAAGGGGACTAAGACAAATTTGATGTTCAAATGTTTTACATATTTTATTGACGTAAAGACATTCAACTACTTCACAATCGAACCGAAGTCATTGAAATAGATAACATTTGAGACGACTGATTAGTTAGCTTTAGCCTTGTTGTCGCTTCCTTCTCGCAGTAAAATAAATGCTGAATGTTGGATAATCTGGGATAAGGAACATTCCATGTCTATATGGGCTGGAATAGAGACCTGGATGCGGAAAATAACTTTATAATTATTAGTTAAATGGAGCAGGAACAGAAGTCGTAGTCAGTCTGCCATGCCGGACCGGCAACGTGTAAACCCCGGGTGTGAATATAACTCAGTATATATCATCATGTATATGTATTTTACTATGCATACTTATTGTTACTTGTAATCCGGAATAAATCCAATATTACGAAGAAGAAGGAATTATTGTTCATTTAATGGAAATTGCGTATTGAATGGAATGGAGGAGGACATTATATCCTGGCTTTCATTTGGGGGCTGTGCCATGAATAGGAGTTCATGCCATAACGCCACCGTCGAGGTTTTACAGAGTACGCAGCGAACTTTCAAGGGACTGCCTTATTTGGTTATTCGCCGAAACCGGTGCTAGTTGAAGAGTGAGTAAGTTAATCACATGTTTCCTCTAGAAAGCGGCGTTCTTGGTGTATCAAGTCATTAGCGCATGGAGCTGGACGTATGGGACCTTAAAATCGGTTCCAAAGTATATACCCACGATGGTTTGTGCGCATATAATTCGCATTTAGGCATTGAAATCATTACAGATTGAGTATGGCATTATCAAATTATGAATTAAAGTGTAAACATTTATTCATTTTAAAAGCAGTTGGTCAGTCCGAGGTGGGCGAGCAATATCAGATCTTCAAGATTAGAACATTTTAGGGCTGGGCGCGAAAAAAACCCCGCCTTAACTGTGATATCGCGAATATCGAGGAATTCGCAGACTGCTATAACGGATTACGGTAAATAGGGAAAGGGTCTTCGCGTTGAACCAGGAATTGTACGGAAAACGATCTCCAAAACTTGACTACAGCTGATCGCGAATCTCTAAGAAGTCCTGGATGCCAATCACGGAGATCCGAAAAGGTATTCCCTCCTCCTTTGTAAGTATTAAGCATATGTTTGTGACCTGGGTATATATGTCAATGCCTTTAATTAAATTAATACCTGATCTTCCTCAGACATGAGGGAAAGGAACAACATGTTTAATTTTATCCTGGTATATAGCAATTGTAAAGTTAATGGCTATTATCATGTATCGGATTTACGCAGGAATTCTTGATTATAAAAGTCTCAGGACAAATTGCTATCAGTCACGCTATAACCTAACGTGCCTAATTGGCTGTCCGCCGAAACTTGCATGTGCGCGCTGTGATTGTGTGACGTAGGAGGACCCTCGAGCGCGGCGTAGGGCATCGAATAGTAGCCACGCATGCGCATGACCATCCTTCTTGCCCGGCCATTCTGTTAGGTAAACGTGGCCCTTTGCGTGTGTTGTGGGGATGGAAGGGCGTTATTGAATATACCGAACTTACCTGTGACTGCGAAGATAATAATACTCATCCTATATCAAAAACATCTTTTGAAAGTGTTGGACTGTCAGCTACTTCCGGTCAGGTGATCACTTCCGAGGATGACGCAAAAACCGTATCCGGTAGCAGTCGTCGATGTAGTGCTAAAATCCTATGTACTGCGCGTGGCTTGATCCACAACCGGTCTTGGTCATCCCTACTACCCGCTGCGCTCAGCTCATGGCTTGGTACAGAGCTGTATTCGTAACCCTTACTTTTCGCCACGATATTTTTTGTTGTAAAACACTTCCCCAGACAGTTTTCCCGGCGAAAAATAGAAAAGTTCCTCTCAACCAAAGTAGTGTGGATACGCAGCTACATGTCACAAACGCCGATCATAGAACTATGGCGACGAGCTTAAGAGGCTCTTACGAACATGCCTTTTAAAGTTTTAAGTTACGGTAGGATTATGAATATTGACCCAGGCTTTTGTGTGCAAAAGATATTTCATACAGGCCAAACTAATCCTGTATGTCACCTTGATCGAACCGCCTGTCTGCATGTTTTAGTTATTATAGATGTATACATAGCTTCACATTGTGTCGTATTATGATTGCCATTATTTTATTGTAATGATTATTATAGATTCGTAGCTGTAGGGTACAGTTAATTTATGTTTAGTTGGACAAATCCGTCTTTTGTGTCATAATATTAACAATTATTATAATTAAGAAGAAAACGATTATTATCAGTCAATTTACGAAAGATGACGAAATATTACAGTCATGAAGTACTTCATGCGATTTTATATTTATATATCTTAGCATCAGGTGTAGATGTTGTAGTAGCATTCAGTCTTAGTAACTGCCAATCAAATGTGTTAGCGATAAGTAAAAGAAATACGTAATGACTTGATTCACTTCAAAGGAAGCGCAAAGTGATTACGTGAAATAAATCAAAGTAAAATATATGGTAAATAGTTAATATTGAAGATATACAAAAAGCAACTTTATTATTTTCACATCAAGTGTTTGTAACATATGTATCTCTCGTCAACAAACACAAGGCTGTATGACAGAAAGGCCTTCACGGCACATATGAAATTGTGATCAGGTAATAAATCATGAAATAAAAAGATATCGGGAGCAGAAATAATCAGTGCTGTGAGTAATTTTGACTTACGCCACATATCATTGACTTATTAATGCATCGTCCAGTCGACGATGTTTAGTATTAATTAGAGAAGCACCAATAATTACCACACTGTCTTCTTAGCTAATTAACAAAGCAGATACGTGCTCGCAGACTGAAGCTGTGATCCCATGATAAACTGACTAGAGCCGGTGTAAAATGCTTGCGTGAAGAAAACACTCAGTGGCTATTGGTGCATGTGTTGGCGAAGGTGAGCAATATGCGTGTGTGAACAGCCGACTTCGACATCCATTCCCCTCCTCCAACCTCCCACTGGCGCTCTCTCATCGCAAGACCCCTCCTCCCAGTATGAGAGAAAGTAGAATTGACATTGAGGTATGCGTGGTGCGGTGGTTGCAGCCCAGAGGGGGTGGCAATGGCCATTTAGCCGACAATGAACACGCCACGACGTATTTCTACGTCAAACCTTATTTTGTCTCATATCGCGAATACGACGCTCCAAATCGCCACCACCAAACTCGGGGGTCCGTGATCCGGAACGTTCTCGCGAGTGATCGCGAGAGTGATCACGTGATTCGTCGAATGCAGGATTTTCTTGCTCTCCCGCGCATGACATGAAGTCCTCGTCGTCCTCGGTCCCGGCCGCCTCGACCTTGACCTCGTCCTCCTGGGAGGACACCCCCAACCGGAAATGCTCATCCTCGGGTGTCTTGTCGAGGAGCGTGCGCAGGAACGGAGCGACCTCTAGGTTCGAAGATTGCTCCGCCACGGTATAACCGCCGCCAGGTTCCTCTCGAACGGGCGATAATAGGCGTTTATGCTCCTCCGTGGGGGTTTCAAGCTGCATGAGCTCCAGGCCCTCGGGGGTCAGGTTGGTCTTACTCCCGGCCGCCGAGGGCGGGGGCGGCGGGGGGCTGTCGATGTTCTCCTCCCCGAGGTGCTTGGGGCTGTAGGCTGGCCCGAGCGCCCCGCTCCAGTTGGCCGAGATGGGGATGAAGACCCGGGGCTTGCTGGTCCGCCGGGGGCCGATGAAGGAGAGGATGATGGGCAGGAGGAAGAGGGAATGGGCCAGGCCGAGCAGGATGACGAGCAGCATGGTCTTGAAGAAGGACCGGAAGACGTAGGAGTGGGCGAAGGCCAGGATGAGGACGCCGAGCACGGAGGACATGGCGCCGTTCAGGATCGGGATGCCCACCTTCTCCAGGGCCGCTATGACCCGCTCGTTGCGGTTCTTTCCCGTGGTCGTCATGAAGGCGTGACTGATGTGGACCGTGAAATCCACGCAGAAACCGACGCTCAGGATAATCTGGACGTTGGTGATGGCGCTTAACTCCAAACCCCAAAAATGCATGAATCCGAACATCCCCAAGACGATGGTTACCATGGTGAAGGTGACGCACGTGATGGAAATCGCGTGGGGAATGAACATGAGGGCTATAAATAGCATCCCGATGAAGGCGACCCCTACCGCCAATAGGGTGTTTTTCAATATGGACACGTAGTGTTCGTAGTAGATGAACAAGGTACTGTAGGCGATAATAGGGCATGATGAGTTATTAGCAATGGCTCGCATGGTGAGCATCATATCGCCCTCCACGGTGGAGTCATTCAGATGCTGAGACCGGATGTAGAACCGGGAAGCCACGATCTGGCTCCCATCCTCACTCAGCTTGATATCTCCTTGGAACTCCGGATGCGCCGGAAGGAAATCCTCCCGCAGTATCCGCACGAAATCCGGATTCTCCGGAGCCACGGATCGATTCGCGACCAGGAAATTCACGTACTGATCCAGCCAGGACAACTGGAACTCGTCATCCGTGAACTTCATCGTCCGGGCTCTCTTCAGGAGGTGGCTGATGTCATTACGCACGAGGGGGGAGGAGTAATCCACTGTGTCTGTGACGGCAAACATCACCGGGGCGCCGAACGCCGAGAAATACTTAGCCTCGAACGCGAAATACTTGTAGAGATATGAGTGGTCGGGCACCACACTCTCCAGCTTGAGTCCGATTTGGAGCTGAGACGCTCCCCAGACCGACACCCCTAAGTAGACGACAAACAGACACAGGACGACCATCTTCGTGGGCCAGAGCAGCAGCAGGCGCGGCAGGAAGGTGTTGGGCAGTTTCTCGCAGTAGCTGTCGTTCTCGCCCATTTTTTGCGGCGGTTCCCCATGGCAACAGAGAATGGTGAGGCGGGAGTGGATTCCTTCATCTTTCAGGGACTTCCGGGACTTGGTGCGCACGCAGGCGAGGCAGTGACGCGAGGCCATGACGCGGCGCGCGTTGAGCACCATCCATCCCGCGAAGAACGTCAAGTGGTTGATGTAACAGAACATCACAGCGACACCTGCCGGCGAAAAAAAAAGCAAACGGGATGAGAATGAATTGCAAATTGTATGAACTGCCTTTATGTATGCACTCTCGTATCTATCCATATTATTTATGTTAACATAAAATAGATCATTTGTGCATGTTGACGCCGATCAATTCATCCTAGAATAGTATTACTAAATGATGCCCATGCACTATTCGTTACAATAGCGGATTTCGTGAAGCCTGACATGGAAAAAAAGGCAGGGAAATATAACACAGGGTACTATGCCGGAAACACAAACGTCTGCAAATTGTAGAAGTTACATGCTCCCAGCTCAACGGGGGCCTGCAATGCCACACCATGCATCCGTGGCCATCTGAGAGCCTAACGGCGCGTGGATCGGTGGTTCGCGCCCCGCTGTGGCCATGTCTGTGTGGTCGCAGGATAAAGATCCCATGTCCTTCTCCCCCCCCCCCCCCACTCTCCCTTCCTTCGCCCACTGACGCTCCACTCTCCCTTCCTTCTCCCACTGACGCGATATGACCAAAAGTGGCTAAAGCGTCCTGGATATACAATCAGCCATGACTTCCTGTCATTACCTGCGTAGATACAGAAGTTCCGGACGCTGAGGAAGGGGCTGGTGGCACCGATGCAGAAGGCCAGCAGGTTGGTCAGCGAGGTGATGGTCACAGAGATGGCTGACGTCCGAAACGTCTCCCCCATCCGGTCCTGAATGCTCTGGCTGGCTTTTGTCCGGCGCCATCCGGACATCAGGATGAACATGTCGTCCACGCCCACACCTGAGAGAGAGAGAGGGATATATATATATATACACGTGGAGAGAGAGGGAGAGGGAGAGAGCGGTGGAGAGGGAGAGAGAGAGAGAGAGCGACAAATAGGGAAGTAATTGAGAAATAATTGGTGATCTATGTGACTCGGTCTGACCGTCTATAAGTGCAAGGATCATAGGGTCTAACCAAGCAGCACACTAGCCATACAACGTTTTGTATCAAAAATCAGATAATCTACATAAGAAAACGTATTACACCGTCAAGTAGCTTTAGCTTTCAAAGTGCGAAAACAACGGTTATTTGGTTGGTTGTATATTCAGGACATTTTAAACACTTTTGGCCATATCGCATCAATGGAAAAAAGGAAAAGTGAGTGGAGCCAGGTCCCCCGGGGGTAACCCCCTGCTTTTTGCGAAGTAGGACATGTGATCTTTTTCCTGCCACCACACCGATATGGCCACAGCGGGGCTCGAACTATCGACCCACGTTAGTCACACAGGGCGATAATACCAGAACATCAGGACTAACACGCAATCTTCCACTCCGCTATGATCGATAGGGGGCGCCATGATACTGGTGACAGCCGCACAGAACGTTCCCCGTTAACGATGTTCCATCACTGCTACTTACTATTAAAGAGGTCGACATGGAATCCCGGTGATATACAATGTAATATTTAGCCCATTATTGATCTATGACATATATATAGGTCTATGACTAGGAATGTGGCGGCACTGAACATGCACCGAACGGAAAATCTACACAGCGATCATCTGGATCCAGTGTTATTTGCCATGTTGGAGCGATGTGAGGCTGAGCACACAGCTTATATCCTACTTTCAGCATTCATATTATCGACTGACATACGTCTCATTGATCAGAATAGATATTCAATTCATATTGGTATTATCGACTATAAAATTGGTATATTCTCATATAATATTGGTATAATCTACTATAATATTGGTATAATCTACTATAATATAGGTAATATTGACTATGAAATTGGTATAATCCACTATAATATTGGTATAATCTACTATAATATTGGTATAATCTACTATAATATAGGTATTCTTGACTATGAAATTGGTATAATCTACTATAATATTGGTATAATATGGGTATTATTGACTATGAAATTGGTATAATCTACTATAATATTGGTATAATCTACTATAATCTTGGTATAATCTACTACAATATAGGCATTATTGACTATGCAATTGGTATAATCTACTATAATATTGGTATAATCTACTATAATATAGGTATTCTTGACTATGAAATTGGTATAATCTACTATAATATTGGTATAATATGGGTATTATTGACTATGATCTTGGTATAATCTACTATAATATTGGTATAATCTACTATAATATTGGTGTAATACAGGTATTATTGACTATGAAATTAGTATAATCTACTATAATATTGGTATAATCTACTATAATCTTGGTATAATCTACTACAATATAGGCATTATTGACTATGAAATTCTTATAATCTACTATAATATTGGTATAACCTACTATAATATGGGCATTATTGACTATGAAATTGGTATAATCTACTATAATATTAGTATAATCAACCATGATATAGGTATAATCGACCATAATATAGGTATACTCGATCGTAATATAGGTATAATGATATAGGCATTATGGACTATACGATTGGCATATTCGACTGTTATATGGGCATAGCCAGCTGGTATGTTGGACTTACCGAGGATGAGGAAGGGCATGACTCCACAGATGTCCACGAAGACCATGCCACACATGCTGAGCAGCCCGAAGGACGCCAGGATGGCCAGCAGGGCGGCGAACACCCCGGCCTGGGCCAGCAGGGTACGAGTTGACACCCAGTTGCCGCCGCTGCTCACGAAGATGGAGTACAGCACCATGATAACGATGGTCAGCGAGAAGTACTTGGTGTCCTGCCCCAGGTGCTCGGCCAGCTCCAGATCCAGAGACTCGGAGGCGGCGTAGGCCAGATCCAGATGGGGACTCTCGAACTGGGAGAGGACCGCCAGGAACCGTTTCTCCCACAGGATGCTCAGCTCGTGTTGCTGATCCGTATCCCGACGGAGGTTGAACCGCAGCCGGAAGGCCCTGGCCTGGATGCAGTGGTTCTCCAGGGTGATGTCCGAGAGCGTGTTCCGGATGTCCACGCGGGTGTCGGTCGTGTCGTAGATCCAGGGGAAGTCCAAGGTGGTGTTCAGGCAGCCTTGGTTGTCCTGGAGCGTCCGGAGTACGAACTCCCCGTCCACGACGCAGCGCCCGTTCCGGAATGCGCACACGTCCTCAAAGTGGAGCCCCCTGGCGTCGTCCTCGAGAGTCACCGCCCGGATCTCCCGCTCCAGACGGATGAGCTCATCAACAAAATCACTCTCCAGGACGTTTGTCTCGTCCTCGCCGGTTGGGACCGCCACCAGCTCGCCGTACGTCCCCGCATGCACCATCTGGTGGGAGTAAAAGTCCTCCCGGGTGTCATCCGGAAATAGCTGGGCGAGTCGGATGCGGTCCTTGGCGGCGGGACTGCCCATGGGCGTGTACAGCTTCTCCACGTCATTCTCGTACTTGAGGCTGAGCAGGCCCAGCCCCAGCAGCAGTGACGTCACCAGAGAAAGCACGATGAAAACGATCGGGAACCGCGCCAGGAAGCGACCGTAAGCGGCAAAAATATCACCGAAGAATTTCTCCACGTCCTCGTACAGCGCCCCCATTGTGGAGAGTGATCACCGGCGTGGATCACGCGAGAAGTGCACGCCGTCCTCTGGCGAGATCATGGAGCCGGAATTGCGCAATAATCGCAGATAGCAGAGAGCGATGAATATCAGTTGCTTCCGGCGCATGCTCATCTGTCCTTTATTTGACACTAACACTATAACCGCAGTAATCCTCTTTCCTGGACACGTATAGCACAATAACTCTTACATATTCCAGGCCAGTATAATTAGATTCCCATTCGAGTATCTGTTCGTTGTCCGTCGTAATCCGTTTTCCGTTCTGCGCCGGAGCAATGTCCCTACGGGCGCACCGTAGTAAGGCAGAAAAAAAATTGATTCGCAATCAATTAGGACGATGGCAACGAGAGGCTGGCTTATAGCCTCGCGTTTGCTACGATATCCGTTTTAGGATTATTTTCCGAGTGCCGTGAGAAAGGAGTCCGTGGTTTGCCTTGGGGGCTACACTCACTATCGCGAGGCACGTCGCAGCGAGGGATCCGCGCAGTGTTGTTAGATCCAGAGTAAATACATGGTCAAAAAATGAGACGAATGGGAGTGGTACTGTGTTCTGTCTGCCCACCTTGGCCAGCGCTGTATACCTACCTACCTACCTACCTACCTACCTACCAAGATGTGGGTGGAAGGGGGGGGGGCGGGGTGCTTTCTCCCTGCAGTCAAGCCATACCTGCCTGTCCGCCTGTCTGCCTGCCTTTAAGCCGCCAATATGGCTCTGGTCCGGTCTCTTCCACTCGGGTGCCCGATGCACGATGAAGGTAGATAGATAGGTGAATATTCATCGGCAGGCCGTCTTAACGGCGTCTTGGCCCAGTGTATCGGGTTGGGGGCCCGGGGGCTGTGGCCTGGGCATGGGCACGAACCTTGATGGGGTCCGTACGTTCCTTCCTTGCGTGCGTTTGCAGTGCACCCTATCCCATAGACCAGCGCGCGGGTACTTCACAGGAACGCGTGTTTCTCATCTCCTCAGCCTCGGTCTGAACCGAGGACCATCACGTGCTGAAGTGAAAACAATATATACAGTTTTTTGCTGTGGGACTGCGGCGCTGGACCTCCTGGGGAATCACGTTTATACTGACAAACCCATGATTAAGGCAACCCCACAGCTATATTATTAAGGAAAAACACACTCCAGCCGCTAAGTAATTTGACGACATCGGTTGGACTGACTCACCAACGGTACCTGTGTGAGATGACAAATAAATGCGGCATACGCTGTAGCGGCAGGGTTTATGCAGGGTTTTCATATTATAATACGCCTATCAAAAATCTAACATCCTCTGACTGACATCCGCGCCATTCACATTACAACGAGTGTCTCGTCAGCTCGACACACCTTGTGGCGTCGCGACCGTACTCAATGGATCGATACGCGGTCGTGTGAATCCTTGAGGATACAATCATTATAACCCCCTCGGAGCAAGGCCGGAGTGCCCACATTGTAATGCCGAGTGAAGGTGAAATCTATATAAGCCATTGAATTATTCGGCCGCGTATAATAGGTATACTGGGCGTCTCTATGGGAACGGAACGGGCGTAATGCGCTCAGACACATCATCGCATAAACAATATTAATATTGTTTTATGGAGGTGTGACGCTATTCTGGGATACGCTATAACGGTGCATCCAGGAACGGGGTGTGGGGGTGGTGGGGGTCGGGGGATGGGAAGAGGGTGAAGGAAGGGGGTGAGGGAAGGGGGCAAGGGTATCCAAGGTGTCCACGGGGTCGGTCTACCCCCCCACCCCCCACTTCCGCCTTTTGAGGGTGGAGGTCTGTTTGACCGTGTACTTCATTTTGATGTGCTCCTCTGCCTTGTTTTTGGTGAGGACCCTTAACCATTCTTATCTTTCAATCCACCCAGAGTGGACGGTGCCTCATACAGCCCCCCCCCCCCCCCCACAAAAAAAATCCTCCCCCACGCTCTTTGCCAAATGCTGGATCCGCCCTGGTGGTGAAATGAGGCATTATTTCGTTATATTAATGTCATCATTATGCGTATTTGCGTTAATGTACCTCTTTGGTCTTTAAAAATCAAGTCGTTCGTTATGAATTCTATGAATTTCTTATTCAGCGCGTGTTCCGAGCCCTGGGAGCAGACATCTCATAACCAGGTACCGCCGGGACTTCAGTCGGGGGTAAGTCAGCCAGGCCTGCAGCGACTCGGAGCCAAGGTCCAGGGGCCGTATTCATAATCGCCACTTAGGCTACGCCACTAGACTTAGCGCTAAGTGAAAGATTTGGCGAGCGATTATGGGGTTTAAAATACATAAGTAGTCACCCAAAAAGAACATTTTCTGAATTAAGGAAGTTATAAAATTATATTAAAGAGGATTTCTTAATCGTGAGCACCACCACAACGAACTGGTGAGGCTAAGACGAAAATGCACTTTTCGTGCGTAACTTACGAGGGGATTATGAATACGGTCCCAGGCCACCCCGACCCACTCTCCCACCGCCTTCAGTTCCCGCTTTATACCCAGGGGGCGCTGAGGTATTATGCAGATTTCCTGTCGTAAAAACTCCAAGTCCGGGAACGGGCAGCCAAGTGTGGGTTGAAGCGTGTGGATGACGATGATGGTGATGATGATGATGATGATGATGATGATGAAAGAGATCATGGCCGGACGCTTTATGATGAAATATTAATGGTAATAGGAGTGTGCGGAGGGAGAGGGGGAGGGGGAGTGGAGGGGAGGAGGGGGGTTAAGGAATGCCTGTCAGACGGTTTGACCGTTGGAGGTATATACAACGCATATAATGTTTGATCAAAAAATAAAACATAAAACATACATCAGAAGGAGGGAAATGTCACACACTTTGCGTTGGCCTTTGGGTGGCTGGTGGGTGGGTAGCTGGTGGGTGGATGGGTGGGTTGATTAGTGGGGGTTGTGAAAGGGGAAATGTGCGGGGTAGGGGGATAGGCAAGCGGGGGCAAAAGTGGAGGGGGCGGCAGGAAGCAGGTTGGTGGGCTTCCTAGGGTATCAAACGCGAAGGGAAGTGATTATGGCTCCAAAGGTGGAAATCGGAGTCAACAGGCTTGGCGCGGGGAAAATTAGGTGAAGAGAGAGGTAGAAAGGACGGGGGTGGTGTGAAGGGGGTGGGGGTTGAAGGGGATGGAATTAGGGGTCAGTGAGAACGGCATGGGTGCTACGGGGTAAGGGGTGAAGGAGGGGGGGGGGGGTAGCAGCGATGGCGGTGGTGCCATTAGGTCAGGGTAGGCGGCCTGGCTTGCTCAGCCCCAAACTGATCAAACGCATTCAAATAACTCATACGTCTCATACACGGCATAGCTTTCCGTAGCCTGGTTCCGCGACCCCAACGTCGCTTGTATACTTGTACCAGCTTAGAGTTTCCTGGGATTGGGGCTTGTAGAATTGGAGACGAGCAACAGACCGACGCATGAGCAAGCGACCGGCTATATTAGCAAGCGACTCGATTGTCTAAACCAGAAATATACGCGTTTAAATAATAAAATCGGACCTTCATTTCATGGAATGTGTTCTTAAACAGAATAATTTGGTGCCGCCTGTAAGAACTTTCCTCTCGCGGATATATCTTACCCGGTGATTATGACGTCGTTAATCAAAAAGTAAGTAGTTCGGAAAAGCGCGGAGGAAGCGGCGGCAGTTTAATTTGAATTTTATGCTTAAATTCACCGTGCCTATCGATGGAACTATCTGGCAATGCCTATATAATACCTACTTGTAAACAAAAAATACTTATATTGCTCCCGTAGTGACATTGATAACATTTGGGCGTGGAACCAGCCAGCCCAATTCTAGGAGACCCCAATTGGGGTTCTCGATTAGTGAAGTGCTGCCACCTTGTGGGGTCTCTTGGAGACAGGGAGGCGGCCCTTCTAGGAATGTCTGGCGAATCAATAATGCAAGAGACAGTTTGAACTCATTTGCTTTTCTCTTTGTTGTCCGTCTTCAAAGTGACACGAATGTTTGTGTCTGGTGTATGCCTTGTAATTACAGATTCAGTTGCCTGGAAGGGTCGCCTATCCATAATTACAGGTGCATAAATGGTCTATAAAAACATCTCGACTGACTGTCTGTTTCTGGACAAAAATACATGGTTGTGAGCTTTATATATAATATATTGCATCTGCAAATATGGAATATAATAGTAACATATGCACACATGGCAAATAGTTATATATGCACATCTGGTTGCATTTTTGTATGCTTCACTTCAGTAATCAGTTGGATATATAAGTGTTAGATAATAAACTGGGATATTACAGCCGAATATATATGCATGTTCCAATGTGCATGGTCCATGCTTACAGCCGAATATATACATGGTCCATGCTTGCAGCCGAATATATGCATGGTCCATGCTTGCAGCCGAATATATGCATGGTCAATGCTTGCAGCCGAATATATGCATGGTCCATGCTTGCAGCCGAATATATGCATGGTCAGTGCTTGCAGCCGAATATATGCATGGTCAATGCTTGCAGCCGAATATATGCATGGTCCATGCTTGCAGCCGAATATATGCATGGTCCATGCTTGCAGCTGTATATATGCTTGTCTGATGTAGCTGAATGTTTACAAAAAACTGAGTATGCCCATAAAACTGGACATTGGGTCGATGAAATATAAATAACGTAGAGATTGACTGACAGTTAATGACTGATAGTCATTAGAAAATAAGCTTGGTGCCAGCTATCCACCTAAGTGTTTTGCCAGCTAGCAAACATTTCAACTAGAGGTCTTTATCATGAATCTTTAATCCCGCTTGTCTTTTTTGTCGTTTTCCACCATAATAATATGAGCGGGCATCCCATTTACAGGGCCTAAAAGGATGTCTAGACGCCCAGCATTACGTTGTTTTAGATTCATTGCCATCTTTCTGAAACTATTGCGCAGCCACCCATAACAATAATGCCAGCGATCTATGCGTCTGCTGTTTATTATTAAATATTTTTGTTCATCAGTCTGTCATAATTGATGGATTAAGCGTAATGCTGTTATCTAGAGGCCCCCCCCCCCCCCGATCTCTCTCTGAGCTCCCGTCGCCTCACGCCTTTATGAATGATGTACTAGCAAAGTGTGTATGACTCATAGGACATCGCAGCAAGCTATGAGCCTCACCATACGGCCAACAATAGTAAGCGACTAAAACCTCGGAGAAATATCCGAGGAGAACATTTCCAAACAGGACATTATCTTACTACACCTGTGCGTAGAAGCCAACGCGGCTGTCTCTGATCAACACACGCATGCACCTGGGAATTTCGACAGAACCGACGTCATTTTTTGCTATAGATTAGTGTTGGGTTTATATATCAATTTAGCTCCAGCACTTGGAAGCCATTACACCCAGAGGCTCAGGCGAGGGGTCACCCCGTTGCCCTGTATATTGCGCCAGACTCTTTATTGTGTTCTGCTGCTCAGTGACCGCTTCGAGTCATCTGTAAAATAGCCCGAATGACACTCCGACACTAAGCCCCGCCCACGCTTGAGCCCTTTTTCTTTAGTCGTGAGTGTGAAATTGACAATCATAGATGATGATAGGTACAAGTGAGAAGTACTCATCTTTTGAAACTGAAGACAAAGTGATATATATGCTGCTTTGTTTGTTTGTGAGACTTGTATGTCCGACATAACGCACGTGGAAGTCCTTTTTGCGCCACATGATTGGATAAAAACAACAGTGACGTCAGTGAATGATTGACAGCCTGGATCGGCCTATTGTCTTCCGGCAATGGTTCCGCAGGATGAAGGGATACAGATCCCACAGTAAGGGGTCACCCCCCCACCCCCTCCGGAGACATGGCTACTGTATCCCTGATCCCTTCCCAGTGTAACGATATCCCTAATGCGTCCTACTTAAGCTAACTAATAAAGGATACTTCTAAACATCTATCGCGAATTTTGCGTCATTGAAAAAACTATTTAGTTATGCTAATATAGTGGCTAGTGCGTCCTCATGCAAGATATTGTGCCGCATACATGTCTATAACATATTATGGTTCCGAAACACATATCATTGCATGACATTTACAGGTGCTTCCGTCTCTCTTGTAAAATGCACAATCAACGGAAATATCGACTCCGCCAGTCAGCCAATCTGTATGCTGCTTTCTGACACGTGACCACTCGTCGTCATGGAGATGATCTTTCGCTACTCATAGCAACCCATAGTATAGCGGCAATTATAAAACCCCACTCGCCGAGAAACCTTCTCCGGAGGATCCAGCATATAAACGCCGCTCCAGGGTAGAGGAGTATCAGCCAGCTCCGTGGTGTGGCTGCGCTCCCGGCATGCCTCGCGACCAACCGCCGATTGCAAGGGTTAAAGGTGGGAGCGAGATGGTTTTTGACAGGTGTTTACTTTGGTGTGGAACATCTTGGGCGTGCCGTGGCGTGCATGCTGGTCGCCTAATATATCTATAGATACCTAATATCTAACATAACATCACAGCTACCGCAGTGGGATTAGGGTCGAGCAAGCTGTCAGTGTAACGGACCCAGACAGGTGCGGTTTAAGTCGTACGTGAGACATCAAGGTCGGATCCAGGAAAGTCCACTTGGCGGGGATGAGCTCCCCGAAAGAAGGGGGTTAGGTCTACTTTGGGGCGAAATGAGCTCCCGGGGGGCATTATTGTATAGATCTAGTTGGGGGAGGGAGGGGGGGCATTGGGTCCGCGGGTGCCCCTGGATGCATGAGAGAGCGGACATTTGACGAAAAGATACCCCCATAGAACCAATATTTGAAAACTTGCGACCCGGGGGGCGGGATGTGCGACTGATGACGCTTGTTTGCTGGCGAAAAAGATTAAACCGAGCGGGTCAACTTCCGTCAACAAATGCCCCTTCCGAGCGGCTTTTGGTGGTAAAACGCCCCTAGCGAGCGGATTATGGTGGTGAAAAAGAGGGGGCTTTACCGCGAAACTCCCCAATCCCAGCAATGTATTAAATACACCAATGGGGAATGAGCTATCCGAAAAGATATATACCAGGCGGCAGGGGGTGGGGGGCACACAACAAATGGATGCACCCCCCCCCCCCGATTCTGGATAACCTTTTCTTCGTGAGAGGCGGTAGTATAAAAAACTACATGGGTAATGTCTGTGATGCGGTTGCAGCACCTTATAGCGCAAGAATTTTTTATTTACTTATTTTCGCTTTTTTTATTTTTGTTTCTTTGTGAGTGTCATGAAATGCATGGGCAAGTGTATATACTGAATTTCTTGACGAGCATGTCAACAGTTTACGCTGTCTGTGTGCACACATGGGATAAGCCAGCCCAAGGAATCCTAGGGGACGATTAGATGACAGGGTGAAAAGGCCCCAGACCCAGGTGGGGGTCGAACCCGCGACCTTCTGGGCCGCAACCGAAGACGTCAGCTCTCGTCGCGCACGCCTTTCCCTCGCTAATATCCCTGTGGGTCGTCAGAACCACTCTTCTCACACCTGCGTCACTGGTTCGCCCAGATCTCGTCTCGGTCAGGTGCTAGACCGCCGCGAGACTGGACAAAGTCGTTACACGGTCACATATGACACCTGTGTCATGAATTATCCGGGGTCAATACACTGTGTACTCGGCTTAAATCCCACCTTTAATTCGTCCTTTAATTTCATTGTCATAGGCATTCTGTGCGTGACCCAATTTAAATAACGTACATGGAAGCAGACAAAGATCATCCAAAAATTCTGCGATTGTAAGATATGGATGTTAGTCAACCTTTGTTGACTGGCCAGCAAAAATCATTGCACGGATTGTAATGTCAGTCATAAACATTAGGGGCGTATGCTGATCTTCATTTGACCACAGTTGCATTGTTGCCAAGAACCTGCTTCAATTGTTTTATTATTACTTGCAAGAACACCAGGAACTGGGCTTCTTTTTAAAGCGTCCTGTATAACCAACCAACCAACCAAGCAACTATTTCAGTGCCACGCACCAGCACTTTGCGTTATGCCGATGACGCAGAGGGATGACTGGTTTTCTTTTAAAACTATCTTCTGTTTGAGGCACTTCCCGAGATTTGTGTACCAGAATCTCCCATGACAATACATAGTCTGTCGTCTATCGTTTTCATGACATGGAAAATTATGAAACATAAATTAGTTTGTTCAGCGGCAGTATCATGATACACTTGTATAGAATAGATATGGCACACAACGGCGACGGCTGACGCTACGATTTAGGTGCAGCGCCACCGAGCTCAATATGTGACTTAAAGCTGCTCATGCAGCAATTCTTTACTTAAATTATGGTTTTCGAATATTGGAAACACGTTTAAAACACATTGCCTGACTGTATAAATGTAACCTTGATGAGAAATAGATCTGTCATCGCATGATGAAAGGTATAAAACTGCCGCAATGTGCATATTATATATATATTTCGATGACGTAGTACACAAGAAAGCCACACTTTTTCACATGGGATGCACTAATTTTGCCAAAAAAAGAGGCTTAACAATATATCTAGGTGTTTTATTGCATACAATAGGTGTACTTCTAAGAAAAATATTGCTGCATAAGTAATTTTAACTATAGATTAATGTTGTTAATATTGTATGTTTGCTGGCGTATAAAATCTGGTGCTGTGGCAATGGTAATGGCAGTGTTCTGAAAGGCTATGCAGGTGGATATGAATAACCACGGGACAAGAATAAGCACGTGACATGAATAACCACGTGACATGAATAACCACGTGCCATAAATAACCACGTGACGTAAATAACCATGTGACATAAATAACCATAAATAACCACGTGACATAAATAACCACGTGACTTGACACGATTCGTACCATCTTCTGATTTATTATCGCCAAATAGGATATCCTTGCCAGACACATTTTGTCGTTATTTTTGTCTCTACAGACGACCAACGAAAAAGTGTCGAGATATCTATTTCAATGATGCTTAGTTTACGCCCCATGTGTACCATACACTGAGACTATGGTGGGCCTACTATATCACACGAATCCCGGCCACCCACTCTGTCTCTTTATATGTGTAATTTCCTGAGAGTCAACTCCATAATTATACAGAGCTACCGGTTAGAAGGGGAATATATTAATATAACAATTTAAATGAAATCTGTAACCTGGACCAATAGAGCGGGATAAAGTCGCCATCAGCATGGCTCCTTAATATAGCAGACCGACCTACCCATGATGCAGCACTCCGCTGACGAACATGTGGGTAGTATTTCCGGATATCAAGGTATCTATTCCGTATGATATTCAATACTAGATTCCAACAATGAGTGAGCTCAATATTTCGACGGTATAATAATTCCACCGTGTTTGTCTAAGCCGATTGCGCTCATGAATTCTGTGTGAATGGTGGCCTTGACTTCCCTCTCCTCCCGTCCCGCTCCTTGCGGCATTGGCAGACCGGGAACACCTCGCACCACTTAGCCAGGACTTCCACCCTAAGGCTGGCAGCAAGGGGCCATGCCCACCATCCCTTGGCGTGAGAGAGACCAGGCAGGCGGGGCCAGACAGACCGATCTACTTACTCCCTTCTCCTCCCTGAGAACTGGAGGAAGCCAGAGGCATATCCCGATCCGGAAGAAACTTAAGGGGAAAGGTGTGAGTGCGATATGACATCTGGATCACCTGGAAGGGTCCGAGTTCTGCACGGATCGACTGCGGCCATAAAGCACGCGCCCTACCCCCTTCACCCCACCCGCCCCCACCGTCTGCGGCTGACAGAGGTGTGCTGTATCCATGGGAGCCGATTGCCAGTAAGGACGCCTGTGGGATGGTCTGAATGGGCAGGCCTAGAACCAGGGCATGATGGCTGGCTGGCTGGCTGGCTGGCTGGCTGGCTGGCTGGCTGGCTGGCTGGCTGGCTGGCTGGCTGGCTGGCTGGCTGGCTGGCTGGCTGGCTGGCTGGCTGGCTGGCTGGCTGGCTGGCTGGCTGGCTGGCTGGCTGGCTGGCTGGCTGGCTGGCTGGCTGGCTGGCTGGCTGGCTGGCTGGCTGGCTGGCTGGCTGGCTGGCTGGCTGGCTGGCTGGCTGGCTGGCTGGCTGGCTGGCTGGCTGGCTGGCTGGCTGGCTGGCTGGCTGGCTGGCTGGCTGGCCGGTTGGTTGGTTGGCTGACTGACTGACTGACTGACTGACTGGCTGGCTGGCTGGCTGGCTGGCTGGCTGGCTGGCTGGCTGGCTGGCTGGCTGGCTGGCTGGCTGGCTGGCTGGCTGGCTGGCTGGCTGGCTGGCTGGCTGGCTGGCTGGCTGGCTGGCTGGCTGGCTGGCTGGCTGGCTGGCTGGCTGGCTGGCTGGCTGGCTGGCTGGCTGGCTGGCTGGCTGGCTGGCTGGCTGGCTGGCTGGCTGGCTGGCTGGCTGGCTGGCTGGCTGGCTGGCTGGCTGGCTGGCTGGCTGGCTGGCTGGCTGGCTGGCTGGCTGGCTGGCTGGCTGGCTGGCTGGCTGGCTGGCTGGCTGGCTGGCTGGCTGGCTGGCTGGCTGGCTGGCTGGCTGGCTGGCTGGCTGGCTGGCTGGCTGGCTGGCTGGCTGGCTGGCTGGCTGGCTGGCTGGCTGGCTGGCTGGCTGGCTGGCTGGCTGGCTGGCTGGCTGGCTGGCTGGCTGGCTGGCTGGCTGGCTGGCTGGCTGGCTGGCTGGCTGGCTGGCTGGCTGGCTGGCTGGCTGGCTGGCTGGCTGGCTGGCTGGCTGGCTGGCTGGCTGGCTGGCTGGCTGGCTGGCTGGCTGGCTGGCTGGCTGGCTGGCTGGCTGGCTGGCTGGCTGGCTGGCTGGCTGGCTGGCTGGCTGGCTGGCTGGCTGGCTGGCTGGCTGGCTGGCTGGCTGGCTGGCTGGCTGGCTGGCTGGCTGGCTGGCTGGCTGGCTGGCTGGCTGGCTGGCTGGCTGGCTGGCTGGCTGGCTGGCTGGCTGGCTGGCTGGCTGGCTGGCTGGCTGGCTGGCTGGCTGGCTGGCTGGCTGGCTGGCTGGCTGGCTGGCTGGCTGGCTGGCTGGCTGGCTGGCTGGCTGGCTGGCTGGCTGGCTGGCTGGCTGGCTGGCTGGCCGGTTGGTTGGTTGGCTGACTGACTGACTGACTGACTGGGTGGCTGGTTGGCTGGCTTGTCCAGGTAGATATATATCCTGGTTTTGTGACGTTTTCGCTTGCCTGCCTTCCCATGGCATCACACATTTCATCTGGTATCAAAACCAGATTCACTGTCTTGTTTTCTGTCATCCTATTGACGACTTCGCATATCATAGTGCCAGTTATTCCACTGTGAGGCGCCACTGCTTGTGTAATGCAATCCGGGTATTATTGTTTGTCTTTGCGAGACGTCAAGATGGCGCCACCGCATGATAACGTATCTTGCAGACAATTAAACTACGTAAAAACTATGCAAAAAAAGTAATATATTCTGGACGCAGTATAGTTAATCTTATACATTCTGTGTCGATAAGCGATCTTCGTAGAATTTTTTTAAAAATATCCTTGTATAAAATGCATGAAAATATCACGACCAGTTTACTTGCCACCCCATGCACTGACCGTCACAACTTCCACCCTACCACCCACCCCACTACCCAGTTTACTAGCCCCTATTAACAGACCGCCACATCTTCCACCCTACTGCCCACCCCACCACCCAGTTCACTGGCCACCCCACCGATCCCCACACCTTCCACCGCACCGTCCACCCCACCATTCAGTTTACTCGCCACCGTAGAGATCACCACGTCTTCCACCCCACCGCCCAGTTTACTGGCCATCATTGACAAACCGCCACACCTGCTACCTCGTCGTCCACCCACCTTTCACCCAAGCATCATCCTTTTTCGCAGTCTTATTTGATTGATAGTCCTGTGCGATTGTAAACTTTCACTTTGCATTATGCACTATATGCTGTCTATGGCACCATGGTCTTGAAGGCGCCATACTATAACACCATGCTATAGGGACCGTATTCATAATCCCCTCGTAAGTTTCGCAAGAAAAGTGCATTTTGTCGTAGACTCACTAGCTCGATGTGGTGGTGCTCATGATTAAGAAATCGTCTTCAATATAATTTTAGCATTTTCTTAATTCAGGAAATCTATTTCGCGGGTGTATTTTGAACCCGATAATCGCTCGACAAATCTTCCCATTAGCACTAAGTCTATTGGCGCAACCTAAGTGTAGTTTATGAATACCACCCCAGGTGTCTATGTCACCGTGCTATATATCCATGTCACTGTCCATTGTATATTATACGCCGAGCTGCCTACAGTTTCATTATGCCGTACCATTAGCAATGCGACCGCGATATTTACCCTCCCCAAGCACACGGTGTTATTTCACAATTAACAATGTTTGTGTTTGTTTGCCAATGACGGCGGACTATAGAGATTAATCTTCCCGTGGTGGCGGCTGGCACGTGGCTGGTATAACCCCTTTACACGCTGAATAAATGATGCTCCCACTCTACCCGAGTAGGCAGACTGATGTCATATGTGGAGCAGGCGATGAATTACGTATCACACTAGGGGTCTACACATCATCATTAGCGGGGAATATAGGTGTAGTACGGTGGACATGGATGTCGTGACCGTATGGCCTGGTAGGTACAACGTCTGGCCGTAGTTCGCCATGTTGTGCCAGGTCATGCGAACGGCTGTGGTGTGGGTTTTAACCTCGTTTGGACAAGCTTTCTTTGTGGTTCTTTGCCAGATGGTGGTGGGCTAGACCGCTCGCAATGAGTGCTCTGGCCACCTGGGAGCCTAACGGCACGTGGATCGGTGGTTCGGTGGATCGGTGGATCGGTGGATCGGTGGCTCTGTCTGTGTAGTCGCGGGATAAAAATCCCATGTCTTTTTTAGCAAAAGTAGGGGGTTACCCCAGAGACATGGCTACGCTCTTCCTTTCCTTCTCCCATTGACGCGACATGACCAGAATTGGTTAAATTTAGTGTCCTGAATATACAACCAACCAACCAATCATTGTCGTCCTTCCAGAAGAGAAGTGGGGCATGCATGGACACATGGCTTAGCTTGGCCCGACCCTCGATGACCCCGCCGTCCCCGCCCCCCCCCCCACCAGGGAGACCCCCACCCGACCCCAACCAAGTCTCTCCGAGGCCTACGGAAGACCCTAGCCCGACCCTATCTGACCCCCACAAGGGGGTCCTTGCCCATCCCTCTCTGACCCCTACCAGGGGGTCCTTGCCCAGCCACCTCGCCCCACCCTACCCCCCCCCCCCCTCATACCAGGGAACAGATGCCTCCACGACGCCCACCGGCCCTCTCTGCCTCCCCCCACCCCCCACCCCCCTCCCGCCTGCCAGGGACTCTTTTCCACCTTCCCTGACCCCCACCAGGGTACCCTGGCCCGGCCCTCCCTGACCCCCGGGGTTCGGTTTGGGGACCTCGAGCCAAGATCAACACGAGGAGACTTCTGTGCGGCATATGTATACATACCTGGAGGCAAGCTCCCATTCGCTAGGTGGCGCGACGCAAGCTCCGCGTTTACCTTTGCTGTCGGCTGGTGGGCAGATTTCAGGGATTCTTGAACAACGGTCAAATCAGCTGTAATTTCTTGCAACATTGTAATTTTTAAGAATTAAATATATAACTAACGAGCTTTGCGTATTTAATACAGCAAAATACATCTTGTACCATTTTGAAAAAAGTTATAGTTGTGAGTGAACTCCTTCTTTTCATCACCTGATACGGTGTGTTATTCGGCTTAGGCTGGGTCCCCCGGCACTAATTTGTAAAAATGCGCGGCGCATGTGTAATATCAATTTGCGCAGCGCCGCCCTGGCGAGGAACGGTGCGAATGCATTATAACAGCAGGCGACAAAATATAATATATATATATATATATATATATATATATATATGCAATGGAGCGGAGTGAGTCGAAGGCAGAGAGTGACCTGGGCCCGTAAATTCGAAAGGACCGGGGCCAAATATTTCGCCCCGCTCCATGCTAATGTCCTATTCTAGGACGAAATATTTGGCCCCCGCCGATTCGAACTTACGGGCCCTGGGGGCTGAGGGTGTGTAGATGAGTGTGTGTGTGTGTGTGTGTGTGTGGAGGGGGGTGAGGGGTTGTTGACTGGCGGAGCTCCTGAAACCAGGGTTCTCCCCTATAGGGGACGCTGCAGAACCTAATCGATGCAAGCACCTGTCTCTCGCCGATCACTGAGGGTTGAACCCAACTGCGCTCTATTGTTAGAACCAGGCCCTTAAAGTGTTCTTGCCACGGTTTTGTTCAGCTCGGAGTTAACTTTGTTCAGGGAATACAAACAAATAAGAATTTGTTTTAATTGGAGTTTACAGTTTTTATTCAACGATATCACTATCAGCGCGTTCGACAAAGTAGCAAAAGTGAGGTCCGGCGGGTATAATTCTGGGAGCATTGCATCTGAGCGTTATTTAGAAATTCCCCAATGATGTCACAAGATGGACAGGTGAGTTTGATGTAGTGTGTAGGCATCTGTCGTCGAGGGCGTGTTTTATTCTGATGGTTAAGTACTTTTCGTTGAGTTCGAGCAAATAAGCAGAGAGAATCTGAGTCTCAATGTAAAAGCATATGCGTTTGTATTCCCCTTTGACGTCACTTTCCTCGCGCCCAGAATTTAAATCGGCATGTGCGAAAACAAGTGGAAAAAGTATGCCCTTCTACTATTTGGGGCGTTACAGCTCAATAATATGAGCGTGGAAACACTGAAGAGTAATATGAGCTGGCCTGTTTTGGCGTGGCACCAACTGTTGAAACAGGTAGTGTTAATGCTGCGCTCTGATGTGCCTGATGGTGTCTGGTGTCTGGGGGAGGGTTAAAGAGACAGATGCATGACCAGCAGAACACTTTTCTAAAACTATTAAATAGAAGATTAAAATCTAAATTAACTCTACCAACAGTATCTAAACGATAGACGCGAACATCTATTTTCACGTGACCAAAATCCACCAATCAGAAACAAGCGTGCACATGTCTACACGCATATATATGCCGGCCTGGTGTCAACACCAGCGATATTGCGCAACCCCCCGTCGCCAGTGTCCAGGCGGGGGATCTGAGCTTATTCCATGTGGGAGTTGGGGGCTGGGGAAGAGGGGGCAATACCTAATTTTGCTTTGTTCTTAGCATCTTGCGAAGTGTTACATACAGCTTGTCCAGGTTGTCCATTTGAAAAGCAATCGCCTGACTGGGTCTGCAATCTATTTTAGTTGTCCTTGTATTAATACCACATTGGATTTCGAAATGCTAGTAGATGCACTACCCGCGTGACTGTATGATACAGCTAGGACAATAATGGACTAGCATACCATGGCACTTTTACAATACAATGCAAGATCCGTCCCTTCGCGGGAAAGAAGCGGAGCCTCCTTAGCTCAAGTGTAGGTCAACTGGCATCGAGCCTTGGCACCAAGCTCCCCGCACGGTGGCGCTACGCAAGTTAGCTTTTACTGCCGCTGTCGGCCGGGGGCAAATTTCGACATTCTTGAAAAACGGTCAAATCAGCTGTAATTTCTTGCAACATTACAGTTTTCTAGCATAAAACATAAATATAACGAGCTTTGTGCATTTAATACAGCAAAAAACATGTACTCTTTCGAAAAAGTTATAATTGTGACAGAACTCTTTCTTTTCATCTCCCGATTCCATGTGTTATTAGGCTTAGGCTGGGTCCCAGCACTAATTTGTAGAAATGCGCGACGCATTTTTCCTATCGATTTGCGTAGCGCCGCCCTGGCGAGCGAGTGTGAAAAGGCATTGAGGACGTAGGCGACAACAGAGATATAATGGAGCCCTAGCGGAATCGAAGGCAGACAGTGCAGTGGGACCTGCATGTGAAGTATGTTTCACCCAACCCCATTGTCCCGGGACGTTTTGGGCTTGGGAGGTTTTCTACATGTGCACAAAGATGGCGTAAAACACGAAAAATGTGACGTCATCAAGACATACACAATAGACCAGGGTCTTCATCATGAGAGACTGGTGCCGGGACATCGCAGCGACAGGAACATGGCGAGGCTATCCGCATCTCCATTTCAAAATTGGAGTGAATTAAATATAGACTATGAAGCTGTACTAAAATGCCAAACAAGCCGTCTGGAATGGAAAAGGCTAAATAATTCCATATATGTACGCTATGCTGAAATTTTACCAAGACGTTGCACGTATCTGCATCGGCTTCATATTGGAAATAAAGGCATTTAATAAATAAAAATAATATTAGATCCTCTAACGGAAACAAATCTTATATATTCTAATGGAAAATTTCTTGAATACTTATTAAACACGATTTTCGGCCCGTTACGGATAACTTTAATGGCAGTAAGACCAAGTTCGCCTGATTGAGATCCCGGCTCGGCCTAGCTGGCCCGGCCTGGTTGTCTGATATCCTGACGCACCCTGCTTCCGTGTAGCTTGGTGCATGTTATGACACTTGTGTCTAAACTTAGTTGCCATCCTAAAGTTAGTGTACTAAAACACGAAATCAAGAGATGGAAAAGGCCATCGGACGTATTCGTTTTCAGAAGTGAGCCAGTCTGGAGTTGAACAAAATCCGCGGCTTCCTCTATGAAGGTAATTGACTTGGTGCTTCCAGCCGAGTCTGTGAGGCGGAATCAAAGGCCTGCCAGGTGAAAACCTCCTGCGATAAGGATGGCAGCATCTGCAAGCGGAATGCTGAGAATGCCGTGATGGAAGGGTGGGAACCAAGGCCACATCTGGGTGATGTGCGGTCATGTGATACCAACCAGAACCAGATGGTGGCATATTGTGCCATTCCATTGCTATCCAATGCCATTTAATGAATGCCATGCCAATGCCATGTAATACCGTTCAATGCCATATAATGCCATTCAATGCCATTTAATGCCATATAATGCCATTTAATGCCATGAAATGCCATGTAATGCCATGCCATGTAATGCCATTCAATGCCATATAATGCCATACAATGCCATACAATGCAATTCAATGTCATATAATGTCATTCGATGCCATTCAATGCCATTTAATGCCATATAATGCCATTCAATGCTAGGTAATGCCATGTAATGCCATTCAATGCCATGTAATGCTATTCAATGCCATGTAATGCCATTCAATGCCATGTAATGCCATTCAATGTCATGTAATGCCATTCAATGCCATGTAATGCCATTCAATGCCATGTAATGCCATGCTATGCCATGTAATGCCATTCAATGCTATGTAATGCCATGTAATGCCATTCAATGCCATGTAATGCCATTCAATGCCATTCAATGCCATGTAATGCCATTTAATGCCATGTAATGCCATTCAATGCCATGTAATGCCATTCAATGCCATTCAATGCCATGTAATGCCATTTAATGCCATGTAATGCCATTCAATGCCATGTAATACCATTCAATGCCATGTAATGCCATTCAATGCCATGTAATGCCATTCAATACCATGCGATTTCACTCATTCGTCTGATATTTTAAGTTAAATAAAGCTTTATCTCGTCTTACTTCAAATGGGACAATATGTAGAAGATAATCAATTTTCGAGGCCCCGTGTGAGTTAATACTAGTCTTACTAGTGATACTTGGCGCCATGCTCAAGGTATGTTCATATTGCCATTATACCAATACAGATCTGGCACAGGTAAAACCCGACATCAAAAAAACCGGAAATGAGTTATGGAGTCAGGCAGATGCGCCTTCTGCTGATGCTTCGCAATCGATCTGAGACCAGACTTTCCAGCAGAGGAAATGAGCGTTGAAGCCATGCAGTGCTTGCAATACGTCGATGCAGTCTCCTTTCACCGGAAGTGAGAACGTCCGTGTTCTAATAAGAAGAGGACATGCGTTATGAAGTCATGCGGTGCATACCGCCGATATAATCTTGGTCTCAGAAGCCATGCACATCCGTCAGAAAGCAGCGGGATGGGTTTAAGATGCTAAATTTACGCCGCCGCGACTTCACGCCGAGTGCCAATCACCACGGCGGGTTTGTACAGCGTATTGCAGCGGGGGGTGGGTGGGGGAAGGGGTGGAGGTCATTTCATGCCAAGGCACGGTGCTGTATGAAGGTGAGGTAGACGGGTGTGGGGTGGATGTGAGGTGGGCTGGGGGTGTGATGGGGGGGGGGGGGGTTAATGGATGAAGGTGAGGTGTGTGGGGGGTGGGGGGGGGGGTCATGGAGAGTCGATCATTATTACCATCACCACTAGGGCGGGGCGCAATGCTGATGACGGAAGCAACATTATGATGAGCAGATGGACGTGGTAGTATAATCGGTCGTGGGTCAGCAATCCGTGTGAGCTGCTCCAGTGGCAGCTGGACCATTGCTCAAGGGGCGTGGAGGGGTAAAGGGGCGGGGAGGCGGGGGGGGGATCAGATGATTGAAGGGCTCTCGCGGACGGAGATTTATGCTCACGCAGTTGGCACAGTACGGATGGGGTGGGGTGGAGCGACTGGGTGGGGTGGAGGAGAGGGGGTGACGGGACGCCGGCGCGTGGGGGGTGGGGGGTGGAGGGAAGGGGCCGCTGTGCGCGTGATGATGATGATGATGGATGGTGTAGATTGCTTGACGACCGAGTCCTTCAGCGCGATAGGTTCTCCTGCTCTCTGTTGGCGCATGGATCACGATAGCTTCCCATGCTTCCGGATAGCACATGGACCGATTAATCGGGATCAAACCTCTACTGGGTTGAGTTTCAGCGTTAGGAGTTGGAAGTAACAACTATTAAGTTGACATCGACGGAGCGGAACGCCGTGGAAGAGCCTCGGAGGGAGTATCTTAGAACAGCCGTAAGTCAGACATAAAAGCCATGAACGAGTTCCGGAGGGAGTATCCAAGAACAGCCGTAAGGCTGATATAGATGCGCTGGAAGAGCCTCAGAGGTAGTATCTTAGAACAGCCGCAAAGCTGACAACTTCGCAAATCATGCTTCAGATCATTCTATGACAGTACGAGACTTCTGGCGATTGGCGTAAGCACATTGTGTTTTGTAACTTTCGCCTTAACGTTGAATGGATAAATACGGCAAGCAACGAGTATTTCGTATAGTCTACCCACTCTAATAAAACAATTACATCCTAATTTATGGCGCCAATTGTATATTTACGACGACTCGTATGACATACTGTATGCGACATATGTCTGAAAATAGCATGTTAATCCGCAGCAGAGACTTACACACGATGTCTTAACGACAACGCCTGTTCATCATGCACACGGTCTGTTCCACCCGATTACTATATGGTACATATTTGGCTTTGGTCTAGAGCTGTTTATCCTTCAACTTGTGTTGAGCCAGACATGGAAGGGAGGATTTAACGGACCGATAGACCGAAAGGGAGAGAAGGGCAGAACAGGAGTCAGACGCTGGCATGGGTGTCCGCAGATAGGAGAGGGGAAGGCGCGACTAATACCTCAGCTAATTGCCATGAGCGTCTCCTTCGTGCAGGGGCATTGCTTTGCTAGACTCGTACGTAGCTACATCAAATATTGATGGCGAGGTTTGTGTCTCAATTCAACGCTACCGTCTACAATTGCTCTGGAACCAGATCTGTTGACAGCGCCGGCCCCTGGGGCACGAGTTGTCCTCTAGTTGTCCTTGACATTGACCAATTACTTGTCCTTGACCTTGAACAATCACTTGTCCTTGACATTGAGCAGTCACCCGTCCTTGCCACAGACCAATTAGTTGTCTTTGGCATTCACCAATCACGTGTCCTTGACATTGACCAATCAGTTGTCCTTGACATTGACCAATCACTCGTCTTTGACATTGACCCATCACTCGTCCTTGCCACAGACCAATTAGTTGTCCTTGACATTAACCAATCAGTTGTCCTTGATATTGACCAATCACGTATCTTTGACATTGACCAATCACGCGTCCCTGACATTGACCAATCACTTGTCCTTGCAGGTTGTTGTTAGATAATTTTGTACAGAGCCATATTGAGTCTGTGACGCTGTGGTGAGTCCAAGGGGTGTCCGCTTAATAATGGGCGTTAGCGGCTTACAGAAAACGAGAGTGGGGCTTTGGATAAACAAACGTGTTTCCTGGTGTATGACTCAACCATAACACTGCATATTACAAAGATATGGGGTGGCAGGGTTGTGACATGAGAGGTAACGGCCGTGGTCGTATTCGACTGCTGAACAACGGGTTGCGGGGACATACCATGCCTGTGTCGGCTTCAATGTGTTATCTCTGTTCCTGACGTCTTCTGTTTCGATTTGGAAATATTATACACAACAAGTTGGCCTAAAACTCGCAACCACCATCCATCCATCACCTTCTATATACCCGTGAGTCTGTGCGCTAAAACAGAGGGACAGATTTCCCCCCTTTTCGCTGGTTACTTACATCTTACACCCTTGACAGTGGTCCCGTACACTATTGTTAAGACAGTGTCTATGGCCATCTTTACAAAGTTTGAAAAAAATGCCATCCATCCTTGACATGGTCGCACTTGCTTTCTCTTCTTTTTTTTCTCATGTATGTATCAATCGGTTCACTTTGACAAATAAATGATATTCAATGTTGAATCTTGAATCAGCAGACTGTCAGCCTTAAAATAAGCCTAAGAAACGGTTACCTGGTGGGCGAGATGGGATGGGTGGGATTACCCAAACTGTCTAACCGTAGATTTGGCCACCAACATATGACGCCATTGAGAATCATACACCTGAACTCTGTGCCGCTGCGGAAAGAATGACCTCCCCTCGGTACAAACCTTATTACCATAGACAGGTGGGCGTAGATTTCCGTTCACGGCTCTAGAAAAGCATTAAGCCTGGATAATTGGCTTACACAGATGTGAAAGACCCTTTGCCTGCGGGAACTCCCCCCCCCACCCCGGTTGACTTACACGGTTTCAACATACCTGTGATATTAAGATAACATTACATTATATATATTCCCGTTACCCACAATGAATCCGTGCGGCAGTTCCAATGAAAGTCCCCTCAACAGGCCAGTCTTTCATTAGCGCCTTGATGCGGCTGGCTGCAATTGCAATTTGCTGGCACTTAGACGACGGGGTATCTGAGAACCTGCGTGTTAAGGGATCAGCACAATGTACACACATGCAGAGCAGACCAGTTTATCGCTCCTGGATACTTAATCAACGCCGATGCTCCCTCCTTCCTGGCTGGGGAAGAGAGAGCCAGGGCCGGCTTTCCACCTCTCAGGGAGCTATAAAAACCTTCGGCATCTGCACTGGTCCCCGGTGGTGAATGCGCA
Source organism: Arenicola marina (assembly GCA_964019135.1). Taxonomy (NCBI): domain Eukaryota; kingdom Metazoa; phylum Annelida; class Polychaeta; family Arenicolidae; genus Arenicola; species Arenicola marina. Next base: position 30,590,572 of record OZ025260.1, on the reverse strand, counting down.
AAATGTATTGTTTACTCCCTCTGGGCCATGGGGAAAAAAATCAAACGACCGCGCCTGCGTTCAGGTAGGAATAATACACCAGGGATATCAAATGCTTTATGGACAGACTGCGCCTGTATGGGCACGACGTGCTCCGCTAGCTAGGCAGACTGGACTGGTTTCATTTACGCCACCAGACGCATCAGTATTAATACTGAAGCAGCTGACGCAAATTTTGTTGGTGAGGTAAAAAGTGTGCTTCGTGATAGAGAAAGTAAATTACACGTCAGATACTGTTATGCGTCGCATTTGCAACTCGCTATGAGAAAAAGCCACTAGCTTCCACAAAACATTTTGGCGTTGCAAAAACAGAAATGTTCAAACTTGGAGGGTAGACACAGAGAAAGTACAGGCGGCGTCCATGGTTGTTTAGATGTAATTGATGGCCGTTCTACTGGGCAGGCTTGGTTACAGAAAGGGTTCTTCACATAGGATTTATAGCTGGAGAGAATATTCTCCCATCTGGCTCATTCTACGCGCATCGCCGAGAAGAAGATTTCGTATATCTCTCTAATACATTATGCTTCGTGCTCTACGACTGTGCTCTACGTCACGTGTTTTGGGGGCGTCGTGTTTCATGAGTCTCAATGCCTATCACGAGACATCCACTGATTGAAAAAAATGCGTACCTTGCGACAGCAAAATCATCGATAATGACTACCATGGGATATCAACATGATCGACAATGTCTATCTGAGCAAGTCTGTGCTACGTATATAAACATCTGTAGCATGCCACCGCAGGAAACGAAAATGTAAAGAACCATTTACAAGAAACACATCAATTAATAAAACAGCTACAAAACAAAACAAATGCCAATCTGTGGTGATGGCATATGTGCAACGCTTAGAATAAAGATATTTCTCATGTGAGCCATTTCCATAATGGCTCGTCTGTTGGTCCTCACAGCCAGACACCACAGAATGTCTCACCTGTTGGTCCACACAGCCAGACACCACAGAATGGCTCACCTGTTGGTCCTCACAGCCAGACACCACAGAATGGCTCATCTGTAGGTCCTCACAGCCAGACACCACAGAATGACCCACCTGTTGGTCCACGCAGCCAGACACCACAGAACGGCTCACCTGTTGGTCCACGCAGTCAGACACCACAGAATGGCTCATCTGTTGGTCTTCGCAGCCAGACACCACATAATTGCTCACCTGTTGGTCCTCACAGCCAGACACCACAGAAAGGCTCACCTGTTGGTTCTCACAGCCAGACACCACAGAATGGCTCATCTGTTGGTCCTCACAGCCAGACACCACAGAATGGCTCACCTGTTGGTCCACACAGCCAGACACCACAGAGTGGCTTACCTGTAGGTCCACAAAGCCAGATACCACATAATGGCTCACCTGTTGGTTCTCACAGCAAGACACCACAGAACGGCTCATCTGTTGGTCCACACAGCCAGACACAACAGAATGGCTCACCTGTTGGTCCACATAGCCAGACACCACATAAAGTCTCACCTGTTGGTTCTCAAATCCAGACACCACAGAATGGCTCACCTGTTGGTCCACACAACCCGACACCACAGAATGGCTCACATGTTGTTCCACACAGCCAGAAACCACGTGGCTCACCTGTTGGTCCTCACAGCCAGGAAGACATCCGGATTAGTAAGATCACCCTTTCACTATGACACAGCACGGAACGGAAGTTACCGCAACATGGCGACATCGAGGGCGATAATAGAGGAAACGCCCGGCATTTAGACAGCATCCGGCTGTTCAACGTGTCACATCATTGTCCTGTAGGACTGCAGTCCTCGCAGCATGGCCAAATTCCTTCCTATAAAGCCATGTATATAGGTAGTTTCCTGCCACTCAGTTTGCTGGTCGCAATAAATGATGATCCTCTCTCTCTCTCTCAGTTCGTCAGTCGTGGCTGTATTATCACTGGCTTCCAGGAAATCCCCCTAGCGCTGCTGGTAAGCAGGCTCAGCTGCAGACCAACAGGTTTATTGGTTCACCCCTGGGCGTTTGTATCTGGGGTTAGTGTCATTCAACCTCCGTTACTTTCCTTGGAGGTTTCTTGGCTCAGATAAACCTACAAACGCGCCTTGTCTTTCTTCACATTTCTTCCTATATCCAATGCCAATCCCGGACGCTCCCCTTTATCTGATGTATACCATGACCGTAGCTGTTACTCCAGCCCAGCTTCAGGTTTGTTGGTAGTCCGTAGTGGCCGTGAAGGTAGGGCTGACGGCGGCGGTGGGGGTGGTGGTAGGTGCGGTGGCGGTGGCTGTGGGTATGGGAGCGGATGCGGTGGCGGTGGTGGTTAGGGTGTGGGCGGTGATGGTGAGGGTGTGGGTGGTGGTGGTGGTGGAAGCAGTGGTAGTGGGGATGGTGGTGAAGGTAGCGGTGACGGCGGTGGTGGTGAAGATGGCAATGACGGTGACGGTGGCGGTGGTGACGGAGGTGAAGGTGGTGACGGCAATGGTAACGTTGGTAGTGGCGGTGATGGTTGTGGTGACAAAGATGGTGACGGTGGTGACGGCGGTTACGGTGGTGACGGTGTTTACGAAGGTGGTGACGGTGGTGACGATGGTGGCGGCTGCGGCTCGCTCTTGTCGCAGTGGTCGCCCCACGAAACAAGTGCAATGGGAAACCGGGTAAGAAAATCGTTGTCTCACCTTCGCCCACTCCGGACCGGACCGCAGTCAATATCAAGCCATTTATGGAGGGAGGGAGGAAGGGGGGGGGGTGAGGAGGGGGTGGTGAGAAACAGGCAGGGAGCAGGGAGGTAGGGGTGGAGGGATGAAAAGGAATAATGTAGGGAGGGAGGGTGGGCGGTGGGCAGGAAGTGTGAGGGATGAGGGAGGGGGGAGGGGGGAGGGGGGCGCAGACCAGGACGTAAGCCCGCCCAGACCGGCCACATGACATTGAATCCTGCCGACACGTGCTTACCGAAGCACAACCTAAGATGGATCGTTAAACCGTTTGATGTCCTCCTGCAAGGGTTCTTCAAGTGCCTCCTGGACACTTTATTGCCTCGGGGGTTACAAGGTAACGTTTTAAATACAGCCAGACGGCCGAGGCTTAGATCTAAAGACATTGTCCGAGGACAAGTCACACAATAGCAAACGTTGCTTGGTAAAATGGCATTGTTCGATGGAACCAATATCATTTATCTGCAGAAGTCGAAAAAACGTGTTTGGTTTTAGCACTCCATGGAGTGCATGGAGGAGGCACTACTAATGCAAAATTCAGGCCATCTGAGGCGTGCCCCCTCCCCCCACTTTGAAGAAGAATACCCATCTGAGACCCACAACATTGATCGTCAAATTGTTGGATCAAATTCAGTCACCACCCCCACCCGGTGGCATGTTTTCGTTGGAACCCCTCCCTTTGCAAATTCCTGGATCCGCCCCTGTATTGTAAGGCATATACCTATGTGACACCCAATGACCCCCTTTTTTGCCTGTTTTCTCTCTTCCGTCGGAGCAGAAACCTACATTTTCTCTCAATATGTGCCCATCTGAGACTAAAAACTTCTCCCTGTCCCCAAGAATAGAAAATGCTCCACATTATCCTCGAATATTCCGGTAATGCCCGCGAGATCTCTATCAGATCCCATTCCCCTATATAAGTGGCATAATTGTCAATGTGTAATGTAGATGCCATTAACTCACCAAAATATTCTCTCTCGATGACCACAACATCGAGTATTTTTTGCTCGCTCTCCATACGCTCTGTATGGTATGGCCGGCACACCCCTCCCTCATCCCCTCCCGCCCCTTGGGTCCCGACCTTGGCCGACTATATTTTGTCTGCAACATGTGTCAGGCATTGGTTCCACCAGCGGCCGGCAGGCGGCATATCGGGCGCTGATGGCGGCTGTTTTATTGGCGCAAGCGTGGGATTTCAGGCACAGATTTTAGACCCCCCAAATCTTACATATCTCAGCTAGACTTGTCTGTGCAATTTGTCCTTCTAGTGATGCCGACTGGTGTCTGGTATACATGGTATATAGGGATACTAAAAAAAAAACAGAAATGATCTTTCCGTACTGACTGTTCATATATGTTTACTGCCTGAATAGCCAGAGATCCATCATCTTTCGCAGACGGAGGGATGCCAACCAACAACCACTGCCTGAACAGTATTTGTCTCATTGAGGCAGAGGGAATACTTCCATGGCCTTAGGAGTCATACTCGTTTCAGAGTGGGAGCTCGGGGCGTTAGGAAATATCGTGTGGCCTAAAGTGGGCAGCTCGCAGTATGCTTCTGGGACATTGCACATATCTACCACATGCCCAGTATCCGACTGTTTCAGGCTACACAGGTGGTTTCACAAGTATCCGCCATCTTGCAAAAACGATACTGGCGCGTTGATTTCTGGGAGAAAAAGTGGTGTGTTATAATCGTTCAATTTCATACAGTGGTATAAATACTAATTTTTCAGAGGAAAACATGGCATATATGATAACTTCATTTAATGACCTTGGGTAAATTACATAAAAACTAAGATTTTTCTCCATGAGTTGGAGGATAATATAAATAGTTTATTTTTTTGGATATATTTTTGGTCATGTGATGACGTCATCATGATGTTGCGCCAGTCAAACGTATATATTATTACCCAAAATGCACAGCCCACCCTTGACAGTGGAATAATGTAAAACTATGATATGCGAATTGTGATTATCTATCAATTCAACTTAATATTTTCAGTGTTGCTTGCATAAATTAATGGCTCAAACATGCAATGGTGAGAAAATGTTTGTTCCAGGGATGAAATATGTTAAAAAACACTATAAACTCTAAACTATGAACTCATTTTCTGATAATATCACTTGCAATTAGTTGCACAATTTGAATAGTGTAAAATATAGGGAAAAGAAAGGATAAATGTAACGGTCAGCTACAGGTCATCAGTTTGTGCATCTGTTTCTGCATTATGGCATCCCAGGCTGAGGTTACGAGAATATCTAAGCCACCGAAGCGAGCCATTCGAGCAATGACCCAAAGTAAATGCAATGCCCACCCCGGGATCGCTAGTTAAACGTCGCACCGTATCGCGATGCAAAGCGAACGCGTTCTCTTGGTCGCGCCACCGCACGTACGCACCCGTGAAAGCGGGCTGGAGTTCTGTACGCTGTCGGCGAACTGTTCACGCAGCTAAACGGCCATGTGTAAACACTTTTGCTTCCCACAATGCATCACACTAATAATTCCCTCCTCTGGACAGCCTATTTCTGGGACATCTCGTAAGAGTGCGAACGACTCATACAAAGTACCCTCATAGCCAGTTGTTACTGACTAATAAACATGTCGTGCTCGTCGTAGACATTCCTATCTCCCAGCCACCGGGAGAGAAACCGTCAGGTCCATTGTTAGCCTAACTAGAACCCACCCGTTAAAACTACGCAGACATCATATAATTAAACAATATATAGTCAGCTTCATTACGTGCATGCCACAGAATTCGTTAAAATTGGCATTCACTTCCTCATGCTCGAATCTACCGTTTTGGGGGAAAATACGGTAGCAAAAAGTATTTTCGTTTTTGCAAGGAATATGCAAGGCGTATAATAACCGTGCTTACATTTTCTGCGGACTGTTTAACAACTTCCGGTGTAGAAGGATGTCATGGTCGTTGGGAGGTTTTTTATGCGTCTGTGCCGAGGGCAATGGGGTTATGGGAGGAGGTGGTGGGGCACGGTTTGGGTGGTGGAGAGGCTGTATGCTAGTCGTGGTATGTAGGCGGAGGTATGGGTGGCGGTAAGGGGATGGGGTGTGCATGGGGGTGGGGTTGGGTTGCATGGGGGTGGGGGTGGAGGTGGGGGTGAGGTGCATGGTGGTAGGGGTGAGGTTGGCAGTGGGGTGAGGTGGGGGTTGGAGTGTGGTGGTGGCGAGGGTGCTTAAACAGACATCCCGAGGGGTTTAGTCAGGACTAGCGTATTAAATTATTAATGAAGTCGGGCATAACCATAGTTATTGCTCCTGACTTACAACAGGGGAAAGAAATCATGGCCATAAGATGAGGGCTGGCAAGGGAGGGATATAGAGGGAGCGGGAGAGAGATAGAGTGAGTGAGGGTGACATGGATAATTAGCATGCACTAAGTCGCCACAATGCAAAAATAAAACCAATTGCCTGCAGGAAGAGAGTGGGAGAAATGCTGGATAGATAGCTAGACAGCTAGACAGATGGCAGATCGAGAGAACAGTGGGCGGGACAGGGGGTGAGCGGGATAGGTAGAGGGAGAGGCGGGGCACCAACTCACCGTTGGAGGAGAACAGAATGTGAAAAGAAAACAAATGAGTGGAAGAAATCGAGGCCATGAATGTTACAATACATAGCCTGCACCATGCAATTTGTGTTGTCGCAACAATATGGGCACATAGATATATACTTCAAACAAAAATCCAATATACTCGGTGATTGAATATTAAGGTAGGTGGGGAATTAAAGGGCATAAGCACGTCATATTTTTAGGACACCAATCAGCATCAAACTATTTTTCCCCAATGAGTGTCCGAGTTACAGGAGCCCTGAAACACAGAGTAACTGCTTTCTTGTGATGGGAGGCAGTGAGACAGTAACACACGGGACATGGCTTTGCTAGTGACATGTTTACTTTACAGATCAAGCACTAAATGCGCTCCCCAGGCATGGCAATAGTAATCCACTGCCTGTAAACTGGCCGAGCCATTCATCTTCATTCACTTATACCTGACGCTGAAGATGCTGAACGTGTTCAGAGTTCATTACCAGAATGCCAATAAAAGGACGTCAGAGACTAGGCCCCTACTTGTTTTCGTACTACATAACCGCCATCCACGCCCCCCCCCCCCCCACCCGCATCTCACCGCCCCATTGTTGGCGTCAGTAATAATCTTAGTGATAATAGCACAAACTGCTAATATTGAGGACGTTTCGTTAATGAGACCACTTTTACTCAGTCCCGTAGGTGGTCCACTGTATATTAACAGCTGGTCATTATCAAGATGATGCACAAATGTATTCTTTATTTTCTTTTAAATAATGCAAACGTACGTCAATGAAACACGGCTAGGTATGTGTCTCGGTGCTTGATAATGAACAAAAGGAAGGTGTGACGTCACACAATTGTTTAATCTCATAGAATAAAGCCGATGTCTGCTGCTTACCTGTTTTTCTTTTGCTTCTTTTTAGTTTTCAAAATAAAGCTACGAAGCTTGGACCGCATGCTGATAATGTCACTGTCAAAAGCCCTTTTATTTATTTTTGCGGTGGCAAAAAACGTACGTGTGGTTTGTCCACTAACTCGGTTGTTTATTAATTGTATCATTTCGTATTTGTATATAAACAGCGACTGTCATGTAATGAGCGCTTGTAAAACTATCATGAAGCGCCCTTCTAAGACACAAATCAAGACTGAGCTGAGGTTGGTGAGCAAGCACCCCAGTATGTCGGGTATGCCCCGCTTTTCCCCGGTTATTCGATTGAAAACCTATTTTCGGATGCATCGCGGCATGCTTTCTCTAAACAATGTCACTATAAATTGATCCAATGGAGTAGTTTGTTTGAAACATGGTCGATTTAAGGGTACCGGTACTGAAGGACACAGGGTTGGGGCGAACCCACACGCCACGGTCTAGGAAGCCCCGCCCCCCCCCCCCCCCCACCCCCCCATCCTCCCTCATTCATACGGATCAAGACTTAGTGAAGCACTAATAATGGGAAGCTCACGACTATCGCAACGTGAATGAACTGAAAAGATGTGTTCTCTACCACAATGTTTCCGACGACAGGCGCTCCTCTCCCTGTGCCTATGATGCCAATGGCCCCTAGTTACCCACACTCGTGGTGTTTATACAACATTGAGCTGTAGTGTAGTGAATGTTGACATTATGATGTATGGCAGGCGTGCAAAACCATTGAATATAATCTGTCATGTGAGGCGATGTTGCGCACGCATAGAGGAACGAAAATTGATCTTGAATGAGCAAGCCAAAAGGCTGGTGTTTGTTGTTGTTCAAGTCATTAGTGTTAAATCCATCACTGCAAAGTGGAATGACATATATCATAGGTGCGTATATCCCTGCCCGTCGCTGGGCAGCCAGACCGGATGCCCCACTCAGCTTGCCGGAAGTCGTGACCCAGTTCTCAGACCACACCTTGCTTGGCTAATAGCGAATCACCGTGTCGCTTCCATGGTGGATTCCGCTTAGTTATGTGGGGCCTCCACGAATGAACAGAATGCATTAGATCTAATTAGGTCTAATGCCCACCTGCCTTCTTGTATGGCATCGTTGTTAATTACTAATTGTTCTAACGTTATATTATATATTTTGCTAAGTATACACAGGCATGCAGCCACATTGTGCCAACAGGACAATACTTAGTCTACATCCGTAGTTTTATTGGAGCCATATGTTACATGGAATAAAACTGTTTATTGCAGGGATTTCTCCACGGCTGCCACAAGGTCAAGGTCAGTACTGGTGTTCCGGGACGTCCTTGTTAAAGCTATACCTCCATTCCTTGTTGTCCTGGTTATGCTTATAGACGTAATTCGTTTTATGGTACTCTGTGTGAATCTCGTGGTTGACTCGTATCCTGTCCAACTCCTTCCTCACAGTCTCAGTCTTCAGCTGCCATTTTGTTTTCTCCTCCAGGGAACCAGCCTCAAGCCGAGGCGCGTCCTCCGCAGTCTCCTCCGCCAGGCGGCGCTGGACGAACATCTGGCCGGAGGAACGCAGGAAGGCGTGGTCAAGGTCAGACTCGTCCTCGGGGACGCCGTGCGGGAAGGTCAAGGGCTCGACCCGCACGAGGTGCTTGACGTCGGCCAACATGGCGTTCACGCTGGGGATGTTCTTCTGGATCACCGGGGTGTTGGACTGCAAGGCGGGGAGACATTTAGATAAGTCCACGTGACAGCGAATTTAACTTTTGTTATATATCGATATATTAGTTATGGACAAGGATAACGTGAAATGTTTCAATCTGTCTTTAAAAGCGTCCCTGAAACTAGAGTACAAAACTCATTTGGCCTCAACTTCCACACACTGTCACCAAACATGTACATCATACATCTAGATATGAAAACAAGTGCGAAATATCGATTTAAACAGCAAGACGAAGGGATTTGGTGACTATGGTCTTATAAGCATAAACTTCAGCTCTCTGACCTTGAGCCCTTGTGTTTTTGAGTATATAATTAATGTCTTTAGTTAACAAGACCGATTAAACTCACGTGTCCATCGAGGCCCAGCCTCTTGATGATGTCCCGCTCCCACCACGGTCGGCCCTTCAGCGGCTTGATGCGCCAGATGGCGTGCAGCATGTGCGGCTCGCTGGCGGGGACCCCCCGCGCCGCCTCGGCCTCCTCCTCCGCCGCGTGCGCCTGCCGCTCGCGCTGGAAGGCCAGGAGCGGCTCAGCCCACGACATATCCGCCGCCTCGCGCCTGCGCCTGCGCCGCTTCTTGGCCGAGATGCGCATGACGCGCGACCGGTGACGGACGCTGGTCAGACAAGATGGCGGCGCCGCACGGGTTAGGAGACGCTGGGAGAGCGCGGCCGCCTGCGAGAGCTGAAAGGGATATTGATTGCAAAACTGAGTACCGTAAACTGCCTATTTGAAGCCGCATACATATTAGAAGCCGCACCCAAACTTTGGCTTCAAAACCGGGTTGGCAGGCACCCAGAACCATTTCCGGAAAACTACATATTATAAGCTGCACCCGGACTTTGGCCTCTCACCCCCCCCCCCCCGGCCCACCCCCTGTATCCCTGCTTAATCCCATCCCGCCAACCCATCCAATTAATTGCTTATACAAGCAGGTATGTTATTTAACGATATCGATACATAGTTTCTATGCCATGAAAAAAAAAGATATTTTTCTTTTCTTATATTAAAAATGAATGAAAAGCATTGATGTCAAAATAAAAATGCTTTTTAATTTTATACCTTATACAATATTTCAAATATTATCTCAATAATATCAATCTTGAGAAGTAAATATTAAGTTTGATTTTGTAATATTGATCAAGATGGTTAATAAAATTATAAGTCATGATAGATAGAAAAAAAAGAAAAAAGAAAGAAAAGATATGACATATAACAAATTAAAACTTTTAGTGAAATACTCCTATATTATACCCTCAGTAGAAAGTTGCTTTGAACTTTAAAGCCAGGACCCATCTGGCTACAACTTTATACAGCTATTACTAATAGCTAATAAATTATTAATCAATGACAGTGGTGTTCAAGTGTTTGAGGCAGAAACTAAAATAATTTACGCAACATTTGTCCCAGTGAGGCTGAAAACTGAAGATTAATGCATTTGTGGGTATAAACTCTAAGAAACACGTACAAACCCTCCAGATTTACATTGCAGTGTATTGGTAATATTACTGTTATTGGGCAAATTCAAGGGACACATGTTTTTTTTTTTTTATCCTGGTGGCTGATGACGCAAGTGCATGTGAAGCCATTTCTTGCTTTCTCTTTAAGTACGATACTGTGTCGGTTCACTTACCCACCCATTGCGTGCCCATCTCTTGTACTTATACCCTGGCTTATCAGTAACCAATCAGAATGCAGCAATAACAATTGCATTGTTGGGTACCTGACTGAAACCAAGTCCTGGCTCCTGTATCTATTTTAAGGAGTAGGCGAGTTGCAAGCTCCAATCCTGAGCACCCTCCTAACTTTTAGGCATAAGTTCCCATGCATAAGTTCCCATGGTCACCGACCATGCAATATCACTCAAGATACTTAAATAGATAATAGTGTAAAATCCCCCCCACCCATTCAGCCACCAAATGTAAAAATGTATCAAAGTTTTAGAACAGCTCAGTGGAAAGTGATCAAGTTTTAGAACACCTCAGTGGAAAGTGATCAAGTTTTAGAACAGCTCTGTAGAAAGTGATCAAGTTTTGCAGTCTCATTCTTGTGTTAAATTGTTGTACAAGGCCACCAGGTATTTCACTCATCCTTTCTGATAAACCGTGAGCTGGCTGCAGATTCCCAAGCTAGTACTGTAGTTGCACCAAAGTTATTTCACTCTGACACCCATAGAGGATAAGATTTTGGAACTTAAATAACTAAGAATTAGAGTTGAGAGTTTTGTATTGAACCCTCCAATAACTTATAAAGAGAACTTCTAACCATGTTTAAGACCCAAAATGGAGACCGATGGTTTGACAGTATGGATGGCTCATCAGTCTGACAGAACTATTAACGATATCAAACAGGGCTATTTTGCAGCCTATTTCACATGTATACATATTATACTGGGCTTAGTCGACTAAAATCACCCATCCTTTACATGGTAACTTTAGCTGACTAAGCCTTGTAGATGGCTATGCTGCATTTGTGAAATCTGCAGTAATGTATGGCTAGCCATGCCACATCGACCGCAGGGTAGACTGGAGGGTTGATTGTATATTCAGGACGCTTTAACCACTTTTGTTCATATTGCATCAATGGGAGAAGGAAGGGAGAGTAGAGCCATATCCCTGGGGGTAACCCCCTTACTCTTTACGAAGAAAGACAGATCTTTATCCTGCGACTATACATACATAGCCACTGCTAGCGCTCTAACCCACTGAGCTATCAAGGTGGCCCAGCAGACTGGAGGGCTATGGAAGTTCAAACCATGGCCTGTCATCCAAGATCTGAAGATCAGGAGGTGGTGACAAAGATTTCTGGATTCCACAAAACTGGTATGGCTATACGCCTATAGTATAGATCTAAAGTCAAAGTCATAAATGCCGTAGACTCACGTTTCGGGCCATATTTTCCGCGAATTTGGCGCGATCGCTCTAAAAATTACTGACGTGACACAGCAACCCTGTGCAATTTTAATGATACCAGACTTACGTGCGTACTGCGAGGTTATCCTTTTTTAAGACACAAACAATATTTCTGTGCTGACACTCCATTGGCTCGAAACACAGTTTCGTAAACATACTAAAGCACACGTCATAAAATGACATAGTTGCCATGGCGCCGAACGTGCTCTGAGCTATATTTGCACCAGCCACGCGCGCCATGGCAACAGCCTTTCATTGTCTGTGATTTAGCCTATTTGCCACAAAGTGTCTGCTGCCAATGGTGTGTCAGCATGGAGAAATATTGTTTGTGTCTTAAAGAAGGATAAGCTCACAGTACACACGTAAGTTTGGTATCATTAAAATTGCACAGGGTTGCTTTGTCACGTCAGTGATTTTTAGAGCGATCGCGCCAAATTCACGGAAAATATGGGCCGAAACGTGAGTCTACGGCATTTATGACTTTGACTTTAGTGCCATTAGTGGCAATATTTTTAAATGGCGGTGAGTGGCGAAACGTTAGCTTTGGTGTGCCATTTGATTTGTGGCCCCGTGGGTCCGCCCTTCGGCCGGTGGGCCATGACCATGTTACAGCCTAGCCTACCGTGCAGTCTAATGTTTGGCATGAGCGATAATATGGTAGTACAACAGGAAACGGGAGTCCAAATCGGGTAATTGCGATGGAAAACTGCACAGACTATATTTGGACAACTTCAGCCCGCAACCATCGTTAGCTAACAGTAAGCACATATGACGATAACCAATCATGCCTCCGAAAAATACATGAAAATTTAACCTTACCAGCGGCAACCGGCCTGCCAAGGCCATCTTTGCAGAGCTATTACTTTTTTTCCGGTCGGTTTAGTTTCGTACCCGGCTTCCGGCAAACAAATTTCACGAGTGCGTTATGATCAAGCCAATTTGTTCGCCTTTAGGTGCATGATGACTTTCCGGTGAAAGATTTTCAGCGGGAAACCTTAACCTGTGCCAGCCAGCTTATATGCGTTTGTTCTCGTGGGCCATGATGGCCAACTAAAGAGGGCAATAATCGTCATTTCAAATGGCAAAGAAACTGATTGTGTGAGTTGATTACATTCTTCGCGAAACCACTTTTTCTGTTCTCCGTCATATATCGAAAATCCATGTTGAGGAGTATTTAAGACCGGACGCGAAGAACCCACACTCTAAACGTGATATGGCGAATATCGAGGAATTCTCAGACTACTATTATCATAAAGAATCGCGGTAAATAGGGAAAGGGTCTTTGCGTTGAACCAGGAATTTTACGGATAACGATCCCCCAAAATGGCAAACGGCTGATCGCGAATCTCCAAGAATTTCTGGATGCCACTCGCGGAGATCGGAAAAGGTATTCTCTAACCTCTTAATAAAGTTATAACGTTAGTTCGACTTTACTCAAATAGACATCTACGCCCTTGAGGTCACTATATAGTGACAGGATATGATCACTTTGGCCACAATACCCCTTGAAAGGCGCAAGAGGTAAGTTCGCTATTGATTTCTTCATGCAAGTGTGCCCTTGACCTTGCATGACCCCTGTGATCGGAAGGTCACCCACCAATTAAGGTCAATCCATTTGCAGGTCAGCGTCCGCTCCATATAGACCTACGTGCTTTGTGTGACCATTCTTACTGACGTCATCCATCACGAGGCATGCTTCTAAACCCAGCAACGCGGTGGCCCAGCAACGGTTGCCCAGCAACGGTTGCCCAGCAACGTTTTAGTTTGACTCCACCTAGGAAGCATTCGCTTTCCCTCCATGGGTCTATTGTTTCGATCCTTAATTTGCCTCTTTTTCATCGTTTTCCCACTCACTCATTGTTTCTGTCCCAGTTTACATCGACTAGCTTGTGTGACCCCTTGTATGGCCTTGTGCGTCTTCAAGCAAATATGTCGGTGTTTTATTTTTATGGATCCGCTGTATATAAATATATGTCTCTGTATAAATATATGTCTCTGTATGTCTCGCAATCACCTATGCTCTATATCAGTAATCACGGGACTATCTTGTCCCCGGATCTTGTCCTCGTACCGTGGCAACAGTGTTATCAAATGACTCATTAGTTTGAGGCCCAATGCATAAGTAAATACTACATAATGACTCACTAGAGGGCGATACCATATGTTGTACTGTTTTGGCTTGTGTGACAAACGGTGCATGGAGTCGCCTGGAGTCTTCTCTTTTGAATCTTCATGTATATCATATATGCCCTCTCTCTCTTTCTGTTTCTCTCTCCATTACTTTCATGTGTCCCTCCGTTAGACGGGTAGTGAGTCTTTAGACCCCCCCCCTCCCCTCTCCCCTCCCACTTTCCAGCTCCCTCCGTTGTCTCTGTTCCATATGAACTCCACTCTCCAACTCCACTCCCCTACCGCCACCCCCCCCCCCCCGCCCCCCGCCAACGCGCGCACCCTCCCCAGCCCCAATTAGAGGTCGGCGGGACGGGGTTTTCTCAAACGGCGGCCAATGGGGTCAGGACAAATGACCTCTGATTTGTCCGTGATCGGCCCCCCGACGTTGACCTCCCAGCCCAGCCCCCAACCCCTTCCTTTCCCCGCCCCGTCCCTCCCTGCACCCATGCTCCCCCGTCCCTCCCCCTTACCTCTCTCTCCCCGAGGGTTTGAGATGGGTATCCCTGGGATGCTATCCCATGGATCACGTATCGGGCGGGATAAGTAGGGGAACGAGGATAGGGTAGGAAAGGGGTGGGGTGCGGGGAAGGGGGTGGGGGGAAGAGGGTGGGTAGTGGTGGCGGGAGGAGGGGCAGGACGAGGAGGAGCAGGAGGGGGAGGGGTGGGGCGCTCTATTGGGATGGCTAGGGTAAATAATAGGGGCTGGTCCTGGTGGGGATGGGGGAGAGGGGGAGCGAGGGGTGGGGCGGTCTGTTGGGATGGCGAGGGTAAACAGTGGGGGCGGGTTCTGGTGCGGATGGGGGAGGGGGAGCGTGGGGTGGGGCGCTATGTTGGATGGCTATAGGTTAAACAGCGGGGGCGGGTGCTGGTGGGGATGGGGGGGCAATAGGGGGAATAGGTCAATTGGGTGGTGAGGTTAAAGACCGTTCGAGCCAACGTGGGGCTAGTGGCGAATTGAGATTGCACGCGGTCTTGGAATGCCTGAGGCGCGTTGGGGGGAGGGGGGGGGGGTGGAGCCGGATATATATATCTATTTAAAGGCCATAGGGGTCAGATCCGGACTAGGTGTGGGGCCATAGCGACCACGCTAATGCAAAATCGTGGCATTCCAATAAGGGGCCAATGGGAGGCTGCGGGTAATAAGTCAAATCTCTATAACCATATAGAGGAGACCGACGCTGTCAATATACCGATGGCTTCAAGGGTACCAGACGCCGTGAATTTGGAAGTAGTTATGTGTGCTTGGTGGGGGGGGGGGGGGGGGGGGGGGGGGGGCGGGGGTCGGGGAACATTAGTAAAAGTCGCTAATGTAAAAATGCATGTCGAAATCGGAATTGATGATTTCTGACAAACAATAGAAATTGTTAATATGTTCAGCATAATAATGAGTGACATTCTTTTAAGCCTGCAAGATGAAGGTAGCTCGTCATGTATGTCACAAGCTTCACATTCGTGCATGTAGCGCCAATTGTTGTTCTAAGATCCTTCTACTGTCGAGATAATTATACTGGAGGCAGCGATAACATGTGTATACATGATGTCTGGTTGGCAGCATCCTCTCGAGAATTAACCCCTCAGACTCAGATCTGCCTCTAATTAAAGTCTTCTGACGATAAAGTGTACCGGTAATCCGCGAAGAACCAACCCGAGAAACAGGCGGAGATGGAAACCATGCATAGTATGCATGCAATAGTCCCGCTTTATTACCAAGTGACCGGAAGTCGTTTGCTGCCCGCTTGGGGCCAGCTCGATGGCTAATTATCCTTGCATTAGCCCGGGTCGTGCTTCAGCCCGGGCCTCGCTTCAGCCCCGGCCTTGCTTTAGACCGGGCCTTGCTTCAGCCCGAACCTTGCTTCAGCCCAGGCCTTGCTTCAACACGGGCCGTGCTTCAGCCTGGGCCGTGCTTCAGCCCGGGCCTTGCTTCAGCCCCGGCCTTGCTTCAGACCGGGCCTTGCTTCAGCCCGGGCCTCGCTTCAGCCCCGGCCTTGCTTCAGACCGGGCCTTGCTTCAGCCCGGGCCTTGCTTCAGCCCAGGCCTTGCTTCAACCCGGGCCGTGCTTCAGCCCGGGCCGTGCTTCAGCCCCGGCCTTGCTTCAGACCGGGCCTTGCTTCAGCCCGGGCCTCGCTTCAGCCCCGGCCTTGCTTCAGACCGGGCCTTGCTTCAGCCCGCGCCTTGCTTCAGCCCGGGCTTTGCGTCAGCCCCGGCCTTGCTTCAGACCGGGCCTTGCTTCAGCCCGGGCCTTGCTTCAGCCCAGGCCTTGCTTCAGCCCGGGCCGTGCTTCAGCCCGGGCCTTGCTTCAGCTCGGGCCTTGTTTCAGCCCCGGCCATGCTTCAGACCGGGCCTTGCTTCAGCCCTGGCCTTGCTTCAGCCCGGGCCTTGCTTCAGCCCCGGCCTTGCTTAAGACCGGGCCTTGCTTCAGCCCGGGCCTTGCTTAAGCCCAGGCCTTGCTTCAGCCCGGGCCGTGCTTCAGCCCGTGCCGTGCTTTAGTCCGGGCCTTGCTTCAGCCCCGGCCTTGGTTCAGACCGGGCTTTGCTTCAGCCCGGGCCTTGCTTCAGCCTGGGCCGTGCTTCAGCCCGCGCCTTGCTTCAGCCCGCGCCTTGCTTCAGCCCGGCCAGGCCCGGGCCTTGCTTCAGCCCGCGCCTTGCTTCAGCCCGGCCAGGCCCGGGCCTTGCTTAACCCCAGGCCGTGTTTCAGCCCGCGCCTAGCTTCAGACCATGCCTTGCGTCAGCCCGGTCGGGCCCGGGCGTTGCTTCAGCCCTGGCCTTGCTTCCGCCCGGGCCTTGCTTCAGCCCCGGTCTTGCTTCAGCCCGGGCCTTGCTTCAGCTCCGGCCTTGCTTCAGCCCCGGGCCTTGGTTCAGCCCGGGCCTTGCTTCAGCCCCGGCCTTGCTTCAGCCCGGGCCTCACTTCGGCCCAGGCCTCGCTTCACCCCCAGGTCCGTGTTCACCCTGGCCTTCCTTCCTCCCGGCCTCGCTCCTGGCTGATCCTTGTGGTGGTACTTCCTGAGCAGATTATTATGTCCCATGACGTGTCGTCCAGAGGTCACGTGTTACTGGACTGTAGTTCACTACGCTGCAGAAAGACGTTTACCCTATGATGGATAACTGTAACCCTAGAAGGAGAGGTCGAGATATTCCTATACGCTCACACCCTACCCCCGTCCCTCCTCCTCCTGCCACCCAAACCCCCCACCCCAGCCATCATACATCATCTTCCTCTCACCGTCGCCCCCCCCCCCCACCACCACCACCTTCCATCATCCTATCCCCTCACCCCCTCGTCCAGACTTCATGAAAGCCGTTTGTGATGAATGTGGCCATGCCACGCGCACCACCCACTACGACATGACACCCATATACCGCGCAGCAAAAATCTGCCAAAATCTGTATGGCGCGAGACGACCCTTTAAACCATGATCTCGAATGGCATCAGCGACCGGACAAATCACGTGGGAAATCACGCAGGGCAACTTCCTGTGGACTGGATGACGATGTTTTGGATGTAATGGCCATCCCACAAGGACCGCGCCGAGCCTAGTGTGCCACCAGATACCATAACGCTTCGCGATGATCACATGACCGGAAGACGTCTGCTGCAGCTCACATGCCTCCTTGCAATTTAAATTTATAGCTGAAATCATTGCGTAGAATATGATCCAGTTTGACCTGCGTGAAGGCGATCGTGCTGAAGTAAACCAGGGTTCGTTTAGTTGGGCCTGACACCCTGAGCAATAGTCCGCCTAGTCCGCATTGAGTTCGGCTATGGTCTAGTGTGCTCTGGTTAGGCCAACTCAACCGGCCGGTGCCTGGTTCGAGCCCCGTCTGGCCTTATGTCTAGATGTGTGTGAAAGGTGAAGATCCCATTCTTTCCTCGCAAAGAATAGGGAGTGACATGGCTCCTGTCTACCTTGACCCTTATTCCCTTTGTCGCGATATCAACTACTATAAAGTCACAGCATCTTACGTACAGTTATGTATATAATAAGCGATTGGTAGCGTCACATTGTTTTAAGCGTCAAGTGACTTTCATCACGTTGGTACTCATGCATGGTAGCTAGTCCTGTACTGTCAGAAGGGTTGGGCAATTGGCGGGGGCGAGGGTAAGGGGAAGGGGTATACCTGTTTTATACTGTGAGAGAGCAATTAGGGTTGGAATGGCCGGCCGGGGCTGGGCTGGGCTGGGCGGGACGGGGGGCGGGGGGCGCCCCATGGCGGGTTACATGACCCTCTGGTGGTCTTTACACGTTACCGGGGAGCTGGAGTTCCGCAGGAAGACTCGGGTGTTAATTGGGAGCATCGTACCACATCCATTCTCTGCCCCCGGGCCGCCTACATACGTCATTGAAGACTGCCATCCACCTTAGCGACGACCGATCGACCGGTCTTGGCGATGAGCAACCTTGGCGACGACTGACTTTGGCGACGACTGACCTTGGCGACGAGTGACCTTGGCCGGTCGGTGTCGAGTGGTAGGCTTCTCACCGCTTCGGCTTATTTCCTTTAACGGCCGTTAGGTGGCTGCGTGTCCCCCCCTCATCGGTACCTCTTCGAGAATGTCATTAACTGAAGCTGTTCCCACACACCGACCCGGCAGGGGTAGAGTGCCGTCCTCAACATCCGTAAGAGGGTCGAGCTTAAAATAGCAAGGAGCGGAGGGGACGGAGTGGAGCATATCGAAGATTGCTGTGACATTGCATATGACCTTCCCCAGTGCACTCGTTACGGTGAATGATGAATGTTTGGCCAGCTGCGCTGCGAAGGGAAGTTGAATCAATTTAGAGAATCTGGTGAGAAATCTTCTCATTCCCCGTTTCCTGATATTAGGGGAATCTGGAGATATATTCTGCAACAAACAAACTAATATGTCACAGGACAATGATGAGATCGCTTTATAACGGACTGCTAACGATAATACAATATTTGTCCAGAGCGACTAAAATACTTGCCGTGGGGTTTTCTTTTTCTTACACACGGGAAACAAGTGTCCATGTGTCTATTAGTTCTTTCGTCATCAAATTTAAAATTTAAAAGCAAAGTAATTGGTTTACTGGTGAGCGCGGTGAGATTTCGAACCTGAGGATCTGAAAAAGCGACATCGACACACAGTTTGGAAAAATCGACATTCGACACACAGTTTGGAAAAATCGACATTCGACACACAGTTTGGAAAAATCGACATTCGACACTGAGAATGTTGAAAACTGGACACTGGACACTGGACCCCCCCGCCCCCCCCCCCCCCCACTTCCAGATACCCTGGTTATGATCAAAGCGTTACATTCGTGTTCCCGGGACAAGAGTGGCTTATGCTTAACCATTGTTAACCGGGGGTATGGATAACGTTAAGCAGCTAGCGATGTAAACCTAACGTAAGCAGAACACAAATATAAGGATAACATAAACATAAGGATTGACTCATCAGTGACGTCGCGAACACGTGACGAACACCACCAATAGGTACCGATGTTACAAAAGGGGGTGATGCCCACTCGGCATAATTACTTCCATTACATTTCACAATCCCTGAATAATTACATCTTCACGGTCGATCGCTTTTGTTATCCATCCCCCTCGCTAGATGTTGCTTGTGTGCCGAGGACCGCCGTTGGTCAGTGCCATCGTGGCTGACCTGTGGCGGTTATCTGAACTGACAGGTCGACCATTCCGCTAATGGGATGTATGGACTTCTTGTGGGTAGGGGACGCCACTGTATGCGTCCATCGTCCATGGGAAGGCGACTACCAGACAGCTTGTTGTTTGGCTAAGAATATTTAGTCAACATTGAGGCGTCAGCGCAGGGGCGTGGGGGGGGGGGGGGGCACTGGGGGTGGTAGATCCAATTCGACTCCTCCTCCCTCCTCAGTTGCAAGTTGCCTCGTTAAAAGTCTTCAGACACGTTAAACCATCGGACCCACCGCTGATGTACGGAACCTTACGGTAGGAAAAGTGTCTGGGACGGTATTGGAATTTCCCCATTAATCACATTGAGTCCTGTCTCTCTGGTCGATATGGTTGTTCGCATAAACTGGTGCAACGGAGAGAAAGATAGAGAGAGAGGGAGAGAGAGAGAGAGAGAGAGGGTGGGGGTGGGGGTCATGAGGGCAGAAAGGTCAAGATAGAGAGAGAGTTGGGGTGGGGGTCATGAGGGCAGAAAGGTCAAGATAGAGAGAGAGAGAGGGTGGGTTGGGGTCATGAGGGCAGGAGGGTCATGAGAGAGAGATATATAGGCCTATATATATAGAAAGAGAGAGAGAGAGGGTTTGGGGTGGGGGGGGTGGGGGGGGGGTGGCGGTCATTAGGGCAGGAGGATCATGAGAGAGATATATAGGCCTATATATATAGAAAGAGAGAGAGAGGGTTTGGGGTGGGGGGGGGGGTCATTAAGACAGGAAGATCATGAGAGCAGCCAGAATAGGTTTGGAGAAGGCCAATCAAAAGTCCCTGACTATCCCAAGGGTAACACCACGTGGACGTAAGTGGTGAGAGGTTGCGGGGGGACGGGGGAGGGCACGTGTTTGTATGCCGCGTAGGGCTTTGAAAACGGCAAGTGACGCATCATTAGTTTGCCAGACAGAATGTCGGGGACAGAGACAAAACATAGATCATCAGTGGGATATGTGAGGGTCAACAGACGCCAAGAAGACGTAGCGGGGGGGGGGCATAACAGGCACCCTGTAAGTCATGCAAGCAACAAACGACAGGTTATTAGGGCAGTAATTGGCAGGCCACGAAGACGTTAATAGCAAGGTAGAGAAAAGGTGATGAGAACGCCTATGGCAAGGTCACGAGCATGGGAAGGCCATGAGAACGCCACATGGCAGATCAACGCCAATTGCTGTCCTAGGTAACAATTACTAAGTGCTCAGGTAGCGTCAGGGATGAGTTGGGCGGGTGGCGGGGAGGGGGGGTGGGGGGGGGGGGGGGGCGGGGAGGGAGGTGGTAGGAGATGTTAACTAGAAGAACATTTTATTGTACCGTTTAGGCCTTAGGCCAAAGAGTACACATATGTTGTCAACAATATATGGACGATATAAGAACTGACTTACATATTACAGTGCAACTTAAACGCCTGATAAATGAATGCCGCGGAATTTCTGGTAGTATTTTTACTTTTAATAAGTGGCTGACCCTTAAATTTAGACAGATTGCAAGAACTGAGATTGTGGGATCTTATATTCTCATATAGAGGACACGTAGTTAAGAAATGATTTCATCTGCGATTTCACTAGCACCTAAAATTAAACAGTATCTACATAGTCGTTCACTTGGTTCCTTTCCCATTGAACGTTCGATTGCAAGTTGAGGAGAAAATATTGAAATTTACTTAATGCGATTCTATGCTTCCGATTTACAACGCAAGTTCCATATAACCCGCCTTTTAACTCCACAAACACAAAACAACAATAAGTATCAAGCTTAGATAGGCTATTGGTATCTGCTCGCCATTCCTGACAGGAAACATCATTAGGCCGTTGATTAAATAAATAAAAAAATATGCCAACATCACCTACTCCAAACATGGCCACATCCAAATCTAAACACTAGTGTTCATTTTTGACGCCCAAGGTTGCTTTCCGGCTTAACGAAAATTAAAGAAAGTTTTATAAACAATTTGGGTACAACCGTGTCTTTCAGCAGTTACCAATTTCAATCAAAATCTCACACACCTGCAAACATACAGAGGCTTCCGCCCACACTCCCCAAGAGCAGCACAGTCGGGAGTTTGCCGAGATGCCTGCAGCGTCGTTGTTTCCATGTCCGTGTCTCCATACCCCCGACTTTATCAGCGGTGGTACCGACACACCTTTACTGCCAATGCTTATGAAATGACATGCATAGTAGCACCCAGCAATTAGAAAAGCACACAACGGCAACGTTCATTCCACGGTGGACGAGCACAAGAAAGGAGGACATCGGTCGTTGAGTAGCTATGATAGGCATAATGTCGTGTAGCAACATGGGTCTGTGGTGTGGAAGTCCTTCAGCCGCCGTTCAGTCGTGTGCCCGCTCTATGGCCCTGGATTGGCTTGTGACGCATGACGTCGGGCCCGACGTCTCACGCCTGACGTCTCGCGACTGACGTCTCGCACGTGACGTCTCACGCTTGACGTCTCACACCTGACGTTTCAGGCTTTACGTCTCACACATGACGTCTCACGCTTGGCGCCTCACGCTTGACGTCTCACACCTGACGTCTTACGCTTGACGTCTTACACCTGACGTCTTACGCTTGACGTCTTACACCTGACGTCTTACGCTTGACGTCTTACACCTGACGTCTTACGCTTGACGTCTTACACCTGACGTCTTACGCTTGACGTCTCACACCTGAAGTCTTACGCGTGACGTCTCACACCTGATGCCTTACGGCGAGCATCATATGCGCGATTTCTGCCGCCCCAGGTCACCGAACGCCGTACACGGTCAGGAACTGCAAAAAAACTGTTTTGGGTAATGAACCAATTGCAAGTACAGTGCAGTAATGAGAAAACTCTACCTTACTCAAAGGAAGAAAAAACGACAGACCAGGCTTACGATCTCGTGCAGTGTGACTTGAAGGCTGAATGTCACGAACCAACTGGCACGTTTTATTGACAAATCACAGCCTGATGCGCTCTATACTTCTTCGATGCACGTTTTTCCTCCCGTTATTTACCGCCGCTTTTTGCGTTCACCGCCTGGGCGGAAATAAAAGAATAGAAATTGAATCCCAGGAAGAGATCGAATTGCTGGTCGCTTACCAGACATGCCTATACCTCTTCAAGGGCCAATAATTTCAGCATTTAGTGCAGCTGAGGCGCAAGGCAAAGTGCACCTGACGGGCTTTGTGGTAAACGTGTTGGTGGTTTAAGCCGTGTTTTTATGCATTATAAAGGCCAAGCTGGGCTTCTACCGAAGAATCTCCCGATGAAATGGCGATAGCCTACTTGTACATGTCCCAGGTGCCCGGGCACGAACCCATGGCCCGTTGGTCTGCACCTCAGTCACACTGTGCTTACCAGCTGAGCGGCATGGTGGTTGGTTGGATATTCAGGACGAGTTAACAACTTCTAGTCATTTTGCGCAATGGGTGAACGAAGGGATGAAGTACTACCCCCTTTGGGCTTTTTTTTCCTATTTGTTTAATCTCCTGCCATTACCATTCTTGTAACCATGCAACGATATCCATTATATATTTGTCCTTGCTTATTTCTCCTCGTTTCTATCTTCCTAGTCATGTCTTCCTGTCGCTAGGTCTCCGGCACTCGCTTACTCTGTCGTCCCTCATCATTCATTCCGTCGGCTTGTTCCCGCTACTCATCATTTTCACTGGACGCCAATCTCACCCCCCTCCCCACCCACCCCGACCCGTGACGACCAGAGCGCCCTCTACATGTATATACCGCCCCGTCCAGTGGAGAGTGTCCACCCACCCCCGCAGCGGCAGCGCCCTCTGTATACGCCCCTAGCGGTGGAGAGTGCACACATCACGACCATTCATCAGGCCTTATCAACCTTTACACGTCGACACTTTCCGCCGAGGAATGAAGACCTTGCGGCCAATTGGGGGACAGGGAGGGCGAAATTGCGAAGCGGGGCTGGAGTCGATTAAGGAGCAGACCGGTGGGAGGGTGAGGGGAGGGCCGGGGTGGGGGAGGTGGCATGATGGCCGGGTGGGGGGGGGGGGTACTTCCACGTACGTGATTCCAGGACCCAAGGCGGCAGATTAACGGACGCAAATCCCAGTATGAGTAACCACCCTGCACCCTGGCTGTTCCACAGTGTGACTGACCACCCTGGCTGTCCCACAGTGAGACTGACCACCCCGGCTGTCCCACAGTGTGACTGACCACCCTGGCTGCCCCACAGTGAGACTGACCACCCTGGCTGTCCCACAGTGTGACTGACCACCCTGGCTGCCCCACAGTGTGACTGACCACCCTGGCTGTCCCACAGTGTGACTGACCACCCTGGCTGTCCCACAGTGAGACTGACCACCCTGGCTGACCCACAGTGAGACTGACCACCCTGGCTGTCCCACAGTGTGACTGACCACCCTGGCTGTCCCACAGTGTGACTGGCCACCCTGGCTGTCCCACAGTGTGACTGACCACCCTGGCTGCCCCACAGTGAGACTGACCACCCTGGCTGTCCCACAGTGTGACTGACCACCCTGGCTGTCCCACAGTGTGACTGACCACCCTGGCTGTCCCACAGTGTGACTGACCACCCTGGCTGTCCCACAGTGTGACTGACCACCCTGGCTGTCCCACAGTGAGACTGACCACCCTGGCTGTCCCACAGTGAGACTGACCACCCTGGCTGACCCACAGTGAGACTGACCACCCTGGCTGTCCCACAGTGTGACTGACCACCCTGGCTGTCCCACAGTGTGACTGGCCACCCTGGCTGTCCCACAGTGTGACTGACCACCCTGGCTGCCCCACAGTGAGACTGACCACCCTGGCTGTCCCACAGTGTGACTGACCACCCTGGCTGTCCCACAGTGTGACTGACCACCCTGGCTGTCCCACAGTGTGACTGACCACCCTGGCTGCCCCACAGTGTGACTGGCCACCCTGGCTGTCCCACAGTGTGACTGACCACCCTGGCTGTCCCACAGTGTGACTGACCACCCTGGCTGTCCCACAGTGTGACTGACCACCCTGGCTGTCCCACAGTGAGACTGACCACCCTGGCTGTGACACAGGTGACATCATTACTGGCTGTCACCCTGAGTGGTTTTCTCGCCGAGGAAGGGGATAAGATCGCCGCTGTGGTTAGTTGGCTTCCGTCGAGTAGACGACAAGTATCATAATTTCGGGGAAAATTATACGGCGCATAAAGGCAACGTGTCTCCACCTAGCGGCACACTTCGTAGCTATCTCTTAACACAATCGATTCTGTGTTCGGATCAACCCCTACGTGGGATATGACATGTACCTTGTACCTTGGGTCGGATTATAACTGACACTGCATGGATCAGGATCACCAGGATCACTCTGTATGGTATATGTTGATTGGTCTTCTGGTTGATTCGGATCTGCAGCTATTTCTGGTTTAGTGTGTGGCCCTGTGGCTTCATCAAAATCTGTCAGGATTATTGTCTTCTTCGTTATGTTAGAAGTCGCTCTGTATCTGGTTTTGTGTCTCGTTCTGCATCTGGTTCAGTCTGTGCCTAGTTTCATAACTGGTTCTATGATTGTTTGTATTGACTGGATCTATGATTGGTTCTATGACTGGTTCTATGACTGCTTCTATGATTGGTTCTATGACTGGTTCTATGATTGTTTGTATGACTGGATCTATGATTGGTTCTATGACTGGCTCTATGATTGGTTCTATGACTGGTTCTATGATTGTTTCTATGACTGGTTCTATGACTGGTTTCTATGACTGGTTCTATGATTGCTTCTATGACTGGTTCTATTATTGTATCTATGGCTGGTTCTATGATTGTTTCTGAGACTGGTTCTATGATTGGTTTCATGACTATTTCTATGGCTGGTTCTAGAAATGGTTCTGTGACTATATGGCTGGTTCTGGATCATATATATAGCTGTTCTGTATATATGGTTTTTGTTTGGCTTCCATCTGGCTACGGCCCAGTTCCAAGAGGTTACGACATGGATTTGCCTTTAGTTATGAATCTGCTTTTGCATCTGTTTCTGCGTTTCTGGGTCCGAGTCTGGCTTTCTGCCCTACATCTGGCTTTCTGCCCTACATCTGGATCTTGACGAGGATCTGGATTTTGTCCTGGACCTCATGATTGGGACCATATCCATCCATCCCTCTGTCTATGTTTTACGGGGGTTCAGTCTACATTATAAACACGGTATATAGAGAAAATGGCTCTCCGCTTGATTGGGAATATATCACATGGCACAATAAACGATTATAGACCCGCCATAGACTCTTCTTCTCGGTTAGATCGAGTCTCCCACCGTGAGGGAATTAGTTCCCTTTACAGCCTCCACCTATTTGACTACCAGCAAAAGGTATGCAATTAATTTTATGAGATCTGGACGCGCCCCACCATGGGGCGGGCTGACCATCGAAGGACAGACGCAATCGCTCTGGCTCTCGCTTTCCCGCTGGAGTCATATACTTCTGGCCACAAAAATGGTGTCATGGTAAAATAAAAGCCTCCCCACAGATCGCAAATATTGGTCCACTAATGTCTACTGTTTGTTTGTGGGATCCCATCCTGCTTACGCGCTTTTCAACTATTTGCCACTTTGTTATGGTTTAACCTTTTCATTCCTGGTTACCTTGGTTACGTCAAACCGGAAGTCCTCTAGCAGAATATTTTATCCGCCCGGCATTCTGTGTCCTGTTAAGCACGTCTCCGACAATACTCGCGATAGTAGCGAGATTTGCGTAAAAATGGACCAATCGAACACTGGATAGAGATTTCTTCTCGTTTCTTTCTCGAGAAGAATTGTAAGGTCAAATATATGGAAATCGTTGATCCAAAATGATATATATAAATATCAATATTTATAACAATGTTAAATTTGAGTCTATATTTTATCAATATATCGTATATATGAATAACAAACCTCGCATACCAGTTGTGGGTCTCGAGAGATGACGTGGCGGTCACACCCTTACAGGCAAGTTTAAGCTTAAACATAATGTCGAATTAAAGTATATTTTACCAACACAGCTCTAAATCTGAACAAAAAACAGAACGACACTGTGAATATGTCTGAGCCTATATTAAAGGCGGCTGATGACTGATGACGAGTGACACTGATAAAGTCGTTTTATAAGAGCGACTTGGGACTCACTTCCATAGCCTATTAAAATTCCGGCAACTGCTGGCAAGGCGGGTTATCGGCGTTATCGGCAGCTAGACGTGTTTGTTGATGCGATAGGCTGCGCTCCGAGAGGGCCACGTTGGGGCCATCTTACGTCACATCTGCCCTCTGTGTGTTCAGAGATACGGGACCGTCAGCGGGGAGGGTGGGGGGGGGGGGGGGTCAGTCAGGGCCAGGGGAGTGAAGACCGGAGTATGGGAGGGAACGATCCAGAACAAAGGATTTTGGGGAAAAACTCTGTCTGCGAAGATGTATATATCTTGCAGATATCAAGAAATCTTGTCTTGTTTAAGTCTACAACTTGTGTTTAGCATTCTGCAGATACATACCAATGTCTCATATATCTGCCTGTATATCTAAAGTATGTGATAGATATTTATAAATATGGGTATATATCGGCACGTCCTTGGATAGATCTGGAAATCTTTGTAAATATCTGCAAAATATCGTGAAAATATCTAAAAATCTGCGTAAAGATTTTGTCAATGTTTGTATATAACTAAAACACATTTGTATAACGAGTTCAATCTAGCAGATACGGCCGAAAAAGCACGGGGAATGCTTAAAGGGAACCGCCAGCCTGGCCTCTAACGCAGCTTTACCGATTCATATAATACCGAATTGTCTATCCCCCAAATTACAGAATTGTTCGTTCTGTCTGTAGCTCACAATAAAATTTAGAAGTGACCGCCAGGCACGATTTTGCCGCCTACCCAGGCGGCAGCCCTTTTTAGAGGCGTGTCTGTGATTGACCAATCAGGAGGCGATACTCTAATTTATTCAAACCGGAAATTGCGCCTATTGTGTGAGCAGAACGAGAGCGCGTGATAATCGCTAATATAAATAGCTGCGGATGTAACTCCAATCATGGCATTGGTGCGGAGTCAATCGTCGCAAGACGTATATCAATTTGTTAGGACGGTACTTTTCCATGAAAGACTAAGATCTTGCGCTACTGTGCGGCTTGGAACTGCCGCTGTTCATCTGTAAATCGCGGCCCTGATCTCTCTCTCTGCGAGTTATAACGTAAGGCGGCGCCATATGAATAGTCACAATATGCGTCACTGCTCCCGGCAAAATGGCGCTCTGCTTGACATTGCTGGGGGCGGGTTGCCTTAATTTTCTTCTGCTTACCAGTCGGCCGAAACGACGCGTTAACACTCGCCAATTTAATTTTAAGATGTAAACTTTCGGTGCAGTTCGTGATTAAATTAGGTTGGACACCCGCTTTAATTTGGGATTATATTGTTCCTGTTCCAATGATGGGGCATGTATGTTTGGGGAAGGGGGTGGGTAGGTGTGGTGGAATGCAATATGGGGGAAGAACCCCAAACTCCACTGTTCCACCAGCCCACTAGACCTCGCTACCTACCAGGCCACGGAGTGACCTATGGTCCCGTCTCCAATCCCAATTTGGAGAAACAGATATCTTCACTTCACTGATTAATTTGGGATATGAACAAACTGACCCCAGGCGTATACTGTCTCTCTGAGTGTGGTGACATTGGGAGCCCGGCGGGGAAGGGGAGGGGGGACGAGTCGATTTTGGCTTTACGCTTCACTTGCCGAGGAACGCATAGGACTTAAACAATGCATATTTCCTATTCATCATGATTTGAATTGTGTGTCTCTTCGCAATCGATTTGTTTGCCAAAGCCATTTTTGGTACTTGTGTTTTATTTCAAATCAACAATTCGACAACATGGTACATAAAAGCATATAACAGCCGTAAAGCGGGGTCACATCGAAATGTCTATATGTGGGAATACATTTTCGTATATATGTGTATCATCCCTGTGGAAGGGATAGAAATATATAGCGAGGAATACATCAATATATCAGGGGGCTGTTGGGGGACGTGGGGATACATGCTGTAATGTTTCCACAGTTTTGCTTTAATTTCAGGGGACTGTGTTGGGCATGGACTCGGCTATTGATTAATGCATTCTGTAATTCTGAATCCACGTTTTTCCATTGTTGTGGGCGGTTGAAGATAATACATGTTATGATTTCTCCGTATTTTTTATATCAGGGGACTGTTGGGCATGTGCGTGGAAGGGGGGGGGGGATTAATTGTGCTTGGAGGGCATGTGGCGGGGGAGTGGGGGGGGGGGTGTTTCATTTCTGGGCCTGCGTATCCTGCTGGTATTTTG
Source organism: Arenicola marina (assembly GCA_964019135.1). Classification (NCBI taxonomy): domain Eukaryota; kingdom Metazoa; phylum Annelida; class Polychaeta; family Arenicolidae; genus Arenicola; species Arenicola marina. The sequence goes on along the minus strand of OZ025260.1, from coordinate 30,561,650 downwards.
TATATAGGTTAAAATCGCTGTTTAAAGGTGCCTTATGGGGTCCTAGTGGTTAAGAATGATGTGGTTATCGGCCCCTCGTTGCCGTGGGCTACAGGTTAAAGGCCTGTTGATTGTTGAGGTCTCGTTCATGGAGGGTCATATGGGTTGACCGATGCTAGATGGATTATTTTAAAGTCCTTCTTGGCATAAGAAATTATTACGGCCCCATTTATCTTTAAGTTCGTATTACGGGTACAAGAATGGTCCTCTTTTATCTTGGTGTGTAGAGTGTTGTTCAAAATTGCCCAAGTTTGGGATATCTTGCCTTTAGCTTTAAGTTTTCTGGAGAGCCACTCGGAGTGTTTGTATAGGTTAAGTAGGTAGCTAATAACGTTTGAGGGTGCCTGAGCATGTTCGATTTGGGTAAAGCCGAAGCATATCGTAAAATCATTCAGCGGATTTCTAGTGCGCAGGAGTTTCTTGAAAAGCACTTCAGAAAGGGCTTTTGATTCTTTAAAGTGGCAGCATTTGGTGAAGCAGTGATAGATTCTACCATGTCGTCACAGAACGGGCAATTGGGGCTATCTATGATTTTGCACTGGTGCAGGTATTTATTGCAGTTTAACGTTTGATGGCATAATTTCCATTGAAAATCCGATAATTGGCGGTTCAAAGACTTCCTGTAAATATCCCCGAAGATTAAATCCGGGTCTAACGTTGTGTGAAACACCCTTTCCCAAAGCCATTTTAAGCAGTGGAAGATTTAAGCGCCAATGGATGAACAACCCCAGAGCTATTCCCCGCGTGGACATCATCGACACGTGTCACTCATTCATGCATATTCATCAATTCATCCACATCCGGGTTCAGATGTTTTCCTCTGCCAGCTGTGCCGCGTTAGGCAGCGTGTTTACGTTACTTGCAGCTGTGACGTAAGCGACGCGCAGTGGACGCCGCGCAGCTCTCCCACCTATTTCACTCTCCACCCAGCATGCCCTTGTTGGCCGCCAGGGGGCGCTTCTGGCCAAGGTCGTCGGCTGTAATGAGGCACAGGAGGGCGGACTGCGCTGTGTGTTGTGACAGGCGGCACGAATCAGAGGCACAGCCATCGCGATTTATTGGAGTCTCGCTTCCGGTATGGCCGCCATGCGTAGATATATATATATATATATTGGCCTCCAATGTATATTTATATATATATACAACGGTGAATTTTTCTCTCTCTATATATATATCCGAATATATATGGTTTACGTACTAAGACGCTAGAAGCTCTCACTGTAGGTCTGATAGCGACACTGTCTGCGGGAGTAACCCCCTACACTGCCAATACAGACCTAGGCTCGAACCACGCACCAACCGCTCAGGCTGGCCAAGCAGAACATACGCGACAGTAGCCCAAAACGCTACCTAGACCACGGGCTGATCAAAAAAGTATATCTAGCGAAATAGAGAAGGAGAGGGAAAGAGGGTGGGTTAGGTCGAGGGTTACGTCGCTATGTGTTAGATGTGGCAGGAAATCAAAGCCTCCAGAGACTTATCCATACAGATAGATGTTAGAATGTCGGACAATACGGAACAGCGACTTCATCAAAATTATTTTTCTTGTCTTCTTGGCCAGACGCCTATTACCTCGCTGGGAGTCGATGACGTCATTTCCGCCCCTGCGGGATCATCTGTTATTTGATATGTGGAATTCTCATGGCGAATGAAGTTCGCATCGTTTTTAGCAATATCCGTCTGCAGATTTCCTTGGCTTCATAAGACGATGTTATATGCTAATATCTGGTGAGGTTAACACCGACACAATTATGTCGCTTACCAGATTTGATGGCAGCGGTCTGGAGTGGCATCTCCTGGCCTGGCGCTGCATCTGCCGCGCGGAGTAACAACAACCCCTCCCCCTTGCCTGGCGCTGCATCTGCCGCACGGGGGTAACAACCACCCTTTCCCCTTGCCTAGCGCTGCATCTGCCGCGCGGAGTAACAACAACCCCTCCCCCTTGCCTGGTGCTGCATCTGCCGCACGGGGGTAACAACCACCCTTTCCCCTTGCCTGGCGCTGCATCTGCCGCGCAGGGTAACAACCACCCCCTGCCCTTGCTTGGCTGACGTACCAGGCAGACCATGATGACTCGATACGACGCCAGAAGCGGCGAGGAATCCGATCTTTAATAGCCAGCAATCTGACCCAGTAAGGTCACAGGTTGACTCCCCGTGCCCATCACTCATCTGTTGTGGTGCGTCGTCCAATACCGGCTGGATACCCGACCTCGGCTAGGCTGTGAGGGGTGTACAGAGGCCGTTCACGGCACTCGGGACAAGGCTCCTGGGTCTGCTGGTCATAACGCAAGAGGGGAGACGTGGGAGGTGGCGTGGGAGGAGGCGTGGGAGGAGGCGTAGGAGGAGGTGACACTGATGCTCTTTGCTACTTTTATTACGAGGGTCGTAACTCAGAAGCATAACGTTCTTCTGGTTATGTTCTTGTTTACCGTGTACTTGCATATTCCCTCAGCTCCATCTGCCGCATATTCTAAGGATGGTTTGGCATATTTCGTGGATGGCTTCTGTATCTCATAAGGGTGACTTCTGTATATTTTAATGATGACTTCTATTCATTGGGTAGTTCTAATTATTCCAAAAGGCATGCTGCATACTCATGTGTAGTTAATGGATTTAACAAGACTGTTTAAGAACATACGCCCGTCGGCCGCTTTCGCATTTAAAATGGCTCCGAAAGGGCCTCGAAGTGAACAAAACTGCTATATAATGTTGCTATATGCGCGCTCTCGCGAATAAGAATCTGTCATCAACCAAAACGTCACGTTACAGTGAAGCAACCGAAGGGTTTGGTTGCAGTGATACCATTCACAGAGTGTACTTAGCCAGGCGTCACCAGACAACCTTTCACAAATCATCTGAGGTTCTCATGCATATCTTATAGTTAGCTTGGACCCATCTTAGTCACAAAAGCTGGGCGGGCTTTGTAAGGTCAGTGAAGCCTGTTGTGGGGAAGCACTGGTGAGGACCTTACACTCCACGTTGAGAACTGTGAAATGGCACAGTGTGTTCAGTGGCTGCCACAGTTGTCACAGTGGCTATTCTGGATCAAAGAGAGACGGTTGTGGGTCATTTATGTCCTGAATTCATGCGCATGGTTACGTTGACCTTGCCAGAAGACATCGCGTTACACTGAATGCAACCGAATATAAAACAAAATCACGGTTGCATAAAGCATTGTTGCAATGTTGTCAAGACCAATGTTGTAAACAAAAAGGGAAGGCAAAAACTGCAGAATCGCCTAACAAGTTGAATTATTTCTCAAAATATCCATTTAATTTACATACAAAATATTACGGGCCATTAAAAATTTAATTATTAGTTAAAGTCAGATCAATCGTTTTCTTTTGATTGATTCGCATTGGGATATATATGTGTCTTGGGCCAAGACGACATTGACACCATAATGCCCTTCTAGAAATGTCTGTCCTACTTCTTACTATGGCTGGAATATATACTTCCCACAAGCATTATCTATCGGTGAGCATTGCAATGTTTCCTGAATAATACTGCATTATATATACATCGTTCATTTATCAACGTATAAAATGTAGTCATGAATATTTTCTTTTTCTTTTTTGGATTACAACCTTATACAATGTTCATGTGAGTCTATCAGTAGAATACGTGATGTGTGGTATTTCTGGTGATAAGGGATCTATTGTAGTGAGTATGAATTTCATTGTGGTAATGGCTAAATGGTACGTCTACAAAAGTAGATTATCTGAGAGTAAGCTGTTAAATTTCAAATTATGTAAATATTTCATTAAGAAACAGGAGCAAATGGAGCATCATGCTGATATCCTTACAGGAAAATCATCCAGATATATTGCATTGTATGAGAAAATAGAATCTTGTAATGTAATGATATAATTTTATATAGTATTCCGCGACATATTAATACGATATTCGCAGACCTTATTTCAACATTGCTATATTTGTGTAATCAATAATTTTTTATGTTATGGGCCTCGACCTATAATTGCATTCCCTATATTTATATATGTATGTAGCTCGCGTTGCTCAAGAAAAAAAAAGCAACCTTTTGCGAATGTTCTGCCGGGACTGATATCGTAGTAATATAAAACTGCCCAGTGCAACACCATAGACCTCTGGACCATAGAATATAAAGGGTTATGTGTTATTGAAATCCTGTTTACGCCTCTTACTGATACTCCAATGATACAGAATGAGGCGTCAAGCAAGTACAGACATGACATGAATGTCGTATCACAGGACAGTTACCGCTCAGACATAAAGCCTATATATATATATTGTGTTGTGACTTTCAACCCACGTCTACAGTACCTAGAGTATGCACCACGATCTGCACCAAGAGCCGGCTTTGGGCGCCTATATATAGTCGTTGGACGTGCTTAAGAGACATTATCCAACGAACACAACTATTGCATTTAGGCGACAAAAGCCGAGAACTGGGGGATATGGCCATGGCCCGATACGGCCCCCGCAGGCAGAGCCACGAGAGGCAATCTGCTCGATGGACCAGCATTACGGGCCGCTTATACTGTACACCGGTCACACAGTGTGAACGATGAGCCGTCCTCAGCGGTATCAGACGGGAATGGCGACCTGTAGCTCAATGCCGAATGGCTGATGTGCAAATGGCAACGTATAATGTGCAAAGGGAAGCTTTCCTCTCTTCCCGAAGAGATGTGTCGGCGCGGTACATAACTTTTTCTTATGCGTTTTATGTCTCGCACATTGGGTCTTATCTGGAAATAAAAAAAGTGATGAATAGGCAACAGTCTTTCGTGATCTTCTAATGCCTCATCTAGCCGTCTGGGCAGCGTCAGGAATTATCCGGCCACAAATAAGATGGGTATATAAAGTAAAACTAAAAAGGCCAATGTCTGGGAGAACGGTATCTCCAGGACCCCATGGGCTAAATGAAAACGTGTTGCTTTCGCCGACATTTACGCGGTGATGTTTCTATAGATAAGGCACTGTATTGCTTCATGTTAATAGGCCAGAGACCCTCGTTGGTACTCTCGGCCAGTTCTTTCATGCGAAAGGCCAAACATATAAATTCAGGTAGTTTGTTCCGTATGTTGGTTGTAACCTCAGTAGGTAAAACAGTGGCTTTGATTGGTCATATTAGTTAGTGTCTGCCTTAAATTAGGGTGGATCCCGCAGTCACTCGATGTTAAAGATCAGAAAACTGTAACATTCACATTCTGATGACGTCGTGCACTATAAGCTTCTGCCTGTCGGTGAATGGCGCCATTGGGCACACAACGCCATATGTAACAATAGACTACTTTTAAGTTAGTTATTGCACCTTGTATCCTAATATCTACACTGATGCAATATGGATCTAAATCCACCACTACTGTGGCGACTATTTTAGATATGTCTTAGTGAACATATGTAAAAACATGATCTCATAAAAACCGGAAGGAAATACCCTTTTACGCTATAAATGTAAGTTATATTCAAACATAGACAACAGAAGTGATGTATGCCAGAACATTAGGAAAGTTTCTTACTGTCTGTGACCAATCAAAGCACGCCGAATAGTGTGAAATGACATAAATATCTTACTTTGACAAAAAAGGTGCAGAAAACATACGAATACCTCATATCAAAGCCTGAACGCAATAACAGCGCCGTATATATCTGCATGTGGGGAAAATCTTCTTTCTGAGAGAAGGAAAACTTCCCAAAGGATGTAGGCCCTGTAAGTTATAACTATGACAGCATGGGGAGCTGGGTGCCAACGGAACTGGTGTAGGAGCTAGATAACGGTGTCTGCGCAAACAGACATACCCCCGCATCGGGCCACCCGCCAGGGTGCGGGTCTGGGGGGCTGGGGGGCTTGTGGGTGAATACATCTGGGCTGGCGGGGGTGTCCGCTTGCTCAGCCCCGAAATGGCGTTGGCTTTGATCACCCCGGGAGACGGGACCGACGCCAGCGACGACAAAGGGGAGATTGCGCCCGCGGAGATTACTCAATGAGCCGTTAGCGGCATGTCAGCCCTCTGGCGGTCGTGTTCGGCAAGAATGAGGAATGAAGAGAGGGCGAGAGGGTGGGGCTGGGGCGGGGCGGGGGAGGGGACGGCGTGAGGGTGGGGCAGTGCGGGGCGTGGACTTTGAATGGAGCAGAGCGTGAAGGGGGCGATAGGGTGTGAGAGAGGGGGATGGGGAGACACGATGGGAGGGATGCAAGGGATAGAGTCTGGCAGAGGGAGGTAAGTGGGAGGGAGAACTTGAGGGTAGGAGAGTGACAGAGGATTAAAGGGATATAGTGTGTTAGTGGGGGAGGGGCGGGGGTAAGAAGATGGAGTTGAAGGAGACACAGGGTTGTGGGGATGGAAGGTATATAGCATATAGAGAAGGAGAGTGAAGGTGGTTTGGATGGGGTGAAGTTGGGGATGTGGAAGCGTTTTTTTTTTAACTGATTTGTCTATCTCTAAGTTGTCGGATCTGCATAATTACAACACAAGATACAAGGATGATCTGTTAGTTACACATGTGAAGCATAAGTTTGCCAATGTTTGAGATATCGCGTTGCTAGATGCATAAACCAAATGCCAGATATTATATAGAATAAGATTGAGACACATGTACTGGATGGATTTTCTAAATATATCAAAAATTTCTTAGTCGAGAGGAATTCACTGGAATATCATTTAGTTAATTGTTATATTTGTAAAAATGATTAGCTTATTAGAGGTCCTCCGCTGTTTTATATATCTCTAGAAATGGGCTATGTGTAAATCTTTTATTTATTTCTGGCAAGATTCCTACACTTACATACATATAAGTAAGTATGTTGTCCCATACCTGTTCCATTACGATTATGCGATGATTTTTGTTTCATTGTTTTTTTGTTGTGTTTTTGGTGGCTCCTATGCTAGCGACCTTCGTGGTCTTAATAGGGGTCTCCAGAGTAAGAATTGGTTAAGTTATCACGTTGTTTTGTATTTTACGTCTGTATGCATTCGATCTTGCTCAAATAAATGATATCGAATTGAAATGAATTGAGTGGAAGTGGGGATGGGTAATTAATACACATTATTTAATTAATTAATTAATCAAAACACATGGGACGGATGGAAGGGGGAAGGATAATAGAGGAAGGGAACGCGGAGAGGTGTGAATACGGAGTGAATATGGAGAGAGTTTGGGCTTTGGAGAGACAGATGGTGAATGTGGAAAGAAGGCGAACGAGAGAGTTGGTGGGAGGGAACACAGATGGGGACATCTTGTATACGTATCGTGAGATAATGCCAATGCCAGAAAACTATGATGGAATGGGACAGAGGGGTGGGAGCATAGAGAGATGGAAGGTTGAAAGTAGCACGAGGATGGGAATGGAATACTAGGAACCCGTAGCGCAGACTGAAAACTGCGGGAGACAGAGAGAAAAAGACGAGGCATGGATGAGGATGGTAATGGGGGGCCTCTGGGTGCAGACCAATTCCTGTCTCTGCTCACAAATGACCGACAAGCAAAGTACCATGACTTGACCCGGCCATTCACGGCCGAGGCTAAAGGTTAACGGTGATGCTGGACGACTTGATGAGGGGACGAGGCGGGTACAACAGGGGTTGTTTAACCCTGATATTAGCCGCCTCCGTAGCACCCAAAGCGAATCTGCCCTCACGTCACACCGCGGATTTATGTTCTAATAAATCATGCAAATAACAAAAGCGGATCCAGCAATTTTCCTGTGCGTGAGGGAAGGGTGCGGGGGTGGGTGGAGTAGAGAGGATGAATAAAAGGGTGGAGGGAGGGGATTGAGGGGAGCTCTTTTACCTGATGAAAAAGGTCGGATGCGATGGCGGCTTTCCCAGATCCTGGTAATGGTGATTTAACCGTGAGCCTCCGTTGGCTTGCTGAGACCACATTGGACGATGGTAGAGTGGTTTGCGGGCTGCTTGTTAGTAAATAAGCATTCTTGGTAAACTTTGGCCCCAATAGTGGGCCCCTATGATAAATATTACTCCCAGCAGCGCAGCTGGCAGTTGAACGGGCTGCACCGAGGGTGATATTCCGTCCTAATAGGGTCATTTGCTTGTCCGTCGGCTCCGTTTGGTCATGAAACAAGGCCACAGATCACTACAACCCAGAGGAGTTGAGTGTAATGTTTAGTTTCGCAGTTTTGCGAAAGTCAGCGTCTCAAAACTCCAAATTCCTTTGAGCCAAGCCTGAAACGCTTCATGAGAACGTTAATACTACTTTAAACATCTGGAAAGATCTATTCCTATTTTGTTATAATTTCAGCAATAACTAAAAAAAACGCTAAGCATTCCGCGCTAAACCTGTTTTGGAGGCCGTTGACCCCACCGGGGATGGCGTTTTGTACTGGATGGGGATTCCAAAGTGTATTAATAGACCTTGAAATTGACGCTGCTTTTAAAAGAAAGGTGATCGATATTCAAGACCTTTAAACTATAAAATGTTAATAAAATAAAGATCAAAGACTGTGAACGGTGTCCACATTTTGGATGATACAGTTTTTTACGACTGAAGGATGTTTTATACATAAAACGCATAAAACATATATCTGATTATCAAACCTTCATTTCATAAAGTATGATTACATAGCAGTTTCTCTGAAGATACAAGGCGTAAAGTTAAAATTTACGTAATACTTTCAAGCTCCCAGTACCGGTAGAAAACGATACCATTTCTTGGAGAAACGTAACACTCGTTCATTCGATCGTTCGTCCGGTAACGTTGAAGCGTCGGTGTAAGGTTACTGTCTCCTGTAATCTACTGAATATAGACAATAAGATTAAATCGCTAAAAATGCATTTATCAAAGTAGCAAAACTCAGTCCAGGCAACTATATTTCTGGGAGTAATGCTCAATAACGCAATTTGGAAATTTCGCTATCTAACAAGATGTGAGTTCTAACACTGTACATGGGCATCTGTTATCAAGGGCTGCACTTATATTCATGGTTGAGTGCTTTGCGTTAAGTTTAATTAAACTAATGGCAAGGGACGTCCGGAATTGGGGTTTCTCTATGACGTCATCTCACTCAGTCACAATATTGCTTGCAATTTCACAGCATGGCCGCCATCTCCAATATGGACCAATATAACATGTATAATTGGATTCGTCCTTAATTGGAGATAAACCCTGGCCGAACCCTTGCCAGTGAATTATTTAGCAGAGCCTGGAATGTATGAACTAGCAAGTCACCGAACTCTATAATCTAGCCACAGTGCCGTCAGACCCACTAGTGCAGCCACTATCCACCCTCCCCCCCCCCTTTTATTACAGCTTTACGCCCCCTCCCCCTCCACCCCGGCTCACCTACCCGTCCATCCCTTTGTGAGATGCACCGCATGTTTTGGCAATGAATCTGCGTGGATAAACGGGCGGAGGCTCTGTCTACGGCACCCTGGGGTAGGCCAATCTGAGAGCCCTGTAGGGGGCGGGCGGATGGGGGGGGGGGTGGGGGGTGATGGCAGAGGAGTAGCAGACGAGAGAAAGGTGGGTGGTGACCCTGGGAAGATCACCAGGGTCTCTTCGGGATTGTCTGCGGGTAAAAAGCCGGTGGCGATGGGTGGAGTGAGGGGCGAGTTTTCGCCGGGAGTTATCCTCACCCCACCCCCCACTCCCGCCTCCCACTTCCCACTTCCCACCCTACACCCCTCACCTCCAGGTGGCTCACTCGGGTCATGGGAATACATCGATGGATTCTCCATCGACTTCCCGGAAGTTGGTACATCCCGCGACGGTGCTTCCGAACCACGTGGCCACGACCTTTGCGATGCGGTATGACCTTGACGCGCACGCCTCTTTTCGCCTGCTATACTAGTATTGTCAGTCTATCCGCGGATCTTGGGTTTCATTTTTACGTGAGATGGAGTCAGTCCATCAAAAAAAACATCCCCATTTCTGTATCTTTATCTACATAGTGCAGCGGGAGATAAGGAAGGATAATAAAACCCTGGCCCCTGATCTATTCCCAAGGTCTCTCATTCACCCCTCCCCTCACAGCCACCCCCGCCTCCTGCATGCCCCTCCCTCCTTGAGCGCCGTGTTACCCCCTCCCCCCCACCCCCCACACACACATACTCCCAAAGGGTGTCATCTTTTCACACCCCGATCCGACGCCCGTTGGGGCTCTGTTTATTGCCATCGAGTAGCATGCGCGGTGATATTTGAAGACTCTGGCCTTGGCACTTACTGCCAAATAGCAGTCGGTCGGGTCAAACACTGGGCCACGGCCAATAGTGGGATGGGTCGGCGCAAACTTGTTGGTGCGAGCTCTGGGAGTTCATATCCCCAGCGAGAGAAGATACGATTCTGCCTGTGTGTCTGTGTGTCGACCCCGCGCGGCGCTGCCAGTCTGTAATGGCCGCAGAGACTGTGGTATCCCCGCCAAGCTTGAGACACGCCATTACGCTGACAGTTGTGGGCCAAGGTGTAGACATGATCAGTTCTGGAAGTTCACTGGGGGAGGGGGGGGGGGGCAGCAATAGATCTACCGATTAGAACGCTTACATATGTGCTGAAGTGTGGAAAAACAAGCAATGAGTTTGATTCAGTGATGTGGTATAAATAAAATCAGGAAACAGAGAACGAAAGAGAAAGTGCGAGAAAAGCGGACAAGGACAAAGACCACAAGAAAGAAAAGCAAGACATGTCACATAAAATGCGAGGAGAGAGAGACAGGGACAGAGAGGGACGGGCGAGAATATGGAAATTGTGAAAGACAAAGAGACCAGAGTGGTGGAAAGATAAAGTAATAATAGCGATAAGGAGAACATAATGTAAAACAAGAAAAGCGACAGAAATAATATTAATAATTGCAGCAATTTTCGGATGGTGTGTATTGCGGCTAGTCATGTGTCTGTCTGTGTGTCTGTCTCTCCGGCTGTCTTTGTGTCTGTCTCTGTGGTTGTCTGTGTGTCTGTCTCTGTGGCTGTCTCTGTGTCCGTCCGCAGGATTAAACACATCAATGCGGATGTCGGCAACCCGCGACCCCGCATCAAATATCTCTTGGATCTATGAACCAATTAAGACAGCGGTCAATGGTGGCCACCTATGGGCCGCCTACTGTAATTGTTTCCGAGGCTGCGGGCTCCACTGCTGCCGGCTCCTGGCCGTGTGAGGCTCGTCCGGATATTGGGCCACGGGTTTTATTGCACTGCCGTGCGGAACCATTTAACATTCCATCTCTGAAATATAGAAGTGCAATTAAATTCGGCGCAGGGAGGTAAAAGTCGAACGTTTTTGTGTTGACGGATGGCGGTCTCTTTGGTGCCATAATAACTAGGGCAACGGGGGGAGGGACAGGGGCGGGACCGAAAGGTGGGGGTTATGTAGCGGAGGGTGGGAGGGGGGGGTGGGTTCTACTGCTGGCAGAGAACCCTGCCGTACCCCTATAATGGGTAAGACAGGAGTGGAGGGAATTCAAATAAATAGAGGAGCAGGGAGAGTGACTAATAAATGTCTCTCACTTCGGTTGTTTTAGAGATGTTTTATGCTTGGCGGATCGTGATTCGGTGCAGCTGAAATAAGGCAGAAAGATCGAGCCTCTTGCCAACAAAATACTGTTTACCGCCGTTAGAAATTACCCTTGGGACGGGGTACACGGGAGACGCGGAGTTGGATCCGACGAGCGAGATTCTCTCCCCGCCTGCGATATTTACCCTGCATAGAAGTCTCGATTTAACAGCATGTGCAGGACCCCAAAACCCACGAAAACGGGAAACGTGCCATACAGGCTCGTGAGAGTTTTTATAGGAATATATAGGTCTGTAACGCTACTTGTGTGACGCAAGGAACATGTTTAACTGTTACTATTTGTGGTTCCGATTCTGAAAACAAAATCGTGCTACCGATCTGGTGTGGCAAACAAGCTTGAAAAACTAACGTTGCTCGGGGGATGAGATTAAATTTACACCCACCCGAAACAACCCCATTTTTCCCCATTAAAACGGAAACTTGGGAAAGCTTTAGGTGACATAACTCCCACACGAATCCCGTCCTTCTGAAAACTAAATCGTGCTACCAATCGAGAGAAGAACCAGGCTTGGAAACATGTTAATCCTCACGCGAAATTTTAATTTGAAGAAGTAACATCACTCTTGGGAAGAAATTAAATCTACATTTACCCCAAAGAACTCCATTTTATTCCATTAAAAAGGAAACTTGGGAAAGCTGTTGGTGACAGAATCCCCAAACCGCCCCGGTTTGCTGGATATTTATTTCAAAACGCAGAAGGCTGTAGAACACGTGACCTATGGCGTCTGGAAGTCCTCGCTGCTTTACGACACCGCGTGTAGAAATCCCTCCTAAATCCTCTGTTAGACGATCCCGACATGCTCGCTTCGGACACGTTATCCTCACGTCGACGCGCACAATAATACATCACTGACATTGTTTTACCCCGGGTAGGATTCTATGTGGGGAAAACACAGGCATACAGACTATAGACACGCTGCGGGTAAAACAACTGTGAACTAGCAACAAAGTATTGTTTCACAGGCGACGACATGTCTGGTTGTCCCCAGCATCAATGTGTACGCCTGTCTGACCTCAATGATATCATAAATCATCGTGATACGGACGTCTGTCTGTTTACTTAAGAGCGGGGTGCGATTGTCTTGTCTGGACGTCATGCAGAACATTATGAAGAAAGGCCAGTTAATATTGATTTTTGAGCATGCATTGGCTTTTATGTTATTTTTGTGAGGTCAAAATGGCGGATCCATATCCAATACTTAACTTAAAAAATCTCGATGCGTTTCTTATCAGAACAGATGCATGGTAGGTAAGAACAGCGTTTGTATGAAGACCACTTTTAGTAGTCAACGGCTAGTGGAATTTACGAGGCTAATGTATGCAGTGTTATTTATAGATCAATGATGCACTACTCCTTTGCTTTTACCCAGCAAGCTGTAGCAATACATCATATTGGCGGGAATCGCGTGACATATCGTCTGTCCCAAAGCCGTTGTAGCGGGGATGATTTAGCATCGACTCGCCAACATCATCGACATGTAGCCCGACCGTGTCATCAGCCTGGTCTCCAGAACTGGTTCCCTACCGGTGACACGTGACCGCTAATAGGAACCAGCCATTCTTTGGTTATGTGGGCCATTTGCCAGTAAGGAACACATCATGCTGACACTGAAGCATATGTCTAGCGGGGCAGACTTCAATATATCGCATATATACATATATAGCCTGATTAGGCCGGTAATTAGACAATCTGAATCGGTTCACAGACACTATTGAGCGGATATATGGGTCGGTCAATCATTCATTAGTGTGTTGTGGGCGTGGCGCTCTCCAAGCTTTGGGGCTTTTGGTACTCAATGATTTTGTCAATACCATACATGAAAACGTTCATACAATAAGGTAAGAAATCAGTTGAAAGTGGGAAAAACAAACATAAATCGATTTAAGTACATACATATATATCAATATATATCTATATAATATCTATATGTGTCCCATATATTCAAATAGTTAAGCTTTCTGTTATCCTTTTTCACTTATTATTCGTTAGACTTTTTTTAAAGAGAATAGCTCGTGCAACCGAAGTTTCTCACCTATATAGTGTGTGATCAATCGTTTCCTGGCGTCGGGTTGACACTTGGTTTGTCCTATGTATCTCCTCGCGTTTACCCGAGCTTCATTCAGCTATAGACAATATTTTTGGCTCGGTGCCTGCAGGATGACAGATCATCGCCACCTGTAATTAAATGTCATAACCATACCGCGGATACAACGACATGTGCGGCGCTATAATGCTTTTCGATCCTCGGCCTTTTCAGGCCACTGGGGATCGGTCGAGGGAAGGTACTTCATCATCATCATCAGGAGCTCTCCTTCCTGATATAACGAGGGGACAGTTTATAGGGACACCCATCGTGCTGGATCTATTTAACTGGGGGGCCAGTGGCGGCACCGTCCAGGGCCGATTATAATTTAATCGCAGTGAGGAAGTCATCCCATCAATCAAAGAGATGCGGCGTGATTTGTCTCTGTCGGACTACTTTCATATAACAGTGCCGCCGACCTCCGCGAGGAAAAATAGTGCACGCGTTATAACGCCTGAGATGTCACCGTGATTGACTTGGTATGATGGCCTGAAGGAAGCCCGTCAAGGGTGTTTGATCAAGCAGCTTTCAGGGGTGCTTGGGAGAGGTCAGTGATGGGGTGGGGCGGGGGGGGGGTCAGTAATATGGTGCTTGGGAGAGGTCAGTGATGGGTTATGGGGGGGGGGGAGGTCAGTTATGGGATTTTGGGGGGAGGTCAGTGATAGGGTGTTTGGGAGAGGGCAGTGATGGGGTTATTGGGAGAGGGCAGTGATGGGGTCTTTGGGAGAGGGCAGTGCTGGGGTGTTTGAGAGAGAGCAGTGGTGGGGTGTTTGCGAAAGGCAGTGATGTGATGTTTGGGAGAGGGCAGTGATGTGATGTTTGGGAGAGGGCAGTGATGTGATGTGTGGGAGAAGGCAGTGATGGGGTGTTTGGGAGAGGGCAGTGATGGGGTGTTTGGGAGAGGGCAGTGATGTGATGTTTGGGAGAGGGCAGTGATGTGATGTTCGGGAGAGGGCAGTGATGGGGTGTTTGGGAGAGGGCAGTGATAGGGTGTTTGAGAGAGGGCAGTGATGGGGTGTTTGGGGGAGGCAGTGATGGGGTGTTTGAGAGAGGGCAGTGATGGGGTGTTTGGAGAGGGCAGTGATAGGGTGTTTGAGAGAGGGCAGTGATGGGGTGTTTGGGGGAGGCAGTGATGGGGTGTTTGAAAGAAGGGCAGTGATGGGTTGTTTGGGGAGGCAGTGGTGGGGTGTTTGGGAAGGGCAGTGATCTGATGTTTGGGAGAGGGCAGTGATAGGGTGTTTGAGAGAGGGCAGTGATGGGGTGTTTGGAGAGGGCAGTGATAGGGTGTTTGGAGAGGGCAGTGATAGGGTGTTTGAGAGAGGGCAGTGATAGGGTGTTTGAGAGAGGGCAGTGATGGGGCGTTTGGGGGAGGCAGTGATGGGGTGTTTGAGAGAGGGCAGTGATGGGTTGTTTGGGGAGGCAGTGATGGGGTGTTTGAGAGGGGCAGTGATCTGATGTTTGGGAGAGGGCAGTGATAGGTTGTTTGAGAGAGGGCAGTGATGGGATGTTTGGAGAGGGCAGTGATAGGGTGTTTGGAGAGGGCAGTGATAGGTTGTTTGAGAGAGGGAAGTGATAGGGTGTTTGAGAGAGGGCAGTGATGGGGTGTTTGGGAGAGGCAGTGATGGAGTGTTTGGAGAGGGCAGTGATAGGGTGTTTGGAGAGGGCAGTGATAGGGTGTTTGGAGAGGGCAGTCATGGGGTTGTATGTAGACACTCGTGATGGGCTACATGAAACTGCTCCATACAGGTCCATACATGTGGCCGTCACCCCACGATGAGTGCGTTTTAATAACAACGACACTGCTTGTGCAGAGCAAACGGCCTCAAGCTCAGTACAGTTAAACGCCAAAGAATTTTCCCCAAAATACCAGAAAAGACCCGTTATGAATAAGGAAGAGGTTAAGGGTGAAATATCATACATGTTGTGAATAATAGGCCTGTCACCTCACGGTGAACCAGCGCCCAGGGGACGTGTCCAATCGATGCGACCCGACCCCTGATAGGCCAGGGCCCTGCCGCCCCGCAGTGACACCACCACCATAGCCTGATCAATAGGACCGGCAAAAACTAGCGTTATATTCCGACACTTTTTTCTCCCTGTCTTCTGTCACCCTCCTCAATAACATGTCCGGCTTGGTTCTCGACGAGCGATCGCGGGTCGGCTTCCGAGCGGACAAACTCGAGTTGGGACCGACAAAAACACGTGCTGTATCGACAAGCTGTATGAATAATGGTCTCTGGGTAAAAGCTCGTATATGGAGTGACGGAGGGAGATTACATGGGTTAGAGCGGCGGGAACAAATTGCTAATCTTGGGCTCTTTGAAAGTGGCGATACTGAACAGAGAAAAATTGAGCGATTGAAAAAAAATAGTAAGGCGTACATTGAATATCTTAAAATTAATAGCTGCTCTGATAACTGATTGATTAGTTATTTTAAAGTGTTCAGATTAAATCATTGGAATCTTGAGTTAATCCCACCGATACGCGGTATGATTGCTTTATCGGGACTCTAGCTTTAGAAGCTTAATTTATGCCGGATGTTAACCAATCAGGAGAGACGAACGGAACCCGCTGGCTGTGATCTCATTACGCCCCACTACCATGGTGACACGAGCATGCCGCCCGAGGGAAGTTTCAAATCGCTCTCGACCACCCGTTTGCCACCGCCGCCGCAGCGGGGCGCGCAGTGCCCTCCTTGGCGCCTAGCGGGGAGGGAGGGAGACTGGGAGCGAGAAGGGTGAGAGGGCCATGTTGAGGGGTGGGGATGGGGGAGGGGTTGGGGTAAGCATGCGCCGGCCTATTGTCATGGCGCCAGTGATGCAGGGGAAGGGATGGAGGGGTCATTGAGCATGGCGGTCAGGGAGATCATGTGACTATCGAATGAGAAACTCGCCATTCCGTCAATTGGTGGCCACCGCGTAACACCGGGCAGCCCGGCGTCTCCGCCTGAAGTCTGACCTTGGCTCTCTCTCCGCGTGACCTTGCGGCACCCTTAACCGATTTCGCCTTCTCCTCTTGCCCTTGAGTATTTACGGCAATGGACATCATAGGTTCATAGTGATATGTACCTATGTTCTATATGAACGGCATTGTAAACATTAATAGACGGCATGAGAAATATATGCAATTGATAACTGTCGAGTTTTTTGCATATTTTTTGCTTTTCTGATCTAAGCCCCCGCCCTTGGAATTTAACATATTACGCAACTACTTATGCATTCGATTGTTTGTCTTGAAATTGGCAAGTTCTGACAACATCAGCCAGCTTGCATCCGATCAGCTCAGCTCGACTGATTACACCGTGACACTTAGCGGAGTCAATATTAACAACAACTGTTCCTTATCAAGATAATGCACAGTTTTTTCCGTTCGTTATTAAAATAATGCACTGTTTTGTCGTTCTTTATTTAAATAAAGAAAACTTACTTCAATAAAACACGGCTAGGTCTGTTTTCCTATGCATTCTTCTAGATAAGGAACACTTAAGACAAAGGGGTGACGTCACACAATTTTTAAATTACTTTCCATTATCCCAAATGACGCGTTAAAGCATCAAGAAATGGTCAGCGGCAATCATTGGACGTTTCGTGACGTAAATGTAGTTCCTTTTTGAAGAGATGGTGCGCTGTACGCATGAGACCGGCAGTCACCCTATTTCTTTTGTCAAAGACTCGTTAACAAAAAATCGCAGGTCAAAACACTATTTCAGATACTAAGAATTCAACACATCGAACACAACTTACCTCCATTCTTAAAAATGTCAACTTATCTGAATATCTAGATAAACCCTTTACATGCCTATATTTAACGTGATCCACTAATAAACCGGAACCTGCATCTACGTCACTTGGCGCACAAATTACGGCTTTGATCGTTCAGAGTTGATGCCCGAGTTTGTTCAGATTTCCTGGCTAAAACTTACCACACTTTCTTAACAATCCTACCCACATTTTCTCGTAATAGTTGCAGTTCACATGCAGTTTCATATACGAACATGTGATAAAATATATCAGATATTAGTGCTTAATCTCCGTTATATATCTGTGAGTGATACCACTGGACATAACCAGACATGACAAATTAGCGGATAGCTTATGCCAAAATAGTCTTCTTTGCATTGGCTAGTCGGAAATAGTGCAGAACCACCTGCATGTTGCTTAGGAATGGATGTGTGGGGAACGGGGTGTGATAGTGGTAGATGTTTTTTGTTACAGTAGCAGTGTTCCTGGGGTACTTTAATGGGACGTGTTGCCAATATGACATTGGTTTTATGGTGGTGCCATGCAGCACCGTGGCTTCCTTGACTACGTGTCATTTAACATTGATAAATGCAGCTTATTTCTATCAAAAAGAGATGATTGTGATACAGCAATTCGCCAGTAATCGTAACGATTCCATTTATAATGCAATAACCCAATACGTGGATGCCATACAGTGTGGTAACATGCGGTCACGGTGTCCATTGTGGTGTAATGTGTGATATGTGATTGCGGTGTGCAGTATTATCACCGTACATATACGATGTATACAAATATTCATGTTGCCGCCGTGCATAGAGGTACATGTTATAAGACATAACATACTTTTTCCCCCCTCGCTCGCGTACAAACACAAACAACTGTCTTCATTTCCGCTGTGCACACATGATGACCATTTCCGTAAATCCTCGAAGGCGACTAGCTTCAGCTATAAACCCCGCGGTGACCATTGATGATGAGCAGTCTCCCAGAGATACGGCTTGTCTGATGGCCTCTTATCGCCCGTCTGTCTGACCTGAGGGCCCGAGGCCGGTTTAACCTACTTGAGTAACGGCACAGCTTACACTAGGTGAGGGGGTCACGTAGCCAGGGAAACAATAGGCAGGGTAGGGGTCGATAGGATGGTGGTTGGTTGGGGGCGGCGGGGAGGGCCTGGTGTGGGTGTGGGAGTGGGTGGGCGATCTGGGTGGGGGTAAGGCAGACATGTCAGAGAGTCAGAGAATGTGGGGCAGCAGAGGGTATAAGGCGAAGGCGAAATCGGTTAAGGGTGCGGCAAGGTCACGCGGAGAGAGAGACAAGGTCAGACTTCAGGCGCCTGTGTTTCTCGATGGCCACCTCGGCGCAGCAATTAACCGAATTGCGCGTCTCACAGTCGATAGTCACATGATCTCCCTGACCGCCATACGCAATGACCCATGCGCCCCTACCCTTGCCTCCACCCCCCTGCGTCACCGGTGCCATGACAACAGGCCGCGCTGGCTCACTCACACCCCCAACCCATCCCTCACCCTTCTCCTCCTCCATCCTCCCTCCTTGCTCGCTAGGCGGCGCCAGGTAGGGCTCTGCGCGCCTCCCTGCGGCGGCGATGGCGAACGGGTGGCCAAGAGCGATTTGACACTTCCCTCGGGCGGCATGCTCGTGTCACCATGGTAACGGCGTAATGAGATCACAACAGGCGGTATTCGTTCCCCCCTCCTGATTGGTTAGGATCCGGCACAGACGCTGTCAATTTAGGCCAATCAGGGGCTGATCGTTGAACATTTCCCGCCGTTCACCCAACGTCTTGAAGAGTGAGTCCCAATAAACCAATCATACCGCGTATCGTAATAAGATTCTAATACTGCGTGCGGGCAAGGATGAATCTCAATTTAAACTGCCCACTTTGAAATGACTCTAAGAAAAGAAATTAATTTCTTAAACAAGAAACGCTCGCCTTTTCTGCGTCGCTATTATTTTTCAAATGTTCGTCTTTTCTCTGAGCAGTCTCGCCACTTTCAACGCGCTCCCCATTGGCAGTTTGTTCCCATTTGAATCTCTGTAATCTCAACCCGTCACTCCATATACCAGCTTTTACCCAGGGACCATTATTCATACAGCTTGTCGATACAGCACGTGTTTTTGTCGGTCCCAACTCAAGTTTGTCCGCTCGGGAACCGAACCGCGATCGCCCGTCGAGAACCAAGCCGGACATGTTATTGAGGAGGGTGACAGAAGACAGGGAGACCAAAGTGTCGGAATATAACGATAGTTTTTGCCGGTCCTATTGATCAGGGCTATGGTGGCGGGGCGGCAGTGCCCTGGCCTATCAGGGGTCGGGTCGCATCGATTGGACACGTCCCCTGGGCGCTGGTTCACCGTGTGGTGACAGGCCTATAATTCACAACATGTATGATAACTCACCCTTAACCTCTTCCTTATTCATGACGGATTTTTCGCCTAATTTGTGTGCAAACTGTTTGGCGTTTAAACTGCACTGAACTTGGGACAGTGTCGTTTTTATTAAAATAGTCAGGAGTCGTGAGGTGACGGCTAGTGTCTGGACATATAGGGAGACACTCCATCACTGACCTCTTCCAAACACCTCATCACTTGCCTCCCCCTCCCCCACCCCATCATTGACCTCTTCCAAACAACACATAACTGCCCTCTCTCAAACACCCATCACCCCAGCTCTCCCAAATCTCCCATCACTGCCCTCTCCCAAACACCCATCACTGCCTCTCCCAAACACCACATCACTAGCCTGCCCCTCCCCCACCCCATCGCTGCCCTCTCCCAAACACCCAATCACTGGCCTCTCCCAAACACCCATCACCCCAGCTCTCCCAAACCTCCCATCACTGCCCTCTCCCAAACACCCATCACTGCCTCTCCCAAACACCACATCACTGACCTCTCCCAACACCCCTGTAGGCTGCTTTATCAAACCCCCTTTATGGGTTTCCTTCAGGCCATCATACCAAGTCAATCACGGTGAATTCTCATGCGTTATAACGCGTGCACTACTTTTCCCCGCGGAGGTCGGCGGCACTGTTATATGAAAGTAGTCCGACAGAGACAAATCACGCCGCATCTCTTTGATTGATGGGATGAATCCCTCACTGCGATTAAATTGTGACGGCCAGTGTCTGGACATATAGGGAGACACTCCATCACTGACCTCTTCCAAACACCTCATCACTTGCCTCCCCCTCCCCCACCCCATCATTGACCTCTTCCAAACACCACATCACTGCCCTCTCTCAAACACCCATCACCCCAGCTCTCCCAAACCTCCCATCACTGCCCTCTCCCAAACACCCATCACTGCCTCTTCCAAACACCACATCACTTGCCTCCCCCTCCCCCACCCCATCACTGCCCTCTCCCAAACACCCAATCACTGCCCTCTCTCAAACACCCATCATCCCAGCTCTCCCAAACCTCCCATCACTGCCCTCTCCCAAACACCCATCACTGCCTCTCCCAAACACCACATCACTAGCCTGCCCCTCCCCCACCCCATCGCTGCCCTCTCCCAAACACCCAATCACTGGCCTCTCCCAAACACCCATCACCCCAGCTCTCCCAAACCTCCCATCACTGCCCTCTCCCAAACACCAATCACTGCCTCTCCCAAACACCACATCACTGACCTCTCCCAACACACCTGTAAGCTGCTTTATCAAACCTCCTTCATGGGTTTCCTTCAGGCCATCATACCAAGTCAATCACGGTGACTTCTCATGCGTTATAACGCGTGCACTACTTTTCCTCGCGGAGGTCGGCGGCACTGTTACATGAAAGTAGTCCGACAGAGACAAATCACGCCGCATCTCTTTGATTGATGGGATGACTTCCTCACTGCGATTAAATTATAATCGGCCCTGGACGGTGCCGCCACTGGCCCCCCAGTTAAATAGATCCAGCACGATGGGTGTCCCTATTAACTGTCCCCTCGTTATATCAGGAAGGAGAGCTCCTGATGATGATGATGAAGTACCTTCCCTCGACCGCTCCCCAGTGGCCTGAAAAGGCTCAGAATCGAAAAGCATTAAAGCTCTGCACATTTCGTTGTATCCGCGGTATGGTTATGACATTTAGTTACAGGTGGCGATGATCTGTCATCCTGCAGGCACCGAGCCCAAAATATTGTCTATAGCTGAATGAAGCTCGGGTAAACGCGAGGAGATACATAGGACAAACCAAGTGTCAACCCGACGCCAGGAAACGATTGATCACAGATTATGTAGGTGAGAAACTTCGTTTGCACGAGTCTGCAACTGTCTTAAAAACCATCGCTGCCAGCTCCACCCCACCCCCACTACAACCTTTGCACTTACGCAACTATAAAAACACGAATATATATAAATACATGAATCGCAATTATATAAAGCATATAATTTTAACTATATGTAAGATATATATAGTCATGGATCGCTTGATGTTTTCCCGCTTTGAACTTCTTCGTTATACATCATTGACTTATTATTTTCATGTACGGCGTTGATTTATTGAACGATGAACAAATGCCAAAAAAAACGCAATCACCATTATGCATTTACAAGCAGTATGACGGGTGGGACACACTCTTCCGGTCTGTCATGCAGTCGTGATTAATCATCCGGGCTTCTCCATATGATACCTATAATATTAGCAAACGTTGCGTGGTAGATGGATGTCTCATGCTATGTGAATTTCATCTCATTGCATTTTTTGGCTTTAATATGCTTCACCGCTTGAAATCTTGTCGTAGAGCGTTCATATTGAGTTGGTCGTCTTTGATGGCGACAACGCTGCGTCATCATCTGGATCCAGGCGTATTACAATCAACCCGGATTTACTTTTATTCTGAGGAACAGCGACTCTCAAATCGGTAGCGAGGTGGGTGGGTGAGGGGTAGCAATCCTCAGCTCATGCCTCAGCAACTTGTACCATGTGCATAGCAAATTCACCATGCAATTATACATAATTGCTCGCAGGAAAAAAAATCTGAAAAAAGTTGTTGAAGAGCCCAGTAAAAAAAAGAAATATAAAACGAATGATTGACCTACCCATACATCTGCCCAATAGTGTTGTGAACCTACCCAACACGTTCAGATTACTTATTACCGACCCAACCAGGCTGTATATTTATACATGCGACATAATTATTTTTGCTCGGAAAACTCCCATCGCAAGCATGTTCATAATATGCCCAGCAATCTGCTTATAAAACTTGCACTGTACTAGATTTATTTATGCTCCAGTTTATGCATGACGTGTTTCTTACTGATAAATGGCCCACACAATCAAAGCATTGCGGGTTCCTTGGGAACAGTCACGTGTCACCGACAGGGAACCAGTTCTGGGGCCGGTTTCATGTAGCGGTCATAAGGCAGTCATAACGCAGTTTACGACCGGACACGGTCATAGCGCCGAATCTCGGTCTTATGTAGCGGTCATAGCCGCTTAAACTTAGTAAATTGTTCATAGTGGCGGTCTTAATTTATGACAGCTACCCCCCAGTCTTAACGACACTGTGACCGGGAACGAGCCAGTTGTTAATATGTACAAGTGTGTATTAACTGGCACATTGCAGGATCACGACGTTGGAAAATAAAACCTAGATCGGTTATGCACATATTAGGGCAAAAGTAAAAGTCAACAATGTATTTTAATAGTGTGCCATGCAATGCATAGTCATAGCCCAGCAACCAGAGCTATAGCCCGACGCCCGGAGCCATAGCCCGACCCCCGGAACCTTACCCCGGCGCCCGGAGCCTTACCCTGGTGCCCGGAGCCTTACCCCGACGCCTGCAGCCATACCTCGGAGCCACAGCCCGGAGCCATAGCCCGAAGCCGTAGCCCGGAACCATAGCCCTGCGACCGCTCGGAGCCATAGCCCGACTCCCGGAGCCATCGCCCGGCTCCCGGGACGTACGTAGCCCGGAGTTATATCCCGGAGCCATAGCCCAGAGCCGTAGCCATTGGCCCAGCGCTCCGAGCCATAGTCCGGCGCCCGAAGCCATATCCCGGCGACCGGATCCATAGCTCGAAGCTATGGCCCGGAGTTGTATCCCGGAGCCATAGCCCAGAGCCGTAGCCCAGAGCCACATTCCGGAGGTATAGCCCGGAGCCATAGCCCGGAGTCATAGGCCGGTGGCCAGAGCCATAGCCCGCGCTTGGAGCCATAGCCCAGCGCCCAGGGCTATAGTCGAGATTCGGGAAGCGAGGGCGAGATCGCGAGAACGCGAGAGGAAGATCGCCAGGGCGAGATGGCGAGTGGCACAAAAATGCCATCATACTGGACTTGTATGATGTGATTGTTTATACAGTGGGCGTGACGCAATTTCGAGGAGACACCCAGTCATGTCTAAAAATAGATGGTTCTCTCCGGTCTTAGTGCCGACCGGCAGCTTTTTTGCTTATGAAACGCGGTTGGTCTTAATTTATGACCGAGTCGTTACTATGATCAATTAAGAGTCTTAGCGCTATGTCGATCCCTTCATACGTTAAGACCATTGTTCATGAAACCGGCCCCTGGATATTAGGCTGATGACACGGTCGGGCTACATGTCGATGATGTTGGAGAGTCGATGCTAAATCATCCCCGCTACAACGGCTTTGAGACAGACGACATGTCACGCGATTTCCGCCTATATGATGTATTGCTACAGCTTGCTGGGTAAAAGCAAAGGAGTAGTGCATCATTGATCTATAAATACCGCATTATTATGCATACATTAGCCTCGTAAATCCAACTAACCGTTGGCTGTGAAAGTAGCGCTGATACAATATTAAGCTGAAATTGAAAGCGCTAGTTATTCATGCCGTCCGACCCGATTCTATCACAAGGAAAAGATGATTCTAATGTGTTTTCTATTTTATAAGGAACGCGACAAGGGCTGTATAATTTAGGTATGCAATATCGATCCGCCATATTGACCTCACCAAACTTCAATTATAAAAACTACTGCATGATCAAATATTCCATAATATTAACCTATATATAACTAATATTGGCCTTCATAATAATTTCTGCACAAGGCCGTCATACTTGTTCTAGGCTTGTACAGACACACACCCCGTTCTTCGGCAAACAGACAGATGTTCGCATTACGATGATATATGATATCACTGAGGTCCTGCAGGCGTACATATTGATGTGGGATAAGCGGAGGTATCATCCGTAACCCTTAGATCCTAGGTCACAGTTTTTGTGGGTGTTCGTCTATGTGGTTTTATGCCTGTGTGGCCCCCAAAGAGAGTCCTACCCGGGGGTAACCCAGTGTCAGGGATGTATTATTAGATGGAAATGATTTACGTCTTATTACGTATGTCGATGTGAGGATAACGTGTCCGGAACGAGCACCTCCGAATCTTCTAAAGGAGGATTTATGAGGGATTTCCTGGCGCCGAGTCGTAAAGCAGCGAGGACTTCCTCCCGCCATAGGTCACGTGTTCTACAGCCTTCTGCGTTTTCATATATATATATCCAGCAAACCGGGGTGGTATGAGGATTCTGTCACTAACAGCTTTCCCAAGTTACCTGTTTAATGGAATAAAATGGAGTTATTTCGGGTGAATGTAGATTTAATGTCTTCCCAAAGTGATGTTATTCTTCAAATTGAAATTTTGCGTGAGGATTAAGTTGTTTTCAAGCCTGGTTCTCTCTCGATTGGCAGCACGATTTAGTTTTCAGAAGCGGAATAACTACAAGGAAAAGACATGTTTATGAAGACACGCAACTAGCATTATAGCCCTATATATCTCAATACCACATCACACAAGCTTGTATTGTCCTTTCCCGTTTTGCTGTCTTGCCCATGCCCATGAACGGAGACTGGCTCTACCCAGGGTGAATATCGCAGGCGGCATACAATCCCGTTCTTCGGATCCGGCTTCGCCTGTCGCGTTTACCCCGCCCCTCGGGTAATTTCAAATGGACGTAAACAGTATTTGGTTGGCGAGAGGCTCCATCTTCCTGGTTTATGTCAGCTGCATTGAATCACGATCATAAAACATTTCTAAAACAGCCGAAGTGAGAAACATTTATTTGTCATTTTCCCTGCTCCTCCATTTACTTGAATTCTCTCCACCCATGCCCCACCCAGTATTGTTGTACGGCAGGGTTCTCTGTCAGCAGTAGAACCCCCCCCCCCTAGCCTCCCCCCCATAACCCCTACCCTTCGGTCCCGCCCCTGCCCCGCCCACCGTTACCCTAGTTACTGTGGCACCAGCGAGACCGGCATCCGTCAACACAAAAACGTTCAACTTTACCTCCCTGCGCCGAATTTAATTACATTTCTATATTTCAGAGATGGAATGTTCAATGGTTCCGTACGACAGTGCAATAAAACCCATGGCCCAACATCCGGACGAGCCACACACGGCCAGGAGCCGGCAGCCATGAAGCCGGCAGCCTCGGAGACAATTACAGTAGGCGGCCCATAGGTGGCCACCATTGACCGCTGTCTTAATTGGTTCATAGATCCCCGAGATATGTTTAATATCGATGTGTTTAATCCAACAGACGGACACAAAGACAGCCGCAGAGACAGACACACAGACAGCCACAGAAACAGACACAAAGACAGCCACAGAGACAGACACACAGACAGCCACAGAGACAGACACACAGACAGCCACAGAGACAGACACACAGACAGCCACAGAAACAGACACAAAGACAGCCACAGAGACAGACACACAGACAGCCACAGAAACAGACACAAAGACAGCCACAGAGACAGACACACCGACAGCCACAGAGACAGACACACAGACAGCCACAGAAACAGACACAAAGACAGCCACAGAGACAGACACACAGACAGCCACAGAGACAGACACACAGCCAGACACAGACAGGTGCACCCACACACAGACCGACACAAAGACAGCGACAGCCGATCAGCAACACAGACAGCGACAGCCGAACAGCAACACAGACAGCGAGAGAGTGACGGCCATACAGGCAGATAGACAACACACACAGACAGGTACCTGACACACAGACCGACACACAGACAGCGACAGCCGAACAGCAACACAGACAGCGACAGCCGAACAGCGACACAGACAGCGACAGAGTGACGGCCATACAGGCAGACAGACAACACACACAGACAGGTACACTGACACACAGACCGACACACAGGCAGCGACAGCCGAACAGCAACACAGACAGCGACAGCCGAACAGCAACACAGGCAGCGACAGAGTGACGGCCATACAGGCAGACAGACAACACACACAGACAGGTACACTGACACACAGACCGACACACAGGCAGCGACAGCCGAACAGCAACACAGACAGCGACAGCCGAACAGCAACACAGGCAGCGACAGAGTGACGGCCATACAGGCAGACAGACAACACACACAGACAGGTACACTGACACACAGACCGACACACAGACAGCGACAGCCGAACAGCAACACAGACAGCGACAGCCGAACAGCAACACAGGCAGCGACAGAGTGACGGCCATACAGGCAGACAGACAACACACACAGACAGGTACACTGACACACAGACCGACACACAGACAGCGACAACCGGACAGCCACACAGACAGAGACAGACAGAGAGACAGCCATACAGACAGACAGACAACACACACAGACAGGTACACCCACACACAGACCGACACACAGACAGCGACAGCCGGACAGCAACACAGGCAGCGACAGCCGGACAGCAACACAGACCGACACATAGACAGATATACATACCACGAGACAGACACAGAGACAGAAACAGACAGCCACACATAGACACACACACAGAGATATAGATAGACACTGACAGACACACGGACAGCGACAGACAGAAACACAGCCAGAGACAGACAGCCACACAGACACATGAGGACTGACCGCTTTGGTCAATATCTGGAAATTTCTGCAATTACCGTATTAATATTTTTTTTGTCGCTTTTCTTAATTTACATTCTGTTCTTTAACTTTATTATTACCTCATTTCTCCACCGCTGTGGTCCTTCAGTCTTTCACAATTGTCGTCTTCGCCCGGTCTCTGTATCTGTGTCTCTTCTGGCATTTTCTGTGGCATCTCGTGCTGTCCGTTCGTTTGCACTTTGCTCTTGTCCTATCTCCTCGCGCCTTGTCCTTGGTTCACTTCTCCGTTTTCCTGATTCTATTAATACCCATCACTGAATCAAATACTTTGCCTGTTTTTCCACACTTCACCACATATGTAAGCGTTCTAATCGGTAGATCTACCGCTGTCCCTCCAGTGAACTTCCAGAACTGATCATGTCCACACCTTGGCCCACAACTGTCAGCGTAATGGCGTGTCTCAGGCTTGGCGGGGATACCCCAGTCTCTGCGGCCATCACAGACTGGCAGCGCCGCGCGGGGTCGACATACAGTCCCACAGACAGAATCATATCTCCTCTCGCTAGGGATATGAACTCCCAGAGCTCGCACCAACAAGTTTGCACCGACCCATCCCACTATTGGCCGTGGCCCAGTGTTTGTCCCGACAAACCGCTATTTGGCAGTAAGTGCCAAGACTGGAGTCTTTAAATATCACCGCGCATTCTACTCGATGGCAATAAACAGAGCCCCAACGGGCGTCATGTCGGGGTGTGAAAAGATGACACCCTTTGGGAGGATGTGTGTGGGGGGGTGGGGGGGAGGTAACACGGCGCCTCGAGGAGGGAGGGCATGCAGGAGGCGGGGGGTGGCTCTGAGGGGAGGGGTGAATGGGAGACCTTGGGAATAGATCAGGGGCCAGGGTTTTATTATCCTTTCTTATCTCCCGTTGCACTGTGTGGATAGAGATACAGAACACGAGGATGTTTTTTGGATGGACTGACTGACAGATCTCACGTAGAAGTGAAACCCAGGATCCGACGGGAAAGAATGGGTTGAGTCCACGTTAGACTGAGAATACTGGTATTACAGGCGAAAAGAAAGAAAAGCAAGAAAAGAAAAGAAAAGCAAGCAGAAAAAGGGGCCTACGCGTCAAGGTCATACCGCATTGCAAGGTCATGGCCACGTGGTCCGGAAGCACCGTCGCGGGATGTACCAACTTCCGGAAAGTCGATGGAGAATCCATCGATGCATTCCCATGACCCGAGTCAGCCACCTGGAGGAGAGGGGTGGGAGGTGGGGGGTGGGGTGGGGATAACTCCCGGCGAAAACGAACTCCTCCCTCCACCCATCGCCACCGGCTTTTTGCCGCAGACAATCCCAAAGAGACCCTGGTGATTGTCCCAGGGTCACCACCCACCTCCCTCTCCTCTTCTACCCTACTGCAATTACCCCCCCCCCCCTCCCCCACCTCTGCCTGCCTCCTACAGGGCCCTCCGATTGGCCTACCCCAGGGTGCCGTAGACAGAGCTTCCGTCCGTTTATCCAGGCAGATTCATTGCCAAAACATGGGGTGCATCTCACAACGGGATGGACTGGTAGGTGAACGGAGGGTAGGAGGGGTAGGGTGGCATAAAGGGATGGAGGGGGGTTTATGGCTAGACTATTGGCTTTGGCGGGCAGTGTGGCTAGATTATAGAGTTCGGTGACCATCTGGATTATAGATTTGTAATCTCTACTGATTTCCCTAGCCAGACTTTCGGCCTAAGCTTTTATAATTTCTATGTGTGACGTCACGCTTTTGGCTTAAGTGTTCATGATCTACAAGAATGCACCGGGAAACAGACCTAGCCGTGTTTTAAGTGTGCGCTCTTTAAATAATGAACGCAAAACCTGCGCATTGTCTTGATAATGAACAGTTGTTGTTAATATGGACTTGGTTCACTTCGCTAAGTGTTACGGTGTAATCAGTCGAGTCGAGCTGAGCAGACCTGATGCGATCAGGCTAGCTGATGTTGGCAGAACTTGCCAATTTCGAGACGAACAATAGAATGTATATACTTTATTTCCCTCATTTTCTGGAGAGTTCAAAAAGCGGAATGACATAAAAAATAATTGTAAAAAATATACAAAAGAACAACATATATCCAGTTACAATGAAATCAGCTACAAGCAACCAAGGTAGTTAATCTAGCATAGGGTATTTTAGTAATTTAGTAGAACGGTAGCGAAGGCTCGTATGAGAGGGTGTGCCATGCTTTGCAGCAGATACCAGTGAATAGTAAGACATCTTCATGGAAAGGTGCTGGTTCGCTTGGTCTACAGCCTGATATTACGGAAGTGACATTTGCGTCACTCATGTCGCATAAAAAATGATGAGAATTGAAAGCTGCATACATTGACCAGCTCAGACCAAAACATCTCCCTGGAAGCCGGGTGTTTGTCACATGAGTTAAAGTAATGGGACATTTGGAGCATGCGCACTGATACATTCCGCTCTTGTACATAATAAATATACATGTATATGTAACGGTTCCTGCCGCAATCAACCTGTATTTTTATATTCTAGTAAACTAGTTCATACCTGTTGTATTTACTTTATATCATGCCAGTACCTACCCATTTAGTGTTCTCTGGTTTTAACACGTAATGATTTGTTGATGGCAGTGTTTGCCGCCATGTGGTTTTTGTTTGTACACGGGACCAATTAAAACGTCATAATTAGGCCAGAGCAGAGCATGTCGGGAGTGAGTTTCCTCCATATATAAACCGACGCGCGCGGGTTTCTCGTCCCTCTCTCAACTCAGTCCTCACAGGACCGGGTGCGGCCGCCACAAAGGCTCCAGTGAGCTGGCACCTTCTCCTTGTGTGGCGTGGAGAGGGCACGGCAGGATAGGGCCTTTTATAGGTACGTGCTACATTTAATTACTATTGTATTGTTTAAGTAGTTCACTTTATGGGTGACTTATAGTATTAATAGTGTGCTATAAATTGTCAGTTATCAGTATTTGAGGTGGCATATGTGTTTCATATCGGTTATGTAACCACGTGTTCTTTGCTTCGTTTTCCCTTTTATAGACTAATAAAACCATCGCTGCCAGCCAGCACACTAGTGATACGTTGCTGTTGTTTGTGCGCCGTAGGCCCTGTTACATATATATATAATAATAATAAATATATACCAAACGCAAAATCCGCAATCGGCGTGAATGTTGCACTTGCTGAACTGCACAAATCAAGCAGATCATTAAACAGTAATATTACATAAATCGACTGATATGGGTTGTGTTAATTATTTCATTTTCGTTGTTAAATTAGTATTTACATATTTGTTGCAGGTCGAAATTCTACGCTATATATATTTAGCCTATTGAGGGGGCCTGGACGCCATGTTGGAAATCCTCGTGATTCGCCTCTGGGTTGGGGAGTAAGGTCTGAGAGTAAAATGTACCACGTGACCACGCTATCGGACCACAATCTCTGCGTTCGGTTATGTATTCCGCCGAGTCCGACTTCTCCGCTCGCATACCAGAACTCACCCTGAATGTCCCTTGCCATGGGCTTAACGAAAAGCACTCAATTATGAATACACGTGCAACGCTGAACAACGACCACAGCGTTAAAGCTCACATCTTGTGATATCATAGAGTAACTTCCAAATGACGACTCATTGGCTATGTTCCCAGAAAAAAACAGGCCTGTTTTTCTACTTTATTTTTACAGAATGAATATCGTGCTTTATGACATGAAGGTTTGATACACTAGATATGTCGAGCCGTGATTTCACATCAAACGAACACTCATGAATATTCAAATGCCACGTCACGTACTGGATGCAAAATGATGATACAAGAGAGCATGCGGGCAATATAGACATGTGACTCTTATTGCGTCACAGAGGAAAGTGGTCTAAAAACAGTCGGACGAGTCCTAGTTCCAAATCTACTGGTACATATTTGAATTCCCATCCAGTAAAAAGCGTCATATCCGGTCGGGCCAAGGGCATCTGAAACAGGTTTCAGAATGTTTTTTTTCAAGTAGATCCTTCCAGATGTGTCAATTTGTATTAAAGTTCTCATGAGGCCTTTCAGGTTCAGGGAATATCATCCTCGGTGCAGCCCCTTTAACTGCCCGCTGCGCTGCTGGGTGTAATATTTATCATAGGGGACCACTATTGGGGCCAAATTTACCAAGAATGCTTATTTACTAACAAGCACTCCGCAAACCACTCAATCGTCCAATGTGGTCTCAGCAAGCCAACGGAGGCTCACGGCTAAATCACCATTACCAGGAATTGGGAAGTCCCCCATCGCATCCGACCTTGTTCATCAGGTAAAGGAGCTCCCCTCAATCCCCTCCCTCCACCCTTTTATTCATCCTCTCCACTCCACCCACCCACCCCGGCACCCCTCCCTCTATCACAGGCAAATTGCGGGATCCGTTTCTGTTATTTGCATGATTTATTAGAACATAAATCCGCCGTGTGACGTGAGGGCAGATTCGTGTTGGGTGCTACGGAGGCCGCCGCTGAAATCAGGGTTAAACAACCCTTCTTGTATCCCCTCGTCCGCTCATCAAGTCGTCCAGCGTCACCGTTGACCTTTAACCTCGCCCGTAAACTGGGTCAAGTCACGGTACTTCGCTTGTCGGTCATTTGTGAGCAGAGACAGGAATTGGTCTGCACCTACAGGCCCCCCCTTACCATCCTCATCCATGCCTCGTCTTTTTCTGTCTGTTTCCCGCAGATTTCAGTCTGCGCTATGGCTTCTTAGTATCCCCATCCTCTCATCGTCCTACATTCAACCCTTTCCTATCCCCCCATTCCGCAGCCTCTTTCTTTCTCTCTGTTTCTGGGATTGGCATTCTTCTATACTCCTTATACAAGCTTTTTCTCCCCACCTGTATCTCCTGTCCCATACTCATCCTCGCATCAATTTTCTCATCCCCTCAAAAATTCTCCTTCTTTCTACCTTCAACCTTCTCCTCTCCAACACCAAATCTCTCTTCGCACTTTACCTTTTCTTCACACACATCCGCTTCATATGTCCCCATTTTCTCTCCGCCTTCATTCAATCGTACCCTGTATACCCAACCCTATTCTCGCCCCGCACACTTTATCCTTACCACCCCACCCCCACCTTCTGCCTCCCTCACCTCCTCGTTTATGATCTATTCCTTCCATCCCTCTCACCCTGTGTCTCCCCCCCCCCTCCCCACTTTCTCTCTCCCACTTAGCTGTGTCATACTCGATCCCTTCCATACCTCAAAATGTCTGCCTCTCTCCCTCTTACACTCCCCCTCCTCTCTCACACTCTATCGCTACCTTCACATTCAGCTCCAGGCCCCGTCAGTGCCCCACCCTGACACTGCCCCACCCTCACGCCGTCCCGCCCCCCGCCCCGCCCCAGCCCCACCCCTCTCGCCGTCTCTTCATTCCTCATTCTTGCCGAACACGACCGCCAGAGGGCTGACGTGCCGCTAACGGCTCATTGAGTAATCTCCGCGGGCGCAATCTCCCCTTTGTCGTCGCCGGCATCGGTCTCGTCTCCCGGGGTGATCAAAGCCAACGCCATCCCGGGGCTGAGCAAGCGGACACCCCCGCCAGCCCAGATGTATTCACCCACAAGCCACCCCCCCCCCCCGCCCTTCAAACCCCTATCCTGGAGGGTGGCCCGATGCGGGGGTATGTCTGTTTGCGAAGACACCGTTATCTAGCTCCTACACCAGTTCCGTTGGCACCCAGCTCCCCATGCTGTCATAGTTATAACTTACAGGGCCGAAATCCTTTGGGGAGTTTTCTTTCTCTCAGAAAGAAGATTTTTCCGAACGGACAGATATATACTGCGATGTTATTGCGTTTATCCTTTGATTTGGGGTATTCGTGTGTATTTGTTGCCAAAGTAAGATATTTATA
Source organism: Arenicola marina (assembly GCA_964019135.1). Lineage (NCBI taxonomy): Eukaryota > Metazoa > Annelida > Polychaeta > Arenicolidae > Arenicola > Arenicola marina. The sequence continues at coordinate 30,528,542 of OZ025260.1, read as the reverse complement.
TCATGTCGCAATGTTTTGCATGCATTAATTTATCACAGGCAGTAAACACATTTCTTAAAGAAGAAGAAGAATAATCGTTTATTCAGACCAGAACACAGTAAGAATACAAACAATGTGCTAGATATGCATGGTGAAGTGGTGACTGGTCCAGGAGACCTCCATTATGACCTGTGGTCGCTAGCATGGAGTCCACCTTGGCAAAAAAAACAAAAAACAAAGCGAGACAATCAACAAGAATAAATGTATCTAACTTGATGTCGTTAAAGACAATTAAAGAAACAGGCAAAATAAAAAAATAAAAATAAATAAAAAGCGAGAAACATCATCGTTATCAATACATTAAAATTATTAAGTATATGCACGATCATCAACGTTTTGGGGCCTAAGGAACATGAGATACCGAAAGAACCAATATACATGTATGTATGGCAAGATAATTAGTAATTGAGTTGACACACATAACAATTTACTATTAAGCAGTCAATTCTATACGAGTCTATAAATCTCTGTTTGATATGTCGGGTATATCCGGCTTGGCTATGAGTAAAAATCTTCGTGATTATGTCTTGAGGTAATTCGTTTATTAAATGCGTAAGATAATATCTAATGCAACGTTCTGCAAACTTGTGTTTTGTTCTAGGGATAATAGTATTGTATTTTTGTCTAGTGTTGTAGTTATGTCTGTCAAGTATTCGAGGTAAGTCGAATGTATTCAGAAAGTATGCGGGGAGATCATTATGCTTTAACCTGTAATAAAACTTTAGCGCCTGAAGTTTATGAATGTCGTCGATTTTAAGGACATTCAGATGTTTAAATAAGCGATCGGTGTGGGCCATGTAATTACTCCTTGTAATGATACGTACAGCTTTCTTCTGGATGTTTTTCAGTCGATTACTTTGGTACCCCCAGGCTAGTATACAATAGTGAAAATGCGATAGTATGAGTGAGTTGTATATAGTCAGGAGAATGTTCTGAGGAAGGACGTATTTTAGTTGCTGCATGATTCCAACCACTTTAGATATCTTGAAAGCAATTTTATCGCTATGACTGGACCATTTCAGATTTTTCTGTATGGTCAGTCCAAGGAAATCAAATTGATCAACACATTCTAGCTTGGTATGGTCAATATAGAGTTCTGGCATTATTACTCGTTTTTGCGGCATATAGAAAATCATAAACTTGGTTTTTGTGATGTTAAGAGATAGTTGGTTTAGTTTAAGCCAATTATTTACTAAAGACAGTTCATTGTTCAGTATATCAGCACTACGTTGTATGTTAGTCTTGGAGGCGCAAGCGCTAAGTGTGCTGGAAAGGGTTGTATCATCAGCATATATAATTGCACTAAATATCGCAATCGCCCTAGATATGTCGTTTATATAGATTATAAAAAGTAATGGGCCAAGTATGGATCCCTGTGGAACCCCTCGGGAGACGGGGGTTTCTTCTGATATATCATTATCTAGGCTTACGTACTGTTTTCGGTTATGAAGATAATTGGTTATTAAACTAAGCGCAGCCCCACACACCCCATAGTGTTTTAGTTTAAATAACAGTATATCATGGTTAATGGTGTCAAAGGCCTTTGACAAATCTAGGAATATACTTATTGGGATCTGGCCTTCGTCCAGTTTTTGTATTGTTCTATCTATTAATTCCAATGTTGCAAGTTGAGTGGAATGTTTTTTCCGAAAACCATACTGACCGCTGTTAAACAGTTTCTCGTGATCAAAATGTTCATACATCTGATCATAAATTACTCTTTCAAAAACTTTAGATATAGCTGGTAAAATTGATATTGGCCTATAGTTATCGACGTTAGACTTTTCACCCTTTTTGAACACTGGTACTACTTTAGCAAGCTTCAATTTATCTGGAAAACTAAAACTTTAGCATGCATAATCTCATTTATATATATACGAATGTATCTTACAGTTATAGCATAAATGACTCTGTTTCTGTTTCTGAAATCTGTTTCATTGTTAAAGATATCCATAAGGCAATTTTCGCTGACAAACATATCAAATTATTCAATGGTGTATTTAGATCTGCATTATATATATATATCTTAATATGTAAGGCGCAATAAATAAAATATTCTCTTGTGACATGCATTGTGTGCTAAATGGCCTCATGCACCGTCTAACATGAAACATTATTTGGCCTTATCTACAGAAGCATCATCTCAGCAAAATCGTCGAAAGCAACGCGTTTTCATTCAGCCCATGGAACCTCGAAATCCCGTTATCCCAGAGGTATTGACGCTCGTAGTTTTACGTCATAAGCACACCGTATTTGTGGCTAGATATTTCCCGAGGCTGCCAGGCGGCAAGATAAGGCATTAGAAGATAGGTCGCGAAAACTCGACCATTGCATATTTATCACTCTTTTTCCTTTTCAGATAAGATGCCAAGCACAGGACATAAACACCTTAAGAAAAAGTTATTTATCGCTCAGACGTGGGAAAAAAAGGCAGTTGTCAGTTGCACATTACGCATCAGCCATCGTGCCTTGAGCTACAGGTCGCCATTCCCGTCTGATACCGATGAGGACGGCTCATCGTTCACACTGTGTGAGCGGTGGACAGTATGCGGGGCCCGTAATGCTGGTCCATCGAGCAGATTGCCTCTTGTGGCTCTGCATGCGGGAGCCGTATCGGTCCATGGCCATATCCCCCAGTTCCCGGCTTTTCTCGCCTAAATGCAATAGTTGTGTTCGTTGGATAACGTCTCTTAAGCACGTCCAACGACTAAATATAGGCGCCCAAAGCCGGCTGTTGGTATAAATCTTCTCAGACAATTCGAGCTGGTGGTTTTTATGTATATACGTGCTGTAGTTGTTCGTAGACGCCTGTAGACGCCGGAATTACCATGTTAGATATTTATCGGTTTCAGGTCATAGAGGGAGTTGTCCTGTGAGGCAATGATTATTGACGCAGGCTATTGGCAGTCAAACGTCAGATATCAGAGAAAACTGAGATTCAGTAGAAGATATTTCCCAGATGACCGGACCAAATAGTCTAAGACCCGGTCTTGAGTTGAAGCAGAGATTGAAGCCTAAACATGAAAGGAAATTTCACTCCGCACTAAAACCACAATATGCGTAGCCCAGGTAGGGATGGAGTAGCGGGATATATACACCCCTCCCCCTTCCAACACCCCGGATATGAATCATTCGGGGAGAGGGATCACGAATATTATTGCGAGCCATCCCCACCAAACATTTTGAACCCACCCCCACCCCCCCACCCTATCCCTCACCCCGGTCAAACCATTGAACCATTTCTTGCACCAATGTGATTCAACTAACATCGGAATAGATACGGATATATAAACAACCTCACATGATGACCATCAGTAAATAATATGCAACTCATAACGAAGATATAGGAAAAGCTGCATCGCATGCAGTGGGCAGCAAACCCTATAACGTTGAATATGTACCCGTTTTTAATTACCTCCACCGCCCCCACCCCACCCCCTGTTCACCCAACAGTGTGATTGCTGACTGGTCATGCTCTGGTCGACCAAAGCATATTGGACTAGCGTCATCTCCATGGCGACCGTATATAGATGGCCGCCGACTGCTTTAGTGCTATTGACTCTCCGAGAGACTATAACGGAGGCCATGGAGGCAAAGTAATTAGCGAAGCACTTAAATCACATTTCAGTAACTAGATGTCGAGGATGCTGGACGAAATTTTGATTGCATCCCTGATTGCCACAAGCAAAACTCACACCGTCATGTTGTGTAACTGATCATCAATTTCCATTCCAGATCACGATGATATATTAATGGCGATGTGTTGTATACATAATGCATTACAGTTGACGTGTTTATTTAGTGCTTTGTGACAGTCAGTTCTCATGTTGTTAAGTGCACAAAGACGACTGCACCGACAGGGCTACGGTACGACATTCATGTCTTGTCTGTAGTTGCCTCATTCTGTATCATTGCAGTCTGCAAGAGCCCATGAAACTGGAGTTGACTACCACATAAACATTTGTATTCTATGGTCCAGAGGTCTATGGTGCTGCACTGGACAGTTTTATATTACTACGATATCAGTTCCCGGCAGAAGACAGAGAATATTCGCAAAGGTTGCTGGCAAAAAGATATTATTCATGACTACGATTTATACATTCATAAAGATGATGCCTGCATATAATGCAGTATTATTCAGAAAATTCTGCAGTGGTCAACGATAGATAAGGTTTATGAGTCAGAAGAAACAGAAGAGCTGTATCATATATCACAAACATGGTAAGAAACAGAAGAGCTGTACCATATATCACAGACATGGTAAGAAACAGAAGAGCTGTATCATATATCACAGCCATGGTAAGGAAAGAAGAGCTGTACCATATATCACAGACATGGTAAGAAACAGAAGAGCTGTACCATATATCACAGACATGGTAAGAAACAGAAGAGCTGTACCATACATCCCAGTCATGGTAGGAAAAAAAAAGCTGTACAATATATCACAGTCATGGTAAGAAACAGAAGAGCTGTACCATATATCACAATCATGGTAGGGAAAAAAGAGCTGTACCATATATTACAACCATGGTAAGAAACAGAAGAGCTGTACCACATATCACAGCCATGGTAAGAAACAGAAGAGCTGTACCATATATCACAGCCATGGTAAGAAACAGAAGAGTTGTACCATATATCACAGCCATGGTAAGGAACAGAAGAGCTGTACCATGTATCACAGCCATAAACAGAGGAGCTGTACCATATATCACAGCAATGTTAAGGAAGAAGAGCTGTACCATGTATCACAGCCATGGTAAGGAACAGAAGAGCTGTACCATGTATCACAGCCATAAACAGAGGAGCTGTACCATGTATCACAGCCATGAACAGAAGAGCTGTACCATGTATCACAGCCATGGTAAGGAACAGAAGAGCTGTACCATGTATCACAGCCATAAACAGAGGAGCTGTACCATATATCACAGCAATGTTAGGGAAGAAGAGCTGTACCATGTATCACAGCCATGGTAAGGAACAGAAGAGCTGTACCATGTATCACAGCCATAAACAGAGGAGCTGTACCATATATCACAGCAATGTTAAGGAAGAAGAGCTGTACCATGTATCACAGCCATGGTAAGGAACAGAAGAGCTGTACCATGTATCCCAGCCATAAACAGAGGAGCTGTACCATGTATCACAGCCATAAACAGAAGAGCTGTACCATGTATCACAGCCATGGTAAGGAACAGAAGAGCTGTACCATGTATCACAGCCATAAACAGAGGAGCTGTACCATACATCACAGCCATGGTAAGAAACAGAAGAGCTGTACCATATATCACAGCCATGGTAAGGAAAGAAGAGCTGTACCATATATCACAGCCATGGTAAAAATCAGAAGAGCTGTACCATATATCACAGCCATGGTAAGAAACAGAAGATCTGTACCATATATCACAGCCATGGTAAGAAACAGAAGAGCTGTACCATATATCACAGCCATGGTAAGAATCAGAAGAGCTGTACCATGTATCACAGCCATTGTAAGAAACAGAAGAGCTTACCATATATTTCTAGAAGGGAAATATGGTCTCAATTTGGTCTTGTCCGAAGCCACATAGATATCTCTGCATGATTCCAAGACAAGTGATATATATCTGACAACGAATAACTAAATTTCTAATTAATTGTAATTATGTACACAGTGGCATAAAATAAGCGAAATTAAATCAGACGTAAAATAAATAAGCGAAATTAAAATAAATAAGCGAAATTTTAAAAAAAACGAAATTTAAAATAATAAGCGAAATTAAATCAATTACAAGTTCGCATCAAATTGTCGTTCTTTTTTTTATATATTGTATATGTACCTATACTCAACTAAATATTGCATTAAATAAACATTTTGAGAATCAATTTGTTACGCGAGTTGCCCTTTTGTAAGCACATTGTTTTTGTTTTATGCAACCGCGAAAATTATTATGTACATTCGTTTACCTTCAGTGTAACGCTATGCCTTCTGGCAAGGTCAATGTAAGCTGAGCATCAATTCAGGACAAGAATGGGCCGCAACCGTTTCTCTTCGATCCCAATTGTCTGTTCCTCACTGAGAATCAACTGTGGCAGCCACATCAGAAACTGAACACAGGTGTGGCATTTCACAGGGATGGCAGTGAAAGGTGCTTCCAAAGCATTGGATTCACTGACCTTATAAAGCCCGCCCCGGCTAATATCCCATTTCCAGTTCAGGAGGAATTATTTTTCCGGTTTACGGTGAAATGAACAGCCCATTCTTTATTCGTCAGAACAATTCATGAATACAGTAAAAAATTAAATTTTTAAATTAAACAGCCCAACCCGAGGATCGGAAATACCATTTGCCCCCCCCCCCCACCCCTGTAGATTGTACCACTGCAACCAAGCGTCTTCAACCACAGCTAAAGAGAAAGATACACGAACTTCAAGATAACCTGGCATTTGGTTTGATGACAGATTCTTAGCTACGAGAGCGTGTATATATATAGCATTATTGTAGGTATGTTTCAATACGAGATTCTTCTGGAACCATTTAAAGTAATATATTCTGTAATTTTTTTTATTACCAACCTCTTCTCCACGTCAAATAAGTATATTGTGTCGTGCAATTGTATCCTAAAAGCCTGTGGGCTATCTGAAGAAAAGCAAATTGGTGCACCGGAGCAGAAGTTGATGGCCGGCTTCATATCCCTGCGAGCCTGCTCGCTGTTCGGTATTCTGTGTGATGTCGACCGCGGCTCGCTAGGACGTCTGTGCGCGATAAAATACCCAGCACAGTTTTATGTTAAAGTTGTTGTTTTACAGACTCAAAGAGATATTTAAATGCGAAAGCGGTTGAAAGGCGTATGTTCCTAAAACAGTCATGTTAAATCGATTATATTAGGGCGCAGAAGATGCTCTGGAAACATATAGAAGCCAACCTTGGAACATACAGAACTCAACCTTAGAATATACAAAAAACACCCTCAGAATATTCAGAAGCCATCCGTAAGAATATACGACAGCTGCTGGTTGAGAATGCAACGGTAAACCAGAACACCAGAAGGCCGTTATGCTTCTGAGTTACGACCTGTGTAATATAAGTAGCAAAGAGCATCAGTGACCCCCTTTGTTTCCCTCCCTCTCCCACGCCTCCTCCCACACCCCCTCCCATGCCACCCCCACACCTCCTCCCACGTCTCCTCCCACGCCTCCTCCCACGCCTCCCCCCACGCCTCCTCCCACGCCTCCCCCCACGCCTCCCCTCTCATGTTATGACCAGCTGGCCTAGGAACCCTGCCCCGAGTGCCCTAAACGGCCTCTGTACACCACTCACAGCCTGGCCGAGGTTGGGTGTCCAGCCGGTATCGGACGGCGCACCACAACGGATGAGTGATGGGCACGGGGAGTCAACCTGTGACCTTTCTGGGTCACATTGCGGGCCATTAAAGATCGGATTCCCCGCCGTTCCTGGCGTCGTGTCGAGTCATCAAGGTCTTCTGGTACGTCAGCCAAGCAAGGGGAAGGGGTGGTTGTTACCCCGCCCGGCAGATGCAGCGCCAGGCAAGGGGAAGGGGTGGTTGTTACCCTGCGAGGCAGATGCAGCGCCAGGCAAGGGGAAGGGGTGGTTGTTACCCCGCCCGGCAGATGCAGCGCCAGGCAAGGGGAAGGGGTGGTTGTTACCCCGCGCGGCAGATGCAGCGCCAGGCACGAGGAAGGGGTGGTTGTTACCCCGCGCGGCAGATGCAGCGCCAGGCAAGGGGAAAGGGTGATTGTTACCCTGCGCGGCCGATGCAGCGCCAGGCAAGGGGAAAGGGTGATTGTTACCCTGCACGGCAGAAGCAGCGCCAGGCAAGGGGAAGGGGTGGTTGTTACCCCGCGTGGCTGATGCAGCGCCAGGCAAGGGGAAGGGGTGGTTGTTACCCCGCGCGGCAGATGCAGCGCCAGGCAAGGGGAAGGGGTGGTTGTTACCCTGCACGGCAGATGCAGCGCCAGGCAAGGGGAAGGGGTGATTGTTACCCTGCACGGCAGAAGCAGCGCCAGGCAAGGGGAAGGGGTGGTTGTTACCCTGCACGGCAGAAGCAGCGCCAGGCAAGGGGAAGGGGTGGTTGTTACCCTGCGCGGCAGATGCAGCGCCAGGCAAGGGAAAGGGTGATTGTTACCCTGCACGGCAGAAGCAGCGCCAGGCAAGGGGAAGGGGTGGTTGTTACCCCGCGCGGCAGATGCAGCGCCAGGCAAGGGGAAAGGGTGGTTGTTACCTCGCGCGGCAGATGCAGCGCCAGGCAAGGGGAAGGGGTGATTGTTACCCTGCACGGCAGAAGCAGCGCCAGGCAAGGGGAAGGGGTGGTTGTTACCCTGCGCGGCAGATGCAGCGCCAGGCAAGGGGAAAGGGTGATTGTTACCCTGCACGGCAGAAGCAGCGCCAGGCAAGGGGAATGGGGGGTTGTTACCCCGCGCGGCTGATGCAGCGCCAGGCAAGGGAAAGAGGTGGTTGTTACCCTGCGAGGGAGGTGCAGCGCCAGGCAAGGGGAATGGGTGGTTGTTACCCCGCGCGGCTGATGCAGCGCCAGGCAAGGGGAAGGGGTGGTTGTTACCCTGCGCGGCAGATGCAGCGCCAGGCAAGGGGAAAGGGTGATTGTTACCCTGCACGGCAGAAGCAGCGCCAGGCAAGGGGAAGGGGTGGTTGTTACCCCGCGCGGCAGATGCAGCGCCAGGCAAGGGGAAAGGGTGGTTGTTACCTCGCGCGGCAGATGCAGCGCCAGGCAAGGGGAAGGGGTGATTGTTACCCTGCACGGCAGAAGCAGCGCCAGGCAAGGGGAAGGGGTGGTTGTTACCCTGCGCGGCAGATGCAGCGCCAGGCAAGGGGAAAGGGTGATTGTTACCCTGCACGGCAGAAGCAGCGCCAGGCAAGGGGAAGGGGTGGTTGTTACCCTGCACGGCAGAAGCAGCGCCAGGCAAGGGGAAGAGGTGGTTGTTACCCTGCGCGGCAGATGCAGCGCCAGGCAAGGGGAAAGGGTGATTGTTACCCTGCACGGCAGAAGCAGCGCCAGGCAAGGGGAAGGGGTGGTTGTTACCCCGCGCGGCAGATGCAGCGCCAGGCAAGGGGAAAGGGTGGTTGTTACCTCGCGCGGCAGATGCAGCGCCAGGCAAGGGGAAGGGGTGATTGTTACCCTGCACGGCAGAAGCAGCGCCAGGCAAGGGGAAGGGGTGGTTGTTACCCTGCGCGGCAGATGCAGCGCCAGGCAAGGGGAAAGGGTGATTGTTACCCTGCACGGCAGAAGCAGCGCCAGGCAAGGGGAATGGGTGGTTGTTACCCCGCGCGGCTGATGCAGCGCCAGGCAAGGGGAAGAGGTGGTTGTTACCCCGCGCGGCCGATGCAGCGCCAGGCAAGGAGATATACCACTCCAGCCCACCGCTGTCTGGTATAGCGACATGATTGTGTCGATGTTAACATCTCCTGATATTAGCATATCACATCGCCTTATGAAGCCAAAGAAATCTGCGGCCGGATATTGCTAAAAACTATGCGGACTTCATTCGCCAGAGGAATTCCACATATCACATAACAGATGATCCGGTGGGGACGGAAATGACGTCATGGACTCCCTCTCAGCGGGGTAATAGGCGTCTGGCGAAGAAAAGAAGAAATATAATTTGGATGAAGTCCTTGTTACATATTGCCCGACACTCTAACATATGTATGGATAAGTCCCTTGAGCCATTGACTTCTTGCCATATCTAACACATGGTGACGAACCCCCCACCCACCCCAGCCCCCCAGCGTCTCCCACGTCCTACAACGCATGTAGCATTGACGCCGGAAAGAAAATCTGGACCAGGTGCCACTTTGTCTGGACAATCCAGCGATTCGGTACGAAATCACATTTGTCAAGTCGTGTTTTATGGTAATTAGACCTACCAAGATCTCGGAGGAATAATAACGATGAATAAAAAACCTAGCCAACTATGGTTTTAGCTTATCTCCCTCGACGACGATGAGCCGACAATGTGGACGATTATTCCAGATACCAGATGTTGTACAATTCCATTATAGACATGTAACCTTATGTCCCGCTGCATCAACACTGGGAGACCCACAGCGAACTCTGTCGGACGCGAGGACAAATGGGAAATATAAAACTGGATCAGATATTAAGAGAAAATTGCTTGTGCTTTGCTTGAGTCGCTGTTTTCTTTGATGACATTGTGTTCGAGGCAAATGATGTAACCCTTGTAATGGTTGTTTTTTCTGCCGATAAGATATGTTTGTTGGCCAAACTGAGTTGAATACGACATATGATACAGATTTTGCAGCTTATTTTCATGTCTTAAGTTCCTTTGAATGCTATGCCCTAAATTTCATTTAGCGACATATAGGGATTAGGACTATTTAGTGATAGCAATTATTTATTCACCCACGATTTTTAATGTATGAATTAGTTCGTGTCACAAAGAATCTTTTAAGCTGCGCAAGAAATTAATTTAATTTTAAATTGTTTCACTTTGAAAGAGGCAAATGGTGGGGTCATTCAGACGAATATTTTGGAGCAAAACAACAACACCGGTTAATCCATTCATTTGTAAAGCCATCGTTGACGTCTGTCGGATAGTTTGACAGATGTGGACACCGTTGCAACGGCACAAGAAGTCAGCTGTTCGCTTCATAATAGCATGGCAGACTTCACAATGAGCCGTGACCCTCATGTAAGGGTGTTCACTTTTCATTTCATGCTCCATGCAAATATCTATGATTGGTTGGTTGGTTGGTTATTCAGGACGCTTTAACCACTTTTGGTCATATCGCGTCAATGGGAGAAGGAAGGAAGAGACATGGAACCATGTCCCCGGGGGTAACCCCCTACTCTTTACGAAGAAAGACATGGAATCTTTATCCTGCGACCACGCACACATGGCCGCAGCAGAGCTCGAACCACCGATCCACTTGCCGTTAGGCTCTCAGGTGAAATATCTTTGAAGCTCGCACGTGACTCGCGGTTGCATCATGGGAAACGTGAGTCTCGGGTCACAGAATACATCCAGTTACAGCAGTCTACATAATCCTCAGCGCAGTAATACAAATTGAAACCACCGTTAGACCATTCCGGTCTACTTTCAGTCATGAACAAACATTTTCAGCTCAGTATTTTTTTATTTATTTTTTTTGGTCTGATGTCGCAATGTCGCAATGTCCCAATTAAAGTTTCGAAGAGGTGAAATTGTGTTCTGTTATCACGTTGGTGTTCACACAGTGTGAATTCGGCCCCCAGGACAATGAAGTGGATGAGATATGTCCCAGATTTATGTGCCTTTAGCTCGATCTCACTGCCAACTGAGCCAACGTTTGGGCGATAATGATGTGTTCAATATGTAAAGCAGTCAAAAAGATTGTACACTCAAGAAATGAACATGACATGCCAAAATTGTGCCTAGAATATAATATATATATATGCATATATTCTCTGTCCCTTAGACATCGGACCGTCATTTCATGGTTGCCAGTTTATAATTACCTTATTAGACTTGTTACATACTTTACCTCTCATTCATCGGCTACGAATGTCCATGCATATGGTAATGGGCATATGACAAGCCAGTCGTGATGTCACGCTGTTGTTTGTGCCATGTAAAAACTAAAAACGGAATAGGCGGCTTGGCTCAACCAATCCACTTAAACTCACTCCTCCTGCATTAGTGCTCTGCACGAATTCTCCACGTTATTTATGTAAGACCTCCCGGCCAGACACGGGACACTCACCGCACTATACGTCTTAAAAACTTGCCATTTTTATATTACGGTGATTCCCACGACAGCGACCTGCCAGGTCTTAATGGGGGTCTCTCGGCCAGGCAGTGTTTTAGTGTTCTGTATTGTACTTATATTATATAGGATGTCTTGGTCAAATAAACGAATTCCGACTCCGATTCTGACTCTAGTCCCGACTCAAATGTGACGTTGGGCTTATCGACATTCGCCAAGGCATCCAAATGACCCCTCAAAGGGCTGCGAGGACGTTCATATATTGGCGACACGTCATTTTATGTCCAAGTACTTAAATTTGTCCTTTCGTTAATTTGTGCAGGCGGTGAGCTTTGATATACCATGGCAGACAATGTACTAAATGCAAAAATACAACTCCGAAAAGTATGGCATTATCAATCTATGCATATATACTGTAATCATAGTCATGAATAACAAATTTACGATTGGAAGCATGAATGTGAGAGGAATTGGGTCTGCACAGAAGCGGAATGACGTTAGATTATGGCTTGTTGAAAAAAAATTGTGCGTGTATTGCATGCAAGATATACACTTAGACTCGATCTCGCAGGTGGCTTTGAGTACGGAATGGTCGAGCGAGTGTTTTTTTAACTCAGTTTCATCTCAAGCAAGGGGGGTAGCAATAGTCTTAGCAAATAGTGCACAATATGATGTACATGGGGCAGAGAAAGATAACGCAGGTAATTTAATATTATTAGATGTCACTATTAATGGAACACAAATGACTGAGTTGTGTGTACGGTCCAAATAAGGATTGTCCAAAATTTTATACTGACTTACAACGTAGAATAGAGAAATTGGGTAATGCCACAATAATAATATTTGGAGACCGAAAAACACAAAAGACAACGGCTAGATTTGTTTCTTGTCTCCTCAGATATTCACGCTACAAAAGGCATCAATCGGATATTGGTATAGAACGGACCATCTTAATAACGATAGATGTTCAGGGCTTAGCCTTAGTTAGAAGCCGGGAGTTCTGGAAAATGGACTCATCTTGGCTGTACGATACACAGGATGTTAACCTGATCAAAACCTGTGTCACCAAGGTGGAACATTAATATGGCAGGGGCAATCATATGGTATCGGAAGACCACTCGAATAATGCTGTAAACATTCAACTGTTCTATGAAATGCTAAAATTAGAAATTACGGGTACCACTATAAGTTACAGTACATTTAAGAAAAAGGCAACGAATGAAACGATAGCGACGGTACAGAGAGAACTAACGGAACTAGAAAATATATTACAAAAGGAGTGCAGACGAGCCCCATGACATCGTTAAAAAACGAGATGAACTTTGTGCAAACCTAGAGCGGCTAAGGGCCCCTGGGGTAAAGGACATTATGTTACGCGCGAAGGCAAAGTATTACGAAGAGGGTGAAGAGCCAACAAGATAATTTTGCAGCCTGGAAAAGAGGAATTACATCAATAAATTTATCAGTAAACTAGTGGTGGATGGAGAGGAAATCGTACAAGAGGCTATATTGAGGGCACAACGGGGGTTCTATAAACGGCTTTATGCAAACAATGGTAACATTTGTGGGGAGCATCACATTGATGAGTTTCTAAACGATAAGAATGTAAAACGTTTGTCTGATGAACAAATAGAAGCATGTGAAGGAGGAATAACTGGTGATGAAGTAAAGGAAGTTATCCAGAATATGAAAAATAACAAGTGTCCTGGAAGTGACGGTATACCAATAGACTTTGTTAAGTTTTTCTGGAAAGATATTGGGGGGTATCTAAGTCTAAATTACGCTTATAAGCAAGGTACTCTTTCTGTCACCCAGGAGCAAGGGATTATTTCTTGCCTTCCAAAACAGGACAAACAAAAGAAATATATGAAAAATTGGCGCCCCATAACCTTTCTGAACGCAGATGATAAGATCCTGTCGGGAGTGGTGGCTTTGCGCATGAAAAAAGTACTTCCACATATTAGTAGTTCAGATCAAAAGGGATTCCTGAGTGGTCGTTTTATTGGGGAACACACGAGGCTAGTCTACGATGTTATGCATTATTTAAAAGAACAAAATAAGACAGCATTGCTACTGCTAATAGATTTCGAAAAGGCCTTCGATACGGTAAGCTGTTCAAATTTAACGCGAGTACTAAATAAATACGGTCTTGGTGAGTTGTTTAGGAGATATTGTAATATTTTATATTCTGAATCTAATAGCTGTGTCATTAACAATGGCCATTTCTCACACTTCTTTAAACTGGAGAGAGGGTTTAGACAAGGAGACCCCTTGTCATCGTATGTATTTATCTTGGCCGTTGAGCCACTCTCTATGGCAATTAAGAATGACAGTAAGATCAGAGGTATTAAGTTTTGCCAGCATGTGTACAAACTCGATCAATATGCCGATCACACTTTTCTGTGCAGGTTTTCACTTGGATGGCAGTGAAGGCCTTTTGCCGGCTGCTATGCGAATGTTAGAGGCGTTTAGCAAACGTTCAGGTTGGAAGATAAATGTCGAAAAAACGAAGGCAGTGTGGCTGGAAAGAAGGCCAAAATATAAAGATAAGATATGCGCAGATCTAGAACTTTGTGGGGTCACCAGTTTTGCACTCCCAGGGATACGATTTGACATTGATCTGGCTAAAGTACCCAAATGAAATCTTGATAGTAAACAGGTAGAAGTTGAAAATATGTTAGCAGCTTGTGGGCGACAGGTGACGGGTGACAGTTTTGAAAACTTAGCTATACCGAAGTTGGTGCACGCTTTGTCTGTTCTGACCCTACCAGATAAATCATTTGTTAATCGTCTTGAGGGTATTGTACGGTCATTTTTATGGAAGAAAAAACGGTCTAAAAATAAAACACTAAAACGCATGGTACAACAGGTAGAGGACGGGGCTTAACCTGACCCACATACCATCTTTTATAAAGGCTTTAAAGATTACTTGGATAAAAAGACCAGTTACCACTGAAGGAGCCTCGCAGAACCTCTTTGCTGAAACTATTTGCGAAGACAAAATCTTATGTTGGGAACTTGACCCGCAATCGCTGCATCTGTTGGAAGCGAAAGCAAACCCTTTGTGGTCAGAGGTTTTAAGAGAATGGATTTATGTCAAAAAGGTCATCCTTTTGATGCGCCAATTTGGAATTCTTACGAATTTTTTAAACGAAAATCTTACTTGACGAAAAGCTGAACTTATCAAGAAAGGGGTGATTTACTATAACCATATGCTAAGTGAAGACGGTTCTTCTTATGGATGGAGCGAGTTGGGTAAAAGGTATAATGTTATTATGAACTTCGCGGATTTTTATAGTTTAACGCATAGCTTTCCCAGACAATCGAGAGCACAAAGCCAAGACCAGGGGAAAACGCAACCTGGTATAGAGAGAATACATATAAAAGTTTTAAGGCAGAATGAGAGAATTTGTAATGTTGTCTATAAGCTACTTGTGAAAGAGTGTACATTTGCGAAGACAAGCGAATCGAAATGGAAAGAGAAGCTCAACCAGAATATTGATGAATACCAATGGCGAACAATTTATAAGTTACCCTTGAGCTCCAACCTGAACGAACGACTGCGGAGTTTCCAGCATTTTTTTGTGTGTAGAAATATGGTTACCAACTCCCACTTGTTTTTGTGTAAATTGGCTAAATCAAAAAGATGCGCCTTATGTAACCAGAATGACGAAACAATAGAACATATGTTTTGGAATTGTGTCATAATAAAACAGATATGGGAAAACATAGGCGCATGACTAAATGAGTCAAGCCGATGTTAGTAAAAATTTAAACTTCACATCTGCTATGTTGGGGGCAGCTTTACCACATAAAGAACTGATTAATCTTGTTTTTATTGTTACCAAATACCATATATATGTTTGTAAGTGGAAAGGAGTTACGCCAAAGGTAGTGGCTATAATTCGGCTTATAAAATATGATTTCGAGATAGAGAGCAGAGTGGCAGAAACATAGGGAAGAGCCATGGACATTTTTAAAGCCAAGTGGGACCCAATATACGATGTAATCGCTGATACTGATATGTGACGTTGGTATGTTTGCATAGTTGTGTACAGATATTGTGTTATATGCCACTTGTCGGAGAATTACAAAAAAAAAAATCATGGCAGACGAATGTCGCATGAGAGCCGCAACACTCATGTAATCAGCATCTGACAGTGTTCGCCGAAATGCTGTTGGCTGTGAGGGGGTGTGAGGGGTTTGATATCGGTGTTCTCATTATTCGGGGACGATATTCGTGGAACAGGGTTGGTATTGTGTCACACGCACGCCAAAGTTGATAAATATGACAGTTGCCTCACAGAACTTGTGGCACCGAAGGAGAGCGAAAAGGTGACATATGTTTGCCACAACTAGGTCAGAATGGCCCTATAATGACTTCCGAAATGAGAATATTGCCTCTTTCCTCTCCATCACCCCCGGGCCCATGCCCATCTCCCTCTGTCCCCCTTGCCCCCCCCCCACCCCTGTCCCTCAAATTTCCACTCTCCTTGCCCCCCCCCCATCCCACCTCCCTCCCCCCCCCTCCCACCTCTGGCTTCACATAACATGAAATCACGCCTGTCACCCTACCCCCCTCGCTCGCTGACATACACATACATTCACAGCCTTCCAAAAAACCTTGACTCCACCCCTACTTAATATTTCTTTCATGATTTCTTCTCCAACAAATATGCCCATCGTTGGTCAATGACAAATTTTAACTCCCGCTCCGCCGGACGCTACGTGCACCCCCCCCCCCCCCCACCTCCACCCCCGCCCCCCCCCCGCCCCCTGCAGCCCCCTGCGGCCCCCCTCACCCCCGCCCACCCATCCCACAGGACTTGTCGGCGGTCTCCCGCCATTTACACCAATAAATGTCTGAACAAGGAATCGATTCGACAGAACCGAAAAAAAAACCTTTAAATCAAATGAGCTGGCGTAACTGCTCCACGCACGTGACTTCGTCACTTGGCAACGTATTTCGTATTTGTTGTGGCGTTCCGTCCCCTTCATTGGATACATCCCCCCCCCCCTCCCCCACCCCCCGATGACCATTAATGTCATCCACTTTACTCTGTTAATGAATGCACAATGTAGGAGGTGTCAGCCTTGAATGACAACATGGGATGGGTCAGGCTTAACAAGGTTTTAACAAGGCGTCTTTAGACCATGAGCCACAATAGACCATCTCGGGAGAAGGGGTTCACATGGCCGCCGGTTGTAAATTCAGGACGTTTTAACCAATTGTGGTCATATTGCGTCAATGGAACGCAGAGTGGAGCCATGTCCCCAGGCGTAACCCCCTACTCTTTGCGAAGAAGGACATGGGATCTTTATCCCGCGACCACACAGGCATAGCCACAGCGGGGCCACACCGATCCACGTGCCGCTAGGCGGGCCAGAGCACTCAAGGCGAGCGTTCCCCGGAGCTTATGGAGTGAAAGTTGGGGCTGAGCAGTAAAAAATCCCAGGGATCGTTCCTCAAGGTAGGAATAGGGATATAGGTAGGAACCCGTATATTTTACATGCTAATTTAATGACTGATACTCGGTTGACGACCACCAACAAAAGACAACATGCAGCGATTATTAGGCTGAAGCCAACTTCGTGTAATTTATTGTATGGGAAGCATAATCTTAAAATGTACGCTATAATTATGACCAATTATGATGTGTTTCGTTCCTCCGTTGCAGCCCGATATGTTTTAACTTTGAATGAAACGTGTTGAAATGTTGGCGAAGTGACTCCCTGAAACGATGGTCCGATTCTCGTCGGGGACTTCATCTATCTCTGCTGAAGCGCGCGAAGGATGCTGGGAAATATAGTTGCGGTGATTGGAGGCCAGCCCAAATCACGGTTGTCTGCTTAATTCTTCGTCCTGCTCTCTGCCGCAACAGGTCTCCTTCTACCAAAAGCTCCATGCAAATCTTCTGTCCAATTATTGCATCTCGTCCAGGGGCGGATCTAGGAATTGACAACCGGGGGGGTTGCTCTCTAAAACTTCCGACCGGGGAGTGCGCGCTCTGAAAAACTTGCGACGGGGGGGGGCGTGGGGGAGGTGCTCTGAAGGCTTGTGACCAAGGGGGGGGGGGGGCGGCAGGGGCTCTGAAAATTTGCGACCGGGGGGGGGGCTTAGAAACCCCGACTTTAACAGTGTAGGTTAACGTGTATGTTGTATGTTCTGGCTCCCAAGGGGGGCGTTGCCACCCCCCTAACCCCCCCCCCCTAGATGCGCCACTGTCGTCGCCTCTCTTCCACTCTGTCTAATTGACAACTACCTAACTTTCTCATATTACCCTTTCGCGCACCTTCCGAAAGTTCAATAGCGAAAAACTAAAACTTTCGTAATATTCTGCTATTCAATTCCGACGCCTGCGCATTGCTGGTCTTTACTTCGTTATACAAGTAGAGCTAGTGGAACAAGTAGGGAAGCAGGTCTCTTTGTCAGAGGGCACGGTTTCCGGTATGAACAGCACGCTGTGACGCAAATATCGGTGTATTAAGGGTAGGCGTGTCTTTTGTCTACAGGTGTATTTACTTAGCGCCCACGGACGGCGCACACAGCTCAGCAACTAAAATTACCTCGGTGTCGGGAATAAAGGGACATAAACCGGGGCCATACACGGACACCCGTTACGGTAAATAGCCGCCATAGAGAACGGGCGTCCCGCGCAGTGCATTGTGGGTCCTGATGGGTTCTTGTGTGCCCCTCTAGGACAGGGTCAACTAGTCACGTGACCAGGTGGAATCTGACAGGACCAACACCTGGGGGCGTGAGCAGACGACACGTAATGGGCCTGTCGAGATTGCGCGTATTCCGATTACAATAGGACAACGGGCGGCATAACAACCTCCTAGCAGGCCTGGTGGAGGGTGGGGCGGGGGTGGGGAGGGTACGCTGGTCTCCTTATAGGCGTGGTGGAGGGTATGTTGGTCTCCTTATAGGCGTGGTTGAGGGTATTCTGGTCTCCTTGTAGGCGCGGTGGAGGGTATGCTGGCCTCCTTATAGTCGTGGTTGAGGGTATTTTGGCCTCCTTGTAGGCGCGGTGGAGGGTATGCTGGCCTCCTTGTAGGCGTGATGGAGGGTATGCCGGCCTCCATGTAGGCGTGGTTGAGGGTATTCTGGCCTCCTTGTAGGCGTGATGGAGGATAAGTTGGTCTCCTTCTAGGAGTGGTGGAGGGTATGCTGGCCTCCTTGTAGGCGTGGTGGAGGGTATGTTGGTCTCCTTGTAGGAGTGGTGGACCGTATGTTGGCCTCTTTGTAGGCGTGTGGAGGGTATTCTGGCCTCCTTGTAGGCGTGGTGGAGAGTATGCTGGTCTCCTTGTAGGCGTGGTAGAGGGTATGTTGGTCTCCTTGTGGGCGTGATGGTGGGTATGTTGGTCTCATTGTAGGCGTGGTGGAGAGTATGCTGGTCTCCTTGTAGGAGTGGTGGAGGGTATGTTGGTCTCATTGTAGGCGTGGTGGAGAGTATGCTGGTCTCCTTGTAGGAGTGGTGGAGGGTATGTTGGTCTCCTTGTGGGCGTGGTGGAGGGTATTCTGGCCTCCTTGTAGGCGTGGTGGAGAGTATGCTGGTCTCCTTGTAGGAGTGGTAGAGGGTATGTTGGTCTCCTTGTAGGCGTGATGGTGGGTATGTTGGTCTCATTGTAGGCGTGGTGGAGGGTATGCTGGCCTCTTTGCAGGCGTGGTTGAGGGTATTCTGGCCTCCTTGTAGGCGTGGTGGAGGGTATGTTGGTCTCCTTGTGGGCGTGGTGGAGGGTATTCTGGCCTTCTTGTAGGCGTGGTGGAGAGTATGCTGGTCTCCTTGTAGGAGTGGTAGAGGGTATGTTGGTCTTCTTGTGGGCGTGATGGTGGGTATGTTGGTCTCATTGTAGGCGTGGTGGAGAGTATGCTGGTCTCCTTGTAGGAGTGGTGGAGGGTATGTTGGTCTCCTTGTGGGCGTGGTGGAGGGTATTCTGACCTCCTTGTAGGCGTGGTGGAGAGTATGCTGGTCTCCTTGTAGGAGTGGTAGAGGGTATGTTGGTCTCCTTGTAGGCGTGATGGTGGGTATGTTGGTCTCATTGTAGGCGTGGTGGAGGGTATGTTGGCCTCCTTGTAGGCGTGGTTGAGGGTATGCTGGCCTCCTTGTAGGCGTGGTGGAGGGTATGTTGGCCTCCTTGTAGGCGTGGTGGAGGGTATGCTGGCCTCCTTCTAGGAGTGGTGGAGGGTATGTTGGTCTCCTTGTAGGAGTGGTGGACCGTATGTTGGCTTCTTTGTAGGCGTGGTGGAGAGTACGCTGGCCTCCTTGTAGGCGCGTTGGAGGGTATGTTGGCCTCCTTACAAGCGTGGGGAGGGTAGGCATGGCTCACGGAATCCATAATGCCTTACTATATTATTGAGAGGTTACCGGAGTTCGCTTTACAACACTTGTAGTCGGCGGGGCAAAGTGCCGCTTACTCCATTGTAAAAGCTAAATACGTGGTGATGGTGCTGATATCATATATTATGTAAGGTGCTGGACGATCTCTGCTGATTGCAGCGCTGCAGTGCTCGTAACTGCGGTTTCCGCCTTGGCATATTTGTCCACACTGCGGCGGTAGTCGATACTACAACAATATGCAGGGGTTACTTGTATTAAGTGTGATTGGAAAGGTTTGTCCCAACATACTCAACTTACTAATCACTTGCATTTAATTGTTAGCAATTGGTATATTACTGTAAGTTGAAATAAGATTCCATTTTTCAAGCAAAGCCGTAAGAAATTTAGATAATTTTTAGACCCATCCTGCATAAGAAAGCGCGATTTATGTTTTGGGTTTGGTTTTGTTCTCTGGTTTTTGCTTGGTATAATTGGTGTATTTGTATTATTATAATAGTGGAATAAATAAAGGGACGCAAAATAAATTTACATTACAATACTGACATACGGCCATTTTGCATTATCAGCATACCCTCCTCCCTCCACCTTATGCCGGTATACCATCATCGACTGTGAACTCCATCCGTCGCCCTGGCTTTCATATTTTATTGCTGGTATCGGCGCAGTTCATTTCAGTTGGTTTTAACTGAATGTTAAGTGTTAATCTTCATATATCAAGAGTATAGTAACATGTTAGTGAACTGGACCACGTGGTGTTCCTAGCAGTCCAAAGAGATTGGACAAAGAGGCAATGGAAACAAAGAACTCCCATTGGATGAGACAGTGTTGGGGCGCCACATTGACCTGTCAATCAATTCGACATCTCACGAGAACTAGCAATTTTTTTACGAGAACCTAAGAGGGACCAATAAATATTTGGATACCTGTTTCCCTCCGTTATCACAGACGCCCGGAGTGACTCAAACAAAGATAAGACTAACAACATTGTAGTTCAAGGTATGTCTGAAAGCCAAAGCTTTCAAGAAAACTTATTCGAGATTTTGAAGCCCACTCTCGTCTAAGTGCCTCGCAGTGTATATCACATTATGGCTGATGAAAGGAAATGGTATAATGTTGCAATGCTAGGCTTCTCACACTTTTTTGGCCACAAGTTTTGATTTTTATCGTAATATTATCACGTCGCACACAGACAAGTTAATAATGCTAACTAAAATCGCAAATTCATAGTATCGATGCAAGTATTAAATCAACAATTAGTCATCTTTTCTTGGAATCGGTCATAGGAACAACATAATTGTTGTCTAATGCCACAATTTATATCATATTTCAGGCTCTCTATAAAAATAGCAGGGTATTACAAAATCCGTCGTATTTAGCAAATTAATGCAACCTACATTTTGAAATATGCGGTTTAACGTATCGTGTAACAAAGAAACCGGCGACACTAGACGCCCCCCCCCGTCACCTCTCCCCATATCCCCGTTACATCTATTATAACGGTCGCCATAGAAAAAAAGTCTTTCCGGTTCCACCTTCTACGCCGTGCATTATGGGTACGACCTTCACCCCAGTGTCACGTGACAAATAGACCGTCGCGTGCGGAGTATTGGGACACGCCAGGGTGACATTTGGCGCGACCGTGGGGACGCACACAGGGTCGGGGTGTTGGGGGGTAGGGTATTAGGGGTGAGGGATGGAGGGGTGGGGGCTGCGGCGGGACCCGTACATCGTGAGAGGACCATTAAGGCAAGTCACCCTCCTGGTCGCCCCAGAGGGTAGAGAGCAGCCTTGGGACCGCGGGACACGACAGGGTGGGGAGTGGGTGGCAGGGTGGTGAGGGGTGGTGGGGGTGGCAAGGCGGTGAGGGGTGTTGGGGTGGTGAGGGTGGTAGGGTGGCAAGGCGGTGAGGGGTGTTGGGGTGGTGAGGGTGGTAGGGTGGCAAGGCGGTGAGGGGTGTTTGGATGGTGGAGTGGTTAGGGGTTGTGGGGTGGCAGAGTGGCGAGGGGTGGAAGCGTGGTGTCGTCCTTCCCGGGGGGGGGGGGGAGTGGGTGGTGAGGGACAGTGAGGTGGTGAGGGGAAAGGCAAGCCTTATAAACAGTAATGGTCATTGGCTATAGAGTGATATGGACCCATTCGCCTAGAGAAGGAGGGAGGGAGGGAGCCACAGGGGCGATGGGGTGGAAGGAGGTGAGGGGGGGGGGGGGCGGAGCCGGAACGTCTATTTTTTATGAAGGGCGTGGGAGAGCGGTGGATCGGGGGGAGGGGGCGGGGGGTTAATGGAGAGGTCCCGGGGTGTACATTTCCGTTTGCCCAGTATGTGTTGGAGCGATTGGCACGGAAGCCATGATTAACAGGGGTAATGCGGTCTGTTGTGTCTCAGGCAGCCGAGGGGAAATACTATATTGGTACACATGCCACCTCTTACACCTGCATCACCCCACCGGTCAGGACAAAATGAACGGTAATAGCTGGATCGCGTTTAAACCCTGTGGTCAGGACCTGTCTTAATGAATGGGATTTGTGTCACCGATATCTGTGGCATCGAAATCTGTGTCATCGAGATCTGTGTCACCGCGATCTGTGTCATTGAGATTTGTGTCATTGAGATTTGTGTCATTGAGATTTGTGTCATTGGGATTTGTGTTAATGAGATTTGTGTCATTGAGATTTGTGTCATCGAGACGTGTCATCAAGATATGTGTCGTCGAGATGTGTGTCATCGAGATCTGTTTCATTGGGGTCTTTGTCATCAATACCTGTAATATTGTTTTGTTTTTTTTCAACGAGATATGTGTCATCAATACCTGTGTTCATGTGATATGTGTTTTACGTTTAGGCATGTAGGTCATCGAGATCTGTGTGTACACATCTGTGTTATCTGGATATGTGTACTCATTATTTGCGTGGCAAGCGAAGTTGTGCATAGCGTTGTGGGGCCATAAGTGTTAACAAGATCTGTGTTATCAGAATCCCTGTTCCTGGGATCCTTTTCATGCATCGAGATTTGTTTCCTCAAGATTTGTGTCATCGAGGTCTGTGTCATTGAGATATGTGTCGTCCAGGTTCATTCTTTCGGGATGCACGCCAGGTTCGTGTTGTCGTGTTGTCGAGCGCGGGTTTATCAGGATCTATAATCTCGGGATCGGTGTTTTCGCTGGACTTGTGTTCGCGGTAATCGTATTGGTGGGATACAATCCATGATCCCTCACCCAGCGTCGTTATCAGTTTTACTTTTCTCGTGCTGATGCCCCATATATTTCTCCTAACTACAGGCCCAGTTTTACATAGGCGGTCGTTCCGATGCAACTGCAGATGTAATTTTTACCTCAGCCAGCACAGTTATCACGTTCTCCGCCTCACCGTCCTGGCAGCGGATAGCTTTTTTACTATTGCAAAGTCTCCCAGACGAATGGAACAAACACAGGTAGCGATATATGGCTAACCATGCCTTACAAACGACCAAAGTATGTAAAGGTGTTCGTCTTATAGTGTTGCAAATTACCCCCAAGCAAGCGTGTTATATCATTCATGTGATTATCAATCACGAAATGACTGGATCCATAATTTTAAGACACAATTTGCTGTCATATAATATATTTCGTTTTGTGAATTGTTTACGTTAATCAAACTGGAACATAGCAATTGTGTTGCAAATAAAATAACGAAAATACAGAAACACTATTGCAATCCGACTATGGATCGATTGGGAGTAGTTTAGTTAGATAGCTTTAGAGAACATCAAGATAGGGGTGTTGCTCTTGTGATGTATCCATGGTTACCATACGAATGAGCCAAACGGGTTAAGTATTTAGCCAATGGCGTCTTTCCGAATGTATCGATGTAGTTGATGACGTAGCAATGGCGTCAGGTGAGAACTGTATTTACGTCGTCCACATCTAAACTCTTATATACCTCTCACTTTAGGGATAAAAGCGGGAAAAGAATTGAAGATCAAGATCGAAGGGACGTGTTTGCTCATTGCCCTCGCAGTAATAAAGCCGACTTCAGGTCAATAAAGCCGCCTTCAGGTCAATAAAGCCGCCTTCAGGTCAATAAAGCCGACTTCAGATCAATAAAGCCGCCTTCAAGTCAATAAAACCGCCTTCAGGTCAATAAAGCCGCCTTCAGGTCAACAAAGCCGACTTCAGATCAATAAAGCCGCCTTCAGGTCAATAAAGCCGAAGTCAGATCAATAAGGCCGCCTTCAGGTCAATAAAGCCGCCTTCAGGTCAATAAAAAAGCCGCCTTCAGGTCAATAAAGCCGCCTTCAGGTCAATAAAGCCGCCTTCAGGTCAATAAAGCCGACTTCAGATCAATAAAGCCGACTTCAGGTCAATAAAGCCGCCTTCAGGTCAATAAAGCCGCCTTCAGATCAATAAAGCCGCTTTCAGGTCATTGGATATATCTGTGGAATCCTCATGTCTGTATCTGCGTGTGCTTGCGATATCCCCTACAAGATTCGCGATCCTCAAAGTCATGTAAGATGGTCCCCCGCGTATCTTCCCCCCTGACGTCACCGTGCGTAGCAATGGATTATTCGCCATCATACATATCAGCTGGAAACACGAAATTCAATACTGCTATTTTCGATAACACAATAACATTATTAAAATCATCATAATCATCATCATCATCATCATCATCATCCCCATCTTTAACATCGTAATTTAAGTGCTTACTCTTGGAAAATTGCTTATCTCTCGGCTTGGTCAGAACTAGTAGCTAGAGTAAACATTTAGATTTAAAAAAACTGAATATTTTTTTATTTGATATGTTTCCCTATTACATCGCTTGCAACCGCTGCATCTGACTTCAACCACGTTATTTATTGGTATACAATACAATTAATATTTTAGAGCTTAAGAAGTCCCTGTCTATGGTATATTTCATCTTGTTTTCGCTTCCATTCAGCCTCCGCCCCTATCACCCCATGCCATTTCACCCACACCCTGCTCCGGTTTCCCACCCATCGTCCTCCCCCCCCCTCCCCCCCCCCCCCCCAGTAGCCCTACCCACTACCCTATCTTCCGTCTAAAACCACTCGCCCCTGCCTCCTTCCCCTCCTGCTGTACACCGATATCCCGGGCCTATTTATATTTGCCACCTCACCAGACAAGGTCTTTGACTGCGGTGGATGAGGTGTTCATCCCCCTCCCCACTAACCCACCACCACCACGGCGCATGCGCATAGGATGGTGGTAATCTGACCAGGCGCCATTTATCAAGTTTATTAACATTCATCCTCGCCATTCATAGCGGGACAGGAAGTGACGTCATAAGCAGTGAGACACCAAAGAACACAGGACGCGAAATGAAGCCGCTGGCATCGTATTCATAACCCTTTGTTTTCTTATAACCTTGAGGGATCGAGCTATTGTAGAAGGTCCCACAATATATCATGAAGCTCGCCACCACATTTTTATATGTTGGTATGGATGGATGCAGGACATTTTGCGACCGGAATCATCAGACACAAATAAATATTTCAGTTTTCTGCCACATTGATGGCCACAATGACAAATACACGTGACCGTTTTCGTGGCTGAAAATTATATCTGGAATGAAAAGCAATTTCATGGTAGACATGGCATAGAAAACATATGGGGAGAAAGATATCTCTAACAACACATAAACATTTATTGCTGAGAAACACCTCTCCATCCCTCCACATTTCTCTCCACCCTCCACCCCTTCACCCGTCCGCCTCTTCACCCCCCACCACCCACCCCTCCATCCTTGCACCCTTCCGGCCATCCACCACCGACCCCTCCAACCATCAACCCCTCCACTCCTGCAACGTACCCCTTTAGTTAGTCACCACGCTTCATCCAAG